>CM067219.1:2204067-3404067 GCA_034190945.1 Octodonta nipae
CATTAGAGTTTTATTTTACTAATAAACTTTCAGGGAAGCCTTTTATAATCCATTGTCTGAATTTTGAGGCTCTATAGATTGGAAGATAAAGGGCACAATAGGTCAAGTTTTAAATTATAAATTATTAAATCTGTTATTCAAATTATTTAAAAATACAAATAAAATATATTTTTCAAAATTTAAATAGTATATTTTCTAAAATGGGAATTAAGTCGATGTTTAATATCTTTGCTAAACAAATGATTTAAAAATATGATATATTTGTAATTCACATAATGAGTCTTTTATTTGATATATTACATGATTCGTTTGAAAATTGAATTTTTATTTTCCATTTAATTGTATAATTTGTCCCTAAAATTACCATGGAGGTTTTCTAATAATTTTTCTTATAAATTTCAAGTCAGCCCCAGTACCCCTAATTATTTTCAAAATTTTAGGTAGTATGGTTTCGGTAATAAAGCGAGAAATGAGAATTTTTTATATCTTTATGTTAATATCTTGTAAACAATTAATTTTAAAAATATATATTTGTATTTCTCATAACGAGCCCCTTCATTTGATATATTGCATGACACGTTAAAAAAATATTTTTTTATTTTCCGTTTATTTCTATAAATTGCCCCCCATTATTAATATTAAAGATTTCTTCGTATTTTTCCTGTAAATAAAAAAATTAGGTCTTATAGTTTGGGGAATAAAGGGGGGAATGGGTATTTTTTTAAATATTTTTTTAAATATATTTTAAAATATTTATTTAAAAAAAATAAAAAAATATATTTGTATTGGTCATAATGAGCCCTGTGATTTGATATATTACATGATACTTTAGAAACAAGTTTAATTTTTTATTTTTCATTTAATTCTTTAATTTGCCCCCCAAAATGAATATTAGGGGTTTCTCCTTATTTTTCCAGTAAAGTTCAGGTGAGGCGCTATACCTATTTTTTTTTCAAAATTTTACAGCTTGTGGTTTCGGAGATAAGGGGGGAATGAGTAAAATTTTTTATATTTTTGTTAATAACTTTTAATTAATTTATTTTAAAAATATGAAAAAAATATATTTGTTTTCGTCATAATGAGCCCTTTTATTTGATATATAACATGATGGGTTAGAAATAATTTTAATTTTATATTTTCCATTTAATTCTATAATTTGCCCCCCAAAATAAATATTAGGGGTTTCTCCTTAATTTTCCAGTAAAGTTCAGGTGAGGAGCTATAACTCAATTTTTTTCAAAATTTTCCAGCTCATGGTTTCGGAGATAAGGGGGGGGGAATGGGTAATTTTTTTTATATTTTTGTTAATATCTTTTAATTTATTTATTTTAAAAATATGAAAAAAAATATGTTTATTTTCGTCGTAATGAGCCCTTTCATCTGATATATAACATGATGGGTTAGAAACAATTTTAATTTTATATTTACCATTTAATTCTGTAATTTGCCCCCCAAAATGAAAACTAGATGTTTCTCCTTATTTTTCCAGTAAACTTCAGGTCAGAACCTATGAAAGTATTTTTTTTCAAAACTTTACGTTTTATAGTTTCGGAGATAAGGGGGGGGGGAATGGGTAAATTTTGGTATATTTTCTTTAATATCTTTTTAATTAATTTTTTTTTAATATGAAAAAAATATATTTGTGTTCATCAGAATGAGACCTTTCATTTAATATATTACATGATGAGTTTGAATTTTTTTTTATTTTTAAATTTTTATTTAATTCTATAATTTGCCCCCCAAAATTAATAGTAATGGTTTCTCCTTATTTTTCCTGTAAAGTTCGGGCAACGTTCTATATTTTCTATTTTTTTCAAAATTTTAGGTTCAGTAGTTTCGGAGATCAGGGGGGGAACGGTCGATTTTTTCAGTTTTTCCCCCCAGAAGTACCCCTAAAATCAAATTTTTTTCTTTTGCGATATGTACTCCTGATCGGGTCACCAAACTATACATTGATACCAAATTTCAACCTCTTCCGTCCAGTAGTTTAGCAGAAAATTGCTGTGATGTGACAGAGGCAGAAATCCGGAGTGATATTATAAGGGTATCCGTATACTGTATATACGGAACCCTAAAAATGAGTAATGAGTAGTTCCTTCATGGTTTATGCATGCACTTATTTATTCTATGGAGCAGTTATGTAATTAATTTCTGTATACTGATTGTCATTTAATGGTTATTGTTTAATTCTAGGTTGGCGCAGCCATATCGATGACGTACATCACAGGCCAGCCCATAGTGTTCGTCGGAACTGGTCAAACCTACACCGATTTGAAGGCTCTGAACGCCAAAGCTGTTGTTCACTCTCTCATGAAGTGATTTCTAAAAATAACTAGTTGCCTTAAATAGAAAAAATCTAAAACCGTATTTGTAGCTAGGCAATTCGATAACGCCTCCGTAAGTCTCTTCCTTCTCTCAGTCATTTTATTTCATTCCTATTTACTTGATTTGTGGTATTTTTTGGATAATTTTTGTGTTTGGATTTATCTTCTATGTGTGTCTTAATTTTTGTTGAACTATT
The DNA here is from genome assembly GCA_034190945.1 of Octodonta nipae. Taxonomy (NCBI): domain Eukaryota; kingdom Metazoa; phylum Arthropoda; class Insecta; order Coleoptera; family Chrysomelidae; genus Octodonta; species Octodonta nipae. The sequence goes on from CM067219.1 coordinate 2,206,589, forward strand.
TTTGTATTCGTAATTTATGATTAAAGTGATATTTTTTACACATTTTACAGGTTACGTTGTTGGGTTATTTATTATGTATATTTGTTGATAAGAGAAAATGTTACCATCCTATATGAATATAATAAACATTATGTAAAATAAAATTCTAAAGTCCTAAATAGGTCTTTTTTATTCCTTTAAATAGCAGTAAATGGTGAATATTATACTGCGTTGAATATCAATAAAACATTAAAAATTATATAATCGACTTCCACCTATAACTAAAAAACTGAAAATAATTATAACAAAATACAACTCTAGCAAATAAATAACACATTCAATCTTGTTAGGTACCTACCCAGAAAGTAAAAAATGTAAACATTAAAAGGTGCTCATTCTGTACAAATTAATTACCTACCAATCTAGTATATTTTTGAAGTCGCTGCCAAGCAATTCTAAATAGTGATGTGGCGTTATTAACATAGCTGCTATTAAACAACTATTATTTACTCGACAACAATAACAACTGTTATTGTCCGTTGACAATAACAGATAACAGATATACGTTGACTACTGCTTAGCGCTTATCGAACAATAACGTAAACAGTCCTAACCTCAACTGCCTTTTTGAATTGCAATAACAGATCGGTTGAAAACTACACGACTGAAAGTTGACCTGTTATCTGTTTCGACCGGTAATACAGATAGCAGTGGTTTTCATTGGCTGTGGCTGCATTCAGGGAATTATAGCATTAAAGCGTTGAAGCGCCACAACGTTTTGCTTTCGCTGAATGAAAACTTTTGTTTCAAGTTATTTTCACTAGTTATATTTACTTGTTGGCGACACTTTTGCGTAATATCAACAAATAATTTGATAGCTGATGAGTTATAAACAGTGAGTAGATGTATTTACTCACTGGTTATAAAGCGGTAAAAATCTCGACAATTTAGTTATAAGTGAGGAAATTTGTACCTAATAGATAATGTTTGATATGTATTAGCAACTATATTATGGGTATATATTATTATTATTATTGTAATACTGTAGGTTTATAAAAAGTAAATGGTTTCCAAAATATTGACATATTATAAGGAATTAGGTCTTTATATTAATCCATAGTATATATTAGTAATACATATATCATATATACATAATAGAATTTAATTGAAAAATATATGAACAGAACACGAAGATTAACGTAAGACATAAAGTAGAGTATATGGATGACGGTCTAAAAAGATTAAAAAATAGGAGTTCAACGTAGTAAATGAAAAAATTGTCCTTGAATTTTCGTTCATAATTACCATTGTTGAAATATTGAAAAATTAATTATAAAGGAATTTGTTATAAATAATCATAATGTATTAGATATAACATTATAATTGTAATGCTTATGTTCTTGAATATACCTATTTATTTAAATGGTGTCTACAAGATTAAATATTATACTGAATTTGCTGCTTAAAGGTTAATTTTTAGTATTTATTAATACCAAAACTAAAGGAATCGTATATACTTGATACAGTGTGAATTGATAAAACAGATATTTTCAGTTCAAGAATTTATTAACATTATCTTTTTTTGTAAAACTCGAGTTTTTTTGCCATTCTTAAAGATGACTAAATTTTTTTACGTGATGTCTCTCGGAATCAGTTAATGCCCTCGATGTTGCAGCTTGGAAATCTTGTGATTCTGTTGTTATTGTGTGAATAAATTGATCTTGTTGTGGCCGCGAAAACCTCCGTTCTCAATTCCATTGCTATTTGCTATTACAGTCCCTGGCAACATTATTATGGTCACCTCTAAAACTACTGAATTTAGAACTTTGGGTCTTACAAAATACATATGGAATAACATTTCGTTTAGAATATGCAATAGGCAACTTCTCCTACAGTATTGCTACCTTGGTTGTATAGATCATTGTTCAGTTAATTTGACTTTTAGGACGAATTTTGATAGAAAATCAAAAACATTGTACTTTGTCGTGATCGGGAGTGTAGCGCTTTTTGGAGTTAGTTGTGCCATCTGTAGAGTTTTAACACTTTTGTGTCGCTGTTTTTTTAAGAATAACTGGTTCTATCTTTGTTCAGGTAAGTTTTCTTATTATTCCATATGAATTTTTAATGAATTTCGTCAAAATATTTCTGTCTAAAAAGCAAATAATTAATTTTTATTGTTTTTTTGGTATGGGTAAGTCGTGTGACCTGTCTGAGGCAAAAAAGGTTGCTGTGACTACACTGTTGGAGAACTCCAACATGAGCCAACGTCAAATAGCAAAAAAAAATTGGGGTGTCACAACAATCAGTGGCCTTATTGAATAAATAATTAAAAGAAAATTTAGCGATTAGTTCTGGACGTGTGGGAAAATGCGGCAGGAAAAAGATCATTACTCCCAGGGGTATGCGCCAATTAAAGAAATTAGCCATGGATAACAGAAGAGCTACCAATTCCATTATAACACAAAAGTTGCAGGCATCAGGTTGCCAGGTATCCGAGAGGACAGTGCGGAAATCTTTGTATGAGCTTGGTTTCAATTGTCGAAGGCCGGTAAAGAAACCAAAATTGACTCCAGTTCAGAGGGAGAAGAGGATGGTTTGGGCTAATACTCACAAGCATCTTACAGTAGATGAGTGGAAAATAGTAAGATACAAGTCATACATTGTTTACACAAGTTTTTGACATTCTCTATCTTCTCAGGTAGTCTTCAGCGATGAATCCACGTTTGAAGTATTGGATGACAAAACACAATTTGTCAGAAGGAGACCTGATGAGAAATTCAAGGAGGATTGCCTTATTAGAACAGTGAAGCATCCTCAGTCCGTCATGGTGTGGGGCTGCATAAGTGGCAAGGGCATGGGTCGTTTGTACGTAGTCGAAGGGACGATGCGCCACGACCAGTACAAGCGAGTCCTGGAGACGAGGCTGCTGCCACAACTGGAAGAATGGTTTCATGAGGGGCCAAAAGTGTTTATGCAAGATGGGGCACCCTGTCACACCGCCAAAGCTATTAAAAAATTCTTGGAGAAGAAAATCCCTGTTCTTCCATGGGTCGGCAATTCGCCGGAGATGAACCCTATTGAAAATGTTTGGGAGCTGCTGAAGAGACGTTTAGCCAAGGAAAACATCACAAATAGAATTCAGTTGATTGAAAGAATATTATATTACTGGAATCATGACGAGAAACTTCAGGAAGTTGCCCAGATGTGTATTGAGAGCATGCCGCACTGATTGTCGCCAAGGGTGGACCTACAAAATATTAATTTTTAATATGTCTAATATTTGTTTAAATAAAACTTTATTATAGAATTGGTCTGTATATACCTTTGCTCTTAGTTCTACATGATTTTCACAATTTTAAGAAGTTACAGCATGAGTTTTGCTTCAAAATAGCAAAAAAGCTGAGTGACCATAATAATGTTGCCAGGGACTGTATATTATTACTGAAAGCCTTTTGTTGAGTTGATTCTAATTTGATTGAAGGCTGTTTGTGTAGAATATGGTGTTTTAAGTTTGATATTGATGATTTATAGGACAAACTGTACTTACAAAAGTTACATATTGCTTTAGTTTGACTTTCAGGAGTGAAAAAATTCCAAATTATAGATTTTTCGCCTCTAAAAAAATTTTCCATGGCTTTCAAAATGAAATTTTTATCCAAATAAGTACAAGTGCCACACACTTTCTTATAAAAAAAGAATTTAAAATAGTTCAGTTTAGAATAATAACACCCGAAATAAATACTTATATGGGTCCCTAATAACACAGTTCTACTTCACTACTCCGCAGTTTGATACTATATTTCAATTTAAATTTTGAATTGTTGGTTCTGTATCTGTACTTCCCAGTTTAACATTAGTCTCAAAAATACATTGAAAAAATAAGGAATCTTTTACAAATATACATATTTTACATCGTACAAAATGGGAAGAACTCTACATTATTAACAGCCAACAAAAGAAATATGAATAATTTAGTTTCTTCCCAAGAGATGGCGGCACCATTTCTCTAAGTAAAATATATAACAGTTATCTGTTATTTTGGGTTGTTATTTGCAAATAGCAATAACAATAGCAACTGTTATTTAAAAATTGCAGTTTTGCCCATCTCTAATTCTAAAGTCCTTCATTGCGTACTTTTCTACTACTTCATCAAACTTGATTGTTGCTTGGCACCGACTTCAAAAATATACTAGATTGGTAGGTAATTAATTTGTACAGAATGAGCACCTTTTAATGTTTACATTTTTTACATCCTGGGTAAGTACCTAACAACATTGAATCTGTTATTTATTTGCTAGAGTTTTATTTTGTTATAATTATTTTCAGCTTTTTAGTTATAGATGGAAGTCGGTTATATATTTTTTTAAATGTTTTATTATAATGAAATTAAAAAGTAATGTTTATCAAGTAAAGACCGAAACAATCAACAAAACTGAATATCTTTAGAAAACCGAACGCCATCTTATTCAAACTGAACAACGCATAATTACGTACCGATAGTTTGTCACAGTCAGATTGGGATCTGCCATTTACTCGGAAATTCTCACAAAATCATGGTGAACCGCAACGCTATCTCCGATGTCAGGAATTGCAATGTGTAACACCCGACGACGACATATCACCGATGACTGTAATTATAATATGCGCGTCGTCGCGTTTTCTTAACGGAATCCTATTATATTTGGATACAGTCCAAATTGAAGAAGACAAAATCTTTGGAAACCCACCGGTTCTCTCTACCGCCTCCACAAACTACCCCCGACCGACCTCATTAACTATTCACGAGACATGGATTTCCATAATGCAAATTAAAGTCAATTTCGAAGTCGTTTCGAGATTAAATATTTGGAACGGAAACTCCGGCAACCTGTTTGAAATTTTATCCGAACCGGTGGAAATTATATTTACGAGATTTTTCCAAAATAACTACCAGCGGGTTTGTACATTTGGAAACATCAAACGTTTCAAAGCTTTCCCTATACAGAATAAGGAAATGTGTATTGATTTAGTTCACAGGTGTTGAATTTTTTCTCTTATTAGAAGCTGAATGGTACCTAACACAATACAGAAAAGTATTGTTAATACATTTTTGAGGACTTACTTAATCACATGACAATAGAATAAACAAGTTTACTGTCATTGGTCAGTTTGTTTTACAGTTATTTTGAAAACCTACACAATGAAAATTTCATCGATTCCAAATAAAACATTAAAACAAAAAATATAACCGACTTCCACTTATAACTAAAAAGCTAAAATTAATTATAACAAAATACAACTCTAGCAAATAAATAACACATTCAATGTTGTTAGGTACCTACCCAGGAAGTAAAAAATGTAAACATTAAATAGTAGATAAGTACGCAATGAAGGACTTTAGAATTGCTTGGCAGCGACTTCAAAAATATACTAGATTGGTAGGTAATTAATTTGTACAGAATGAGCACCTTTTAATGTTTACACTTTTTACTTCCTGGGTAGGTACCTGACAACATTGAATCTGTTATTTATTTGCTAGACTTGTATTTTGTTATAATTATTTTCAGCTTTTTAGTTATAGGTGGAAGTCGGTTATATTTTTTTAAAAAATGTTCTATTCTCAACTTTTTGGTTTTTTTTAACTCAGGTATCTGAAGATTGGTCATTATTTATATAATGTTGCAGGCAGCGGCCTCGACCAATAATACTAGTTGTAAAGACTATCTGTTTATTTCCACTGATTACTTGGTTACTATGCTAACTACATCTAATCGTTAAAATGCTACATTTTTGGGCTGTCGACTGATGGTTCGCGATTGACATCAATTATCGAAGGGTGACATCAGTCGATTGTTTTGCTATTTCAATTATATGGTGTACGTTATAATTTTTGTAGACAGGCTGAATTTCATGGGGTTACCTAGAATGGTTTATGATGATGTTATGCTAATAATTGTTTAATTATTTTCCTAAAAGGGCCGTTACAGGTAGTTTTCATTCTCTATTTTTTATTTTGTATGTATAATCTTCATAGACAGGATCACGTAAAATCGAAAGCCTTAACATTACACAATGGTACATTTTCATTTAAATTGAGAGGTAAATGTTTACGAACAAAATGTATTATTACGCCCAAAATATATTTATGCCTTTTGGACCACGCCATGTAACCTTTTTTCAACTGTTTTTGACAACTCCGTATAACTATAGATAATTCCACTCCACCCTATGTACCAATCATCCTGTACATACGACTGCCCACGGACAAGCCTAAATTTGTTAGCTGCCTTCTGTAAACTATAGGACGGAGTAGAATCCATCCCATATTTACGGAGTCAAATCCGTCCTATATTTCAACTCCTTGTGGGCTACCCCATAAATTATTTAATTTTTAACATTTTATATTATGGTCCTGTGTAACACTAATTCATCTCCACACTTTATGCAACTTCTTATGGGCTATAAAATCAATAATTTTTTAATCATACTGAATAAATATAATTTAACTCCAGCAAATATTTCAACCACACTGTATATGATTTGTTTACGTCCACATCATATAAGAGTTTTTTAATCACCCTATATAATTTTAATTCCAAATTTTTTCCAACATTTTTTTACCACCAAACGTCCCCTCCACCCTATATTCCAACCCTCCTGTATATACGGCTGCCTATGGATCACTATCATTCTACTGCGTCCTATATTTTACTAATCATATAAATACAACTCCTATCACTTTACTTTGTAATTTTGTTTGCTATAACTAAACACCCTGTGTATAAACGCACCAAATAACAGTTTAGAGTTTGACATGTGTTGTCGCTGAATTTTCTATTAGGCCGGGAGAATGTGACAACCAAAAGCACCGTCTTCGCAAAATGGAAAATTTTGCATTTAAATAGGTATTTGCCTGGTATACAAACAAAACGAGCTTGGTACTCATTGATTTAAGGAGCCGAAAATGCTATGCTCTACTACCTATATATATGCTTGAGATGTACATAGAAAATTTTCAAATTCGCAATTAAAACTTCCAGTGCCTACAATTCTCGCATTATTACGTTGGAATTAAAATATTTATGAGGAAATGTCCGTTAAGTCATTTCGATGAAATTTTTGGAATTTTCGGCGATTTTCTGAAAAACTGCAAGTTGCACGTCGCAGAAAAGTATATGAGATCACCTAGGGATCTTCCTTAATAGATTAAACATTAAAAAACTATACACATTCATAAGGAGTTTTCGAAAAATCGACTAATATGTTAGGGATATTGGTCGATTTCCATGCACGCATGTGTTCATTTACAAATTTCATTACTTTACCAATAGAATTCTTTTCCCAAATTTGAAGTTTCACCAATCCGGATATATACCCTATTAAACAAGACCATATTCATACAAAACGGTTAACCACAGAAGAAATCAGGTAACATACATACAAAAAAGAAAAAAGAAAAAAATACGCTACGAATTGATAACCTCCTCCTTTTTGGAAGTCGCTTAAAAACAGTATATGCCTATTAATTCCAATGCCATTATTTCAACTGGAGGGTGGGGGGATCGACTGACTCAAGTTAGGAGAGGATCTAGGCGAGAGCTTTCGGGGGCGATCTCCATAAATAGAGGGAGTACGCCTTCTTTATGATTTTGAATAATTTAAAAATTTCTTAAATCCATAGAAGAGAGTAATTAAGAGGTTACTTTTCAGTGTGATGTTCCAGCTTGATTCTGTATAATTATCTATAACGTAAAACATACCGTTTTTCCTAAAATCGTAAAAATATGTGCAAAAATCAAGGTAAATGTCAAATTTTCATCATAATATCTAGCTTATATGTGAAGATGCCATGAAAGTATCTCGTACAGGGTGTTTGTAACGGTTTTCATTATACGGGGAGAGATCTTTTCTGTAAGTTATACGGTGGTGGGTGTGTGTGTGCATGTGTGGGTTCAAAAAGTCTGGCATGTAAACATGATGTGGGGTGGTACATAAGCAGTTGCATATATAGGATGGTTGAAACATAAGGCGGAATAAAATTAAAGTTATACGCAGAGAGAGAGAGAGAGAGAGAGAGAGATATTTTCCAACTATTTATTAAGTTTTTTTGAATTTGTTATAATTTCTTTCCCTTTCTGGGTTTCCAATTTCCAATTGTGCATGAATTTACAATTTGTGTGAGGACAACGAACCGAATGGAGTCCCCGCAAGGTAAGTATCATTGGTTTTGTTTTCTCAAATAACAAATCCCTGAAAAAGCCCCTTATAAGTGTAGGCGAAACGTCGGAAAACTTTCTTTATATGCCGGTTTCAGATATGTAAATATATTAATTCGAAAAAATGAGGCTGTCCAAATCCGGAAAAGCAGAGGAGAATCAAATAAGGAATTGGTTCCGGAGAAATAACGAAATATTCAAAAAATTATTTGTGAACAATAATTACATTATTTTTTATTTGTTTGTGTTATCTGAGGTATTAAATTATCATAAATATCAATAACCTCCAGTAATTGGAATTAGTTGTGTCTCCATCTGTTGACTAATAGCTGAACTACTTCTGTCGAACTACAGGTTAGTAGAGGACATCTTTATTCCTTTTCTTCAATAGAGGACATAATTAGTCATATTTGCGCAACTATTTTTTGTTTTAGTTTGGGTTCAATAAATTTTATTTATTGATAAATACTAAAGTTTTTTAATTTCTGCGTAATTCTATAGTTCAAAAAGGTGGTTGTCATCTAACAATAAGTAGTTGTTCGTAGGTGTTCTGTCTTACAGAAATACAATATTCGTTCGTTTATTTAAACTATTGTTCAATAGATGGCAACATGTTAACATTTTCTTCCAGTTTGTATATTTTTGGGGATTTGAATTTATGGGTTAAAAACAAAATGTTTGGCATTTGAGGACTAATATTTGATGTGTATTCATTAAATAAATAAACAAAGATTTTAAGATAACGTCCAGTTTACAGATTTAAAAAAAAATGCAAAACTAATGAATTGAATATTTTTAATTTTTCTACTACGCATATTAAAAATTATTGGAAAATCCCCTTTTTGTTTTTTTAAGACGATGTTTTATTCACTTATACTGAGTGTCCCTATTGACTATATTACTGTTATTTGCATGCAGCTCGTTTGTTATCGAGTACACGCGTTACAGATCATTGCCATTTCATATCCCCAAATCCCTTGATATTTTAGACTTCAAGATTCAATTTTAACCAATTAATCATCTTTTCCATTAGAATAAATAATTAAACTCCAACAGAACATCTGTGTGGAGAACTTTTTGGATGGGACAACGAATAATTTTGAAATTGCCTCGTCTACACTTTGATTTTATTACAACTTACACATAGTTATCTAACTTAGAAAAGAATAGAGAAGAATAAAAAGTTCCAATGAACTGAAAAAAAATCAAGGAGTTATTGAGCAATCATTTCAAAATTACTTATTTCCATAAGATCAGTGCTTGTATTTTTTTGCACACGAGTATATACATACCAATCCAACCGTGTGTATATTTTACATAAGTAAACGCATATAAGATCAGCTGATATAAAATTAACGTTTAAACATCATTCCTGTTGTCTGCTGTAAATCAAACAACAAAAACTACCGAAATTTTAATATCTTATCAATAATTTATTTGGCAATAAACTTCTAAATACATCATTAACTCTTTCGATCTATGTTTTATTGCAATTATCACTTTCATTATTTCCAGTAGTCTGAATCAATTTAATTGTTGTATTATACAGTGAAACAATCGAAGGGGGAATAGTTTAACGTGTCCCTTTATTGGGAATTATCCCAAAAATGGCCTTTGCTGAACAAGCCGCTCCGTTTGAAATTCATCCCTTGGGTAAGTCAGACTCAAATGAAGATAATTTTGGCTCAGGACCCAATAATGAAAGGGACAAACTTGGGGCAAAACATGCAAATGTTTTTGTTCCAAATGGACGCGCCGAACCTCATCTTGAAAGATCTATTTCTGAGGTAAGTCTATTTCACTTAAACAAGTTTTAGGGAATTTGAAATACAATATGCCGAGTGAGTCAATTAAAACGATATTTCATAAACCGTTCAATTAAAAAGATCTCTATTTGTTCTCTTCAATTCATCCATCTACCAAGATATATTCGATTTAAATGTATATGAACAGCAACCTAATGAAAGGTGCACCATCTTTTTGCAATTTCAACTCTTCAGCCTTGTAATTGTTATTATTTTCAAGCGTTTCTGTCAATGCAGAACCGATAGCGTGTGCTAATAATTCCAGATCCATTTCTCCATTTAGATTCTCTGAGAGAAATAAGGGACCAAATAAACATTCACCATACATCCCAATCCAGTCGCCCAAGTTCTTAGGATCTTGAGAACTAAATTCGGATTAGATCTACTATTCGTTCGGGCATGGTCTGCCAAAGTTGAAGTGTAAAGGCTGACCATATGCACAAAATCTTTCCGATACATGTTTATAAATGAACGATATATAAACTATCAGCAGAGTTTTGATTTTATTGGTCCACCCTGTATATATTTTGAAATACATAAAAAATTGAGGCATTTTTTAATCTAAAATTTTGCAATAATTTTCAATTGCCATAATTTCGGGATAAATGACATGATTTTAATAGTAAATTTTTTGAAGAAAATTATTTATAGAATATAGACATATAGGCATCACCAAGCTTTGTCTAATAAATGTGTCAAAGAATTTTTTTTGGTAAATTTATGGATTATGTACCCGAATTATTACACTTACAGGTGCACCTTCCTATTAGGTCTTTTGTCAATAATACACCACATCAAAATTCTCCAGTACAATTGAGAAGAACACCTGGTAGGATGGGTACATTCTTCCCTGGTTCTGCATCAGCATCACCTGTACTCAAAAAATCACATTCCAGTAACTCACTAGCAAGTCAGGGACGGTACAGTAGGAAACCACAGTTTCAAAGAGTAAGTGAAATTGAAAATTAAAAGTTTATGGACAAGTTATTGCAATAAGACAAAATACAAAATGGCATGGCGATGCGTCCATAAAAAACTATATAAAAGAATGTCATCAAGATATTACAGAAGAATTTCCATTTAAATTAATTTAACAGCTACAAATACTGAGTATGAAATAAATAATAAGACTCAACACTCAACACTGGGTTATAAAAAAATTGAGTCGTTTTCCACTAACGTTATATTGAAGTAATAAAGTATTGGAATAAAATAAATAAACGTGTTTACGTCAGGTTTATTTAAAATTGTATTCAATTTTCGACTTTATTATTTGCCTCCAGGTTTACCAATTAAACCTGTATTAGAGACTTGTTCTTAGAGAGAAAATTAATTTGCCTTCAGGTGTATTCATTCCATTCAGTTTGTTTAACCAACTTCTAGATACCTGGATTTTTATCAATTAGTGACAAGAATCAGTGGAACGTGCCAGTCCTACTTTTTCATTTTTCCGAAAACTTGTAGTTTTATTTTAGTATAAGAGCAAATTGATATGCGAGAGAACAAATAGCATTTCTTCCAGGAGAAAAAACAACAGTACCTGTACCTTACATGTGGTCTCATTAGGCAATCTAAGTGAAGCTACATAATAGATGAAATATACAGGGTGAGTTTTTTTGATGATCAGTATGGGGATCTCGGAAACTAGCGGAGATAGAGCAATGGTTAAATTGGGAAAGATTTGCAGTTTTACTGGCCCAATTTAATTACACTTTCGGATTTTTGTAAAAAGTCATGGCTTACTAGATATTTTGAAAAACCAAATTCTGTCGATTTGGTCAAATCCCTCTAGCTCCTTTGTTTATGATTTTATAAAAAAAGTGTAAATATCAACATTGAAGGAAATTGTATCCCGAATATGATTGTCATGTCCTCGTTTGCATGACAGCTCTGATTTTCGAGATATGACACAAACTTATCTTTTTTTTGAATGGAAACCATAGTTGGCTATGACCTCAAAAAATCGACATTTTTAGAGCTTTTCAACGATATAATACTTGATATAGTTATTCATAAAAATAACGGAGTTATGGATGCTTTTCTCTCTTATTTTCACTTTTAACGAAGTTAGCCATGAAATCGATTGATTTATTAATAACTATTCCAAAAAATATTGAACGATTTTTTTATTATATAACGAAAAAACTAAATAAGTAGGTACTTACGAAAAACTTAAGAAATTACACTACATAATAATGGTTACAATTTATGTTCGAAAAGTCCACCATTGTTATTCAGACAAAAATTGCATCTTTTTAAGATTGACATTACCGCTTTCCTCACAGACCAGACCACCTATCAATTTCTTTAATTGCTTGTAATACCGCCTTCCTTAGGTCACTAACTGTCTCATACTTTCTTTTGTATACTTTGTATTTTAGCTCATCCCATAAATAGAAGTCTATAGCTATAGCCAAATCGGGAGACCGGGGTGGCCATTCGCGTGGGCCATTTCTTCATATCCAAGAGTTTGGATAGATATTATCTAAGTGTTATCTTCCTAATAACGAGTTTTGTGCAGGTGCTCCATCATGTTGGAACCACTCAATTTCTAAACGAGTTCTCAAATTCAAATTATGCAACATGTCTTGAAAAGTGTATTGCAAGAAATGCAAGTAGCGCTCCCCAGTAAGTGATTCGCCATAGATAAAAGGCCCCAGAGTAGTAGACCCTATGATACCACACCAAATATTAAAACAAAATTTTATCTGGGATCGTCTTTGTTCTACATGGAAAGGGTTTTCTTTAGCCCAGATATGCTCATTGTGTCTATTGAACATACCGCAGTTAGTAAATCTAGTTTCATCTGACCATTACACCTTTAATGGAAACTGTGGATTGTCAAGGCACATATCTCTAAACCATGTACAAAACAAAATACGTCGATGTTCGTCACCAGCATGCAAAGTTTAAAAAACTGAAAGTTTGTACGGGTGGAACTTGTGTGCTTTCAGTAGCTTAACTACAGTTCGTTGAGATGTGCCAGCTTCTGCCGCAATCTCACGAGTTGATGTAGATGGATTTTGATTTACCAGTGCCAAAACATTTATTAGTGCTGCTTCGTTAATTTGATTACGTTCCTTTGGTGGTTTATCAAAAGATCCATATCTGCGTAAACTATCGTAAATCCTCTTAAATGTACATAAAGCAGGTTGACGACGATTAAAATATCGATGACAGTATTCCTTAGCTGCATTAAAAGAATTTTTATGGCATATGATATAACATTTAACCATATTCAGTTTTTCTTTGTTAGAATATTCCATTTTGTCATGAAAACTTGTCAATATCGACTGTCAGTTCAGCACTGCTAATGGAATTACTTTCAAATGAGGAAACGTAAAAGTGAAAATAAGAGAGAAAAGCATCCACAACTCCATTATTTTTATGAATAACTAAATCAAGTATTATATAGTTGAAAAGCTCTAAAAATGTCCGATTTTTTGAGGTCATAGCCAACTATAGTTTCCATTAAAAAAAGTTTGTGTCATATCTCGAAAACGAGAGCTGTCACACAAACGAAGGAGCTAGGGATTTGACTAAATCGACAGAAGTTGGTTTTTTTTTTCAAAATATCTAGTAAAACCATGACTTTTTACAAAAATCCGAAAGTGTCATTAAATTGGGCCAGTAAAACTGCAAATCTTTTCCAATTTAACCATTGCTCTATCTCCGCTAGTTTCCGATATCCCCATACGGTCAACAAAAAAAGCTCATATAGTATGTATCAATGCAGAAGGAATAAAAATAGTTATATTATCTCATATATAAACGTCCATCCATTAATACTCTCGGGAAACTCAAAAACGGCTTGAACGATTTGATTTTTTTTTTAGTTTCGTTTGGTTTAATACAGGGTGGTTGCAGCCAATTCAAATTTCACAGTTTTGTGTATGATTAATTGTTATTACTTCTGTGCATTGAAAAATGTAACTATTAAATACATGTTCGTTGTTGGTAAAGGATATGGATTTTAGATGGATACCATCCTTATTAAATTAAATACATTAGATCATTTTGTTTGCTGGCAGATTTCGAACGGGAGTCCAATATACAGGGTGTTAATACACTAATTGTGAGTTTTCTGGTGGTCTTATACAAGATTCATCTGCAATAAATATCTCCAGACGTTTTTACGATTAACAATTTTTGTCTGACCTATTTTTATTATAACACATGTGAAAACCGAAATATCTCAGTTTCTAACTTGAAATTCCTGCATTCGTCTTCTGTTTAATATATTTTTTCTGCAGATTCCTTTTTTTCTAATTTCAAAATAATTCTGTTTATATTCGAAAATATCCGAATTGAGTCGGAGTTTAGGTAATTTGTGTGAATTATTTGAATAATTTTTGGGTATGCATACTCAACATTCCTAAATGTTATTTCATTATAAGTTATTTTTTCTAATGCTTGTAAATTGACACTTTTCTCCGTTAGATATTTTATTTATTTATTTATTTATTTATTAGCATCGGAATTGTTTTGTTGTAGTTTACTTTTCCTTAGAAGTCTCCCCTCTAACTTATAATGTTGACGTGTTCAAGCAACATCTCTCGAAAAATTTATTGCATTAATATTTCAGATAATTCATAGAAAACAATTGCGCCAATCATAGACGTCACATTTTTCACTACGGTGCAATAAATATAATTTTATCTAAAGAAAACAGTTATTCTTGGCATTAAAAGGATTAATTCCGATTGATTTATTGTAAATTGCAAATAATTTGAAAACAATTGTATTCGGTACTACTTGTTTTTACGTTTGCATTGCCATGAGTAATACCACTTACTCCGTGACATGTTTATGAATAATTTTTACGCGCTAGTACTGAGGAATAAAAACTTTACCTGTTTTCAGTACATTTGTATTAGTTTTACCTCTGTGTCACTTAGAACTGAATATATTTTATGCCACCTAAAACGAAATATAGGGAATACTTTTTTTGGGGATTTGCTTAGTGATTTTTTATCTTTCCTGGATTTAGGTTGATTGAAATAAAAGAAAATTCAAAAACCACTTCCAGAATGTTTATCGATTAATAGTAGATCATAGATCATAGTCGAGACAGATTCGGTAACAGGCGACAGTCAAATTGTTTTAGGCTTTAAAGAAACACCCTATTTCTTTGAAAAGTATTCTGAATAATATACTCACTGAGAAAGAAGGAGATGTTTAAATTTAATATTGTTCTGGTAAATAATTTGGTCAAGTTCGAGTTGGACTCGCATACTAAGGGTTCCGTACAACCTTCAAGATTCTAATATTCCAGTTTCAGGCAAGCAGGGAATGAGTGTATTTTCTTATATTTACCCTAATATCTTTTAAAGGAAACGTTTTAAATTTATAAAGAAGATACACTTTGATTTTCCATACATAGGCTTTTTATTTTATCTGCTTCAGGATTCGCTTGATTTTTATCAGAATACATATGTATTAAATTTTCTAATTTGGCCCCCAAAAATTAACATTAGAGTTTTATTTTACTAATAAACTTTCAGAGAAGCCTTTTATAATCTACTGTCTGAGTTTTGAAGCTCTGTAGATTGGAAGATAAAGGGCAAAATAGGTCAAATTTTAAATTATAAATTATTAAATCTGTTATTCAAATTATTTAAAAATGCAAATAATGTATATTTTTCAAAATATAAATAGTGCAGTTTCTAAAGTGATAATCAAGCCGATGTTTAATATTTTTTTTGTTAATATATTTTAAACAAATGATTTAAAAATATGATATATTTGTTATTCATATAATGGGTCTTTTATCTGATATATAACATGATGCGTTCCAAAATTGAATTTTTATTTTCCATGTAATTGTATAATTTGTCCCTAAAATTACTATGGGGATTTTCTAATAATTTTTCTTATAAATTTCAAGTGAGCCCCAGTACCCCTTATTATTTTCCAAATTTTAGGTAGTATAGTTCCGGAAATAAAGG
The DNA here is from genome assembly GCA_034190945.1 of Octodonta nipae. Classification (NCBI taxonomy): domain Eukaryota; kingdom Metazoa; phylum Arthropoda; class Insecta; order Coleoptera; family Chrysomelidae; genus Octodonta; species Octodonta nipae. Next base: position 2,222,516 of record CM067219.1, read on the forward strand.
GAGAAATGAGAATTTTTTATATCTTTATGTTAATATCTTGTAAACAATTAATTTAAAAAATATGAAAAATATATATTTGTATTCCTCATAATGAGCCCTTTCATTTGATGTATTGCATGATGCGTTAAAAAATATTTTTTCATTTTCCGGTTAATTCTATAATTTGGACCCCAATATTAATATTAGGGATTTCTTGGTATTTGTCCTATAAACAAAAAAAATATGTATTATAGTTTGGGGAATGAGGGGGGGAATGGGTAATTTTTTTAAAAATATTTTTTTAATATCTTTTAATTAATTTATTTTAAAAATACTTAAAAAATTAATTTTTATTCGTCGTAATGAGCCCTTTGGTTTGATATATTACTTGATCCGTTAGAAACAATTATAATTTTTTATTCTCCATTTAATTCTTTAATTTGCCCCCCCACATGAAAATTAGGGAGTTCTCCTTATTTTTCCAGTATAGTTCAGGTGAGGCGCTATACCTCTATTTTTTTCAAAATTTTACAGCTCATGGTTTCGGCGATAAGAGGGGGGAATGGGTATTTTTTTATATTTTTGTTAATATCTTTTAATTAATTTATTTTAAAAATATGAAAAAAATATATTTGTTTTCGTCATAATGAGCCCTTTCATTCGATATATAACATGATGGGTTAGAAACAATTTAAATTTTATTTTTTCTATTTAATTCTATAATTTACCCCCAAAATAAATATTAGGGGTTTCTCCTTATTTTTTCAGTAAAATTCAGGTGCGGGTCTATACCTCCATTTTTTTTCAATAGTTTTCCAGCTTATCGTTTGGAAAATAAGCGGGGGATGGGTATTTTTTTAATATTTTTGTTAATATCTTTTAATTAATTTATGTTAATGTGTTCCTCAGAATGAGACCTTTCATTTGATGTATTACTTGATGCGTTTGAAAAATATTTTATTTTTAAATTTTTATTTAATTCTATAATTTGCGCCCCAAAATTAATTTTAATTGTTTCTCCTTGTTTTTCCTGTAAAGTTCGGGCAGCGTTCTATATTTCCTGTATTTTCATAATTTAGGCTCAGTAGTTTCGGAGATCAGGGGAACGATCGATTTTTTAGGTTTTCCCCCCAGAAGTACCCCTAAAATCAGAATTTCTTCTTTTACGATATGTACTCCTAATCGGGTCACCAAACTATACACTCATATCAAATTTCAACATCTTCCGTCCATTAGTTTAGGAGAAAATTGTTGTGATGTGACAGAGGCAGAAATCCGGAGTGATATTATAAGGGTATCCCTATATTGTATATACGGAAGCCTAATAAAAGAAATTTATCGATTAACTGTAGGTCATAGTCGAGGCAGGTTAGTTAACGGGTGAATTGTTTTAAGGTTTGAAGAAACTCTTTGAAAAGTTCTCTGAACATATTTGTTCATTAGCTCAACTAATAATTACAGTTTTACTTATATTAATTATATTAAAACACTAACCACTGTGGTAATTTTCACAATTGTTTCGCTCTGATGGCAGGATTCATCAGAATTAAATATTAAACTAAATGCTAAACATCTGAACATATTATATAGTGTTGTAAGATAATAATGAGTATATAGGTAGAAAGCATAATATGTTTACTGTATAATATTAGTGAAGATAAATATTATTAATAATATTGTTGTTAAAGCCTAAAGCATGAAGCTTGGCCAGAAGTATTCTGTGGGTAACTTTATCAAACGCTTTAGAAAAATCGGTATAAACACAGTCAGCTTGTAATCTTTTCTCAAAACTTTTGACTAAAAATAATTCGTATACAGTTAGATTTGTTAACATAGATCTACCTGACAGGTATCCATGTTGCTTGCAAACAAAAATATGCGTGAACTGCCATGCTAAGTACCGCAAGAAAAAATAGTCCAGAAATTTTAGGATTTCAGATTGCAAACATACAGCTCTGTAATTCTCAATAATTTCTTTATTGTACAGTACTCCAGGAACAAACTACTACCTTAATCCCCAACTAATACGAGGGCTGCCTTTTATATTTCGGGATTAGAGAACAAAAACAAATATTAAACATCGAAAATCGCTTTATTGTTTTTCAAAATATTCCCCATGAAGATCTATACACTTTTGCATGCGTTTGAACCAATTGTCGAAGCACTTTTTCCCCTCTGATTGAGGTATCTCTAAAACATGCATTCTGAACGCAGCAACCGCTTCTTCAGGTGTCGAAAAACGTTGACCTCTCACTTTTTTTCTTACGTACAGGACTATACGGCGGATGACTCATCAAATCGATGTTTTGAGTGGTCAAAAATGCAGTTGTTTGAGCCGATGTGTGAGAGCTCGCATTGGCGTGGTGAAGAGTCTTCGGCGGTTGGTTTTACTCATTTCTTGGAAGACAACTGGCAAACAAATGGCTGTGTACCACTCAGAATTGATTGTTCTGCGTTGTACCACTGTACGGTTGAGACATGTCCAGTTTTTCCGAAAAAACAGGCGAGATCATTTGCTTGGATGTGTTTCGTGCGCGAACAACTTTTGTTGGATTCGGCTCATCTTGAAACACCCACACAGTCGACTGCTGTTTACTTTCGGGCTCATACGCGTAAATCTACGATTTACCACCTGTCACTATGTCATAAACGTGTTTTGAAGCACCGCGATCGTATTTTTTCAGCTTTTCTTTCGACCAATCGACACGAGCCTTTTTTGAACGATTGAGAAATTTTGTGGAATCCAACGCGAACATATTTTTTTGACATTCAAATGTTTATGCAATATTGAATGTATGCAGGTCCTACTAATGTGTAAGGTTGACTCAATCTCAGGTTAGGTCACATGACGATCTTGCAATATTAGTTCGCGCACAGCATCAATGGTTTCCGGAACAACAACTGTTTTTGGACGACCTTCACGAAATTCGTCTTGGAGTGAACTACGACCTCGATTGAATTCACCATACCATCGAGAAACAGTGGTCCTTGATGGAGTTTCATCGTTAAAATTTAAATAAAGTTCATCCATGCGCTCTTGCTGACTTAATCCACGTTGAAAGTTGTAAAAAATAATCGCACGAAAATGTTCACGATTTAATTCCATTTTTTGGCAGAGATGAATCCTTTAATTACTGTAAACAACACATAGCGCTCGTATATCAAAACGTTCTGAGTACCTATAATCTCAAATATGTCAAACTTCACGATAGAGCTGTAAGTTGTCAGATTGCAACACCAGGGTTGTCCAATCCCGAAATATAAAAGGCAGCCCTCGTATAAAACATAATAACTAGAACTTGTGACAGAGTATAACAATATTACATGCAGAGAAATTCACCAGTGTTGTATAGACACATATCAATAAAATAGGATATTAATTTACATTTAAACTCATTTTCTTTTGTCCCAAAAATACATTACGTGATATATAGTTATAGCTAAGAAAACTGTTTTCTTGACTGAACTAATGAACCCAAAATACGAACAAATTCATTTCCATTGGACATTTCCACACTGAAACCGCGGATCTGGTGCAACTTGTTAAACAACACAAGCTTTGCAAAACAGACGACCGTTAAGCTGGACGAATTTATGTTGTTCAGTAAACAAAATAATTATTTTAGTCTAGTTTTTTTCATCACGTTTAGCAATTGTTTTCCTTAAAACCGCCAAACGAATTCACCGTGAATTTGCTTTTACTTCGTCAGTCAGTAGCGCAAGAATGTGGTGTCGGCTAATAGAATTATTGTAACGGTAGAAGAAAATTAAATGTCTTAATTACTTCAAGCTAATTCACTTCAGTTTTGATGCAAAGCAGCTCTGTTTTCATGATTTGGAATAATCGTTTATCAAAGTTGTCCAACTTCTATTGTTGGCAATTAAATAATATTTTAAACGTTAAGTAATTCAAACGAATCAATGTTATCTTTGTTTTGGGTAAGTGTTTGAATTTTCTGTCGTGTTATAGTGAACATTTTTTTGTGTTGGCTTTGTAGACTAGCAAGGGCATGGTACTTCAACTTGTGTTGCCTATGAATGGGCTGAACAACAGCTTCAATGGTGAAATCAATAGTCCTGGACCATATGACGATGTACAGGGTAAGTGCAACAACTAATTTCTAAAAAATGGCGATGAAAAATGAAAAACATTTAAAATTTTATACGCCTTATGACTAAACTTAGAGTTTTAAATAATTTGCTGTTTTCTTAAAGAAATTGTGTAATTTCTAAGCTGTTAAAATGCCTATGGTCAACATTGACAAATTGCAAAACTACAAATACAAATAGCTCGGATAGTTTCTCAACTTTTTACTAAAAAATTGTTTAGGGTGAAAAAAGGAAATAAAAGTACATACTTACTGAGTTATTTTAATTAAAATCGGTAATTGCTTAAAAAATACATCCTATAGAGTGTTTATAAAGTTGTTTGTTAGCACCAAGTATTAACAAAATATTACTACCCGTTTTGGTTTTATAGGAAACTCAAAACTTTCGTGAGCACTGGTGGATTAGACAACAAAAATATTCTTACACGCTATGTTTTTAATAGATCACAAATAAAATAGTCCTTAGGAATTAACAGAATCCTACCAAACTTTCAGTAAGTGTTATGTTAGTAGCCTCTTTAGATATTTCTTATCTCTTCTCTGAATGTAACATTTAGTATTTCTCAGGGTGTCATATTTTGCTAAAGTTTATTGTAAATGTTAAACAATATTTCTAAGATTTGATTCATCATAATAGCATATCAATGGAACAACCTTTTTAAAACAACCTGCTAAATAACTTGTTTTAGTTGAAAGGTGCATAAGTGATAATATTTATAAACAAATTCTGCTTTGTTTGAAAAATATCACTAGTTTGGATGTGCAAAAACTGCAAACATATTTTTTTTCATTGAACCTTATCATTTGGTTATAATATAATTTCCCGTATGCCCGAAGACACCCTGTATATGTTAGTCTGAATTACTTTAAAATATCGTAACCTTTTCAAGAGTAAAATCCATGAGTGTCGTAAAATATCCACTTGCCAGAACAATCCTTTCATTTCATCCGTTTACAGTTGAAATAACGCTATCGAAACAATACCTTAGAAGCTTGTAAAATTCTTCATAGTAGACTATAAAACGGTCGGCATTCCATTTTACTCAGTTTTATGAGCCAAATTCCAAATTTAAGAGTATAAAATACACTTTGAAGGATTTTTCTTTGCTGGGATTGCATTGGAATAATTGTTTAGTTCTAGTTTTTGCAATATCAGCATAAATAAAGTGAAAACTTCAGTTACGCAATTTTTTTAAATGTATTAAATCCACATAACAAAAAACTATATATTATTGTTTCATTAGAGCGAAGGCACTCAATGAACATAGAACAATATCCCAGAGCTTTTTCATCTACTTTATTTTAACAAAGTTGAGAAATATTCAAAGACCTAAAACTACTTAGGGGACAATGTACAGTGAATTTGACTGACTTTTTGCACAAAAAATATGTCTTGCGACATTTTTTTGCTTATGTCATATTTAGAAAGTTTTGCTGGAATATCTTCCTCATCTTATTAGCTTTACGAAATAAATGAACATTGTATCTTAACACAATTTAGGACGAAATCTGGAATCTAGTAGATACGAACATTTCCTTCTGTTTCGGTGTTTCAAGGGTATTGAATTTTCTAAACAAATGTGACCCCCATTTCCCCATTCAATAACTGTACATTCGCAAAATTATGAATTACCTATTTAAAAAAAAATAATAGTGGTAGCTGTTACTTTGTGATAATCATTTATGATGATCAAACACAAAAAACTCACTTTATTCTCTATCATTCACTTGATTAGATACGTATAAACGTGACTATGGTCGTCGAGTCATTCGAATATCAGCTTCTCCATTTCTGCTCACCTTAACCGTCGACCCCTCATATATATCCATTACTTTTCCCCTAGAATCGAGATATATGTCACTCGTTGTTTGTTCTTAAAATGGACTAGAATTTCCTGTACTAATTATAGCTTTGGTTTTTGTCACCAATGTTCATTTGGAGAAGTATTTTTTGTTAGAAATGCTTAGTTTGTAGAATGATTCCTTTTTATTCGTTTAAAATTGTGACAATATTGAACCAAAGGGAGTTTTAATTTATTAAGTATTGACAATTGTTTAGCAGTTTATGAGGAGGTTTGATCACATGGTTATTTAGACAGGTAGAAAATGCAATTTATTTATGAGTTAATATTAAGCACAACTTATTTATTTAGATATCTGTGTACAAAGAAAATGTTATTTAGTTGCGTTCCAACTGAACCAGGATGTAGCCCCAATAATCTGGGACACTCTATATAACAGAATACGTGAATTTTCATTTATTATTGGTTTTGTTATCTTTTGTTTCAATTTAGGTAACACTTACTTAAAGGATCGCCCAAACAGACATCCTCCTAGTATATACAGCGTCCAGGAATACCCATCTGCAGAAGAAAACGGCCATATTAACTACGGGTTAGTGCCCAGCGAAAGGGAAATTAGACAGAGACGATCTCCACCGGCGATATCAAATGTTGGCTCAGTTGCCTTACCAGACAGCCCAACGCCTATGGAAGAAAAGAAAAAGGCATTTGCGTAAGGTTTTTTAAATTACTACAAATTTAGTAAAATATTTGATTTATTTGTTTGTTTAGTGAAAACGGTTTCAAGATTTGAAAAAAATGTTTCACATTCAATAGAAAATAGTGACGTTGCCTTTGCTTAGACAAAATATTTAAGGTTACATCAATTGAAATACAAATTGGTATTAATAATTTTTGCACACTTTGTTTTACTCACCAAATTTAAAAACATGTAAAGTAGGTTCGGAGTTATTAAAAAAATAGATTTTTTACAAAGATCAGTCTGTAGATCAATAATGAAACTAACCAGCTAAAAATTTACATAATCGTGAATATTAAATCCATGCCCTTTTTATTTATTTAGGTGTATGTCTATCATGAAGTGCAGGTCTGTTTTCCAGATCGCGTTTATTGAATTTATTTTCCTTTCAGTGTTCATTGCTAAATCGAATTATTTATTACGCTTTGAAGGAAAAGGATATGTATTGACTCATCATTTTTGTCGGGCACATATTTGCATTTGTAAATTTGTTATACGTATGGATTAAATGGAATAATAGCGCCCTGGATTTTTCATACAACAAACCAGTATGATCATAATAATCATAATAATAACTACTTTAATATTGGGGCAAATGGATCACTTACGAAAAAATGGAAATTAAAAAAACTTTTTTCAAGTAATTTTTGTCATTTGATCGCTTATCTATATATAAATAGGCAAAGACAAAACGATTAGGTACCATTCTCTCCTCTGTCTCTCAACCGATTTTCTTCATTTTTGTTTTGTTTAGTAGTTACTGACGATCTTCAGTGCTGAATGCTAATATTAATTTATAATATTGGTTCATTCATTAAATAAAGTATAATAAAAATTCATTATTTATGTCCATAATGTCAACGCCAAACAAATGCCAAACTACTGAATGTGCCGACTCCGCCAGACTCAAAACATTGAGTAATTATATATAGAGGGACCAATGCTGTTATATACTTAGAGCATGTACTTCTGGAAGTTGCATGCAAGCGATGTTATTGTTTAGTGGTAAAGTAATTGTTGTATATTATAATTCAATTCCAGATATGTTAGAAATCACTTTTTTTTTGTGGGTAGCACATAGGCAGTTGCATATATAGGGTGTTTAAAATATAGAGTAGAGTGCAATTATAACTAATAAAATAATTATATAGGGAAGCCCATTAGCGGTTGAATTTACAGGGTTCTTAGAATAGAAGGTGCAGTAGAATTTCAGTTATATAGGGTGGTGCAAAAAATATTATATAGAGATGCATATAAAGGGTGGCGGAAATGGAATGTAACATTTCGTAACCCATAAGCAGTATAAATAGGGAAGATGAAATATAAGGTGAGAGGAAGTGTAGATATACAGGATGATGATAAAAAATGTTAGAAAAGGAAATGATTTATAGAGTAGCCCACGAAGAGTTCCATATATATGATGACTTCTTCTTTGATTGCAACATTTAGTATTTCTCTGGGTGTCATATTTTGCTAAAGTTTATTGTAAATGTTACACAATATTTCTATGGTTTGATTCATCATAATAGCATATCAATGGAACAACCTTTTTAAAACAACCTGCTAAATAACTTGTTTTAGTTGAAAGGTGCAGAAGTGATAATATTTATAAACAAATTCTGCTTTGTTTGAAAAATATCGTTAGTTTGGATATGCAAAAACTGCAAACATATTTTTTTCATTGAACCCTATCATTTGGTTATAATAGAATTTCGCGTATGCCTGAAGACACCCTGTATATGTTAGTCTGAATTACTTTAAAATATCGTAACCTTTTCAAGAGTAAAACCCATGAACGTCGTAAAATATCTACTTGCCAGAACAATCCTTTCATTTCATATATATGATCCTATATATATGATCCATATATATGATGACTGAAATATAGGTCGGAGTAGAATTATAGTTACAGAAGATAGTTAAAAATTTCATAAACAAAAAGAGTAAATACGGTGACTCATAGGCAGTGTCATATACAGAATGGTTGTTCAAAAATGTTAAAAAATATTATGCGTGGTCCATGAACAATTGCATATACAGGGTGGTGGAAATATATAATGAGATCGATTTATTATAATGAGGATTTTAATAAATGTTAGAGTATTGAGTGCAATTATAGCTATACAGGGACGTTAGAAAAAATAAATATGTGTATGGGTAGCGGTTGAATTGTTGTCATATTAAATTAAGAATTACGAATTTGAATACAAATAAAGTCCTATGAATTATATCTGAAACAAATTTGAATTTCGTTACTTATTTGTAGAAGCGAGATGTAAGACCGACATCTAGGATTTTCGAAGAAACTATCACACAGAGGTTCCGAATCTGGATCCGTTCCGTGTAATTGCTGTTCTCCCTAAAGTCCTAGGATAGAAAGTCACGATAAAATTTTCATGTTACTTAACGTGCCAGAGATATTGACACAATTGGTCGAATTTCGACCACTGGGCGACAGCTAGTATATGTAGAAGTACCTATCTCTTGAATATGGCCCCTCTTCTGTTCTTTGCCTTTATCATTGGCTTACTTCTGCCTTTGCTGAACTCTTACTTTCTTATCCTGTCATAACTTAGTTGCATCAATTTGACTTAAAATGTTGACATGCTAACTTTCTCAGCCAATTTTGGCCTCATATTGATAGTTTTTTTTGGGGATTTTTATTTGATATTTTCAGTTACTAGTATTGTCACTGCTAAACTCTTTTCATCCTTGACAGTCAGCAGTGGTCTGAGACAATTTGCTGAAATTTTCCAACTGACTTTCAGACATATGTCGCAAAAGTTTCAACAAACTGGAAAAATTACTGTAAGTGAATTGGCATCCAAATATATTCTTTGTAAAATTTTACAGGGTGTTTCTAAAATAGAGTTCCAAACTTCTGCTATGTATAGAACTCATTAAAATAAGCCTAAAAGTCTCTATTAACATTTGCCCTAAAACGCACCCTTAGGAAGTTATATGCCGTAAAAAGGGCTCAAAAAAACTGTTTTTTTTTCTCTATTTAACAAAACGGTCGGAAATAAACAGAAAAAAATGTATCGGTCTTACATATATTTTTAAATAGCATGTGCTACTCCATTTTTCGACATCCAAATCATATTTAGGTTGGTGAATGGGATTTTCGTTCTTTAATTTTATTTCAATTTTTTTACAGATTTATAAAATCTTAACAATCTCACGTAAAAAATCTTGTGATGTGATGATAGTGGGGGGGAGGGGTGATGGCTTAGGTTGGGACAATCTAGAATAATTAGAAATGAAATGATCTGCATATGATCTGTTTTGCTATGATCTTTTCTATATCCAAACTAAGTACAGAGTGTCGTCCACAACGTGTTTTTACAAAAATTTTCTTTTAATCCCTTTTGCAAACTTGAAAATGAATATTCTAACCTTTAACAGCTCGGTTTCTATCAGTTATTGATTACAAGCCCTTCTGCTTTATCTAGAATCCATTGGGATTTTAATGTAAAATTGGAAGTTGAGGATTTCTTACGATTCAACTAGCTGCCCTGTCACTATTCAGGAATCATCCTTAACAGGTAATAAATTAAAATATAAATTTTATATAATGCCGTAGACCATTTTTTTGGGTTCTATTTGCCATTCATATCAAAATAAGTATTTAATTGTTGCACAAAAATATTATTTCTTGTGTTGACTACAGTTTATGTTGTCAGTTAGTTTTTAAAAGTTTATTTATTAAATCTACTTCGCTAACAAAGCCGGATTATAGGACAGTTACCCACTTCCCTTAAACACCGATAATTCAGATACAAAAGCTTTGATCGATATTCCATGTACCTTTGTACCGATGTAGAGAGAATACAGTATGCTCTAAAATAATAATAGATACGGTAGCATCGCCATGTATTACACTAATTGCCCTTGACAGACTGAATGGAAAAGGAAATAGTAATTGCAATTCACCATTAAGCATTGTAATTCGGCCCCGTCACCAACTCGCTCACGATATTTGTTACCTTTTCCATTAGTGCAGGTCTTGAATAGAAGCGCATATATTCATTGAGGAATTTTGGGGTGAATCGCGGTAATTCGCAGTTATGCAATCCGATGTACAGTTGGCGCAAAAAATCCAGATCCTCTGCATAAAATTCTGTGAATGATGTAACTGCGGATATTGAAGTAAACGAAGTAAAAAAAAATGAAAATTTTTATGTCAGTACTGTGAAGATTGGTCATTAATTTAAGGTTCAGGATCGTCATGTGATATTATAATGTTGCAGGCAGCGGCCTCGACCAATAATACTAGTTGTAAAGACTATCTGTTTATTTCTACTGATTATTTCTATCTATTCATTACTATGCTACATTTTGAACTGTCGACTGATGGTTCGCGATTGACTGTGTGGCACCCATTATTGAAAATCATGTAGTTTTCGATCGGCTGAATTATTCTGTCAGAAGATTATGTTCGAGGGCCGGATCGCCATGTGAAGATTGGTCATTATTTACGGTTCAGGATCGCCGTGTGATATTATAATGTTACTATGCTACATATTGAACTGTCGACTGATGGTTCGCGATTGACTGTGTGGTACCCATTATTGAAAATCATGTAGTTTTCGATCGGCTGAATTATTCTGTCAGAAGATTATGTTCGAGGGCCGGATCGCCATGTGAAGATTGGTCATTATTTACGGTTCAGGATCACCATGTGATATTATAATGTTGCAGGCAGCGGCTTCGACCAATAATACTAGTTGTAGAGACTATCTGTTTATTTCTACTGATTTTTTGGTTACACTATGCTAATACATCTAATCATTACTATGCTACATTTTGAACTGTCGACTGATGGTTCGCGATTGACTTTGTTGTACCCATTATTGAAAATTTTTAAACAGTTGTCCCCAATCCCTGATTGGGGGAAAGTTCGTTTCCCTGGTTGTGCTCAGATTCAACATATCTTACGTTCCTTGGGCTTTGTCTGTTGTTAACAGAATAATTCAGTCGATAGAAAACTACATGATTTTCGATAATGGGTACCACACAGTCAATCGCGAACCATCAGTCGACAGTTCAAAATGTATCATCGTGATACATAGATGTAGTTAGCATAGTGTAACCAAATAATAAGTAGAAATAAACAGATAGTCTTTACAAATAGTATTATTGGTCGAGGCCGCTGCCTGCAACATTATAATATCACAAGGCGATCCTGAATCGTAAATAATGACCAATCTTCACATGGCGATCCTGAACCGTAAATAATGACCAATCTTCACATGGCGATCCGGCCCTCGAACATAATCTTCTGGCAGAATAATTCAGCCGATCGAAAACTACATGATTTTCAATAATGGGAACCACACAATCAATCGCGAACCATCAGTCGACAGTTCAATATGTAGCATAGTAACATTATAATATCACACGGCGATCCTGAACCGTAAATAATGACCAATCTTCACATGGCGATCCGGCCCTCGAACATAATCTTCTGACAGAATAATTCAGCCGATCGAAAACTACATGATTTTCGATAATGGGTACCACACAGTCAATCGCGAACCATCAGTCGACAGTTCAAAATGTATCATAGTGATACATAGATGTAGTTAGCATAGTGTAACCAATTAATAAGTAGAAATAAACAGATAGTCTTTACAAATAGTATTATTAGTCGAGGCCGCTGCCTGCAACATTATAATATCACAAGGCGATCCTGAATCGTAAATAATGACCAATCTTCACATGGCGATCCGGCCCTCGAACATAATCTTCTGGCAGAATAATTCAGCCGATCGAAAACTACATGATTTTCAATAATGGGAACCACACAGTCAATCGCGAACCATCAGTCGACAGTTCAATATGTAGCATAGTAACATTATAATATCACACGGCGATCCTGAACCGTAAATAATGACCAATCTTCACATGGCGATCCGGCCCTCAAACATAATCTTCTGACAGAATAATTCAGCCGATCGAAAACTACATGATTTTCAATAATGGGTACCACACAGTCAATCGCGAACCATCAGTCGACAGTTCAATATGTAGCATAGTAACATTATAATATCACACGGCGATCCTGAACCGTAAATAATGACCAATCTTCACATGGCGATCCGGCCCTCGAACATAATCTTCTGGCAGAATAATTCAGCCGATCGAAAACTACATGATTTTCAATAATGGGAACCACACAGTCAATCGCGAACCATCAGTCGACAGTTCAATATGTAGCATAGTAACATTATAATATCACACGGCGATCCTGAACCGTAAATAATGACCAATCTTCACATGGCGATCCGGCCCTCGAACATAATATTCTGACAGAATAATTCAGCCGATCGAAAACTACATGATTTTCAATCATGGGTACCACACAGTCAATCGCGAACCATCAGTCGACAGTTCAATATGTAGCATAGTAACATTATAATATCACACGGCGATCCTGAACCGTAAATAATGACCAATCTTCACATGGCGATCCGGCCCTCGAACATAATCTTCTGACAGAATAATTCAGCCGATCGAAAACTACATGATTTTCAATAATGGGTACCACACAGTCAATCGCGAACCATCAGTCGACAGTTCAATATGTAGCATAGTAACATTATAATATCACACGGCGATCCTGAACCGTAAATAATGACCAATCTTCACATGGCGATCCTGGTAGAATTTTTGAAGACCTCTAAGGGCGAGTATTTATAGTAAACGATATTGCGACATTTGAAGACATTTCGGTTGAACAGCCGCAGAGGTTTGAAGGTTTTGATGTGAAAACATAATTTTAACAACATGGTTTGACACATCTCAAATCTATTCATTGCTTGCGGTTAAATTTTTACAGGAATATTGTCCTCTTATTGCGCCATCCTCAACTGGCCTCCAGGAATACCCGATACTGGCCCTTTGACTTTTCATTAAGAGAAATTATACGCAAACAATCTACGATCTCTGCTGCTAAATCAGCACCGACCTGACTGTCTTTTCCAGAGAGATGGGTCTGATTTAGTAAAAGTATTGTTCAGATTTATCAAGTGCAACTGATTTCAAAGAATATTAAACCTCTGAGGTGACTATGGTTAAGTCAACCATGTCTTCTAAACGTTGTTTGTGGCATATTCTTGATTAGTTTTATGTTTTTTTTTGGGCAATTACACCACAATCGAAATAAAACGACGTATATTGAAGGAAAACCAAACGTTTCAATATCTATTCTGACTTCGTTGTCAGAATATATGTATTTATTTACATCAATAAATATAAAGCCATTGACAACGAAGTCAGATTATCTATTGTTACTTGTAAGATATGTATAAATATGAAGCCATTGACAACGAAGTCAGAATAGACTCTGAAACGTTTGGATTTTCCTTCACTATAGGTCGTTTTATTTCGATTGTGGTGTTATGAAAACATAAAACTAAGTCAATACTATTATTGTTTTTTAGAGACTACTATGAAATTTTGTTTCAGCGATGTTTTAACGAAAACACTAAGTTTGTTCTACGCCCTTTTCAATGTTACTTTAGGGTTAGCACTATACGTAAGCGACATTGTAGATGGAAGCAATTCAGCGTCTGAGGTAAATAAATCATTTATTACATAGTCAAATAATATAAGGAGGAATTTTATTAATCCTATGGCCCTTCATTCTTAATTTGATATCTTCCGATTACAGATTTTTAGTTTAGTTCTGGTACTAATAGCATTCATGTACGTACTATACCTTTCAATAGATATGAACATGTATAAACGTCGAATGGCAAAATTAGAAAAGTTCAGTGAAGACCATCAGCTAAACGGTTGCAGTATGAAGGAGACCCCTGACGGCCACTTTCAAGTTGATATTGTCGTACCGGATACTATGAGGAAGTTTATCAGACACGATTATTGTTTCAATAAAGACAGACATTCGACGAATTTCTTTCTGAAGGTAGGAGCCGTAGGTATGTTCATGTTAATTTTCATATCATGAAATTTAAGTGTTAATTTTTGTTTCAGCGTTTTGTTTTGGCCATTTGATTCACAGCGGACTCTTACTTGGGTACCAAATTCTGTTCCTTACATCCGACGACAATAACTACTTCTCTTGTGCATCAGTGCCAACATTGATTTTGGATTTAGTGTATCCATTGTACTCGTTCTTTTTGTTGTATTTTTTATTCAAATATTCAAACGTAAGTGCCTATTATATTACAGGAAAAACGGTGAATAGGTTATCTACAGTGTGATCTACTAAGTATGTGATATGTGGGAATTTTTGTTAAGTATTCTTATCTAACTAAAAATACTGTCAACAGTTATATGATAAACATATTGTGTCCTTAAAATGCTGGAAGTTAAAACAAATCTATGAAACTCGTCTAATGCTAACGTACCATTATCCGAAAGAATTCAGAAAACGTCAGTAGGAAAATTTGTTTTGGATCAAAAGATAAGGCTACTAGAAAGAAAAAATTTCACTATTTTTCATACTTAGTGGATTACAATGTATATACATTTAAAAGTATTCCAACTTATTTTAGGTAATTATTAATAAAAATGTAGTTTTGGCCCGTTTTGGCATAATCCATTGCCTCTCAGCTAGTATCTGTTTCTGGATTTGGACGATAATCAGAGAAATTCTAGAAGCCATAGCTAGCAAGCCAGCTAAAGTAGAGGACACAGGGAATACTGCAGCTTACGCTTTACCCCATCATTCTTTTGACCCCAAAGGTTAGCATATGTATAAGAATTGATATGGATACTTATTGACTAGTTTCAGGTGCTCAGCTTTTGACAGAATACGTAAATATTACGTTCAGAAAGTTCACAGGCGTTTGTGACTATAATAATGATAACGATTTTAAAAAGATTTATTGGGACATCTCGCCTTATTTGTATCCTTTTAGTGTGGAGTTCAGCATATTGATAGGTAAGACTTATTTACAAAATGTATGGTATAATCTCAATTTTAAGTATTAATTTCTAAAAATGTGAAGTATTTATCCAACAATCAGTTTTTTTCTATGATACTTACTGTAGCTTGTAGTAGTATAAAAATTTATTTTAAAGATACGTTTATATTAATTTTCTATTGAAATTCGGCTTATATTTGTAAAAACATAAACATTATAAGATTAAGAATGTTTGTTCCGTAAAATATTTTGTTAAACAAGGTTATAAATTTGACAGATATAACAGAACAATTTAATAAAATTAATATTCCATGAATAGTTTGTTACGTCATAGGAATCACATAACCTAATATTAGCATTGAGGTGATAATATTTGGTAATTCATTTTTTTCCGATTTTTGTAGAAAATATGGAAATTGATAAATAAACCAAAAAATGGTAAGCTCATTAGAATATTATTAACAATTTATGAGATCTTCCGAGTTCTTTGTGTACATGGTAGACCTAGTACCAGAGTTTAATAAGTAATGCTTAACACATATCATAAAAACCTTAAACGAACATGATATCGATACAAAATATCAGAGAGTGCTTAAACATAAATACCTGCGATGAAAAAAGAATGTAATATGTAATTCGGTTCAATCCCGGTCAAATACTATAATAGCCTCAAGGATATCTGGAAGTTTACCTGACGTTGTCTGGAATAATAAATAAATGACAGTGGAGAGAAAGGAAAGATGAGGACGTATAACACAAGCGTGAACTAGTCCTACGTATGCAACCTAAACTAGAAAAAAACATAACTGCGGAGAGCTGAAATGAAAACGAACGAAAACAGCACTACAGTTGGGAAGATTTTAAATGTCGGATCATAGAAAATATTGGAAACCACAAGGGAAGAGTTGAAGAAGCTCTGAAAGAAACGAAAACTGCGGAAGACAATATCACCAAAGAAATGATGACAAAAACAGGCACAGGAACTATTGAAGCAATCAAAATCCTGAATAGCAAATGCATATAACATAATACTATACCAGATACATGGCAAAATGTACAACTCGTCTCAATGCATAAAAAAGGAGATAAACATTGATCTCAAAACGTTTCAATATCCCTTGTATTTATATTATATCCATAACCGGTCATGCGTCGCCGGTCATGGTCATTGGGTCTTATCTGGTCCAATCAGCGTCCGCGTACCTGGAGGTTGGTTCCCGGTAATGCGTAGCGGCAGAGGACGCTGGGCTCGCTAATTATATTTTCGTTTGAGATTATATATGCTGTCTCTATGAATTTTCTTTTGTACCAGTGTCTTCCTTGTGAATTGCTCTGGCCTGGTCCCAGTTGATATTATGGTGTTCGGTCCATGCGTGATTAGCTAGCCCAGACTTCGTTACCTCCGCCCTTTGAGTAGCTGTGCGGTGTTCCTTAATCCTGGTGTCCAGCGGTCGCTTTGTCTCTCCAATGTATAGATTGCCATTTTCACACGGTATGCTGTATATACAGTTCTTTGGTATTGCTGGTGCGTCGGGCCTCGTTCTTGTAATCATGCTCCTTAGAGTGTTGCTTTTGAAGATCATTCTGATTCCATAGGTGTGTGCAATTCTTCTAAGTTTCGCCGACAAGCTTTTAGAATACGGTAATATTAGAGTTGCTACCGTGATGTCCTCTTCCTGCCTAGGTGGTTTGTCCTGCTCTTCAAACGCCTTGGTAATGATCGTTTCCGGATATCCATTCGTCAAAAGGTCTTTCCTAAGTTTCACTTGTTCTTCTTTGGGGGCTTCTGGTGTGCTACAGATATTTTTGGCTCTATGGATTAGTGGTTTGATGATGCCAGTTTTCGTTGCTGTTCGGTATTTGGAATTGTAGTGAAGCTATAATCTTGTATGCGTAGCCTTCCTGTAGACTGTTGTTTGGATTCCGGTCCTAGTCCTTTGACACTTTACATCAAAGAATGGTAAGCACCCACCCTTTTCCATCTCCATGGTGAATCTAATGGATGGATGGGATTGGTTCAGCTGTCCCAGGAATGTCTGTAGTTCTGCCTCTCCATGTTGCCAAATAATAAAGGTGTCATCGACATACCTCAACCATAGCTTAGGCTGCTTATCGTAACTCCTCACTGCATGTTCTTCGAACCATTCCATGAAGATGTTGTCGATGTTTAGTGATAACGGAGAACCCATAGGCAATCCATCTTCTTGCATGAAGAACCGGTCATTCTCCTGAAAGTAGCAGTTCTTGAGGCAACATTCAAGCAAGTACATGATTGAGTATATTGGCAGCTCCGTCCTCTCCATCAGGGTTTCGTCTTCAGTAAGTTTCTTTCTCACTATATTGAGAGATTCGTCTAGTGGTACGTTCGTGAAAAGGTTTTCAACGTCGAAACTTATTAAGTGATGTTCTGGCCCAAGTTCCATGGATAGATAACAACCGTTCAATTGGCCTTCTATCCCTTCTACCCCATCCTTAAGTTACTAACATGCTGTCAGGATATTTGATGATTTTCAGCAAGTAGAACAGGCAGGCTTTTGCTACAGTACTATAGAACATCTGCAGACACTACATTCACTTACAGAAAGATGTAATGAATATAATGTACCCCATGTACCTAGCTTTTGTAGACTACAATAAAGTCTTCGATTCTACAGTGGAAAATATAACTACTCTATAAATGAATAGAGGAGTTAGTCAGGGGTCACCATCTATCCAAAATTGTTTACTCTTGCGCTAGATGATGTGTTCAAAGAATTAAACTTGAAGATATAGGTGTGGAGTTTTTAACTTACTTAAGATTCGCTGACGACATTCTACTCATAAGCAATTCAGTGGAAGAACAATGGAATAAAATGTTCAAACAGAACAATAGATAGGAACTAAATCGCTGCAGTGTGAAAACTCAATACCTGTATTGTTCCAGTTCTCTTTTCCGGCATGGAATATAGGGAAACCCAGAAAGACCAACAAAACGCTGGTTGAACGATATTGAAAGTAGGAATCAGCCCAAGATCGAAGGGCCTGGAAAATTCATGAGGAGGTCTACATCTAGGTGTAGATGCAAACAGGCTGTGACAGAGATCATAAGAGATGGATTCCAGATGGAAAATGTGGTTAGAGGAGCAAGATCAAGATTGCCTGAATGGAGAGACCACGTAGACAGGATGGACCAGAACAGAATCACAAAATATGTCAAAGATTAGATACCACAGAATTGAAGTCCCTAAGTCCACCTTCTAAGAGATGGTTTTAAAGCTGGAATTAGCTGAAATTAAAGAAGGAAAAGAAGTTTTAGGTTAATGCTGATTTGATAGTCGTTTTTCCATAAAACGTTTCCATGTTGATGAAAATATTTCGTAACTTGTAAACCGTTTTAATTTTGTATGTATGTTTTACGATGTTAATGTTTTTTGACAAATCAGTTACAGATTTCAGTTACATACCTCTAAGAGTAAAGAAATTTCAAGAGAAAAATTGTCAGAAAGAGTAATTTGTATGAGTGATAAATTGCATCAAGTTAATTTTTCAAACAAATATTAATTAACTATCATTATTGCTTCGAAATTTGTTATTTAACCGATTATATGGCGTTATCTGTTATTAGCTACCCCTCAAAGCTAAACCCAAGCCGACAATATCTAACACCTCTCACATTAATTGTTGCCTAAAGCTTTGTACTCCGTATGTGTCCTTGTAAGTGCATTTAATATCTTTCGGGGGCGCGGCAGCAAACATGACATTCACTTGTAATACCAATATACAGAGTGTTGTACTTCCAGTGGGCATATGGTACTTGATATGGCAGAACATCGGCATCTGCAAGGCAGAGAACGAAGAGGAGGTGGCCACCACCACCCAGTGTAACAACCCACCCCTTGGGGACGACAATGATGAGAGTAATGTAGCTGTGCACGCTGATTGTCAGTCTTCCAATAAAGGACTGTTTGGAGGGTTGGTTGTTCTCGTATGGACTATTGTCAGTTGTATTTTGTTTTTCATTGCTGTTTACATGACGTAAGTATAACTTTTTATAATTAAGTAGATCTTACTTATAAATAATTATACAGGGTGAGTTTTTTTTTGATGGGATCTCGGAAACTAGAGGAGATAGAGGAATGATTAAATTGGGAAAGAATTGCAGTTTTTCTGGCCCAATTTAGAATTGACACTTTCGGATTTTTGTAAAAAGGCTTACTAGATATTTTGATAAAACGAAATTCTGTCGATTTAGTCAAATCCCTCTAGCTCCTTTTTTTGATTTTATAAAATAGTGCAAATATCAAAATTGAAGGGAATTGTATACCGAATATGATTGTCATGTCCTCGTTTGCGTGACTGCTCTCGTTTTCGAGATATGACACAATCTTTTCTTTTTTTGAATGGAGACCATAGTTGGCTATGACCTCAAAATATTGGACATTTTAAGAGCTTTTCAACGTTATAGTTATTCATAAAAATAACGGAGTTATGAATGCTTTTTTCACATTTAACGTAAGTAGCCATGAAAAAGATTATTTTCACTTTGACGTTTCCTCATTTGAGAATAATTCCATTAGTAGTACTAAACTGACAGTCGATATTGACAAGTTTTCGTGATAAAATGGAATATTCTAAGGAAGAAAAACTGAATATGGTGGAATGTTATATCATATGCCATAAAAATTCAGTTCGAGCAGCTGAGGAATACTTCCATAGATATTATAATCGTTATCAACCTGCTCTAAGTACATTTAAGAGGCTTTACGATAGTTTATGCAGATATGGATCTTTTACTAAACCACCAAAGGAATGTAATCAAATTAACGAAGCAGCACAAATAAATGTTTTCGCAATGGTAAATCAGAATCCATCTACATCAACTCGTGAGATTGCGGCAGAAGCTGGCACATCTCAACGAACTGTACTTAAGGTACTGAAAGCGCACAAGTTCCACCCATACAAACTTTCAGTTTCTCAAACTTTGCATGCTGGTGACGAATATCGACGTATTTTGTTTTGTACATGGTTCAGAGACATGTGCCTTGACAGTCCACAGTTTCCATTAAAGGTGTTATGGTCAGATGAAACTAGATTTACTAACTGCGGTATGTTCATTAGACACAATGAGCATATCTGGGCTAAAGAAAACCCTTTCCATGTAGAACAAAAACGACCCCAGCTAAAATTTGGTTTTAATGTTTGGTGTGGTATCATAGGGTCTACTATTCTGGGGCCTTTTATCTATGACAAATCACTTACTGGGGAGCGCTACTTGCATTTCTTGCAATGAACTTTTCAAGACATGTTGCATAATTTGAATTTGAGAACTCGTTTAAAAATTCAGTGGTTCCAACATGATGGAGCACCTGCTCCTAACTCGTTATTAGTAAGACAACACTTAGATAATATCTATTCAAACTCTTGGATAGGAAGAAATGGCCCACGCGAATGGCCACACCGGTCTCCCGATTTGGCAGTTATAGACTTCTATTTATGGGGTGCGCCAAAAAACAAAGTATACAAAAGAAAGTATGAGACAGTTGGTGGCCTAAGGGAGGCGGTATTACAAGCAATTGAAGAAATTGATAGGCGGTCTGTGAGGAAAGCGGTAATGTCAATCTTATAAAAATGCAATTTTTGTCTAAATAACAATGGTGGACTTTTCGAACATAAATTGTAACCATTATTATGTACTTTAATTTCTTAAGTTTTTAGTAAGTACCTACTAATTTAGTTTTTTCGTTATATCTGATAGATATACCTAATAAAAAAATCGTTTTTTGGAATAGTTATTAATAAATTAATCTTTTTCATGGCTACCTAAAGTAAAAGTGAAAATAAGAGAGAAAAAAATCCATAACTCCATTATTTTTCTGAATAACTATATCGAGTATTATATCGTTGAAAAGCTCTAAAACTGTTCGATTTTGGAGGTCATAGCCAACTATGGTTTCCATTAAAAAAAAGATAACTTTGTGACATATCTCGAAAACGAGAGCTGTCACTCAAAAGAGGACATGACAATCATATTCGGGATACAATTCCCTTGAATTTTGATGTTTACACTTTTTTATAAAATCCAAAACAAAGGGGCTAGAGGGATTTGATTAAATCGACAGAATTCCGATTTTTCAAAATATCTATTAAGCAATGACTTTTTACAAAAATCGGAAAGTGACATTAAACTGGGCCAGTAAAACTGCAAATCTTTCCCAATTTAACCATTGCTCTATCTCCGCTAGTTTCCGAGATCCCCATACTGATCATCAAAAAAAACTCACCCTGTATAGGAAGTAAACTTGCATTCATAGATTATGGCCGGTTATAAACTTTTGAGCATCATTATTTGTCATTCTTTAGAAAGTTTATGAGTTGAACATTTTTTTGCACCGAAACATGTCAAGTGATTGCACGTTTCTGATGATATATGTTAAACAAAGCCAAAATCGTAATAATTTTTGTACGAATCTAATAATCAAGATTGTAATAACAATGTTTTTCAATGAATAGAAATAAACATTGCTTGTATGTAATATTATACGAAAGTTGTTTAAATCGGTCATCGCTTGCAGTTTGACAACGACCCACATGATGAATTTTGAATAGTTTCGGAAGTCACGGAACTCGTTTCTTGTTCGTTCATTTCCATTGGGCTCAAATCTGGAGATCATGGTGTACACTCAGTTTGTATTCTTTCGTAGATCTGTAAGGTTTTTTGGTCTACACGCTGCCTAAGTACACTTATCACTTTTTTTGGATCACCTTCCTCCTTCAGTATTTTTTAAGTCCACATAATCCATATAATCACATAATCCACTCTCTGAACTATTGATATCTTTTAACCAAAATAAAAATACTTTTCTAATGTATTTTTTAAGAGACATTTGTTGATATTATTCGAGACATCAAGACATTCAAGAACCTGGTGCATGATAAGATAGCTGAAACTAATTGTTTCAATCTTTACGCTTTTATCGATATGACCGATTCTGTTGAGTTTTCACTATAATATTGTGGAAAGACATTGCTAGATATGTGAAATTCTGTGTTAAGCTTAATCCTGTGCTTTTTTTAAATCATTCACATTTGTTTTTAAAAGTGATAACGATCTGAAATATTAGTCACGTTTGTACTCTAACCAAAACTTCATCAAGTAAACCAAAAGTTTTGAATAACTCCGTAATCTTTGCGTTTATACTTCAAGTAGGGCAATTAAATCCTGGCTGAAACCGAAACCTATTTTTCACAGATTTTACATTTAGAGATGTAATTTTATCTTCACATACTAGTATGCTTACTTATTTACAGGAACAACATCAACAATGGTGTTTTGATTAACATCATAACCTACCTGGTCATAGTAGTTCTCATGCTTATCACTTGCTGTTTCGGATACATGCAAATAACAAAACTGGATCTAAATACTGGCCACCACAACATGCTAGATGACTTCTTGCTCTTTATTTGTATTCCAGCTTATTTCTTGAATGGAATATTCAGCATTATACCTGCCATTTTGAACAAAAATGTCCTGGGAACTATTGGGATTATACTTGAGGTAAGCAGAAATTTATTCTTGTTTTACTTCTTCTATAATGGTCATGTTTGTTTTTCAACATTTCAACATATGTTGATTGCTACAGGTTGGACAAGTTCTGCTTCAAACTGTGTTCATCCTTGATGGTGTTAGAAGATCAAGCAACACCAGGCTACTCCGGAAAACTAAACCAGGGCGAGAAATGGTCACGTTCTTAGTGATAGCCAACATTGGAATGTGGCTCCTTCAAACTTTCGAAGTGAAATCCCATGAGGTTCAAGACGATCGATACGATTTTTATGGGAAAGAGCTGTGGACGATTTTAGGACACATGTGTCTGCCATTGATGATGTTCTACAGGTTTCACTCGTCTGTATGTTTTGGAGACATCTGGAAGTATGCCTACGAACCTTCTGGACATTAGGTTTAAGTTGTTCCGTTATTATTTAATAAAGACTTTTAAAATATATCTTAATTGTATTTGTGACTACCTGTTTATTGAATTTGAGATTTTTCTGGTTATGTTAATTTATTGATAAAAAAATTGAGAGAAAAAAAGGCGAGAAATTTATCTCAATAGTTTAGAATATTTCTGGTAATTGATTCTTTAAATTTGAGTGATTTCTGTTTAGGTAAATTGATTATGAAAACTTTGAAGCGGGAAAACGGAGAAATTTGAATCTATATTGTTGAGAATTTTATGTGATACAACTTTCGGCTTGAGCTTATAGATAGAGAGTTGGCTACATAAAAAATCATCTATAAGGTACATGATATTTGAATAGCTGAATACGTTCTTTTAATGTTCTACAACAATGAGCATCTAGTCTGCCTGTGCGCCAAGGAAGACTATTGTGGTAGTAGCCTTTCAAAACCGATAATTTCGGAAAGAAAACATATGTTTACGGGTAAAAGATATGTTAACACTTGCGGTTTGGTTCTAGGAAACATTTAAATTGTCGGCAGACAATTTTGTGGAAGTAAAATGGTCGACAGACGACAACAAATTCTCGAGACCTTGCTGTTCTTCGTCGTCTGCCTCGATGTTATCTTTCGTTTTTTTGTCTGCCTTTTTGCATATAGTTTCATTTAACGTTAAATAATTATTTGCCATAATTTTTATTCATGAGTTTTATATTTTTTTTTACAAAAAATGGACTTTGTTACCATCTGCCGACTATTTCACTTTCATGAAATTATCTGCCAATAATTTACACGTTTCCTAGCAAGAAATTGTAAATGTTAACATAATTTTTGTCTGTGAGTCTTGTCATATTTTGTCTTTCCAAAATTATCGATTTTGAAAGTGTACTAGGCTATTAGTCTTGCGCAGGCAAACTAGGGGTTTATTATTCGAGAACGTTAATGGAACTTATCCATTCAAATATCATGTCCCTTATACATGATTTTTTATGTAGCTCATAGACTATAACAGATTGAATAAAAAAAAACAATAATTTGTACAGTGAAAAAAAAATAATGAGAAATTATATAATAATATTTACCAAATAATGGGGATTATATAAGAAAATGATCTGACTAACAATGAAGGAAACGCGAAAGTTGGTAATAATGTCAATTTATGAATTTAGATAAATATCATTGTATTATTTTTTCATTAGTTTTGACACTGTTTATGTTAATGTTTTTTTTACTTAGTCCACTGAGCGTTATTCAGTTCTAATCTGTATTATGACTATTACCAGTAATACAGGGTGAGGTTTTTTTGATGATCAGTATGGGGATCTCGGAAACTAGCGGAGATAGAGCAATGGTTAAATTGGGAAAGATTTGCGGTTTTACTGGCCCAATTTAACGACACTTTCGGATTTTTGAAAAAAGTCATGGCTTACTAGATATTTTGAAAAAACGAAATTCTGTCGATCTAGTCAAATCCCTCTAGCTACTTTTTTTTTATTTAAAAAAATTGTAATTATCAAAATTGAAGGGAATTGTATCCTAATATGATTGTCATCTCCTTGTTTGCGTGACAGCTCTCGTTTTCGAGATATGACACAAACTTATCTTTTTTTGAATGAAAACTTTAGTTGGCTATGACTTCAAAAAATCGGACATTTTTAGAGCTTTTCAACGATATAAACTCGATATAGTTATTCATAAAAATAACGGAGTAATGGATGCTTTTCTCTCTTATTTTCACTTTTAACGTAGGTAGCCATGAAAAAGATTGTTTTCACTTTGACGTTTCCTCATTTGAGAGTAATTCCATTAGTAGTGCTGAACTGACAGTCGATATTCACAAGTTTTTGTGATAAAATGGAATATTCTAACGAAAAAACACTGAATATGGTGGAGTTATATCATATGCTATAAAAATTCAGTTCGTGCAGCTGAAGAATACTTTCATAGCTATTTTAATCGTCGTCAAACTGCTCTATGTACATTTAAGAGGCTTTCCGATAGGTTACGCAGATATGGAACTTTTACTAAACCACCAAAGGAACGTATTCAAAATCCATCTACATCAACTCGTGAGATTGCGGCAAAAGCTGGCACATCTCAACGAACTGTAGTTAAGGTACTGAAAGCGCACAAGGTCCACCCGTACAAACTTTCAGTTTCTCAAACTTTGCATGCTGGTGACGAACATCGACGTATTTTGTTTTGTACATGGTTTAGAGACATGTGCCTTGACAATCCACAGTTGCCATTAAAGGTGTAATGGTCAGATGAAACTAGATTTACTAACTGCAGTATGTTCAATAGACACAATCAGCATATCTGGGCTAAAGAAAACCATTTCCAGATAGAACAAAGACCCCAGATAAAATTTAATGTTTGGTGTGGTATCATAGGGTCTACTATTCTGGGGCCTTTTATCTATGACGAATCACTTACTGGGGAGAGCTACTTGCATTTCTTTCAATACACTTTTCAAGACATTTTGCATACTTTGATTTGAGAACTCGTTTAGAAATTGAGTGGTTCCAACATGATGGAAGAAATGGCCCACGTGAATGGCCACCTCGGTCTCCCGATTTGGCAGTTGTAGGCTTCTATTTATGGGGTGCGCTAAAAAACAAAGAATACAAAAGAAAGTATGAGACAGATGGTGACCTAAGGGAGGCGGTATTACAAGTAATTGAAGAATTTGATAGACGGTTTGTGAGGAAAGCGGTAATGTCAATCTTAAAACGATGCAATTTTTGTCTGATAACAATGGTGGAGTTTTCTAACATAAATTGTAACCATTATTATGTACTTTAATTTCTTAAGTTTTTAGTAACTATCTTCTTATTTAGTTTTTTCGTTACATCTGATATACCTAATAAAAAATCTTTCAATTTTTTTTGGAATAGTAATTAATAAATCAATCTATTTCATGGCTACCTACTTAAAAGTGAAAATAAGAGAGAAAAGCACCATAACTCTGTTATTTTTATGAATAACTACATCGAGTATTATATCGTTGAAAAGCTTTAAAAATGTCCGATTTTTTGAGGTCATAGCCAACTATGGTTTCCATTCAATAAAAGATAAGTTTGTGTCATATCTTGAAAACGCAAACGAGGACATGACAATCATATTCGGGATATAATTCCCTTCAATTTTGATATTTACACTTTTTTATAAAATCAAAAACAAAGGACCTAGAGGGATTTGACTAAATGGACAGAATTTCATTTTGTCAAAGTATCTAGTAAGCCATGACTTTTTACAAAAAGTGTCATTAAATTGGGCCAGTAAAACTGTAAATCTTTCCCAATTTAACCATTGCTCTATCTCCGCTAGTTTCCGAGATCCCCATACTGATCATCACCTTGTATGTACAGAGAAATGTATGACCACAAATCAACTATCCAAATTATTTATAATGTAGTATTGTTTGGAAAATGTATCTCATTAAATGAGAAGAAAAAAAGTCGGTCGAAGTATAAGTAAAAAAATTTTATTGGATAGATTAGTGTGAACAATGTAGCAAATTTTGTAGCTTAACTCTGAAGATGGGGTACATATAACTCTGAAACTAGTAAGTTTGTCAACAACAAGAACATTTTTTGAGAATAAAAAACACAATTTAAAGATTTGTGAGTTTTTGGACCTATCCTTTCCGGACCATTTATAAATTGAATCACACCTACCATTACTTCACAGTATAAAAAGATCATTATTTACATCCATATTGTCAATGCCAAACAGTGCCGCCAGATTGCTTGGAAAGAAAATCATAAGATGGGTTGACTGCAATATGAAAGACAAACTAAATTTATAGCAAAAATACAAGTTTTGGCCCTTCGTTAAAGTTATCCTTAATGTCATGTTATTGAAATAGAACCAACTAAAAATTATAAAACATAATATTTATGGGGCGCTCCCAAGTTTGCAGTTTCCAACTTTCATTGCATTTTAAATATGGTTTGTCAACTAAAATCAGATTTATGTTCTACATGATCAATTTATTTCTGATAATATCTTATTAATTTTAACCTTACTTATACTTTTAATTTAGAATCTTTTATTATTGTCAGATAAATTTCATATAATTTAACTAACATTACAAAAAATTGTGAAATTATGCACAAATTCACGGTAAAAAGTTAGATCTGGCAACACTGAATGCATGGCTATCGGTAGGAAATTAACATTTGACATTTCATTACTTTTGTAGCGATTAGGTTGAAAATTTTCATTTAAGTCAGAATAGTTTTCAAAGTATTTTCAAGGCTTCAATTTCAGTTCACTGCAAATAATTGTCAAAAAATAGGTGTATTTAACGAATATTAATTTACAGCATATGGTTCGTATTTTTTTATATTTTCCACATAATACAGAAATTGTCAAGGGTTACTAGGTAGGTAAGTGTACTTTAATTTGCAACGAAATTTCAGCACGGACCTGTGCTGTCAAAATATCAAATTTCAATTGACATTTGAGCTTCTATAGATGGTTAACTGCAAGTTTGATTTTGCCCTGTAGCTAATAAAAATCTAGTACGAGTCATTTAAAATAATCCCATAGAGGATTTTTATGAACTGACATCATCAATAACGCAGTAGGTTTTTAATCTCCCAAAAAGCTTCGCTCCCTTTTTCTAATATTCTCCCGGTTGAGTTCCTTACTCCATAAGAAAGGAAAATGCAGACGACAAAAAGCATAAGTCCGAATTAGACGACTTTCCGAGAACAAGAAAACATCTATCCTATAAATCTCAGTTATACACGAAGTTATGCCACACAGTGCCATATTTTATGGTTGTTTCGCCCTTCCAGTTTGAATCTCCCAGTTATATACAATATTCCAACTGCTTCTTGTGGCGCGGAATGAAATCCTTTTTCGTGACGAGGACGAGAAACAGGTAAAAAATGCGGATGTACTGGGAATGCTTGTATTATGAACATTTCAGTTCTTTGCAGGTTTTTTAGTCAGTGAGTATATTAATTGTTCTTATAGAAATCTGAAGACGTGTGTGCTAATAATACATTTAAAAAATATATACAGTGAGGGGCGTGGATTGGAACAAATTTCATTTAAAATTCAGGTGTTGTTTTTTTTTTCAAATGAAAACATTTGTTTTTTTATTTTATTTTTCATGTACAATGCCCGATACCGAAAAATAACAGTTATTAAAAAATTACACTTCTTTCTAAAGTTGAGAAAATAACGGATGGTTTTTATGATTGTTGGCGGTATTTTAGTCGCGTGAATGGAAACCTTTTTTTAATGCTGGAGTTTTTAACACTTGTTTATTTCCATAGAAACTACAATTTTACTTCAAATAAGTAGTTGTCAGGTGCAGTTGCAAAGTTTCAAAGTATGGCACGTTTAACTGAACAGCAGCGAATAGAAATTTTGACGATGGTAGGATATGGCGACAGAACTCGAACACTATTACCAAACAGTGCGAGATTATCTTGACAATATTTTCCCAAATTCCCAAATGATTCGGAAGAAGAGGTAATATCGAATTGCCAGCTAGGTCTCCAGATCTACGCCCATTAGATTTTTTCTTTGGGCTTACGTGAAATTCGAGAATAGAATTAGGGCCGAAATTCAACGAATCCTGCCACAAACGCTAAATGAAGTGTTACGAGAATTTGAGAACGGTCTTAGGTATTGTCAGTATAAGAAGAAGGGGAGAAAGGAAAGAAAGAGAGAGAGAGAGAGAGAGCGAGATGTGATAGGGAGGGGAGAAATTATGCCGCAAAATACAGTGGATTTGCAATTAAGTTTCGAGTAGGTATCGGTCAAAAGCAGTGAGTAACTATAATCACTGCTCAAAATACTTTAATCACTGGTCAAAAGTACTCATATACCCATGCGAATGTCACTATTTCATTATTTAATTTAAACATCTTAGATCATGTACCTGCTAGATATAGCCTGTCATGCACAAATGTCGTGGTAAGACTAAAGAGAGAGAGGGCAATAGAGAGGGTAACAGTCTATTTCAGTCGGTTGGGAGCTGCTTCCAATCAATTATGCTCAGCATGTTGTTCATTTGCTGCTTCCACCCACTAAGTGAAATACCCTGTTACTGCCTCTATTGCCCTCTCTTTCTAGCGCTACCACGATTTTGTGCATTACAGGCTATATCTAGGAGGTACATGATCTAAGTTAAACATTGATAAAAAATTGCATTCTTAAATTCTTAGAGCATACACCTTCTGGAGGTATCCTGCAGTAAAGAAATGTCATGCCACGGATAGAAAGAGAGGGCAATAGAGACTTAGAGTATAGAGGCTATTTCACTTGATTGGTAGGTGGAGCCAATGAGCTTATTGGATGCAGTTCCCAATCGAGTGAAATAGCCTCTTACCCTCTATATTGCCATCTCTTTCTGGCGTTGCCAGATCATAGCCACGATTGTTCGTCGGTCGGTGTTAACACTGTTAACCTAAACAGTACTGACATTAGTCGGTGTTTGTTTTATGTTTAAAGCATTTTAATTTTTTGACTGATTGAAAATGGGGCCTTCGAATTCTAATGTGTGACTATATTTTACAAAAAACGATGAAAAAAGGGCAAGCTGCAAAAAATGCTTTAAAATCGTGCGGTTTTGTGGCAATACTTCTAATTTGCATAAGCATTTAAAAAGCCACTGTGATTCGATACGAGTAAGTATCGATACTTTTCAATTGATACAGAGTAAGTATTGATACTTGACGACCGATACGGTATCGAGTAAAAGTATCGATACCTTGGTGGTATCGTTTCATCCCTATGACTAAGTGTTGAACACCATAACAAGTGATGGGTGAATAGTCACTAAGCGGGGTATCTGAAGATATTTCTACGTTGGTTTCAAAGTGTGATGGAGGTGGGTCGAACCTCACGCTGCAATTTACAACGGGATGTGGTTGTTAGTTTGATTAGTGAATTTCAGATCCCTTGAAAAAAAATATGGGGATTGGACAAGAGGTCGATAAGGTAGGCAACTATAGGAACCTTAAAATCAAGCAGATTTGGATTTGAACTCTGCACAACAGACATGTACACACAGTTTACTATACACCTATTTCTACACCGGATTTCTGATTGATCACATTGCAGGGATTTTTCTCTCTAAGAACATCTATGAGAAATACTTAATATAAGAGACATTTGCCTTACGACATTTCGGAACTTTTTACATATAAAAAAATTAATTTAAATTATTGAGATATGTCACTGAATTCCTTAGAATTGAAAATTCAATAAAGGTTTGAATTTTAGTAAAGATGACAAAATTTCATCAAAAAACAAACACCTTTTTGAAAACGACTAGATTTAGATACATAAATGCTTATAAGGATTACCCATTTAATATTATTAGATAACGTATAAGACAAAATGTAAAAAATGGTATTCTTTTAGTTTTACATTATTTTTTCCTCTCGGTATATTTCATTTCATTAAGCACATAAGAATTGATTAGCCACTACAGTGCTAAATAAGGGGACCCGCTCAATAGCCATTACAAACAATTTTTTTATCAGCTTAAATTGAGCAATACATGTTGGTTGTATTATTATCAATTAGAAACGTAAATATTTATAACTTATATCATTCTTCATGTAAGAAGAATTTTGATCAGTGTTAAACTTTAGTGAATGCAGAACAATGTGGTTAGCGTTTGGAATTCTGGTGCTGTCGGTGGTGTTTTACTTTATAAGGAGGACCTTTAGATATTGGAAAGACAGGGGTGTTCCAGGACCGGATCCAGTTAGGTTATTTGGACAAACATTGCTTTTTCTAATTGGACAAAAGTCGATAACTGACCTTCATACTGAAATTTACAGGTAAATAAATATCGTTAATTATGAATTTTTTTTTCCTTGCAGCTTTAATCTTGACCAGTATCATGACTTTAATTTCAATAGAATCCTTGGTTTTCCTTGCATACGTACTTATTAAATTATATAATTAGAGGGTAAATATTTCTCACAAATAATATTTATGTTTAAAAAATACCAACCTTTGCTGACTTAAAATAAAAGCAGTTTATAAATCGTGTGCAAGCAATCACTATTTTCAGACATACCTTCTTTTTTATTTGATATAAGGAACGATTCTATTGACTATTTTAGCGTATTCTTATCTCTATCTTCTTCTTCCTCTCTAATTTGTATTCTTATTTAAATTTTATTACTTGTTTGATTGCTTAACTCTATTTCACTCTATATTGCATCCATATATGAATTATGTTTCTATCATTTTGTGAACCATCCTGTACAACTATAATTATACTCTACACAATATTGCAACGGTCCTGATATCTTTAAAACCACCCTGTATAAGTAAAAATCCTCTCCACAATATTGACTGTTTCTATTTTTAGGCTTTTGTATATACAATATACGGATACCCTTATAATATCACTCAGGATGTCTGCCTCTGTCACATCACAGCCATTTTATCCTAAACTACTGGACGGAATAGGTTGAAATTTGGTATCAATGTATAGTTTGGTGACCTGATCAGGAGTACATATCGTAAAAAAAAAAATTTTGATTTTAGGGGTACTTCTGGGGGGAAACTAAAAAAATCGACCGTTCCCCCCCCTGATCTCCGAAACTACTGAGCCTAAAATTATGAAAAAATAGGAAATATAGAGCGTTGCCCGAACTTTACAGGAAAATTAAGGAGAAACCATTAATATTAATTTTGAGGGGCAAATTATAGAATTAAATAAAAATTTAAAAATAAAAAAATTTCAAACGCATCATGTATTATATCAAATGAAAGGTCTCAGTCTGAGGAACACAAAAATATTTTTTTATATTTAAAAAAAAATATATTGATAAAGATATTAACGAAAATATACCAAAATTTACCCATTCCCCCCCTTATCTCCGAAACTATAAAACCTAAAGTTTTGAAAAAAAAATTTATAGGTTCTGACCTGAAGTTTACTGGAAAAATAAAGAGAAACCTCTAATTTTAATTTTGGGGGGCCAATTACAGAATTAAATGGAAAATATAAAATTAAAATTGTTTCTAACCCATCATGTTATATATCAAATGAAAGGGCTCATTACGACGAAAACAAATATATTTTTTCATATTTTTAAAATAAATTAATTAAAAGATATTAACAAAAATATAAAAAAATTACCCATTCCCCCCCCCCTATCACCAAAACCGTAAGCTGGAAAATTTGGAAAAAAAATGAAGGTATAGCCCCTCACCTGAACTTTACTTGAAAAATAAGGAGAAACCCCTAATATTTATTTGGGGGGGGGGCAAATTATAGAATTAAATGGAAAGTTAAAATTAAAATTGTTTCTAACTCATCTTGTTATATATCAAATGAAAGGGCTCATTACGACGAAAACAAATATATTTTTTCATATTTTTAA
The DNA here is from genome assembly GCA_034190945.1 of Octodonta nipae. Taxonomy (NCBI): domain Eukaryota; kingdom Metazoa; phylum Arthropoda; class Insecta; order Coleoptera; family Chrysomelidae; genus Octodonta; species Octodonta nipae. The sequence goes on from CM067219.1 coordinate 2,255,355, forward strand.
AATAAACTAATTAAAAGATATTAACAAAAATATTTTAATTTTTATTTTTATTTGGATCATGGAATGAGGATATCTTGTCCCAATTTTGTACCATTGCAATATTCTTTAACTTATTATAATTAATAACTGTATAACTATTCTTTACTTCATTTTTTTGCATTTTATTTATTGCAACAAACAATGGATAATGATCAGTGACCGTAGTCTGAGTTAACTTAAATGTCCTAGTTATTATTGAACCACTTTTAATAAAGATATTGTCAATACATGTTCCACTATTATCATTGTCTGTATCCGACGGTCTAGTTATACCTTCAAAACCTGGAATGAACCCCATTTCCAATAAGTTATTAATATGCTCTTGACACAAAAAATCGAGTTTCAAAGTATCAATATTAAAATCACCTATGATAATATGATTTTTAACATTTTTTTTAGATTCCAGAAATTTTTTTAAGTTTAAAATGAATTCAGATTTATCTAGATCATGACATCTATATACCGCAGAGATTTCAACACTTTTACTATCATTAAGCTCAATGCAGCAGTTTAAGATGTTTAAATGCCCAAATGTGATTATTTCAGTGTGTTCACTAATGCTTTCTTTAATGTACATGACTACACCATCCGACTTGTTAATTCTACTATTATTATAATAAATCTTATATCCAGGTAATGAGAAGTAAGTAATATGTTCCAAATTCCACACTTCAGAACAGATTATTATATTAGGTTTATTCTCTAAGCTATCAATAAAAATTTCAAGCTTTTTCAGATTAGCATTTAGGCTTCTAATATTTACACTAAGTATATAATCATTTTGTTTATTAATATATTTATGTAACTTGTAAGTGTTACTAAATTCTAGCTCTTTCTCAACTATTGGTTGATTCACGGTTTCAATGAAATCATGATTTCCTCCCATTTACAACAATTAATAATAAAATTAATTTAATTTATATATATATATATATATATATATATATATATATATATATATATATATATATATATATATAATAAATGTGACGTAATACTAATTTATCTAGAAAAGTACTTTAATCAAGTAAAACTATTAGTTATGATAGTCTGTCTTATTTCTCAGGACCTGAATCTGATACTGTAATGAAAAACAATGCGGGTCAGTAGCTTTATGATCAGTGGCTGATTTCCTGTTCGCTTTTATGCAGTTGATACAGGATTTCTTCTTCCCCGGGCAATCCTTCTCTTCATGGTTTTCACTGCAGATTGGACAAACTAAATCTTGAGCACAATTTTGTTTTTTATGGAAGAAGTCTTGACATTTAAAACAATGGGGTATGGTTAAGTCTTCATAGGTGGGGTACCTCTCCCATCCTATGCAAATTCTGTTTATGGACATAATTTTTTTAAAATTCTCCGCACTACATTCAGCAAATATCGTACTAGAACCTGATTTTCTTCTTTTTATATAGGTAACTTTAAAGTCTTGTGTCAAATCATTTTGTTCAACTATAGCTTGCTGTACATCATTAATTGGTAAGTCCTGGTTAAAGTTTGTAATTTTTATTTTTGGTTTCCGCATTTGTGTGCGTTCAACACTATAATCATTTTCTAGTGCACTACGCGCAGCATTTTCCAATAAAATCATTTCCCTCTTTGATTGACATTTTATGACAGCTGCTCCTTTATTAGTGTATTTTACAGATTTTACACCAATCTTTAACTTTGATAAGTTTATATTTTCATTAATTTCTTTCTTTGTTTGTTTTAAATCTTTCTTGCCTTTAGGTTTTATTATAATACCCGGAATATTCACTTGATCGGAAGAATTATTAGGGTCATTTTGGCTTTTGACTATACTGACAAACGTAGGCTTCACAGTTTCGTTTTTAGTATAACCGTCAAGATATTCTAATTTATCGCGCAATAATTTGATTACTTCCTCTTGGTGGCGTATAATGTTTTCTTTATCTTTTATTGTCTCTTTCAAACTTAGTACAAAATCATTATTGCGACAAGATACACAATTAAATTTGAGCAGACGTTTTTGCAGCGGTAGGCATTTGATTTCGGATGCACAAAGCCCTGTACATTCTAAACAAATTAAACTTCTTCAATTATCACATGGATAGCATGGTATTTTTAAATCTTTTGTGGGTTGTTTTATTTCTTTACATTTATTACACTCCATCTTATAGAATTAAATACAGCCATACCACATATCAAAATAAAAATCTCACCTCCTGCACTGGCAAGACAAACTTTCTTGCTTATTTTAAACTTAAATTCAAAATAATGTGTCAGGTATCCCGGTTCTCTTCGATTATCCAATCTGGTAATTTGTATTTGTTTCACTATTGCACTTCCCAGATCCAAGCACACTTAGGTATACCCGAACTACATTTGTTGCACAGATGTTGTATTTGACCGTCTGACTGGCGGGCGACCGACCGAATTCGTAGTTTTTCTTTACAAAAACTGAACTACACAATTTATTTTTATTAATTTCTGGCCATTTAACTAAATTATCAGACTTTTTTTTTTGATAAACAATTCAATTATTTGATTTCCAAAGATATAATGATTTTTTTATTCCATTTGGAAAACTTCAAATTACAAAGCGTTTTCCTAGTCACATGGCCCCTAGAATGTATATTGCTCTTCCCGTGGAACTAAAAATGATTCCTACTAGACATTTATTTAAACGCAAGTTGAAATTATTTTTAACTGAAAAGTGCTTTTATAAAATAAGTAACTTTATTAACATATGAGTCTGCATTAAAATCACTGTTTTCTGTTTTATATCTTTATTTTATTTATATATTTAGAATTTTACACAAATTTATGTACTTTTATTTTCATGTATCCATGTAAAAAACTGACTTTTTCCATATGGTTTATAACTGTCAAAAGGAAATAAATATATTATTATTATATTATTATTATTCATCTTCGTAGTTGACGGTCGTGTAACCAGATGTGTGAGCTGGCAGATACGAGGACAATATGAAGTGCATTGAAAATGGCAGATTTGACTCGGCCAAAACGTCGCATATTATTAACGTTTCTAGTAGGGCTCAGTTATCAACCTATAAATAATACGACACACTTAATTTGAACTTTTAACCGGTTCTATTTATTTATTTATTTAAACTAAGATACGAAATCTCCGATGGAAGCAATACGATTGCTTATGCACGAGCCCATTAACAAGTTGGTGTTTAATTTAAATGTAAATATTGTAAAAAAAGTTTTATAGTATTTAGTAATATTGAAATTGAAAACTAACTTATAAGCTATCAAAATTGTTTGTAACCTTGAAGGATATAATTAATACCGTATTTTTTCCAGACAATTTGAAGGTTACCCTTTCGTTGGATTTTACCGACTGTTTAAGCCATGCTTGTTGATTAGAGATCCAGAGTTTCTTAAAACCATGTTAGTTAAGGATTTCAAACATTTCCAGGACAACGATTTGATAGTAGACAAGGAAGTGGATAAGATTTTTGGCAGGAATCCTTTTGTACTGAAAGGTACTGAATGGAAAACGAAAAGAGCTCAACTAACTTCATGTTTTTCCTCAGGAAAGGTATAAATATTCCTATCTATACATATTATATAATAAATATAGTTGTCTTCTAAACGTTGTTTGTAGCATATTCTTGATTAATTTTATGTTTTTTTGGGCGATAACACCACAATAGAAATAAAATGTTGTATATTGCAGGAATACCAAACGTTTCAAAGTCTATTCTGATTTCGTTGTCAATGGCTTTATATTTATTGATGTAGATTGCAAAATGAAAATTTGATTTATGACATTTAAAATTGACATTAGAAAATTTGTTGTTTTTAGATATAGAGGTAGCACAAAAAATTCTAAAGATCATGAATTATAGTTAACCAGCTTTCAAATTAGAAGAATTTGAAAGAGTTGTCTTTAGAATTTATAAGTGGCGTTCCTAGGTACGACTTTGTTATAAGATAGTGCATTCGCCAAAAATGCGATCAAAGAATTCTATTGTTTCAGTGATCCCATTAACGTCATTAGGGAAAACCTAGGAAAAACCTTATGAACTATCCCGATATTGGGTTGTTCAAAAGGAGGTTACCAGTAATAATTTCTTCTTTAATTGTCGGTAACCAGATACGATTAAATTCTACAGAAGTAGAAGCGATACAATCGTCTTCATTCAAAAGAATTAAGGCAGACTCTTTTATTTTTCGTTTTGTGTTATGTTGTTCTTTGTGAAGTATAGTTGAATTGTCAAAATGTATCTTATGGTCCCAAACATGTTCACAAATTTTTGATTTTTCAAATTGTCGTTTCTTTATGTAATTCTTGTGTTCATTTATTCGTACGTTTAATGATCTGGATGTTTCTCCAATATAAAATTTATTGCATTCGCAAGGAATCTTATATATGCAGTTTTTTGAATTCTGGGTTTTGTTTGTTGGTTTTGTAACAGTAAAGAAAGGTGTCATTAAGAAATTATATGATAGAGCAAAGACCAACTGTTCTAATGATAATAAATTCAACAAAGAAAAAATTATTATAAAGAATGTTCTCACTGCAAACAATTACCCCACAAAATTTATCAACAAAGAGTTACACAGACTTGAACAGAAAACAAACCTTCCGAATCAACCCATAACTTCTCTTAACACTACTACTACTCAAGACAACAACATTACAGTTACAACTATACCATATATACAGGGTCTGTCAGAAAGATTGAAAAGAGTGGGCAACAGATTTAATGTTAAAACAACATTCCAAACAAGAAATACACTGAAATCTTTAATATCGAAAACGAAACCAACAAACAAAACCCAGAACTCAAACAACTGCATATATAACATTCCTTGCGAATGCAATAAATTTTATATTCGAGAAACATCGAGACCGTTAAACGTACGAATAAATGAACACAAGAATTACATAAAGAACGACAATTTGAAAAATCAAAAATTTGTGAACATGCTTGGGACCCAGGCCATAAAATACAATTTGAGAATTCAACTATACTTTACAAAGAACAACATAACACAAAACGAAAAATAAAAGAGTCTGCCTTAATTCTTTTGAATGAAGACGATTGTATTGCTTCTACTTCTGTAGAATTTAATCGTATCTGGTTACCGACAATTAAGGAAGAAATTATTAATGGTAACCTCCTTTTGAACAACCCAATATCGAGATAGTTCATAAGGTTTTTCCTAGGTTTTCCCTTATGACGTTAATGGGATCACTAAAACAATAGAATTCTTTGATCGCATTTTTGGCGAATGCGCTATCTTATAACAAAGTCGTACCTAGGAACGCTACTTATAAATTATAAAGACAACTCTTTCAAATTCTTCTAATTTGAAAGCTGGTTAACTATAATTCATGATCTTTAGATTTTTTTGTGCTACCTGTATATCTAAAAACAACAAATTTTCTAATGTCAATTTTAAATGTCATAAATCAAATTTTCATTTTGCAATCTACATCAATAAATATAAAACCATTGACAACGAAGTCAGAATAGACTTTGAAACGTCTGGTATTCCTGCAATATACATCGTTTTATTTCTATTGTGGTGTTATTGCCCAAAAAACATAAAAGTAATCAGAATATAGTTGTTCCAAATCTTCCAGTTGCTTTTGCAATTCCTTTACAGCCGAAGCCAAATATGTGAAATAAGGCTACTGTAGTTCCAAATATTAAATTGGAAATTTTGAAAGAACTTTCTGAGCTGTACGTATTAATAGAATAAAATTCATCATCCTCGTCATATAAACTTGTACTGTTGAAGTTACTTTCCTGGTTCAAATTTGTTTTTGCCCACATGTCTTTCCATACTGTCGCTAGATAGCCTACCAAGCTACATTAGCTGTAATAATCTATAGGAAGCTGTCCAATTTCAATTTCCTGGTTCTTATCTCGAAGTGTTACAGCAACAGATCATTCCATTGTTTTGTAAGCATTATTTGGAGAGAACTGGGGCCAAGCTGCATATCTGATCTGTAATTAAAACTATTTGGAGTTTACATCTAGGTTACTTTGACATTCTGGTATTTTTCAATCTTGATCTGTTTATAAATAATTAAATCTGCAATTTGAAGTAATAGGTATTTGGATCAAACATATTAAAATATACATGTGTCAAATTTAAAGAAATAAATGTGAAAATTTTGTTTTTAAGTAATATTAAAAATGAATTTTCATTAAGTGAAGACTGAAACAATCATCGAACATATTTACGTAACAATATTTGGATGTTTTCCCCAGTATTTTTGATGTTTTATTACTCCAAGAAGGAAATTGTTTGCAACCATTGATGTTCAATTGAATCAACTCAATATATTATACCCTGACATGCAACTTTAAAGCTCAACATACATTTTAACAACTAAGTTGTCAACTGAAAAACTGAATATATAGTGTTTTGTTGTTGGATTCAAAAACATAGCATTTATTACCTACTCAATTCTAGATGAAAGCTATGTATCCTATGTTAGAACAAGTGAGCAAAACCATGGCTAAGTATATCAGTGAAAAGTGTGTAGACGGCAAAACATTACAGGAGTCTCGTGAGGTGTGTGTGAGGTACACCTTAGATAATGTTGCAGCTTGTGCATTTGGATTGGAGGGTCGATGTTTCAAGGAAGAATATTCGATGTTTAGGAAATTAGCAGATGATTTTCTCTCCCCAGGATCATGGCAATCCTTTAAACTCATACTGGTATTCTTGTTTTCTTCAATTGGAAATCTGCTCAAAGTCAAGTAAGTAGAAACAGTTGCTACACATATTTCTAAATTAGTAAATAGCGTTGTGACGTTTTACCAGTAGATATCTTGTTGCATTATTAATTCACAGACAGGCTGGATTTTTGTTTATTAAGTTTATAAGGAATTATTTTATTTTTACTGAGAGTAATGTAAACTTTAGGGTGAGGTTTAAGTTATTTCACGCGATTTTTAACTTTAAGTTATAACCATGGATATTTTGATAATCATCATCAAACTTATACCAAACCTTTTGAATTATATGAACTTTTCTAAAATTCTTGCCCTGGAATTCATAAATTCTTTTAGGATGGTGGTACAAGCTGTAGAAGATCAGTTGATTCAAATGGTCAGAGAGACATTAAACTACAGACGCAAAAACAATATTACTAGAAACGACTTTTTGGAATCAGTAGCGCAGCTGTATAAAACATCAAATCACTTTGAAGATGAACTAGATGTTACTGCACAAGCTGCTAGTTTCTTTGGTGATGGATACGAAACCAGTTCTAGAGTAAACAATTTAGAGTATTCATCCAATGGAAAATTATTTTTGTAACCGATTTTAGGTGATGAGTTTCGTGCTTTTTGAACTAGCAGCTAATCCAATATGCCAGAGGAAACTAAGAGAAGAAATCAACAGTCAGTGTAGGAAGACTGAGGGACAACTAACATACGAGGCTGTCCAAGAGATGCCATATTTGGACGCTTGCTTAAATGGTTAGGATAACTAATAGTTTTTGCATCTATAAGTTCTTTACCTTCAATTAAAAGTACCACATATGGTAATTGAATGTAGGTATTTTTTACGGGTAACCATGGATTAACAAATTCATCTGAGTAGCATCCTCTAGAGCCTTCAGATCTTTTTACATTGTCTTTGATTCGTTTCCTTTCATGTAACATAATGCAGTGCAGGTATTTTGGTATATAATGTATAACTTATTTCTGATTTTCCGATAATGACCTTAGAATGTACTTTCACTATTATCTAAAAAACCAGGTGAATGATAGTTTCAGTTTTTTTAAATTGGAAACCTCAATTTTCATCTCAAAAATTCTATGTTCGATCATGATCTTGGCTATGCCGTTCGAGGTAATGTCAAGGTCAAGTCAGTTTTATAGTGGTAACTTTAATTTTATGGCGTTTTCTGGGAAGACAATATTTAAATATTTAATATTTAGGATTTCCCTCATTCTATGATTGTGAAGTGATATTGACATTCAAGTAATTTCTATGTCAATTTATATTTTTTAAACATAGAATAGCTGTAAGATGCTGAAATGTTAATTATTGCAAATTTTTTAATGCTTGACTTACTGGAAATATAATTATAGTCTTTATGTTCTCCAGGTCAAATTTTCTGGGAAGTCTGAGTCTTCATAGTATATCAAATTTATTAAAAATAAAATAAAATAATTCAGTATGATACCAAAACCACTTGGAGTATCGGTACTGATACCCCGGTTATAATTTTCCGTGACTTAGTTTGTGAATATCTCTCAACGTTTCGGCTCCTGTTGTGGAGCCAGTCTCTATATAAGAAAAGAGGACAAATGAAAATGAAATAATCTTAGGGTCTGTATCGAGTACGGGGTAAGACTAATTTAATATGTTTTAATTCGAGTAGAAAATAATGAAAGAGTTTGACAGAGAGTGTTCATATTTTGGATTATTGGTTGGTAGCTTTTGGGACAATGGCTACTTCTCTATCCTCATAGGTATCTTGTACTTTGAGGTCCAGTTTGAGCCGGGTCTAGGTTAGTATTGAAAACTATTTTAATATGATTTCAATTTAGAAATCATGCTATTTTGGTTAAAAGGGTCTAGTTTCTTGCATATAAAGCTTGTTCTAGATTGCCCATTCCTAAGTGAAAATATCTTTCTTCATTTACCTTTTTAAATAACGATCATTTGGAGTTCAGATTCTGGTAGATGGGGATCTGCATTACTATTGAGTAGTCAAAGTTTATATGAGTATGTTAATAAAAATGCATACACTTATTTTAGAGAGTTTACGCAAGAATCCAGTGCTGGGCCATCTAACTAGAGTATGTACAGAGAAATATACATATACCAGCAACAGCCCAGATTACAAGAACCTTACTATAACCATAGATGAAGGTACCAGTATTGTAATCCCAGTTAACGGACTGCAGAAGGACGAGAAATTTTTCAAAACACCTGAAGAGTACATTCCAGAGAGATTTTCGAATAAATCCGAATATAATAAGTATACATTTTTACCTTTCGGAGAAGGTCCTAGAGCCTGTTTAGGTAAAATGTTGTATTAATGTTTGTCTTGGTAAATATTTTGAATGTATTTTTGTAGGCATTCGATTTGGGTTAGTGCAAGTTAAACTTGGTATCGCCGAAATAATCAAGAATTTTGAGTTGACTGTCAACAACAAGACCCAGCTGCCATTAAAATATGATACTTGGTACATGATGCTTTGTCCTATCGGTGGTCTGTGGCTGGATTTCAAGAAGATCGAACAACAACCGTAAACTATTTACACAGTATATTTGTTGAATGACACAGACATTTACAATAATAAAACATAACTAGTATACAGTGTCTTTAATTAATTTCTATTTTGTTAGTTCAAACATTTATTAGTCCAAGTTGTACGCAAATTGAATGACGAAAATGACCTACCTGATAAAAGCAATTTTTAGTAGGAGGCACGAATGAACTAACGATCCGATGTATCATCTTATATCTTTAAAGTTACAAAAGTGTGCCTGGATAAATGGCGGGAGTCCAAACTTGATGATCATAGGTATTTCGTTTTTCTAAGCTAAGATATTGGAATAGATTCCGTCGGTTAAATTCACAAATGTTCACACTCACTTTTAGTGTCTTTATTTTTACCAAAATAAACAAACAATTTACTGTTTACAAAAATAATTACTCATACAGTTGAGTTTTTTCGAATCAATCGCACGAATATAAACTCAACCAACTAACTCCCAACTTGTACGATCATTTTCTTTAATAATATCTCCATTGTTATTTCTTTGTTGTCAGTGCGTTCGTCAAGAATTTTCTCGAGGTCGCGACTTTTTATACCTATCGAAATTTCAGGATAGTTCCTTTTTTATATTATCTCAACCCGTGGTATGTATACGTTCTATTATTATCGGAAAGGATATTTTAGAATGTTTATTTGGCGTAAAATTAATTTCCAACAATATAGTACTTAGTAAAAAAACTTTTTGGGGAGATATTAACAAGACATACAATTTGAGAGACAATCTGCTTGTTTGTTTTTGCATAATCTTATTTTTGCAAAATATTCCTAATTAACCGTTTTCGGCGTACGGTGTCATTAGTGGTTTTTAGTACTTACCTGCTAATCCCTTTTCGTAATTTCCATCTCTACTGTTGTTTAGTCCTCGTGATAAATCAATACCCAAACAACGATTACACAATTAATTTAAACACAGACATTTTCTATTTTTTTTTTCAATATTGTTATAAGTCATGCTTATGGACGTATTTTTCCATGTGGTTAGGAAGCCTGTCCCATGAGGCGAGCAAAGTATGTAAACATTAATTAAATATTTCTTTAAAGAACTAAACGTTGTGGTATATATTTTTAAGAGTAATAAATAACAAATTAAAAAAAAATACTTGTATTTATCATATTCGAGTGTTTTATCTTTCCACCCAGTGTATTCCATTACAGTACGTATAAATTGTTTAGTCACTGTAGTGATAAACAAGATGAACCCGGTCAATAATAGTAACAAATGCTAAATAATAATTTAATCATCAACTCATATTGAATAATAATGTGAAGGTTAAAAAAATGTTACATTAGTTGTCTCGGTAGTCAGAACAGTAAATCTAGCAGCGTTAAAGTTATTGTGACTTGATTTGAGCTTAAATAAATTTAGACAAAATGTGGTTAACTTTAGCACTTATATTGTTGTTGTTATTGTTTTATTACATAAGAAGAAGCTTCAGATATTGGAAAGACAGAGGCGTCCCAGGGCCTGAACCATTTTTGATATTCGGGAATATATTGCCTTCTTTAACAGGAAAAAAATCTAGTGCGGAACTGCATGCCGAAATTTACAGGTAAATGAAAAATATTATGCATGAAGTCATTGTCTTGTTTGTTGAGATACATTTCGAACAGTTTCAAAATATCGTTTCAAAATATTTTTCTTATTGCAGGCAATTTGACGGCTATCCATTCGTTGGATACTACCGAATGTCTCAGCCATGTCTGATGATCAGAGATCCAGAGTTTATTAAAAACATTGTGGTAAAGGATTTCAGGCATTTCCAGGACAACGATTTGTTCGTAGACAGAGAAGTGGACAGGATTTTTGGTAGGCATCCTTTTGTACTTAAAGGACTAGAGTGGAAAACAAAAAGAGGCCAACTAACTTCATGCTTTACATCAGGAAAGGTACATATGTTCTTAACTATATATAACTTGTGATAACAAAATTTACAATATTACATTTAATCAGGTGTTAAATTTTTTAAATTTTCCAACTGTTCTCTCTGTCTCTCACTGTTCTCTTCTCTCTTCTCTCTTCTTCTCTCTTTCTCTTCTTTCTCCTTTCTCTCTCTTCTCTCTTCTTCTCTTCTTCTTCTCTCTTCTTCTTCTCTTCTTCTCTTCTCTCTTCTTCTTCTCTCTTCTCTCTCTTCTCTTCTTTTCTTCTCTCTTCTCCTCTCTTTCTTCTCTTCTTCTCTCTTCTCTCTTTTCTCTCTTCTCTCTTCTCTTTCTTCTCTTCTTCTCTTTCTTCTCTCTCTTCTTCTTCTCTCTTCCTCTCTTCTCTCTTCTCTCTTCTCTCTTCTCTCTTCTCTCTTCTCTCTTCTCTCTTCTTCTCTCTCTTCTCTCTTCTCTTCTCTTCTCTCTTTCTTCTCTCTTCTTCTCTCTTCTTTCTCTCTTCCTCTCTTCTTCTCTCTTTCTTCTTCTCTCTCTTCTCTTCTCTCTCTCTCTCTCTTCTCTCTTCTTCTTCTTCTTTCTTCTTCTCTCTTCTCTCTTCTCTCTCTTTCTCCTCTCTCTCTCTCTCTCTCTTCTTCTCTCTTCTCTCTCTCTCTTCTCTCTTCTCTCTTCTCTCTCTTCTTCTCTCTCTCTCTTCTTCTCTCTCTCTTCTTCTTCTTCTCTCTTCTCTCTTCTCTTCTCTCTTCTCTCTTTCTCTCTCTCTCTTCTCTCTTCTTCTTCTCTCTTCTCTCTCTCTCTTTCTCTCTTCTTTCTTCTCTCTCTCTTTTCTTCTTCTCTCTTCTCTCTTCTCTCTTCTTCTTCTCTCTTCTCTTCTCTCTCTCTCTTCTCTCTTCTCTCTTCTCTTCTCTCTTCTCTCTTCTCTCTTCTTTCTCTCTCTTCTCTCTCTTCTCTCTCTCTTTTCTCTCTCTTCTCTCTTCTCTCTCTTCTCTCTCTCTCTCTCTCTCTCTCTTCTCTTCTTCTCTCTTCTTCTTCTCTTCTTCTTCTCTCTTCTCTCTCTTCTCTTCTCTCTCTCTCTCTCTCTCTCTCTCTTCTTCTTCTCTTCTTCTTCTTTTCTCTCTTCTCTCTTTTCTCTTTTTCTTTCTCTCTCTCTTCTTTCTCTCTCCTTCTCTCTCTTCTTCTCTCTTCTCTCTTCTCTCTTCTCTCTTCTTCTTCTCTCTCCTCTCTTCTCTCTCTTCTCTCTCCTCTTCCCTCTCTCTCTCTCTTCTCTCTTCCCTCTTCTCTCTTCTCTCCTCTTCTCTCTCTCTCTTCTCTCTTCTCTTCTTCTCTTCTTCTCTCTTCTCTCTTCTCTTCTCTCTTCTCTTTTCTCTCTTCTTCTCTCTCTTCTCTCTCTCTCTCTTCTCTCTTCTCTCTTCTCTCTTCTCTCTTCTCTCTTTCTTCTCTCTCTCTCTTCTCTCTTCTCTCTCTCTTCTTCTTCTCTCTTCTCTCTCTTCCTCTCTCTTCTCTCTCTCTCTTTTCCTCTTCTCTCTTCTCTCTTCTTCTCGCTCTTCTCTCTCTCTTCTCTCTTCTCTCTTCTCTCTTCTCTCTCGCTCTCTCTCTTTCTTTCTCTGTCTTTCTTTCTCTCTTTCCTCTCTCTTTCTCCCTCCATTAAAGAAATTGAGTTAGTGTTGGGGTGATGAGAGTGCAATTTAGTTAACGGTTATTATCGTCAAATATGCCCCACTATTAAACCTTTTGACGTATTTTTGCGATTTTCAAAGTAATGAATATTTTGGGAAATATTCCGTGTGGCTTGTGTTCATTGGGACGCCCTGTATATACATACTTTTGTAGACTTTCAGAATTCCCATGTTTGGTTCTGTTTTTATTGATGAAAATAATTTTGTCGACCTTTCGATGACATACCGTTCATCTTTTTTTGGACTATTCGGTTGGGTTGCAAAAACAGTTTTTGCATCATATTCTCTATTCATCTGTTCTATTTCAGATTAAAGCAATGTATCCCATGCTGGAGGAAGTTAGCAACAGAGTAGTTCAATACATTACTGAAAAGAGCATAGGCGGCAAAACATTACTAGAGGCTCGTGAGGTGTGCGTGAGGTACACCTTAGATAATGTAGCAGCTTGTGTTTTTGGATTGGAAGGTCGATGTTTCAAAGAAGAATATCCGATGTTCAGAAAACTAGCAGATGATTTTTTCTCACCTGGAACGTGGCAGTCGTTTAAAATGAACCTTGTATTTTTGTTTCCACTTATTGGAAAAATATTAAAAGTCAAGTAAGTTAAATTAGTTGGTCAAAATATTTTCTGTATTGAAATTCTATGCAGTTTCTTACCATCCTAGAGTAGATTTTTTTTACAAAGTCCCGTAAATGAATAAACACGATTTTAACAGGCACCCGAGTATAAATATAAAATAAATTGTAGCTGATATTCCTTGGATTCAGCAGGTTTTTGTTGAAATAAAATTTCTCTTAATTACGCAATAATGTTACAACATTTAATTTTTACTCTACAAAAAAGGATATTTATAATTACGACAGGCAGGAGTAGTAAAGACATTTTCAAAAAGATCACAGAAAAATGACGAAAATTTTGATAAAATGTTGCAAAAAAGGGATAAGGAGGAGCAGATTAGGAAATTTTTTTATCAAAGATTAGTGAAACCTTTTGAGAAGAGACATAAATTGACCTAGAAAATCTTGTAACAGCAATAGACAAGTAAAAACAAAATATTTTAACGACCATAGATGAAAAACGACAGAATCGAGTCCAAATTAGATGAAAAATTACTGGCTGAAGAATTAGAAAAGCAAGATAAACTTAAAACATCTGAATAGATAAGGCAAGATGATTTAGAAATTTAAAAAGGAACAATAGTAACAACTAATGCAATCAGAAATACGAATCAATGAGGTAGTAAATCTGAAAATGCAGATAATATAACCCAATATAAAGTACAATGTGAAGTTAGCACTACAACTGAAAACTGGAAACGGTACAAAAACATCTAACAGGATTTTAAAATAGGAAGACATAGAACGCCGTAAGTACTAAGGGTTCCTTTATAAAACCATCCACCTTTGATTGTAGTTCATCTTGGACTATATACAAACGACAACTGATAATTTCAAAAATCTGAATGGGAAAGTACAAATTTCATGAAAGAGTCTCCAAGAATTTGAAGCAGCTCTAGCCGGTTAACTCAGCTAGCATACCCAGATCTACTAGTGGACGTTAAAAACTAATTGACTACATTAAACTCAAAAACCTCAGACGTAGCGGTATAAAGAAAATTAGTAAAGATCGGCGATGCTCTTTGGAAGTACTGACTATAATAAACCTGTCCAAACCAAAGGCATATACAGATTCTGTCAGTCAGAAAGAATCAGTACCGATCCTTCAGCCAGTACTACCTGAAAGGACAAAAAATGAATTAAGACAGAAACAGGAACCACTTCACTGCATCTACAATTGATTGGTGAAATTAAGAGACGTTACGAACCTAAAGCAAATTCATTAGATAAGATCTGGTTATTCAAAAATCCATGAGCAAAGGCAAGACTTTCAAACTCAATCCACCTTGGGTTGGGTCATACGAAGTACTTAGGAGGTTCTACCATGTTATCTATCGCATTAGTCGCAATCCTAGGGCGAAGATGAAGGTAGTTCATATGGATCGACTGGCTCCATAACATGGAAATGATGAATCTGATCGGTATGATCAGAATTAATATGGAGGTGGTATTACAACTTTTAATTTGTACTCTAATAAAACAAGTATATTTCTTCGAATAAACATTTTTTTTATTTTGAATGTTTATCTGGGATTTTCTCTCCTCGCAATGGTTTCTGAAAAATACAGATAATTGAAGTTCTTGAATATCAAGGTGTAGTATCTGAGGGCAGTTTGTGGAAACTCCCGGAACACTAGTTGCCCTCTTATAGAAAAAACTCTCCCGAAGAATTAACTGTGAGAAAGTAGGTCTACAGATTTGTCAACTAGTATTCCAGTATAATAGATTGGGATGTATTTTGTGTTGTACTTATTGTTTTTTTTGTGACGTATCGATTCCTTATCAGGAATCGTTGTCGAACAATGTTTGTTTGAATGTTTTGGACTATATTCGTGGCTTGACTTTTTTTGGCAATATCAATTGACTGATTAATGGACTTTGAAGTTTCCTTTTTGATGTTCATTCGTCAGGAGCTGTTGCCATGCAACCGGTATCTCTACAAAGGGTGTCCCAATTTCCGAATAAACAATTCGATACTAAAATCATTTTCCCGAATGGCTGATTGATGATAAGAATTACTGAAAATTCAAGTACACTCAAAAAAGACAGGATTATTACAGAAACGTTTAAAAGTACATATGAGAGCTATAAATACTGGACGACTATTGGCGAGTTAAGTCACAATAAAGTGAAGACGTGTATTATAAGTCATAATGGAAATAGTGTTGGAGAAATTTTTGATTTTTAAATGAACTATTTATTGCGACTAAATGTGGAAATAGAATATTTATTTTTGATGACAATCAAACCGACGAAGTTCTCAGAAGTATAATATTTCAACATTTTCAACCGACATAATGACTACACTTTTCTTTAAGGAGACAGGAGAAAGCAACTTCGGCGCTACCTTGAGTTTTACTCTCAAATGAAATATTATGTTTATTTTTCTAACTTAATTAAGAAAACATTGGTGAAAATAAAAATAAAATATACAACATTCTATACAACAAATTTTGGTAACTCATATTGCTCGCCTTTACATTTCTCCTTCTCATGACCATTTTTTAGATTGACCAAGAAATCAGTAGAGGATGAGTTGATAGAATTGGTCAGAGAAATATTAGCCCAGAGGCGTAAAAACAACATTGTTAGAAACGATTTTTTGGAGTCAGTAGCTCAGCTGTATCAGACATCAAATCACTTTGAAGATGAACTGGATGTTACTGCGCAAGCTGTCAGTTTTTTTGGTGACGGGTACGAAACTAGTTCTCGGGTACAACAGTTTACACATTTATTCGTGAAAAAATAATTTTTGTCAAAAATTGCAGGTAATGAGTTTCGTTCTTTTTGAGCTAGCGGCTCATCCGAATTGCCAGAGAAAGTTGCGAGAAGAGATCAACAATCAGTGTAAGAAAACTGAGGGAAAGCTAACATACGAAGCACTCCAGGATATGCCATATTTGGATACTTGCTTAAATGGTGAGAAAAAATAATATTTTCTTGAATGTATGTCTACGTTTTTGTGCTAGAATTTCAAGAACAGACATAAACATTTGCTGCAGCCATTTCAATTTATTAGCTGTATGTATGGTTATTATAGGTTACATATACATACAGAGGGTAAGCACTGGTACACTAGATTGGATTCCTCATTCCCTATTGGTTCTCATAAATATTTGTCTACTACTTCCTACTTCATCGTAGGCTCTGAGCTTGGAGCCTCTTTTTCATCGACGCTGCCTCTATTCTATTATAGCCCCATCATTGTTTAGGTCGTCATGGAATTCGTCTACGTAGAGGCTATTTATCCCTGGCCTTCTTTTATTAATAAACTTGCCCCATTCTTTCTATATGTGGAATCCATTCTTTTCAGTTAGTTACTAATTTGAGCCTGGTTTTGAGTAGGATTATTATTCTGTAGTTGTTTAGTTCTTATTTATCCTCTGTTTAGAACCTTTGTATTTGCCTTTCCTGCTTTATTAAATTCCCCCCTCTATATTAGAACTCCTTAGGGTTCTTGTTTTAAGCTGCTCATTTCGGTTTTAAAATTTTCTTAGTGTCTTTAGACCATTGTTTTAGATATTTTGTGGATGTTTTTTCCTCTATTTGATAATTTTCTATAAAATTGTTTCATTTTTAGCTGTTGTTTGACAAATTTTCAAATTAGCTTCTATAAGGCGTAAATATATGATTTAAGAATTTTGGTAAACGTTTCTTTAATTTTCCTATTTTGGTTTTGAATTCATTTCAGCAGTCTTCAATATCATCTACTTAAACTTCCGAGTTGGTACTGCCTATTTTGGCCAGCCTTTGTTGGTATAGAAATTGTATGGATTTATACCACAATGCTTCAATATCTTTCATAAGATGTTTTTCCCAAATTTCTTGGAATATGTTTTATATTATTTTTTCCTAATAACTAGTCATGATAGGATAATTTTGAATGTCTAAGTGCTTCTTGGGAAATAACACCACAGTCTAAAGAAAATTGCTGTATATTCCAAACGTTTCGGGGGTCTAGATAAGACCCCGTTGTCAGTAGTTAAGGAACTATGGATTAAAAAGGCACAATTCTTAGATGTAAATTAAAATATTTGACAATGTGTATTATTTGATTTTTGACGTAACTAAGAAAATTTTATTTGTAATATACAGGGTAGCACAGAAATTTCTAAAGATCATATAATCATATAGTTCCTTTCAAATTGGAAGAATTTGAAAGGGAGAACTTCAGATTTTTATGTGTCGCTCCTAGGTGCGACTTTGCCAAAAATGCGACCAAAGAACTTTGTTGATTCAGTGATCCCATTAAAATCATAAGGGAGAACCTAGGAAAAACCTTATGAACTATCCCGATATTGGGTTGTTCACAAGAACATGACCATCAGCTATTTCTTCCTTAATCATCGGCAACCAGGAACGACTTAGGTAGTAGCGATACAATCGTTTTCATTTAACAAAACTAAATCAGACTCTTTTAGTTTTCTTTTGGTTTTGTGTTCTTTTTGTGTAATATAACTGAATTTTGAAACTGTATTTTATGACCAAGGTCCCAAGCATGTTCACAAATTTTGGATTTTTCAAATTGTCGTTTTTTTATGTAATTTTTGTGTTCGTTTATTTGATCATTGAGAGGTCTAGAGGTTTCTCCAATATAGAATTTATTACATTCACACGGGATTTTATAAATGCAATTTTTTGTATTTTGAGTTGTGTTATTTGGTTTGGTTTTTGGTATAATTGATTTTAGTGTATTTCTTGTCTTAAATGATGGTTTGATATTATATCTGTTTTCACTCTTTTTAGTCTTTCTGATAGACCCTGTATGTATGGTATAGTTATTGTATAAATATGATTATCTTGGGAGTCAGTGTTGCTTGGTGAAGTTTGATGTTGGTTGTTAGGGATTGTTTGATATTTCATTTTGTTTAATTCGTTATTAATAAATTTATTTGGGTAATGATTGGCAGAAAGTACATTTTTTATAAACGTTTTTTCTTCACTGAATTTATTGATATTAGAACAGTTGGTTTTTGCTATGTCATATAGAGATTTAATGATACCTCTTTTTACTGAACTTGGATGATTAGAGTTAAAGTTGAGATACCTGTTAGTATGAGTTGGTTTTCTGTAAACTTCTGCTTCAAATGTCGATTGTGTTTTGGTTATTAAAATGTCTAAGAATGGTAATTTGTTATTCTGTTCAAGCTCTACTGTAAACTGAATAGTTTGTTCTGTGTTGTTTATATCGTTAAGTAATGCATGTAAATCCTCAAGATTATGTTCCCAAATAACGAATATGTTATCAACATAACGCCACCAAACCAAAGGTTTAATCTGTTTTGAGAAAATTGTTTGTTCTTCAAATTTTTCCATAAAAAATGTTGCTTAAAGCGGGAGACATCCCAAAATCTTGTTGGTAGAAGTCATTAAGTCTTTGTACAAAATGTTAGTAGTTCCATTATTGTATTAATGGACAATTGAGTACGTTGATTTAGTAAAGAATCTTGTTCTAATCGTTCTTTTACTATAAGAAGTGTTTTGGTGACAGGAACATTATTGTATAGAAAACAACAGGATAATTTTGATTATATAAAAGTACATCAATTTGTTTTAGAGAGTTTACGCAAAAATCCAATTATGGGTACCCTAGGTAAAGTTTGCACCGAGAAATATTCATATACTAGTACGGATCCGCAATACAAAAACCTGGCTATAACCATAGACGAAGGCACAAGCATTGTACTCCCAGTGGCTGGATTGCAGAAAGATGAGAAATATTTCAAATCGCCTGAAGAATACATACCAGAAAGATTTTTGAATAAGGCCGACTACAACAAATACGCATTCTTACCCTTTGGCGAAGGTCCTAGAGCGTGTTTGGGTAATTTATATTACTAAAATCATTCAGTTATAGTGAGCATTTAAAATTGACTTTGCCATTTTAGGCGTGCGATTTGGGTTAACGCAAATCAAACTTGGTGTCGCGCAGATAGTCAGAAATTTCGAGCTGACTGTCAACAGCAAGACACAACTGCCACTGAAATTTGACAAGTTCTACATAATGCTTTGCCCTGTTGGTGGTTTGTGGCTGAATTTCAAGAAGATCGAACAACAGCAATGAACCATTTACGTTATACTTGTTAAAATATTTTTTTATATTTATACAAATAAAATATACTTGAGATAGTCCTAGTCCTTCATTCCAATTTTACATAAGAACAGCATCTAAATTTATGAAATATTTGATATTTCGACTCTTGCTTGACAGATTTTAGAACGAATTCAGGGTTTCCACCTGCCTACAGAATCTGTTAATTATAGGTTTTTTTAATGTGTTATAATTGGAATTTTATGGTTTTTGAGATTTGTGACATTTTTATTGTTAATAACATTTTTGACATTTTTGAACATTTTTTGACATTTTTGTCAATTTTTCTTATTTTTGACAATTTTGTCATTTTTGGCGTTTTCAACATTTCCGACTTTTTTGTCATTTTCGACATTTTCGAAATTTTCCACATTTTTTGACATTTTTGACGTTTTTGACATTTTTGAAATTTTTGACATTTTTGACATTTTTGTCATTTTCGACATTTTCGAAATTTTCGACATTTTTTGACATTTTTGACATTTAGACATTTTTGAAATTTTTGACATTTTTGAAATTTTTGAAATTTTTGAAATTTTTGATATTTTTGACATTTTTGATATTTTTGACATTTTTGATATTTTTGACATTTTTGACATTTTTGACATTTTTGACATTTTTGACATTTTTGACATTTTTTTGACATTTTGATTTTTGAAATTTGACTTTTTGACATTTTTGACATTTTTAAAATTTTTTGACATTTTTGAGATATCGAAAATTTTTGACATCTTTGTCGTTTTTAGTATTTTGGTCATTTTTGACGTTTTTCTTATTTTTGGGAATTTTGTCATTTTTTGCGTTTTTAACATTTCCGACATTTTTGTCATTTTTGTCTTTTTAGTCTTTTTTGTCATTTTCGACATTTTTGAAATTTTGACATTTTCGACATTTTCGAAATTTTTGACATTTTTCACATTTTGACATTTTTGAAATTTTTGACATTTTTGACAATTTTGACATTTTTGACATTTTTGACATTTTTGACATTTTTGACATTTTTGACATTTTTGACATTACTGATAATTTTGACGTTTTTGAAATTCTTAATTATTTTCACATTTACGGTGACGTTGCGATTTTTAGTTATTTCCATTATTTTTGGCATTTTTGCAATTTTTTTAAGTTCCTCATTTCAGGTTTTTGAGGGAGTAATTTTGACTATTTTCATATCTTTGAGATATTTGGCCTACTCTCTTCGAGGTGTCATTCCTTTGTACGCAAGACAATATATATTATATATATAAATATAATATATATTGTTTCTCTTGAAAATCCTAGATGTCGGTCTTACATCTCGCGTCTTCATATTTGGCCTATTTAATATTCTTAACATTTCGGGAGTTATATATATATTTTTTTTTTTGGAATTCATTTTCGTTTTATAAATCTTTGTCACTTAAAATATCTTATATTTCCGGTATTTTCTTAATATTTTAAGACTTATAACTTTCAGTCAATGCATGCATCATTATTTGGTCGCCAAAAAAATTCTAAAACCTGCCTTCTTTACTAGTTAACATATTTTTTTAAATTAAATCCATATTATTTCGAAATATGAATATTATAAGTGTCGGTTCCAAAAAGTAGCGAATTTTTCTTAAAAAATACCTATATCGGAAAAATGCATTGTCCCAAAGTGATAATACCCGTTTCAATTTATTTTAGTTTCTCTTTCGGAGATATTCCATTATTTTCTTTGCTAATAGGAAAAAAAGTAATTACAAGCTGTGAAACTATTTGGCGTAGGCTTTTAAATATCGGAATTCATTTTGGAGAGCTTCCAAAAGTAGGAAAAAATGACTCCTTTTGCGATATCCATAGCTAACGGTCTGTTATAAAAGTAATAAAAAAACATAGAAAAAAGTTTTTATTTGCGTGCTTGCAACTACTTTTAGATTTACTAAAATAAATTAAAAAATATATATATAACCGACGTCTACCTATAACTAAAAAGCTAAAAATAATTATAACAAAATACAACTCTAGCAAATAAATAACACATTCAATGTTGTTAGGTACCTACCCAGGAAGTACAAATTAATTACCCACCAATCTAGTATAGTTTTGAAGTCGGTTCCAAGCAAATCTAAAATCCTTCATTGCGTACTTATCTACTAATTCATCAAACTTGATTGTTGCTTGGCACCGACTTCAAAAATATACTAGATTGGTAGGTAATTAATTTGTACATAATGAGCACCTTTTAATGTTTACATTTTTATCACACCAAACGTCCAGTCCACCCTATATTCCAACCATCCGGTATATACGCCTGCCTACAGACCACTATCATTCTAGTCCATCCTATATTTCAATCTTCATATAAATGCAACTCCTTCTGTCACTTTACTTTGTGATTTTATTTGCTATAACTAAACACCCTGTCTATAAACGTACCAAATAGCAGTTTAAAGTTTGACATGTGTTGTCACTGAATTTTCTATTAGGCCGGGAGAATGTGACAACCAAAAGCACCCTCTTCGCAAAAATGGAAAAATTTGCATTTAAATAGGTATTTGCCTGGTATACAAACAAAACGAGCTTGGTACTCATTAATTTAAGGAGCCGAAAATACTGTGCTTTACTACCTATATGCTTGAGATGAACATAGAAAATTTTCAAATTCGAAATTAAAACTTCCAGTGCCTAAAATTACCGCACTATTACGTTGGAATTAAAATATTTATGAGAAAATGTCCGTTATGTCATTTCGATGAAATTTTTGATAAGAATTTTCGAATTTTCGACGATTTTCTGCAAAACTGCAAGTTGCACGTCGCAGAAAAGTATATGAGATCACCTAAGGATCTTCCTTAATAGATTAAACGTTAAAAAAACTATACACATCCATAAGGAGTTATCGAAAAATCGAGTAAAATATTAGGGATATTGGTCGCTTTCCATGCACGCATGTGTTCATTAACAAATTTTATCACTTTACCAATAGAATTCTTTTCCAAAATTTGAAGTTTAACCAATCCGGATATATACTCTATTAAACAAGACCATATTCATTCAAAACGGTGCACCACAGGAGAAGAAATCAGGTAACATACATAAAAAAAAAAAAAAAACGAAAAAATACGCGACGAATTGATAACCTCCTCATTTTTGGAAGTCGGTTAATAAATTTAAAATGAATTAAATTGGTATAAGATGTATTGAATAATTTTTGAACTTCAAATCACTTTAACATAAGATTTTATTTCCACCCAGTGTATTAAGTTGCGTTGCACACATTTGAAGTGTTGAGTCACTGTAGTGATAAATAAGTTGAACCCGGTAGATAATAATAACAAATGCCTAAATAATAATTTTATCATCAGCTTCAATTGAAAAATATATGAAGGTTGTAGAAATGTCAGACCAGTTAGTTCGGTAGACATGATACGCGTAGAATCCCAAAAGATATTTTGAATTGATTTAAGTTTAAATAAATATAGAAATATGTGGTTAACTTTAGCAATAATCTTGTTATTAGTGGTGTTTTATTATATTAGGAGAACCTTCAGGTACTGGAAAGACAGAGGCGTCCCAGGGCCCGAACCATTTTTGATATTCGGGAATATATTGTCTTCAATAACAGGAAGAAAATCCTTAGCTGATCTTAATACTGAAATTTACAGGTAAATAAAAAAAATGTTGTGCATGAAAGTTTTTTGATATAGATACGTCTACTTTCATTTTAATAGAGTTCCTAGTATCTACAACAGGAAAACTTGTAAAGAATATGTTAAAACGCATATAGCAACTTGCTTTCATACTGATAGTTGTGTTTGCTTCTGGATAAAAACATAATCTTTATCATAGTTAAAGAATATTTAAGTGTGTTAACAAGTTTATTAGATAAACATATTATTAAAAAATATTGTGAAAACTAATTTCTTTAAAATTGTTATAATGAAACAGGTATGCATGTAATTGGGTAGACAACTACGCAGATTTTTTTAACGATAATGCAAGCAAAGTTTAATTATGTAAAATTAAATTTTGTGTTCTATAGTTTGGAAGCTGAATTATCAATTTTCATACAGAAATCGCTCTCAGAAGTACTCTTTATAATTAGAATTCTTTTATCTGTTTCAAAAAATTCTGTAATAGCATTAAATAATTAATTTGTTTCTGTTGTTAAACAACCTGTATAACTGAAATGATTTTTGCATTACCACAAGATATAAAAGAATTTTCGTATTAGTAGTATATATTAGACAACTTCTCTAGTTAAATTTTATAGTTTTTAACTTCGAACAGTACCAAGATAATACTCAAACCCTTTTCTGTAATGCAGACAATTCGATGGCTATCCGTTCGTCGGCTATTATCGAATGGCTCAACCATGTTTGATGATCAGAGATCCAGAGTTCATTAAAAACATCGTGGTCAAGGATTTCAGACATTTCCAGGACAACGATTTGTTCGTGGATAAAGACGTGGACAGGATTTTTGGCAGGAACCCTTTTGTACTTAAAGGGGCAGAATGGAAAACCAAAAGAGCCCAACTAACTTCATGTTTTACATCAGGAAAGGTACATATATTTTCAACTATTGTTGATTTTATAAAACATTTGAACTATGATTACTTAGAACCAAAATTACAAAATAAACAAATTAATTAAAGATGGCTGATTAAACTAAACATTGCAAACTGATAAGTATTGCACCTACATTAATAAAAAAGAGTACCAAGACCAAGAAAATAGAACATTAAAAAAGAAATAGTAGCAAAAAGTCATCATATATAAAAGGCACAGTCATGGATTCCACAAAATCTTATAAATGTTTACAATTACCAAAACACTGAGAACTAAGAAGGTTTTATCTCATCTGAGGTATCCTTTATTGTTATTTGCTCTATTTTCCATCTTATTTTGAGGAGATCTTTTATTTTGTATTTACCGATATTCCAGACTATATTTTACTTTTGGTATATTTCATATCCCCGGTTATGTTATATTTCTTATTATTAATTGTCACTCTTGATTTGTTTGTCACAATTTTTACCAAATTCATAAAATATTCGACATTGTACTTCAATTTAATCATCTTTAGATATTGAGCTGGACTCTGAAAGTTTGAGTATGTTTACAAACATCAGCAAGTAGCTGCTGAGCTTGCATATGATTTTCTAAAGCTCTTTTTACGAACATACATACACACGCAGAAAAAGGAAAATTTAACGAACTCCAACTTATTGCTAAAGAAAAAAAATCAGTGTCTTAACCAAACATGCTCCTTTCTGGTATAGCAACGATTTCTTTCTGTCCTCTCCTCTCTCCTTTCTCCTCTCTCCTCTCTCCTCTCTTCCTCTCCTCTCTCCTCTCTCCTCTCTCCTCTCTCCTCTCTCCCTCTCTCCTCTTCCTCTCTCCTCTCTCCTCTCTCCTCTTCTCCTCTCTCCTCTCCTCTCTCCTCTCTCCTCTCTCCTCTCCTCTCTCCTCTCTCCTCTCTCCTCTCTCCTCTCTCCTCTCTCTCTCCCTCTCTCCTCTCTCCTCTCTCTCTCCCTCTCTCTCTCCTCTCCTCTCTCCTCTCTCCCTCTCCTCCTCCTCTCCTCTCTCCTCTCTCCTCTCTCCTCTCTCCTCTCTTCCTCTCTCCTCTCTCCTCTCTCCTCTCTCCTCTCTCCTCTCTCCTCTCTCCTCTCTCCTCTCTTCCTCCTCTCTCTCTCCTCTCTCCTCTCTCCTCTCTCCTCCTCTCCTCTCTCCTCTCTCCTCTCTCCTCTCTCCTCTCTCTCTTTCCTCTCTCCTCTCCTCTCTCCTCTCTCCTCTCTTCCTCTCTCTTCTCTCCTCTCTCCTCTCTCCTCTCTCCTCTCTCCTCTCTCCTCTCTTCCTCTCTCCTCTCTCCTTCCTCTCTCCTCTCTCCTCTCTCCTCTCTCCTCTCTCCTCTCTCCCTCTCCTCTCTCCTCTTTCCTCTCTCCTCTCTCCTATCTCCTCTCTTTCTCTCTCTCCCCTCTCTCCTTCTCCACTCTCTCCACTCTCCACTCTCCTCTCTCTCTCTCCTCTCTCCTCTCTCCTCTCTCCTCTCTCCTCTCTCCTCTCTCCTCTCTCCTCTCTCCTCTCTTCCTCCTCCTCTCTCCTCTCTCCTTCTCTCTCCTCCTCTCCTCCTCTCCTCTCTCCTCTCTCCTCTATCCTCTCTCCTCTCTCCTCTCTCTCTCTCCTCTCTCCTCTCCCTCTCTCCTCCTCCTCTTCTCCCTCTCTCTCTCCCTCTCTCCTCTCTCCTCTCTCCTCTCTCCTCTCTCCTCCTCTCCTCTCTCCTCTCTCCTCTCTCCTCTCTCCTCTCTCCTCTCTCCTCTCCTCTCTCCTCTCTCCTCTCTCATCTTCCTCTCTCCTCTCTCCTCTCTCCTCTCTCCTCTCTCCTCTCTCCTCTCTCCTCTCTCCTCTCTCCTCTCTCCTCTCTCCTCTCTCCTCTCTTCCTCTCTCCTCTCTCCTCTCTCCTCTCGCCTCTCTCCTCTTCTCTCCTCTCTCCTCTCTCCTCTCTTCCTCTCTCCTCTCTCCTCTCTCCTCTCTCTCCTCTCTCCTCTCTCCTCTCTCCTCTCTCCTCTCTCCTCTCCCTCTCTCTCTTCTCCTCTCTCCTCCCTTCTCCTCTCTCCTCTCTCCTCTCTCCTCTCTCTCTCCTCTCTCCTCTCTCCTCTCTCCTTCCCTCTCCTCCTCTCTCTCTCTCCTCTCTCTCTCTCCTCTCTCCTCTCTCCTTCTCTCCTCTCTCCTCTCTCCTCTCTCCTCTCTCCTCTCTCCTCTCTCCTCTCTCCTCTCTCCTCTCTCCTCTCTCCTCTCCCTCTCTCCTCCTCCTCTCTCCTCTCTCTTCTCTCTTCTCTCCTCTCTCCTCTCTCCTCTCTCTTCTCGCCTCTCTCCTCTCTCCTTTCTCATCTCTCATCTCTCTTCTCTCCCCTCTCCTCCCTCTTCCCTCCTTTCTCATCTCTCCTCTCCCCTATGTCGTCTCTCTTCTCTCCTCTCTCCTGTCTCCTCCCAAGACTACTCACCAATAATTTGGTAAATTATCTTTATCGAAATTATTATATCAAATAGTGGTACTTTACACAATCTTTGTGTTTTAAATTATTAAATAATTGTTCATATTGTTCAACGACATTCCGATATATATTTTTTGCAAATATATCTAATATTGAAGTGCGTTTTACCAACGGACTAAAGTATTCTTAAAATAGTGAATGGGGTGTATTAAATAGATAAAATCCGTAACACATAATAATATATAAGTGTATAGTAGATAAAAGAATGCAGTTGGAGTTAAAATCTTGGTCTACATTCAATTATTATATTCTAGATTAAAGCAATGTATCCTATGTTGGAGGAAGTTAGTAACAGAATCGTTGAATACGTTACTGAAAAGAGCATAGGCGGCAAAACATTACTCGAGTCTCGTGAGGTGTGCGTGAGGTACACATTGGATAATGTAGCAGCTTGCGTCTTTGGACTGGAAGGTCGATGTTTTAAAGAAGAATACTCGATGTTTAGAAAACTAGCAGATGATTTTCTTTCCCCTGGAACTTGGCAATCGTTTAAAATTTTCATAGTATTCATGTTCCCTCTCATTGGAAAAGTATTAAAAGTCAAGTAAGTAAAATTATTGGAGTGAAATATTTTGGTATTGAAATTTTAAATATCTCTTTCTGGGTGTTGGGATTTCTTTGTCAGTGAGTACATTTAAATTTTCAGTATAATCCGTGGTCATAATAACTCTGCTGCTATGAAGGGAGTCCCAATTTGTTTATTGCTCAGCAAATAACAGACATTTTCTATAATTTTCTTAGTAATATCTTTGTCTTGGCTCAGGCTGATTTGTGTATAATATTATCGGTAAGTCCTTGTGTTTTTTTTTCTTATCTACAGAAGTCCTGATGTTTCACTGATACGTTTCAGCAGACACAAGTTACATTCTATAAACAATTTTTGGAACTTTAAACAGCGATTTGGCGTATTGATTGTTTTGAAAATCATTTTTATTTGATATGGTATGAATTTTATCATTTCAGACTTATTATCAGTTTGTGGTTGTTATTTAAATTAGAAGTACTTTGTGTGTTTTGTACGATTGACTTGTCTATGAAGTATATCGGGTATTAATGTTGTTGTAACGCATCGATAAGAAAACTCATTCTTTCTCAAAAATGTCTTAATCAGAACAAGTGTTTCTGACAAACTAAAGGACTATTTCAATTAGTTTTCTATAGAAAGGCAACTGGTATTTTGGTCAATTTTCTTAAACTGGTTACTATTATCGAATTTTCAAGAAATTATCTATTTTCCAAAAATTTTGTAAGGCTGAAAAACCCATATTAATAACTAAAATGAAATGTACTTAAATGTTACTGATTAGAATCTAGTTGAGTGAGATTACAACTTTTTTCAGAATGACCAAAAAATCAGTAGAGGATCAGCTGATAGAAATGGTTAGGGAAATTTTGGCACAGAGGCGTAAGAACAACATTGTGAGAAACGATTTTTTGGAATCAGCAGCTCAATTATATAAGACATCAAGTCACTTTGAAGATGAACTAGATGTTACTGCGCAAGCTGCCAGTTTCTTTGCTGATGGGTATGAAACTAGTTCTAGGGTATACTCATTTTAAACATTCATTGTCGGGAAAATAATTTTTATGATAAATTTTAGGTTATGAGTTTCGTTCTTTTCGAGCTAGCTGCTCATCCAAATTGCCAGAGAAAGCTAAGAGAAGAGATATACATTCAGTGTAAGAAAACTGAGGGAAAACTAACATACGAGGCAATTCAAGATATGCCATATTTGGACGCTTGCTTGAACGGTGAGAAAAAAATCTTGAGTACATGTCTACATTCTGATGCTAAAAATAGATATAAATACTTGTTGAGCAATCTTAATTTATGTGTGGTGCATGTGGTTACTATGGAATAATAACCATAAGCGAAGAATACTTGGAACCAGTGGAAGATTTAGCTAGGGGGGCGGGGGGCGCCCCTTCCACCTGAGGCTTTGAAAAAATGGAAAAACTATTATAAATAGTACACACTAGACTGTAGATTAATAAGCTGAAAGAGATAAGTTACATGATCACAAACAGTAGACAGAAAAGCAATAACTTGTTAAACTGAAGGAGTATAGGTCCAAGTAACAACACTTGGTGATGCTTCTTATTCTCACAATTTTGATTTTGTGCCCCCCCTCCCCAGCCCTCGGGACAATTCTAGATTCGCCCCTGCACTTATAACTTCGGTATAAATTTTTTCTGAATCTCCGATGTGTAGACAATTGGAAGCTGACTTGCTGACAGAGAAAGAGAGGGCGCGCTTTCATTTTCTCTGTATAAGTGTGTGTGTGTGTGTGTGAGAAAGAGAAAGGAGAGTGAATGAAAGAATGCGAGAGTGAAAGAATAAGAGGGGGAATGACTAACAGAAGTATAGAGTTGCGGATTCAGAGGGTGGAAGGTTGAGAATGTGAGAGGTTGAGAATGCGAGAGGTTGAGAATGTGAAAGGTTGAGAATGTGAGAGGTTGAGAATGTGAGAGGCTGAGAATGTGAGAGGTTGAGAATGTGAGAGGTAGAGAATGTGAGAGGTTGAGAAAGTAAGAGGTTGAGAATGTGAGGTTGAAAAGAGAGAGAGAGAGAGAGAGAGAGAGAGAGAGAGAGAGAGAGAGAGAGAGAGAGAGAGAGAGAGAGAGAGAGAGAGAGAGAGAGAGAGAGAGGCAGAGAAAACTGAAAGACTGAGAGAGTAAAGAGGAAGAAAGAAAGAATGAGAAACAGAATGAGAGAGAATGAGAGCAAAAGGGCGAGAATGAAAGATAATGGGAGAGTGAAGGAGTGAGTGAGGTACTGTTTGAGTGACAGATTCAGAGGGTCACAGATTGAGAGTGTGAGAGAATGTACGAGAGTGGCAGAGTTTAACACTGAGTAAAATGAAAGAGTGAGTCTGTAATGAGAAAGAAAGGTATAGAGGATATAAGAGAGAATGAAAGAGTATGAGAAACAACTAGGGAGATTGACAGGGAATAAAAGAATGGGAGAGTGAAAGAATGAGCGAGTGAGGGGGATAGAGTGGCAGATTGAGAGGGTAAGAGAGAAAGCGTGAGCCTGGTAGAGTGAAAGACTGAGGAAAAGGAAAGTGTGATAGAGTAAAAGAGGGTGAGACTGAGGGAGTGAAATAATGAGTGGGTGATTGAGACAGAGAGAGGTTTAATTGACCGTTTCAAATACTTCCTGATACCAAATAAGCATATATAAATTTAAATTACGAGTTAGTGAGATCGTCCAAGTCATATTGAGAAACCGAGTTAGAGTTTAAGCAGATAGTTTTTAACATTATGAACTGCGATTTGATAATTAGAGATAGTCAATTTATAATTCTTGGAATGTAAATTTGTTTATATGAAAGGACAAAAATTTGTTTCAGAGAGCTTACGCAAAAATCCAATAGTGGGTCAGCTAGGTAAAGTTTGCACTGAAAAATATACTTACACTAGCACCGATTCGCAATACAAGAACCTCACTATAACTATAGACGAAGGCACAAGCATTGTACTCCCAGTGGCTGGATTGCAGAAGGACGAAAAATTTTTCAAATCTCCTGAAGAGTACATACCAGAAAGGTTTTTGAATAAATCCGAACACAATAAATATACGTTCTTACCGTTCGGAGAAGGTCCTAGGGCTTGTTTAGGTAATTTGTTTTATTAAAATGGTGATAACAAGGAAAATCTTTCAAATGTATTTTATTGTTTTAGGCCTTCGATTTGGGATTACGCAAATCAAACTTGGTGTCGCGCAAATAATCAGAAATTTCGAGCTAACTGTCAACAGCAAGACACAACTGCCCCTGAAATATGACAAGTTCTACATAATGCTTTGTCCAATCGGTGGTTTGTGGCTCGATTTTAAGAAGATAGAACAACAACAGTGAACTAATTATGTTATATTTGTTAGATTAAATTTTTATATTCACAGAAATAAAACATAAGATACTGCATCCTTAGTTTTTCATTCCAATTTTTATGTCTCCCTTCAAAAGTTGTGACGTTAGGTTAACAGTCCAGTGTCTTCTTTTTCATGAAGGGTGTCTTTTGCGAGACGGTTATGGCTTTGATCTTCCCAATTCCGATCTTATTTGCCGGAAACCATTGTTTTGACACAGTTAAGAAACTTTAGTGTTATTTCCCAAGAAGTACTTAGACATTGAAAAATGTGCCACAAATATCATTCAAGAAACAACCATAAAACAGTAGTTTGATATTGAACTAAAATATAAATTAATTCTTCTTTAAATATCGAGTACACTTTATTTATCCCTTAATACCGTGTAACTGGCTTAATTATTCCTGTTGTCTCTTGTAAATCAAAATTAGGTTAACGGTCACTGGACTGTAATGATATGCCTTCATTTTTCAATTATACTGGTTGACACACGATAGAATTTAAGTAACCTTAAAAAAATACAGTAAACTCAAGTACAACTAGCAGTTAATATTTAAATGTAGTGATCTTGTAGTTAGTCATACTTTGTGTGGCAGTGCTTCATCTTTTTGCCTGTGGTGTAATCAATATTTATTGTCTGGTTAAAACTGATTTTGTGTCTATAGTTTTTTTACGATATCTAGTTATTTCCCTGTATTGATTTTTTTACATTAGTTAGTAGTTTTAGCTTGTCAATCATAAGATTTGGTATTTTCACTGATATTGTATCCCTTTTGCTTAGCATGATCTATGATAGTTCGTTCTAGCTGTTTTTCATTGTCAACATTTTCTGTAGTTAACTCTCTTAAGCCTAGTGCTTTTTGGTTTTTAGATGGTGTGACTGGATCTTCGGAGATAGAATTGGGTGTATAGTCCATCGTTTATGTTGTCCATTAAATTAAGTTAGGACCGATAGCAATATTTTCAAAATGACATTTTGTGATAGATAGATTATGCTTCATGGACACCAAATTTCCGTCCATATTTCGAAAATCAAAATGTGAATTTACATTCTGTTGGAATATTTGATAACTGAATTGATATTATGACTGCAATTTATTGATGGCAAAGGTCGTACATGATATCAATTCTGAATATCTATTTATAATACAAATTGGTTTGACCTTGAATTTGAATATAACAATAAAAATATGTTCTAGGAAACAGAACGTTGTGAGTTAAGAATATCAATGCAAAATACTAAGACGGCTTAATTTTGGGGCTTCTAATAACTTATGGATTTATTTTCACTCTCATGACTGTCTAATTTTAATAATTGAATCCCAGCATAGATTTGCTGACACATTAAAATCATTGAAGTTTGTGCTTATTGTTTTAATTATTTACCAAACACAACCAATGCAGGAGAATTACTATTTGAACTTAATGTTTTTGGATAAAGAATAAAATCAAGTGGAATTGTTAGGGACTGACTTTCTTATTAAGGCTCTGTCATATTTCGTCTGTATGATGGGAATTATAGGTTAATAATAAACGACTAAAATGCTCTCAGGCATTTGTTGTAATTGGAAACGGTTTAACTTAGAATACATATACAACGGACTTGTTATTTTGCAATACAAAGATGTGTATTTTAAACGAAAAAAAATCAATCGATTTTTGATAGATTTTTAAGCAAAAGAATACTTGAAATAATTTGGAATTGTTTATTCAAAAAGGCTTTCTGAACACGGCAACCTATTACAGGTATACAAGTCAATAGGTTACAGTCTTCCGAAGAGCTTTTTTAATTGATGTTGGCTCAGCACAATCTAAATTATTTCAAGCATTTTTACGTGTTTTTTTAAACTACCAAAAAAACAGTATTGGTAGGTTTTTAGTATTTTTCGATTTTGAGGTATTTCCAAGCTGTTGGGAACATTTGGCGCCTCTGGTAATTTTGTCTTGAAAGTTTTTATTTTTTCTGAGTTCTTTGGGAATAATACCACATAAACCTGTAGTCTGTATATTTCAAAAGTCCAAACGTTTCAAGGTCTAAATCAGACCCCGTTTTCAATGGTATTAACACAAAATGAAAAAGAAATTAAAAAATTTGAGCAAATTAAAACGATTCGCAATGACAAATATCATCACAATTTGACATTAAATGTTTTTTTAAACATAAATGTCAAATTGTGACTCTTAAGACTATTTGGCATATATTGGGAAACGAGTAATTCCAACGCTTCAAATTATTTTCTGAAATAACATTACAGTTGAAAAAAAATCTAAACTGTACAAAATCTTAATCATTAATAGCTTTTAATTTAAGGTCGTAACTTTTTGAAATATACAGCGTTTTTCTCAATTGTTTTATTTACCCAACAAATGCTCGAAAATAATCAAAGGTACATACTAGGACGAGGACAAAGACGACTACAGTATTCCTAACAACGCAATACTGTTGATTAGACTAATATTGATATGACATTGGCCTAAAGTCAGGAACACCGGACAAGACAAACGCAATAAGAAGAAATGTTTTATGTTTGTTTGGCACCAAATTCAAAAACGTATAGAAAAGTAATTAATGGATGTTTTATAAAATAAACCGTAGTTGGTATTTATAAGTGTTTGTAAGTATCTAGCTAGCGATAAATAAGAGAGTATGATTTGAATGCCAAATAGAAATTAATTATAATGTTAAATCACCGATTTTGCCTTTTTTCAGCCAATGATAGGAAATATACAAGGGCTGCCTTTTATATTTCGGGATTGGACAACCCTAGTGTTGCAATCTGACAACTGACAGCTCTATCGTAAAGTTTGACATTTTTGAGGTTATACGTACTCAGAACGTTTTGGCATACGAGCGCTATGTGTTGTTTACAGTAACTAATAAGATTCATCTCGGCCAAAAAATGGAATTAAATCGTGAACATTTTCGTGCGATTATTTTTTTACAACAATCTACGTGGATTAAGTCAGCAATAGTGCATGGATGAACTTAATTTAATTTTTGGCGGTGAAACACCATCAAGGACCACTGTTTATCAATGGTATGGTGAATTCAATCGAGGTCGTAGTTCACTCCAAGACGAATTTAGTGAAGGTCGTCCGAAAACAGTTGTTGTTCCGGAAACCACTAATGCTGTGCGCGAACTGATATTGCAAGATCGTCATGTGACCTATCGTGAGATTGAGTCAACATTAGTGGGACCAGCCTACATTCAATATTGCATAAACATTTGAATGTCAAAAAAAAATGTTCGCGTTGGATCCCACACAATTTGTCAATCGTTCAAAAAAAGGCTCGTGTCGATTGGTCGAAAGAAAAGCTCAAAAAATACGATCGCGGTGCTTCAAAAGACGTTTATGACATAGTGAAAGGTGCTGAATCGTGGATTTACGCGTATGAGCCCGAAAGTAAACAGCAGTCGACTGTATGGGTGTTTCAAGATGAGCCGAATCCAACAAAAGTTGTTCGCGCACGAAGCACTTCCAAGCAAATGATCGCTTTTTTTTTTTGGAAAAACTGGACATGTCGCAACGGTACCACTAGAACAACGCAGAACAGTCAATTCTGAGTAGTATACAACCATTTGTTTACCAGTTGTCTTTCAAGAAATGAGGAAAACCAACCGCCGAAGACGGATCACTCTTCATCACGTCAATGCTCTCACACATCGGCTCAAACAACTGCATTTTTGACCACTCAAAACATCGATTTGATGAGTCATCCGCCGTTTAGTCCTTACTTGTCACCAATTTTAATTAATTAGTTTAAACTATATTGCAACAGCTATTTTGAAGAATACTCTGGAGATGTTTTGATATTTAAAAAATATCTATTTAAATAATGTTCCCATAATTTAATGTGTTAATATTAACATGACCTAGTTATATATTGGCAGAATATGAAAGAGGTGAAGTAAGTTTTTTTTAATTATTAACTCACGAAATTTTACCTTTTTTATTAATTAACTTACACGTCTTATACTCTCCATTAGGATTAATTCTTGAGTCATAGAAAATAGTGACAAATAATTTATGACATTCATTATTAAGAATGCCACAAAGAAAGAGCTTCCATCATACAGGATTAAATGACTACCGCCCTCTATTTTATCAATTTGGAAAGAGCACCAGTCCACTGCTTTTCTAACAATTTGCTTCTAATGGGTAAATACATCTTGATTTGGTGATTTCCTTTTCAACTGAGACACTCATTATACTTCTCTAATTAGTAGTAAAATAGCTAACAATAACATACTGATATATCTTTTTCCGTTCAATACTGGTTTTTGATATCTGAGTATTTGATAACTGTTAATTAGCACGATAAATCGGAATAATCTGTTTTGTAGTGAACTTGCGTGACATTACAAATTGCTGGCGGTTATTCAATTACAGAGTGGCATAAACTCACCTATACAATTTGAAGTTAATATTTTTAGGTGCTAACAACTTAACAATTGGCATTTAGACTAAAATTTAAATAACTCCTTTACATCAGTTGGTAGTTTTAATATACAATCCATAACACTTTCTGTTTGTTTTCACAAAAATATTCTATAAGGCTATAATTGGAGTGATTATAAAATAATCGGCGGCATTACATGGTTAATGGATATCCAATTATACGAGGTGGATAAACGAACATTTTTGTGGTGAAACTGTTTTGGTTGAATTGCCTGTGTGGCTTTGGAATATAAACTGCTTTTGAAAATAAAAGGGTGAATTTGGTCTTTCCATTTATTAAATCAACCCCATCATGGGACTTTTTTTCATAAACATATTTGCCCAAATAATAAAATATATAATTGTAGTGTGTTTTGGAATAGTAAACCATCTTGACGTTTGCCTGAAATTGTTGTTTGACAAATTAGGGATTTAAATGGGATAGAAATCATGTGTGTAGCTGACTCTATCAAGAATGGCATAGGTTTTTGAGTTCCAAGAAGTATTATAGTCAGCATATCTGTAAATCACTGTTATCTAGGAACTACTGGATACAACAAAAACTTCGGACAAGATTGTAGGAGAAAAACAAGTCCTATTCATGATAGCTTTTATTGTTATACTTCTTGTATCCTCGTATATCCAGATCAAAGTCAGACTTAGAACAACTCATTTTATAGATATTTCTAGGACTTAGAACTGGCAAAATAATTACACAGAAAAATATGAATAAAGCACTTAACTTTTGATTTGATTTATACGTAAACACCAGTCATTAGAAATTTCCATAAGCCGTCACGAAAATAATAGCTTATAAATTATAACTGACATAATTTTAACAGCAAACTCATAAAAGTATGGAGTATTTTCGTTTTTTGCTTATAGTGTAAAAAGTAATCTGTTCAGAATGCCGTTAATAGAAAAATTGTAGAGAATCAGAAAATCTTCTAAATGAATGTTTATAAATTTTAGCGCAGCATTTTTAATGAAGAAAAGCTGGAAAAACCGATAAAAAGTGAGTGATTTAAAAAAAATCATAACTTGTTTTTAATAATAGCTGGAACCGTAATCTGCCTCCTAGTGATATTTTATCAGATTCAGATTAATAACGTTGAAGATCGATATTGTACAGGGCGTATCTTATTAACAACTATAGTTCGATAGCGGTATTTAAAATATATTTTGAAAGCTTATAAAATGAATTTTAGTTTGTATGTCTTGAAGTTTTGTCATAGTGCCGTATAATGTATTAATAATGCTTTTGAAAGTTGGCTTAAACGATGGACCCTCCAATCACTGGAAAAAACAAATTTAATTAATATCAGTAAACTGTATTCCATAACAAACCAGTGAACAAATAGACCAATGTGAGCAGGCAACAGTTAGTAAATAAAAAGTTTATAAATTACTGAGAAAAAAAATTGTGCCAATAAGAAAATTCTAGTTCGGTCCATCTGCCTTGACAGCGTTTGTCAGCGAACCGCTGCCTGGCTTTCGCAAATTTGTGCATTTAATGCAATGTTTTCTATTATTTTAAACCAACTTCTCGGCATTGTAGCGACAACCAAGATAAGCAAATTGAAGTGGAATTTATGAATGTTCAAAAAATCTTTAGTATATCTCGTTAATATGGTGGGATGTGCAAAATAGCTGTCTAAATTATTTAGGCCATATAAACCTAATATTTATAATCTATCGTTTTGACGATGACTAATATTCCAGTATTAGTTACCAAAAAGTTATACATTTTTGAAAAAACTCCACTTTTGACCAGCTTTTCTGAAAAAATGATCCAGTCAGGATGCATAGACACTCAGTAAGAAGGATTTCTTATTCTTTACAACCTTTCTGCATTACGATTCCTTCATTACTTTTCATTATACAATGATGGGAAAATGTGTGAAACCAAGTAAATATCTCTGGAATTATTAGAGATATCAAAATGAAATTTGGAAGGTGGATACTGCAGTAGATTGCCTATTTGTTTCTAAATTTTTTTTACAATTTTGAACCTCCTGTTTTACCGGAAGTAATGTCGATTTTAAAATTTGTAATGAAACACCCTGTATAGCATTTTAGTTTCTGATGAAACATTTTATTGCGAATACAAAAATATCAAGTTTGATATTCTTTACTTCAATACCTACCGAGATATTAACAGAAAAGTAACTAAGGAAAGGAAAAATTCGATGGTAGCTAAACTCGGTTCAGATTTCATTTACGCCCGATATAAAGAAAACGTTCGGTAAGGATTTGTATTTCTATTGGCCAATCGGTGGCATTATACCGTCACAGCCAACAGCACTGCTTGTTCCATATACGAATACATGTGCGTTTGTTTAAATCAGGCGCAAAATAAATCTGAATCAAGTGTAGTAGTCCATGAAATTCATTGCAGAAGTGACAGTAGTTGTCAAAATAAGTTATAAGTTTTTTTATTTGAATGTAAAAAGATTGTATTGTTTTAATTTGATCGTAAAATGACCGAATTAAGTGAAAGAGAAAGAATAGAAATATTAATGATGATTGGGTATGGGGAGAGCAAAAGGACGCATCAAGAAGTTTGTGACCTTTTTAACATTGTTCATCCGAATACACAAATATCCCGTTCAGTAGTGACCAAAACCTTGCGAAGGTACGACACAAGTGGAACAGTTAGCAATTTACCAAAAATTGGATGGTTAAAAAAGGCAAATAATGAAGGTGTAGCTCAAAATGTTGCTATATCTTTGGAAGAAAATCCTCACTTATCCACTACCGACCTCGCCAATATGCATGGAATTTACAGTCGTTTAGTAGGAAGGACATTAAGGCGAGAAAAATATCATCCATACAAAATTCGCCTCGTTCAAGGACTCTCCGAAGACGATTTCGACAGACTTTTGCAATTTTGTGAAACGATGATGGATATTTATAACCGTGATAGTAATTTTATAAGAAATGTGGTGTTTTCACACGAGGCTACATTTTGTTTAAATGGTACGGTTAATCGACATAACTGCCGCTACTGGTCGCAAAGTAATCCAAATTGGGTACAAGAGGCTCATACACAACATCCCCAAAAATTGAACGTTTGGGCCGGCATTTATAACAACTGAATCTTGGGACCCTTCTTCCTACAAGAAACTTTAAACGGAGATAGGTATTTACAGCACTTGGAGACACAAGTTATTCCGGTATTGGAGGTAAATGGAGAATTACCAAATAATATCTGGTTTCAGCAGGATGGAGCAGCATCCCATTACGCTTGCATTGTTCGAGATAATTTAGATAGGACATTTCATCACAGATGGATTGGAAGAACGGGTACTTATGTATGGCTGCACGAAGTCCCGACCTTAATCCACTAGACTATTTTCTGTGGGGTTACTTAAAGTCCAAGGTTTATGTTGATAGACCAAATAATTTGCAGGAATTAGTTGCAAGAATAACTCAAGACATCCAGAGAATTACACCAGAAGTAATAGCTAATGTTAGTAGAGAATTTAAAAACCAACTTGCTTATTGTCAAGAAGTAAACGGTGCTCTGTTTGAACATCTAATACATTAAGTTTAGTTAAGTTTCAATGTTTTGAAAATCACTTAGATTTAATTAATAATTATGATTATTTATTTCTTTAATGGATATTAGATTTTTCTTTCAGTTAATTACTTTTCTGTTAATATCTCGGTAGGGATTGAAGTAAACAATATCAAACCCAATATTTTTGTATTCGCAATAAAATGTTTCATCAAAAACTAAAATACTATACAGGGTGTTTCATTGCAAATTTTAAAATCGACATTACTTCCGGTAAAACAGGAAGTTCAAAATTGTAAAAAAAATTGGAAACAAATAGGCAATCTACTGCAGTATCCACCTTCCAAATGTAATTTTGATATCTCTAATAATTCCAGAGATATTTGCTTGGTTCCACACATTTGCCCATCACAGTATAAGCAAAAAACAGCTGTTGAATTTTATGTCCGAAAATGTGTTTAATGTTGCTTCATAAACTGGTGTAATATTGTTATGTTCCATTGTTGTATTATTTCGACTTATTTTGCCACCCAGTATAATAAGTCATTGACGGTAGGTTGCTCTGTCATATCATCAATGCAGATAAACAGCTTGCACTTGTATATAATAACATAAATAAATGCCGCATAAATATCCTCATGAATTTCTATGAGCCAGCCAAGGTCGGTGATAAATAAGTACAGGTAGGCGAGTTATATTATATACCGAAGACCAGCTTTTGTAAACTATCAACAGTATTCTATATCTTACCGAACGAAAAGAAGTAGCGAAGAAAATGTGGTGTACATTAGTTATTGTGGTGTTGGGGTTGTTGTATTACTTTACCAGGAAAGCTTTCAACTATTGGAAGGACAGAGGAGTTCCTGGACCAGAACCTAGTTTGTTTTTTGGCAACAGTTGGTCCAGCTTGACTGGAAAACAATCAAATGCGGAAGCCCATAACGAAATTTACAGGTAAGATCATCAAAATGCTTTTTAATGATTCCGATTTATAAGATACAACAATAAATTAATTAGTTATTGTGGTGACATTTCCTTTTTATATCGTACGAATTATAATTTATTAATAGCTTTGGGCGAAGTATAAGTAGGCAATGTTTTTTTTTATTTCCATCACGAACACTATTATGTAATCAGATTGAGTTCATTGATTTTGTTTGTATTGAACTGTAATCGATGTAAACAAATCGGGATACTAGGAAGAGGTTATTTAATTTCAGTTGATATTATATTGACGAGTTAATGGGAATTTTTTTTTTCGTCACACTATTGTTAGCTGTAAACCAACTACTGGTTTTTGTTGAATATGATGTCTATATGAAAAGTTTTCAGGTTAAAATTTCAGTGCAAAAAAAAACATTTTCTTTTATTTTTTTTTACTATTAACATGACAATCTCTGCAGTAGTTTCAGTGCAGTCAATAGCTTATCAGAAATTAGTACTTTAAACACAACCACTATCTGAGTTTTGCTTTACAAGAATTGTATTTTAAGGAAAATAGACAATTGTCCTTAAAAGGTTAGTTATATATCTCTCGTTTTTTAGTTAGTTTAGAATTTCTGAGTTAATAAGATTGAAGTTCTCTTAGATTTGGAGCTTCTCTTCACCAAGTGCTTCGTTTCCGACAGTGGTTAGACCGTCAATTTCCAGATATATGAATACTGCAATTAATTTAGTGAGTTAAAAAAGGATATTTGACAAAGATGGTCACGCTCAATTTCGATTTCTTTATCTACACAAACATAATCCATTTTTTATTTACTACAGCTGATTTCTATCCATACAAATAACACGCAATATAAGCTAATATAAACTACACGAAATGTACAACGTCCTTTTATAATTAGCATGGAATTCTCCCGTATTTTCAATGGTTATGTCGTTGTTGTCGTAGCGTTTTGCCGGAATTTTGTCGAAATATCCAGTCGATATTGCGTTGGATCCCCCTATTTTGATTACTTCAGCCGGCTTAAATGTTCACCTTGTTTTTGTCGGAATGATTAATTTAAAAGGTTTCTTAACTTTTCATTGGCGGCGTACAAATGAATTTTCTATGTCATCTTTTTTATACTTCTCAAATTAAAATATTAGAAGAGCTCAATCAAACAATTATTGAACATTGCCGAGCTATATTTTTGGAAGTGTACTGGAAGATTGAATAATTAATTAATTTAATAAATTGAAATATTTATTATTTACATGACAATTCATAGCAATATACTTTCTATTACTTAGACTTAAGAGAAAATATTCATAGTACAAAAAACCCCAGTTTTGTGGCAAATGCCAATATTATTCTATATTAAGGTGAAAAGGGGGCGCAGTAATTCCTTTTGATTAATGTTTTTAGGTATGTTAAATTTGCTGTATAGAATTTCTTCATTTTTAGTTGCTAGGTGGATATTGTCTTGGTTGTTCAGTACTTGCATTAGCTAGTAAGGGATAAGATCGTAGTTTATAAATGTTGTGTACCATTGAAGATTGGTCAAGCAAACAACGAGTTGAGAAACAATCTGTTAATCATAATTTATCTGGAAAAGTATGGAAATACTTTAATCCAGTGTTTACAGGTTCCTTTGAATGTCAAAACACCGCTTGGGAGACGGTATATATGATTTTTGAACATCCTGTATGTATGATCCGCGTTACAAATATGTTACAAGTCGGACTTTCGTAAACTATTTGATAATTACACTAATTTGGTTTCAGAAATTATGAAGGATATCCATTTGTGGGTTTGTACCGCATGTTCACACCATGCTTGATGATCAGAGAGCCACAATTGATTAAGGAGGTTATGATTAAGGATTTCCGGCATTTCCAGAACAACGATATGGTCGTCGACAAGGAAGTGGACAAGATTTTTGGCAGGAATCCTTTAGTACTTAAAGGAGCAGAATGGAAAACAAAGAGAGCTCAACTTACCGTATGTTTCACTTCAGGAAAGGTAAATATATAGAATACCTAACCGCATTTATAGAAATCACTTTCTGTCAACTCTGTTATAAATACTACTTTTCCATTTAATGTTTTATATTTTGAAAGCTAGGTCGCCACTAATGCGTACATTGTTGCATATTTGCAGGGGCTCGTAAAATAACTACTTTTAAACAACTAATACTACCGCACTATCTTCACTCCGAAAGATCAATAACCCTAGATCGCTTCAAACTCCCTTGTGTGGTTCGACTTCCTTATAAACTGTATCCGTTTCTGGAAAAATCGATTAATTCGCCGTCTTTTCATTAGGCATCTCGAAATTTCTTCGAAGGTTTCTAACAAATGTGTGTACTTTTCAGTTGCCCAGTTGTATTGTGCTCTCGATTTTTTTCTGTCCTGTCCAGAAGGTAGACCGAAACTCTCTGTATGCAGAAAACGTGCCATCTATTGGAGCGATGGTTATACTAAAACTGTAAGAGATTTTTATAATGTATAAATACATGTCACACTTGGGTTAGTTTGTTTGACCTACCGTTGTTGTGTCCAGGTTAATCTTGGCATAAAATTCATTAAAAAGTCCTCATAATTGTATTAGATTAGA
Source organism: Octodonta nipae (assembly GCA_034190945.1). NCBI lineage: Eukaryota > Metazoa > Arthropoda > Insecta > Coleoptera > Chrysomelidae > Octodonta > Octodonta nipae. Next base: position 2,297,301 of record CM067219.1, read on the forward strand.
TTAAGCAAACAAATTACAAAGATTAGATAATTTATTATTATATCTTTTGGATAAATTGCCTCTAGACTTCTGATAGTTTTCCGGAGCTCGACTTAAAGAACTAACAGTACTTGAAACTTCATTTCAAGTATAGAATTCAGTTACAATACTGGCCCTCAAGGTTAACCGACTTAAGCTTTAGTGAACGATATAATCATCGAAGATGAAGAATAGCTAATAGCAAAAATAAAAACTGCAGCTGAATAGGAGGTGTGGCTATTAAATAACGGAACTGACACTACAGTGGAACGAGTGCGCATGCGCCCAATCAACATTGACTGTTTAATTTGAGGCTTCCCCTTCAAAATGCAGTTAGTCTCATTTCTGTAAACAACATCGTTGAGACATTTAAGTTAGTGTTGTTATTTTATTTTGCCGGAAAAATGGTTAGCGTAATAATAGAGCAACGAAATGTTAATAAATTCCACTTTAAACTTGGAAAAACGGCTACGGAAACCTATAATATACTAAAAGAAGTGTATGGCAGTGAATGTTTATCGAGGACCCGTGTTTTTGAATGGTTTAAGCGTTTTCAAGATGGTCGACAAGACGTTGAAGATCATTCGGGACAGGTCGTCCTTCAACATCAAAAACGGATGGCAACGTGGAAGAAGTTGCTAATTTGATTCGGTCTGACCGTCGATTAAGTATTCGAGCAGTTGCTGAATCTGTAGGCATTGATAAAGAATGTGTACGGCAAATTTTACGTGACAATTTGAACATGCGAAAAGTGTGTGCAAAAATGTTTGTACTGACACTTTGAATGCAATTGAAAATGACCCAAATTTATTGCAAAGAATAATAACATGTGATGAATCGTGGTTTTTTACTTATGATCCGGAAACGAAGCGCCATTGGAAGACCCCAAATTCACCGAGAGTTAAAAAAGCAAGGATGAGCAAGTCAAAATTTAAAGCAATGATGATTGTTTTTTTCGATATTCATGGGATTGTGTACCTTCACTGGGTTCCTGAAAGTCAAACAATTAATCAACATTACTACCTTGGGATACTTTATAAACTACGTGAAACAGTAAGAAAAAAATGACCCAAAATGTGGAAGGACAAATCGTGGGTTTTGCACCAAGACAATGCTCCAGCTCATTCCGCTTTATGTGTTAAGCGGTTCCGAGCCAAGTTCAGCATCCCAGTGTTAGAACATCTACCTTACTCACCAGACCTGAGGTGAAATGAAGGTGAAATCTGCATTGAAAGGTATGAGATTTGAGTCCGTAGAAGCTGTTCAAGAGTCCTGAAAGGGTTGACAGGATATGACTTCCAGCACTGTTTCCAACAATGGAAAATTCACATGGAGCGTTGTAGTGATAGAGAAGGGGTGTATATTGAAGGCGATAATAAGTAATTATGTATAAAACAAAAATAAATTTTTTTACAATATCAGTCCCTTTATTTAATAGCCACACGTCGTATAATCTGTTCTACCAGAGTTTGAACAATATTTCAAATAGTATCTTTTGTTTTTGTTGATATAGCTTTGTTAGAGTTCAAGTTCAATTTTGATATCTTCCCCGCTATTCTATTTTTCTTAAGTGCGACAACTGATCTTCGTAGTTTTTTTTGAATGAAAGCAAATACTAGTTTATCAAAACGCTACGATGACCAGCGCCGTCTCTACCTGAAGTTAGACTACAGGTCGTAATTTATCAATAATTGAAGTTCTTGCTGACGTTTGTTTAAAATATATTTATTAAATGGTTCTGGGGCAGATCATTGTCTGTTGAATCACCCTGTATATACAAAATTGATGCCGACTTCTCAGGGGTAGAAATCCAAAGCGATTATCGTTATTCTTAGGAGATAGACTTGAACGAGAAATTTTGTGTAGATCTTTCCAAGATATACAATACGTGGTATATAATTTTGATGTACTTCGGAAGGTTTAGCAAGTGTTAGCAATGCAATTGGAAGACTAATAGGAAACATAGATTTACCTCTATTTTCTATCGTATCGTATCAAAATTCGAAGTCAAGTTTAGAAAATTAAAAGTTACAGTTTTTTTAAATGTGTTCATGTCAATATTTTCATAATTTTTTCAAAATGTCTGACTGCATACTCTATAGAACTTAATAGACATTTTTTCCTGTTAATAAATGCAGATCAAGGGAATGTATCCTATGCTAGAAGAAGTAAGCCACAGACTAACCAAATACATCGACAAAAAGAGCGTGAACGGACATGTAGTACTGGAGTCACGAGAATTGTGCGTGCGTTTGACCTTAGAGAATGTAGCAGCATGCGTTTTTGGTCTAGAAGGACACTGTTTCGACCAAGACTATTCTATGTTCAGAAAATTAGCTGACGATGTCCTAGCCACCGGTTCCTGGCAGTCTGTCAAGATTGCTATCGCGTTCACTATGCCTAATCTTGCTAAATTGCTGAAGATTAAGTGAGTATATTCATTTTGCTTTGTATGTCAACGCACGTTATTCATCTAACGCTGTTTTCCACGTAAACGCGATATGCGCGGTGCGGACGTTGCGATACGTCAATGTGACAATTATAACCTTTAACTAAAGGCTAAAACAAGAGGGAGAGTATATATATATCCGTTATGGTTCCCTGGTAGGCCGTAAGTTTACAGTCTTGGTATATATGTTTGACTGTTTGATAGGCTGCCCCGCATTTACAATAGTGCGTGGGTTGTTTATTCCATTTATACAGCATATCTGCACAGATGCCGTGTCTCGTTCTAATTCTATTTGCCGTCTTCCATATACTGCGAGTTAAATCGAAACCCGCAGGTTCCTCAAGGATGCTCACATAGTCGAGTACCTCTGGAGGGGCATCCTCTCTCCAACCAGCATCCCATACCCGGAGACCCCTGAAATCACTTTCATGCAACGCTTTCGCAGTCCTGATTGGTGGATGTCTGGATTTCAATCTGGTGAAGCAAGCAGTTCGTATATACTCATGGATAGCTAACTCCGGCATATCCATTATTTTCTAGTATTCTCGTAGGAGAGCTTCTTTCCGTCGGATGTTTGGCGGCATAATATGGCTGAGAGTTGGGAGCCAGTAAGTTGGTGTAGATTTTATGCATCCCGTTATGATACGCATGCTCCTGCGGAGCAGAATATCAACTTTTGAGACATGGTGGCTGTTCATCCATACTGGAGCACCAGACTCAGTCGCGCTGAAGACGAAACCCATTGCCGAACATCGTAAGGTATCGGCAGCTGCTACCCGTGAGGTTCCACAGAGCTTTTCCAGAATGTTATTCCTCGTTTGAATTTTTGCAGCCGTGTTCTCTATATGTTTCCTAAAAGAGAGCTTTCTGTCCAGTGAAATACCCAGGTATTTTGGGTTCGGATTTTACCTAAGGCGTTTACCATTTCAGAATATTTCAGGCTCTTGATTAGCCTGTTTATTATTTAGGTGAAAAAAGGAACACTCTGTTTTGCTGGGACTTGTAACTAGTCTCTATTTTTTATAATAAACATCCAAAGTTTCGAAATCTTTTTCTAACATTCTCTTTGCTGCATCAAAAGATTTAACTTTCACCGCTATAGCCAGATCATCGGCGTACACAAATTTATGTGCAGTCAATGCAGGAAGATCAGCGGGGTATAAATTAAAAAGGACAGGAGCAATTACGGAGCCATGAGGAAGGCCATTATTTAGAATTCTCTTTTTACTGGCTTTGCCGTTCATGATCACTTGGAATTTTCGATCAGAAAGCATGTTATTCAAGATCCTTCCAAGTTTTTTACACGGAATCACATGCAGAAACTTGTAAAGGAGACCTCGTCTCCAGACTGTATCATAGGCAGCTATTAAGTCTATGAATACAGCCGCGGTTTTAAGACATTCCTGGTATCCTGATTCAATGAACGTTGTCAGGCTTATCACTTGGTCCGTGCAGCTTCTACCTGGTCTAAATCCTTGTTCGATTGGAATGTTCGCAAGTAATTTGTCTTGGAGTCTATTGAGTATGAGTCTTTCCAAGAATTTGTAGCAGGTTCTAAGGAGGGAGATTTCTCTATAGCTGTCAGCTCGTGACTCTGACTTTCCAGGTTTTAGTAAGGCAATTATTTTTGCTCTTTTAAATTCATTAGGCAGTTTACCAGTGTTCAGAATATCAGTGAAAAATTTTGTTAACCACTGTCTAGCATAGAAGCCGCAGTTGATGAGAAACTCATTGTGAACTCTATCAAATCCCGGAGCCTTTCCTACTTTTAGGCTGAGAGTCGCTGCACATATCTCGTCGATGTTAAATTCTCCAGAGAATTCCGATAACTCTGGGCTTGACTGTTTTAATGCCTTTAGTTCTCGTTTTATCATTTTGGTATGCTGGCGATCTTGAGGAGCTCTTGACAATTCAACTATTCGAGTAGCAATGTTGTTTGCTGTGAGTGCAGTTTGGTTTCGGGTAGCGGGTTGACTAGCACCAAGCTTCTTGAGTAGATTCCAGGCTTTACGGCTTGAGTGTTTACAGTTAGTATTTGTGGTGGTCTCTATCCATTTTAGTTTTCGAGCCGCGTTAAGAGAATTCAGAAGGTCATCAGCTATCTCTGGGTCACCGCTTTCAGCGAAATCCCAATAAAGTTGTTCATTTTTCTCAGACCATCCCGGTATTTACGCCTTACGGAAACCCCTAGGAACGTGCTTCTTAGCAGTAGATATAATTGCACCGACAAATCTATTGTCTCACGTGTCGCAACATTGTTGCAGATAACAATGTAAGGGCCTATATTTCTCCCATTGACCTTAGAATGGCAGCAATTCTTTCAGTAACGGACCTAAAATGTGGTCATTATTATGCATAGAGAATTTCGAAAGGTTAAAAGTATCCAACCATTTTATGTATGTATGTGCTGTATTGGTCATATTGCCTAACAGGAGTTTGGCACTTTCCATTAAAATTTGTACTTTATCAATTGATATTTTCTAGAATGCTAAGAAACGAAGTAGAAGAACAACTAATAGAAATGGTGAGAGAAACGATGAAAAAAAGACGGTTAAACAACATCGTTCGACATGATTTCCTGGAATCTACTGCGCAAGTGTTCAACGGCGGTAACAAATACGAAGACGAACTGGATTTGGTTGCTCATGCTGCTAGTTTCTTTATCGATGGATATGAAACTACATCTAGAGTAAGTTAACTTGAAAAGTAATTTACAAGAAATGCAATGTTTAAAACTTTTCAGGTAATGAGTTTCATCATTTATGAGCTGGCAGCTAATCCAGATTGCCAAACAAAATTGAGAGAAGAAATCAATAATAAATGTAATACTACTGGTGGGAAGTTGACATATGAAATCGTAAACGATATGCCATATTTAGAAGCATGTATAAAAGGTAATAATCATCACAAGAAACATATTTGCTTGCACTCTAAATACTGCATATTGCGATGAATCGCTTCTTGTTTTTCTGTCTTCTTCTCATTCTTTGTCATTGTTGATATACTGCAATTTGTTCTTTTTTAATATGTTCCGTTCATTTTGGTTTTGTACTGTTCTCACTCAGTTCCTATCCGCTGTGGTTCGGATATGAATAATCTCCTAGGATATCTACCAACTTGATATGTTGCTTGGCGTAGTCTGTAGGATAATAATCGTTTAGCCAATATGTCTCGTTAAATGTCCCATCCAAGAACATTTGGGAAGTGATATTTTCTTAATGTTATTCAAAGATAGTATGTTACAGAAATTGTGTCTATTTAAATTCGTCAGACATATGTGTAATTTACAAATACCCTGCACTGATTATATTTTCTGATATAACGTGAGACTGAGATATTTGTGTAGAAAACTTATGTAGTATATTTTGACCTTTACGAATTTTTTTATATTTTTGATTTTATTTTGGAATATTTTCTCTACATTGTAGGCGTAGCTATCCTGAAAATTTTTATGAGAATAAAATTTGGAAGCGTGTTGATTCTGAAGAAGTCAATAAATTCGCCAGGGCATATTCCTTTATATAAATAGATTGTTGGTAATGTGAAGAATGTATGGTATTCGGAGCATGCGGCGATAATATAACGTTTCAAATTCTTCTTGGTGCTTTCAGTAGGAATCAGTCAGGGTCCAAGTTTCTTCGCCATACTGCAATATGTAGAAAACATAACGGTTTATTATGCCAATTATTATTTGTCTTTTAAGTTTAGGATTACACAGGGCCTTTTTCGTTCGGTTAAAAGTATTTCTAGTTTTTGCTAGTGATTCCGGGCTTTATTAAGATAAAATCTTAAAGTATAGGTTTTGTTTCAAGTAATGTTGACCTGTTAGTAGGAAGTAGTGTTCTTGGAATATTGTTTTTTTAAGTTTCATTCCATACTGATTGCTGTGTAGCCCTTCAATGATACCTTTGAGTAAAATGGTGTCATCTGCGATTATAGCCCGCTGTCTCTTAGAACTTCTAAAATGCAACAACTGACTAATCTATGCTTTAACCATTTTCAGAAAGCCAGCGTAAGAACCCAATACTTGCAGAACTACTAAAGGTCTGCACTGAGAAGTATACCTACACTTGTACAGATCCGGAATATAAAAATCTCACTATAACTATAGATGAAGGAACTAGCATTATTATTCCAGTTGCTGGACTTCACACAGATGAAAAATATTTCAAATCTCCCGACAAGTTCATACCCGAGAGATTTTTGGGTGAAGCTCAGTACAAGAACTGTTACATGCCGTTTGGTGACGGTCCACGTATGTGTTTAGGTAACTAACAGTGAGATTCCAAATCTAGAACTTGTCCATAGAGATATCAGTTTTAGCATACACATGGTGTTTCAAAAGTAAGGTAAAATATTTAAGGGGTAATTCTTGGGTTCATCTTATAAAAAGAATTATATGCATGCATGTTCTATATGACATTGAGATACCGGGTGGTAAAGATTTCAAATAAATGATCTTAATATCTAGGATAATTTTTCATTAATTTTGTCAAATTTAGAAATATTTAGTTCAAATCTCGCACGAGAGCTAGTGTACGAAATAAAAAGAAATGTGGTACATCGTAAAAAGTCCCTTAAGGTACAGTCAATGTGTACCAAATTTTTATTTAAAATATCTAAGGTAGTTTCATATACATTATATTGAAAATTTTATCACATAGTATCTCAAAATATTAGATAGACATTTAGGTTCATAATATTCTTCTCATAAAGTGAACCTAAGAATAGCCCCTTAAACAATATACCTGACTTTCGAAAACCCTGTATATAATACAAATGGTGGGAAAAAATGTAGTGATTTTTATTTTTTTGTAGGAAAAATATTTCTCCTAAAAAACAGAAAACATTTGTTAAACTGCGAATACATAGCCTTTTCTCTAGAAAAAACGGTATAGTATACTTTAAATGAGGAGCGGTATACTATAGTAATATTTATTTCGTTGTGGTAAAATATGTCAGTATTAAAAATCATAAAAATTCTTAATAAATAGAGAGTAAATATTTTTTTTGCCACAAAAATCAAGTGTAGTATGCCTTGTATTATTTGTTAGTATCCTGTACTAACTTTTTTGCAATAAAATATAGTGTACGTAAAAATATAAAAACATATTAAATAATTATTAAATAATTAATAATAATTAGATGTTTTATGCCCTTTTACGACTAACATATTTTGCTATAAAATAGTAGTAGTAACTACTATTTTTTTGTAATCAAATATATTAGTGCTAAAAAAACACACAAATCTTGTAAATAGAGGGTGATCAATTTTTTCTTATCATCAATTGTAGAATTTATGCGCGAAATCTGATATCTCTATCGACAACTCAGGTTCCAGGTTAGACAGCCTATAGGGTGTCATTTAATTAGTAGATTGGCAACTTTAATATAATATAAATTTTTACATTTACAGGTTTCCGATTTGCATTAACACAAATGAAACTTGGAGTTGCAACATTGATCAGGGATTATCAGTTGTCTGTCAACACTAAGACTCAATTGCCTTTGAAATATGAAAAGTGGTTTTTCATGCTTGCCCCTGTTGGAGGGTTGTGGTTGGATTTCAAGAAAATTGACAGACAAGACTAAATCAAAAATTATTACGTAATCTAAAAAAATGTGAAGTTTAACACTGAATAGTAGAAAACGTCAACGACAGTGGTGCATCAGGATCTCGCCAATGTAGTTTTTATGTTGTGTATTTTTTAAATTAGAAAAGTGTAACTATGGTGTTTTTATAGTTTTCAGACATTAGTTGTGAAAAAAATTTAAGCAGTCCAGCAAATAATTACAAAATATTACAAAATAAATAAGAAAACCTTACTGTTTGTTTCAATGTTAAGATAAATAAATGCCAAGAACTTATTACTTAAAAATATGATCTTATTTAGCTTCAGCTTTAGATTATTATTGACAACTGAAGACCATATACCAAATCAAGACCTAGCCGAAACATTTTTTAGATTTTGGTTCTCGGTCAAATTGTCTACATTTGGGATATAAAATGAACTCAGGGACCCAAAATAAATGCGCAGTTTAGGCTGCAAATATACCGCTTCTTGAATATGGAGGGATCATAATTAAGTTCAATACTTCTATTATAATTCTGGATAATCTTGATAATTTCATTAATAAAAAATTTGCATTTGTGAAATCTGATATTTAGAATTAAGGTACTTGGGATTTACCCTTTGTACTATTTACTGTACGTTGGTAATAGTTTATTAAATTAAAGAAAATTGTAATTTAGATGTAGTTTGATTTACTCCTTGATGATGACAACATAGAGTTGTTAAAACGGCGTTGAGTGTTTAAAATAAAGGGTGCAACTGTGTTTTGACAATTAATACCCTGTATGACCTTTGCGATCAATAAAGTAATGTCATAATAACATTTATCGCTAACAAATATTCAAATTTTAATATCTTATTTTAACATCTGAAGTATTCTAATGAACACTGCAAAAACCTATTATGATTTAGTCAAAAAAAAAATATATCAAACTGTCTACACAATAATTCAATAGCTCATATCGTAAATTAATGTCATAAGTTGGTATTTTTTTTCGCCACTGAGACAATCGATATATTTCTCCAATTAGCAGTGAGATTACCAACAATGGCATGTTGATAAAAGTTATTTTCCGTTAGATTACAGTTTTTATGTTTGGGTATTTGATAGTTGTTAATTAGCATGATAAATTGTAATAATCTGTTTTGCAGTGAACTTTAGTTACATCACTAAATTGCTCTGCGGTTATTCAGATACGCGGTTGCAAAAACTAATTTTAGATTTTAACTTAACAAAGTAATTTCAAGTGTCCTTTGATAGATGATGTAAAAAAAAACAAGATAATTTCAAGCAACATATGGGCATCGAATTTTATCTTCTACGAAACGAAAACTGTGAACGAAATTCTTCTTCTTCAATAGGAACTAAAAAATATGATGATATTAATTGCATAGTTGTAAAAAATTAATTTGCAACATATTTTGTGACAAATACTGAAATATTATTGAAATTAACCATTAGCAGAATATACCTCTGTTTCATTTTCTTTGTGTAATTCTTAGTATGAAATCAATTATTTTACTAAATTAAAAGACAAAACGACCAATGAAACGAAATCAAATGAAATGTACTCTATTAATTCCAGAGACTATCAAGCTACCTATGGAGGGCAAACATTTAGAATTCCAACAAAAGAATAGTTTGACACAAAAGTGATATAAGGCTTGGCCAAGAAAGCTGTGCTCTTGCAATACACTGTATCAACAACAATCACACTGCCGATTTTCGAAATGCAACGGTATTAGAACAAGAAAAAATCTTTACAAACGGAGCTTCCTCGAGTTGGTGTGGATTAACAATCATAAATAAAAGAACGGATTTACAAATTCGGATTATCTATTGTACCTTGTAAGATATGTTGACAACGAAGTCAGAATAGACGTTTGGTTTTCCTTGAATATACGTCGTTTTATTTTGATTGTGGTGTTGTTGCCCAAAAAAACATAAAAGTAAAAAAGGTCTTTTCAAATACAGCAGTTAATTAGTCTGTGAGGTCTTGCATTAGTTAAAATCACTTTAATATTATTTCTGATTTTGTTTTCATTTATATGGGTCTTGTATCAGATTACTCTTAGTTAACTTCAAATCTGTCTAATGTCAGTCAATCATGAAATATATGGCAATTTATATATATATATATATATATATATATATATATATATATATATATGTTATATAAGTTTATACTATGAACTTAGCATGAACTTATATCGCAACGACAATACAACATTCCCAGCTGAGTCAGCGACACGTGGAGTATCAGATTACAGCACCACCGAGCATCCGTGGGAATCGCCGTGTCGACAGTGCCGATTCAGCACACATTAAGTTATATATTGTAAAATCTCTCTTGTTTGTCATTCATTATTACTCTGTCTGTAGTTAGTTTATTTTGTTATTTTTCATTTTATATTTCAAACGTTATATTTTTTGTACAAGTTAAATAAATCTTTTTTAAAAACTCAATTTTTAAAAGTGTGATATAACAAATTGGCGCAGTCAGTAGGATCCGTCAACGTTACTAGAACACGAGCTTACTTCTAACTGGTAGCGGCGGATTCCTATCCCTCAACGGAGCAAAGAACCTGGAAGAAGTCCCAACTGCGATAACAAGGAGAACACGGATGTTCCAATGTTCCTGTTGATGTGAGTAGTAGTGAATCGTCTAGCGTTTAAGATTTTAATAATTGATTTTAATATTTGATTGATTTGATATTTTGATTATTTGATATTTTTTATTCAGTGAATTAAATCACTGATTTATTATTTGATTGCATTAATATTTTATGATTTAATTGATTATTTTGATTTTATTCATTCGATTGAGTGAACTATTTGATTTATTGATTTTATTTACATTTTATTAATACCATTCTATCATCCAAATAACTTTGGTATTTCCCCATTTACAAATTTATTGATTATTGATTTTTACACCATTTATTTTATTGATACCATTTTTTCTATCCCATTTTATTATTTTGATTTGAACCTTTTTCGTTTTGAATTCTATTAAATCAAAATGGCACAAGCACAAAACAACACCGTTGCCGAAGAAACTGAAAAATATAGGTTGTCGGAAATATTTTCAATAATTCCAGAGTTTGAAGGCGACCAAATTTCTTTGGCTACATTTATACATGCGTGCAATTGTGCGTATAACATGTCTAATACCGAACAAAAATATTTGTTGGTAATTCACATCAAAAATAAATTAAGGGGAAAAGCGGCGCAGTTAATTAACTCTAGGAACCCCGCGTCGTACCTCGAAATAAAACAGCTTCTAACACTACACTTTGGAGACTCTAGGGATCTGTCTTCTTTAATTCACGATCTCCAACGTTTGAAACAACTATCAAACGAATCCCCCTTGACATTCTATAACAGACTTCAGGTTTTGAGTGCGAAAATGCACTCTTGTATCCAAAAAGCTCCTAGTCTAAGCAACGAGCAGAAAGATGCTCAAACCACTCTCGTTGACACAATGGTCCTAAACACCCTACTTACCGGTTTAGAACCTCGATTAGGCCAAATCATCCGTGCCAGTAATCCGAAGGATCTTCTTGAGGCACATTCACGAATAAGAAGAGAACTTCAATTATCCTATTTTGAGGAACAAAAAGTAAATAAATCCGTTCCACCTAAGCCATCTTTTCAGGCTAGAAAACCAAATCCACCTCCTAAATGTTTAAATTGTGGGCGATTAGGCCACATTGCTGCCGACTGTCGGTTAAGATTTCAAAATAACCCTCAGCCTTTTAACCAAAATAATAGGCCAAATTTCATTGGGCCGAATCAATCATCGAGGCCAAATCCTATCAACAATAACACAAATCATCAAGGTCAACAATTTAGACCAAATAACTTCCAAAGACCTCCTTTCAAACCGAACAACTTTCGACCGTCTGTAATACAGACAAACCCAAATTTCCGTCCTGAAAGGACCCACCATTTTAATCACCATCAAAATGGCCACTATAACGAATATTATGCAGACGAGTATGATTATTATACTGATAATAATCAGCAGCATTTCGATGACAACACCCAAAACTATGAAAGCTATGGGTTTGAACAAACAGTAGACAATACCCCTGTCGTACCTTTCAGCCCTAATGAATACCAGGATTTTCTAGCGCTTCCGAGCCTAGATCAACCCCCAGATACGACAACTACCCTCTCAGAAGTCCAAACTCAAATACAGAACTTGAATTTGGAAGACTTCAATCCCGATCTGAACTTCCCAGAACAAACATTTCTTTAAGTCCCCTTCTGACAGTAAATTCCAAGAACCTTTATTATATCAACGACGCTTCTGGAAATTTAAACTCCTAATTGATACCGGAGCTGGTATCTCCATTTTCAAAGAAAACACTGTCAAAAACTTCTCACAACGATCTCCCGAAAGAGTAACAATTCAAGGCATTACTCATGAGAAAATTCCGATCTCACAATCCACCCTCATTCCTTTTGCTCTAGGCAATCCACACAAGGTCTTTATCTACGATCTAGATATTGAGTTTGATGGAATATTAGGTCTTGATTTTCTTGAGCATTATGAATGTATCGTCGACTTAAAATCCAAACAATTAATTACTAACTTTAAAACTATCCCCCTACATAAAGTGCCCGATCACGATCAATCTAATACACAACCAACAGACACCCCCAGTACTAACGCACAAACTCATATTTATAACAATCAAATAACAATCCAGGCACGAACTGAACAAATTTTCCAACTTAAATGTGAACTTAGAAATACTGACGCCATTTTACCGACACAAGTAATTGACAAAGTACGACTTCCCAACGCAGTTGTACGTGTTAATTCAAAGGGAGAATTTCTGACTTCGATAATAAACGCGAACGCAATGCCGAAAACTGTTAACTTTTTCAATCTTCATTTAGAACCCCTTGACTATACATTACTCTCTTAAATCTAAATACACACGATTACTGTGAATCTACAAACTTAGACAGAAACTTTACTATCAGGGAACAAATTCGGACAGAACATCTTAACGACGAAGAGCGAGAACTTATCACGAATCTCTGCTTAGAATTCGAAGATATTTTCTATCTCGAAGGCGATGTTTTGACGTTTACTAACGCCGTCAAACACTCTATTGACACCAATAATGCCAAGCCCGTTTTCACGAAATCGTACAGATATCCTCAAGTGCATAAGGAGGAAGTGAAAACCCAAATTTCCAAAATGCTTGATCAAGGCATTATCAGGCACTCTTCTTCTCCTTGGTCCTCCCCCGTATGGGTCGTACCTAAGAAACTCGATGCTTCTGGTAAGCAAAAGTGGCGAGTTGTTATCGACTATAGGAAGTTAAACGAACTAACTGTAGACGATAAATATCCTCTGCCCAACATTTCTGATCTCCTCGATCAACTTGGTAAGTGTCAATACTTTTCGACACTGGATCTCGCTTCCGGGTTCCACCAGTTGGAAATCCTTGAGGAAGACATTCCCAAGACCGGTTTCTCTGTTGACAATGGCCATTACGAATTCGTTCGTATGCCATTTGGTTTGAAAAATGCACCTTCTACTTTTCAGAGGGTCACGGACAACATTCTTCTGGGCATCCAGAACGAACGTTGCCTTGTTTACATGGATGACATTATCGTTTATTCACCAACCATCCATGAGCATATGTCCCGTTTGACAGAAGTCTTTAAGCGTCTTAGACAGTCAAACTTGAAAATTCAACCTGACAAGTGTGAGTTTCTCCGTAAGGAAGTCGCTTACCTAGGTCATCTGATCACCCAAGAAGGAGTAAAAGCAAACCCTTCAAAGGTTGAATGCATCCAGAATTTTCCTCAACCCCAAACTCCTAAAGATGTTAAATCTTTTCTTGGTCTCGCCGGTTATTACCGACGTTTTATCCCCAATTTCGCCAAGATCTCAAAGCCCCTAACGAAACTCCTGCAGAAAGACGTCAAATTCATCTTCGACGCAGATTGCAAGTCTTCCTTCAAAGAACTGAAGCAAGCCCTTGTATCTGACCCTATCTTGATCTACCCAAATTTCGAAGAACCATTCCTGCTCACTACTGATGCTAGTGCTTTTGCAATTGGAGCGGTTCTCTCACAAGGCCCCGTAGGAAAAGATCTTCCTATAGCATATGCTTCCCGTACACTCTGCGCTGCAGAAACTCGATATTCCACTATCGAACGGGAACTGCTAGCCATTGTTTGGGCGGTCAAGCACTACAGACCGTATCTTTTTGGGAGAAAGTTTACACTCCTGTGTGATCACCGTCCGCTTACTTGGCTCTTTTCGATCAAAGACCCTGGCAGTCGTCTAGCCAGATGGCGCCTCAAACTAGAGGAGTATAACTATAAAATCGAATACAAGCCCGGCAAGGTAAACTTGAACGCAGACGCTCTTTCCCGTATCAAAATTAATCACTTCAAACAATGCACCGACTTTCTTTCAAAGATAAAAATTTTCGCAAATAACGAAACCGACCCAAAACAACCCGATCCAGGTACTAGTCACGATAACTCCGACGACTCCGACAATGATCAAGAACGCGATGATCATGACGAACGCATGACAACAGAATTTAATAGATTTGTTCAATTGTATAAAACCGAAAAAATAGAAATTTCTAACGCCCAACTTCTAGACAAATCTCACAAACGAATAGTCACTTTCTTCTGGCAAAATAAACTCAATGACTTGCATGACAAAATCATCGAAGATATTTTCGAAGAAGACCCAAACTTCGCTACTGACACTCTAAACGTTCTAGCCAGCAAAACTGTAAGGCATAGAAAATATTTAATGGTCCCTTTACCCTTTGATCCTGGAACAGTTGTTGCACATCTTTTCAACATTCTCTATAACAACCAAGACCAGTTCGACGAATCCGAAACTTTTTGCATTGAAAACAACGTAGAACTACCGATTCTTGAAACACTATCCTTTATACTTGCAGACAAAGACGTAAAACTTAAAATTTGTCAAAATATTGTGACAACCCCTTCTCAAGACGAGATTCCCGTTATACTGCAGCAGTACCACTGCGGCAAAAATAACCTTCATCGTGGAATTAACGAGACCATCCGACGCATAAAAGAAAAGTATAATTGGACTGGACTAATCAAAAGTGTAGAGCAATTTATTAAGTCCTGCGAAACTTGCCAAAAGGTAAAGTTCTGTAGAAAAAACTTAAGTGCTCCTTTTGTCATAACTGAAACACCAAAAACGCCCTTCGAACGTATCAACATTGATATTTTCGAATATCCAACCAGAAACTACGCACTGACTATTAGGGATGAACTCACCAAATTTACTCAGGCCTACCCAATTGGTGACAAAACAGCTAAAACTGTAGTAAACACCCTCCTAATATTCTTCCAACATTACGGTACACCTCTTCGCATCCATTGTGATTATGGACGTGAATTTGATAACACTCTCATAAGGGACCTGTGCGAACTATATGACATAAAACTATCCTTTTCAAGTGTCCACCATCCTGAATCAAATGGTTCTATCGAAAGGTTTCACGCGACTTTAGCGGAAATGATAAGGGCAAATACATCTGAACATCCGGACGAACATCCATTCAACGTCCTCCCTTACGCAGTTATCTGCTACAACAATACTAAAAACAAGACTACTGGTTTCACGCCCTACGAACTCATCTTTGGGCACACTTCTAGTAGACCCCACGAAACAATATACGATCAGGAAAAACTCATTTCCAAATATGTTAGGGACCTTAACAACAGAATGAACTACTATTATAGACTTGCCCGCGCAAAAACCGACCAACAAAAACAAAAATCTAAAGTTAGATTTGACAAACATGTTTCGACTAACCAACCAGAATACAAAGTAGGCGACACAGTTTACGTGAAAGAGTCTCAGATTAAAAGTAAATCTGAAAACAAATTCAATGGACCTTTTGAAATTACCGCGATTAGAAAAAACTCTGCCACAGTTATAAACTTACAGACTAACCAAATTAGTAAAATTAACTTTGACAGACTAAAACCATATTTTGAATGAATCCCTTCTTTTCAGATTCTGTGGACTGTTTTCAGTCGTGAACCTCCAACAATACTCTCTTACACCCGTTAACAATACAATAGGAGTTTTCTTCCATGAAGAAGGCACACTTAAAATTTCAAACGACAAATGGTCACTTCTTGTCTTCAAAGACCTCAGCCCTTTCAAAGGTGCTATTTCAAATAACAACGCCATACTAAACCGAATTTTAGAGACAATTAATGAAAACACAACGAATACAAAATCATTTAAACCAAAAATACAAACACATGTTAGCCTCTTGAAACAAATTTCTAAATCCGTTAACTCTAAATATACAGACATCTTCGCTGACACTCAAACTTACCCTACTAACAGAAGAAAACGCGGACTTATTAACGGACTGGGATCAGTTTGGAAAGCTATTTCAGGAAACTTAGACGCAACAGATGGTGAATACATAAATGACTGTATAACTAAAATTACTAAAGACCAACACCAAATTCAGGACTTAGTAAAGAAACAAATATCTGTAACAACCTCAGTCATTACGAGCCTCAACAACACTTTACAAAAATTTCAATCCGAGGAGAAACTATTCTCGAATAACATCGAAAAAATAAGGCAGTCAATTTTATACATTTCAAATGAACTTGATTTTCATGAATTTCAAATCAATATCTTGGATCTGTGTGAAAGCCTAATGGAGAGTTACATATTTATCGAAAACACTCTCGATGATGTTTTAACTGCAGTCTCTTTCGCCCGCTTAAAAATTTTACATAGTTCGATCATAACCCCAGTAGATTTGGTCGATTCCCTTCAAAAGATTTCTCAATCACTACATGAAAATAATTTACCACTTCCTATTTACAGTTCAAATGTTGCTCAGTACATTGATTTGATAGAATTGGAAGCTTTTCAAATCAACACCAAAATCATTTTTGTACTCAAAATTCCTTTAGTCGATCCTGAGATTTACACCCTTTACCACCTTTATCCGATCCCAATTTTGGATGATCGAACAGGGTTTCATCATATACTTTCAATAAAGACAAAATTTATCGCGAGAGATGACGATTCGTTATTATACACATCCTTCGAAGACCTGGGTGACTGCAAGCCTTTAACTAAACATCATAAGATTTGTTCCAAAGCTATATCACACCCAATAGACAAAGATGCCATCTGCGAAGGTCAGCTTCTCAGACAGCCAGCCACACTTCCAGCAACCTGCAAAAGTTTGATATTATATGCAGCAGACTATAATATCCAAGAGATTGACGTAAACTTTTGGTTGATCTCGATTTCAAGACCACTGGCCATCACCATCAAATGCAAAGGGCAAGATGTCGTGACACAAACCATATCGACAAATTCAGTGTTGCAAATCCAACCCGACTGCAATGCCTTTATCGACAACACAAGGGTCCATGCTACAAGAACTTCTAAAAATGTCCAAAACATCACATACAGAAACCACCCAGTGGACATTCCTTTCAACTGCTGCAACGGCATGCCAGCCGCCAATGAGATGCCAAATCTGACACCCCTACAGCTACAAGAATTAGATGTACAAGACCTAGATGTTGCCAACCATAAGCTCTCCCAATATTCTAAGGAAGTGGAAAAGCTGATGGAACAACCACCCTTAGAAAAGCATACGTCCTGGCTCACAATCACAACGACCACCTTAGTAGTAATTGTGATTATACTCCTCACAATGAAGTCAATCCAGAGGTTCAAGAATACCACTACACCAAGCTCCGCTGTCCAGCACACGCCACCGACAGCACCATCAAATCCTAAGCCCAAAGGAAAGCTACACACCCTCCTGAATCCAACCGACGATACAGAACTCCAGAACTTGACGTAAAAGTTGATGCTGTACCATCAACTTTTTTATATGGATGGGAGTTGTTATATAAGTTTATACTATGAACTTAGCATGAGTATCAGATTACAGCACCACCGAGCATCCGTGGGAATCGCCGTGTCGACAGTGCCGATTCAGCACACATTAAGTTATATATTGTAAAATCTCTCTTGTTTGTCATTCATTATTACTCTGTCTGTAGTTAGTTTATTTTGTTATTTTTCATTTTATATTTCAAACGTTATATTTTTTGTACAAGTTAAATAAATCTTTTTTAAAAACTCAATTTTGAAAAGTGTGATATAACATATATGTATATATATATATATATATATATATATATATATATATATATATATATATACGAAGTTTCGGCCGAATCACATCTGCACACTCCAGGTCGGTTTGCACAATTCTCGTAGCCTTCTTCTTTCGCTTCTAGTTACTCGAATATTGAGATGTTCAGTAGCGCTGTTATATAGTCGCAGTTCGGTGCTTATCGGTTGGTACCGTGAACGGCTGCGTGTGATTGGCCCTTGGCGCTCAGTAGTCACTCATCCTGTTTGCTGATTAGTTGTTTTCGGTTGAGTTGTTATAGAGCGGGGCTGGACCGGCGCCAGGTATTTAAACAGGTGTTTTAATGAATTCTTGAAAAATTCTATTCGTTTGCGTTTATGTTTTAGCATCATGGATTTACATCAAGTAGTAACTAGATCAATTCATCTTTAAATTTTTAACAACCACCATCTTTAATTAAGAAATCCATGCAAATAAAAAAATCAGCATTTTTCTAGTAAAAATTACACAAAAATACAAAATTGGTAATAATGCAATTTAAAGCTTTCAAGTAAAGATTGTAGTCTAGCTGACGCAAGAGTGGAATAAACATCAGACTGAGAAAAACAAGGGCAGACAAAAAAAAATAAGCCGGTCCCATCTTTTCGTGCACGGTAAGATCCTAAACTGTATTCGGTAATCTTAGAGAGGGCGCTAGGCTCACTTTCCGCAACTTTCGTTTTAATTCAGTTCAACTTTCTCCTTTTACGCTTTACTTAAATTATGGTAGACAATTTCAGCTTATTTTGCCACCCAGTACATTCTCACTTACGGCAGTATGCTGTGTCATATTATCAAGGCAGATAAACGGTAGGGTCTTGTATATAATAATACACAAGTAAATATCGCATTTATATCCTCATGAATGTCAATTACACGAATCAAGGTCGGCGATAAATAAGTCCATGTTGACGAGTCACAAGATATCCAGAAGTCTTAATATATTATGAACTGCTACTAGTGCTCTATAGGATATTAATATCATAAACATAAATAATAAAGAAAATGTGGTTTACTTTATTTACTGTGGTTTTGGGGTTGTTGTATTACTTTACCAGGAAGGCTTTTAACTACTGGAAAGAAAGAGGAGTTCCTGGACCAGAACCTGCTTTATTCTTTGGCAATAGTTGGTCTAGCTTGATTGGGAAACAGTCAAATGCTGAGGCGCATAATGAAATTTACAGGT
Organism: Octodonta nipae; assembly: GCA_034190945.1. Lineage (NCBI taxonomy): Eukaryota > Metazoa > Arthropoda > Insecta > Coleoptera > Chrysomelidae > Octodonta > Octodonta nipae. Next base: position 2,316,754 of record CM067219.1, read on the forward strand.
AAGATCATCAAAACAGTTTTAAATATATATGATAGAGAGGTAGTAGAACCTAAGTATCGTGATGTCATTTAAATCGGGTGAATTATAACCTATTAACAGCTCTGAACATTCCATAAGTGGGCAATATACCGTATGTAATTATTTATATTGGGGTTGAGTTCATTGATTTTGTAATGGGTGTAAATAAAATGCGACACCACCATTCCATTTTTATATACAGGATGAGTTTTTTTTTTTTTTGATGATCAGTATGGGGATCTCGGAAACTAGCGGAGATAGAGCAATGGTTAAATAGGGAAAGATTTGCAGTTTTACTGGCCCAATTTAATGAGACTTTCGGATTTTTGTTAAATGTCATGGCTTACTAGATATTTTGAAAAAACGAAATTCTGTCGATTTGCTCAAATCCCTCTAGCTCCGTTGTTTTTGATTTTATAAAAAAAGTATATATATCAAAATTGAAGGCACTTGTATCCCGAATATGATTGTCATGTCCTCGTTTGCGTGATAGCTCACGTTTTCGAGATATGACACAAACTTATCTTTTTTTGAATGGAAACCATAGTTGGCTATGACTGCAAAAAATCGGAAATTATTAGAGCTTTTCAACGATGTAATACTCGATATAGTTATTCATAAAAATAACGGAGTTATGGATGCTTTTCTCTCTTATTTTCACTTAGGTAGTTCTTAGGTAGTCATGAAAAAGATTGTTTTCACTTTGACGTTTCCTCATTTGAGAGTCATTCCATTAGTGCTGAACTTACAGTCGATATTGATAAGTTTTCGTGATAAAATAGAATATTCTAACGAAGCAAAACTGAATATGGTGAAATGTTATATCATTCTGCCATAAAAATTCAGTGCGTGCAGCTGAGGAATACTTTCATAGATATTCTAATCGGCGTCATCCTGCTCTATGTACATTTAAGAGGCTTTACGATAGTTACGCAGATTTGGATCTTTTACTAAACCACCAAAGGAACGTAATCAAATTAACGAAGCAGCACAAATAAATGTTTTGGCAATGGTAAATCAAAATCCATCTACATCAACTCGTGAGATTGCGGCAGAAGCTGGCACATCTCAACGAACTATATTAAGTTACTGAAACGCACGAGTTCCACCCGTACAAACTTTCAGTTTCTCAAACGTTGCATGCTGGTGACGAACATCGACGTATTTTGTTTTGTACATGGTGTAGAGACATGTGCCTTGAGTATCCACAGTTTTCATTAAAGGTATTATGGTCAGATGAAACTAGATTTACTAACTGCGGTATGTTCAATAGACAAAATGAGCATATCTGGGCTAAAGAAAACCCTGTCCATGTAGAACAAAGACGACCCCAAATAAAATTTGGTTTTAATGTTTGGTGTGGTATCATAGGGTCTACTATTCTGGGGCCTTTTATCTATGACTTACTGGTGCGCTACTTGCATTTCTTGGAATACACTTTTCAAGACATGTTGCATAATTTGAATTTGAGAACTCGTTTAGAAATTGAGTGGTTCCAACATGATGGAGCACCTGCTCATAACTCGTTATTAGTAAGACAACACTTAGATAATATCGATCCAAACTCTTGGATAGGAATAAATGGCCCACGCAAATGGCCACCCCGGTCTTCCGATTTGGCAGTTATAGACTTCTATTTATGGGGTGCGCTAAAAAAAAGTATACAAAAGAAAGTATGAGACAGTTGGTGACCTAAGGGAGGCGGTATTACAAGCAATTGAAGAAATTGATAGGCGGTCTGTGAGGAAAGCGGTAATGTCAATCTTAAAAAGATGCAATTTGTGTCTAAATAACAATGGTGGACGTTTCTAACATAAATTGTAACCATTGATATGTACTTTAATTTCTTAAGTTTTTACTAAGTACCTACTTATTTAGTTTTTTCTTTATATCTGATATACCAATAAAAAAATCGTTCAATGTTTTTTGGAGTAGTTATTTATAAATCAATCTATTTCATGACTATCTACGTTAAAAGTGAAAATAAGAGAGAAAAGCATTCATAACTCCGTTATTTTTATAAATAACTATATCGAGTATTATATCGTTGAAAATCTCTAAAAATGTCCGAATTTTTGAGGTCATAGTCAACTATGGTTTTCGTTAAAAAAAAGATAAGTTTGTGTCATATCTCGAAAACGAGAGCCGTCACGCAAACAAGGACGTGACAATCATATTCGGGATACAAATACCTTCAACTTTGATATTTACACTTTTTTATAAAATCAAAAACAAAGGAGCTAGAGGAATTTGACTAAATCGACAAAATTTCGTTTTTTTCAAAATATCTGGTAAGCCATGAATTTTTACAAAAATCCGAAAGTGTCATTAAATTGGGCCAGTAAAACTGCAAATTTTTCCCAATTTAACCATTGCTCTGTCTCCGCTAGTTTCCCATACTGATCATCAAAAAAAAAACTCACCCTGTATAATGGATTTTTTGCATGATATAGTTGATACCTGAGAGCAGAAGAAATATCTTCTATTGATAATTAAAATACTTGGAGTCATTGTTTAAAGAAAGTCTTAATGAAATAAGTAGCATCTTCTTTCATTTTTATTTGTTTAACTTGAAAACTATTGGTTTAGTTACAATACAGTCTAAACCTTATCCCAACGCATGATGTCTTCACCTTTGAGAAAAGCCTGAAAACAACTGAAAATTGATAATGGTTACAAGGTGAATTTTACTTGTTATAAATGGTTTCACAGAATGAATACCGATGATCCCTTATTTTGTTCAAAAATTCTCTTTTTGAACTAATAATAGAATCTGAAAATCAATATCATTTTTCTGTTAACGATTAGATAGGAATTGTCGAAGAACATTTAATTGGGCCACTTTTTGTACTTCAAAGATTAACTGGTGAGTCAGATTTTCATTTTTTACAAGAAGAATTGCGTCCTTTGTTGCAACATTTACCTCTGCGAATTACAAGAGACATATATTACAAGCAGTATGGTGCACAGCACACTCCGCTTATATGTGGGTGGGTATCTAAATCTTACCTATGACAACCGCTGGATAGGAAGAAGTGGGCTCGTCTTTGGTCGCCTCTATCTCCAGATTTAGATCTTTTGGATTATTGTATCCAGAGATATCTAAAAGAATTAGTTTATATAACAAACTATCCTTTATTTTTAACAAAGAGTCGCCCCTTAAAGTTTTTCGTATTTGTTTTGAAACACCCTGTATATATGTTTCCAATTGTGTTTGACATATTCTTGATTTGGTTAGTATTAATAGTTAATAAAAAAAAATTATTGTAATTGTAACTGGGATTTGTCACACTTAAATCTTGAACTTCTATTAAACGTTTAATATTGTCTAATGATCCGCCTAAAAAAGGATCTATTAGGAATAATATTACTCATTGTTTCTTGGATTTTTTTTCTCTAATGATCTTATAGTTATAGACATAGGTTTTTAGGAATTTTGATGGTTATCCATTTGTGGGTATATACCGCATGTTCACACCATGCTTGATGATCAGAGAGCCAGGACTAATAAAGGAAGTAATGGTAAAGGAATTCCGACATTTCCAAAATAATGATATGCACGTAGACAAAGAAGTAGACAAAATTTTTGCCAGAAATCCTTTTGTACTTAAAGGGGCAGAATGGAAAACAAAAAGGGCTCAACTAACTGCTTGTTTCACTTCAGGAAAGGTAAATCAGTAAATAATATTTTTTGAAACCATTTCTGTCAAATCATTGCCATGAACTTTTTCCAGTCACTGTTCTATATGATTTTCCAAATATATCTGAATATGCTGTAACCTATACCAGTTAGCTCGCAATGTCTAGAACTTTTTAGTAGATGGGGGATTCGGTATTGTATTAAACAAGAAAATTATTGAGTTAAAAACTACGCGCAGGTGCCAAAATTCAATGTAGGAAAGAATAGAGCCACCTCGAGGGTTAATGGGAAGATAGCTCCTTAAGTACTTGATTCTAGCAAATCCGTGACCCATTATGTCGAACAACAAATATGTGTGCGTTGTTTCTTAAGTAAAAAACTTTGATTTAACTTATAAGTTAGAGTATATTTAGTTCGGTTCCATTTACTTTTAGAAGTATTATATATTCAAATAGTCAATTGGTAAATGCTTAATAGATACAGTCACATAGTTATGCGCAATCCCTTGAGTGTCTTAAATGAGTTGAATGCCCTATAGAAACAAAGATTTCAATTCAAATTACATATAACGACGTAGTAACAAATAACAAATTACCATTCTTAGACATTTTAATAACCAAAACACAATCGACAATTGAAACAGAAGTTTACAGAAAACCGACTTATACTAACAGGTATCTCAACTTTAACTCTAATCATCCAAATTCAGTAAAAAGAGGTCTCATTAAATCTCTATATGACAGAGCAAAAACCAACTGTACTAACATCAAAAAATTGAATTCAATGAAGAAAAAACGTTTAAAAAAATGTACTTCCTGCCAATCATTACCCAAATAAATTTATTAATAACGAGTTAAACAAAATCGAATACCAAACAACATTAAACTTCACCAAGCAACACAGACTCCCAAGGTAATCACATTAATAACTATATCATACATACAGGGTCTATCAGAAAGACTAAAAAGAGTGGGAAACAGATATAATATCAAAACATCATTTAAAACAAAAAATACACTAAAATCAATTGTATGAAAATCCAAATAACACAACTCAAAATACAAAAAAATTCATTTATAAAATCCCTTGTGAATGTAATAAATTCTATATTGAAGAAATCTCTAGACCGCTGAATGTTTGAATAAACGAATACAAAAATTACATAAAAACGACAATTTGAAAAATCCAAAATTTGTGAACATGCTTGGGACCTTGGTCATAAAATACAGTTTCAAAATTCAGTTACATTACAAACAGAAGAACACAACACCAAAAGAAAACTAAAAGAGTCTGCTTTAATTTTGTTAAATGAAAACGATTGTATCGCTACCACAGCCGTAGAGTTCAGTCGTTCCTGGTTGCAGAAGATTAAAGAAGAAATTGCTAATGGTCATGTCCTTGTGAACAACCCAATATCGGGATAGATCATAAGGTTTTTTCCTAGGTATTCCTTTATGATTTTAATGGGATCACTGAATCAACAAAGTTCTTTGGTCGCATTTTTGGCGAATGCACAATCTTATAACAAAGTCGCACCTAGGAGCGCCACATAAAATTCTGAAGATCTCCCTTTCAAATTCTTCCAATTTGAAAGTTACTTGATGATTATATGATCTTTAGAAATTTCTGTGCTACCCTGTATATTACAAATAAAACTGGCTTAGTTACGTCAGAAATCAAATAATACATATTGTCATATATTTTAATTTACATCTTAGAATTGTGCCTTTTTTATCCATAGTTTCTTAACCATTGAGAACGGGATCTAACCTAGACCCCGAACGTTTGGAATATACAGCAATTTTCTTTAAACTGTGGTGTTATTTCCCAAGAAGTACTTAGACACAGTAAGGTAATATTGTAATTTTGTAATATTTAAAGTATATATAAGAGCATAACTGTCAATTGAAAAAAAAAATAGGAAAAACTGTAAATACAGAAATCATTTATAGATTGACCACTGTAATGCTGTTACAAAACAAATATTTTGTGTAAAAAGGTCGTCAATGAGTCATGTGTTCATTTCATGTTCATTTCGCTTTATAAATATAGTATTTATTAATAACTTGACTAATGCTCCATTGCTTGGATCTTGACATAGCTGTAAACAATAATCTCTGCAATTTCAAAATCTCTTTAATCAGTCAGGTGTTCAGAAGGAACACGATAACTAATAGATATGGAAGAACGACAGGATTTTACTCCGTAACGGAGCTCGACCAAGACTCGCTTATCCAGACTTTTCTGAACAGTAATAATTTAGTTAAATTTCTTTATTCATTTCACTTTGGTATTGTCTCAAAAACGCAGTAGTATGAAGCATGTTCATTTAAGTACCTACTTGAAAGTATTTTCTTTAATTTCTTTGTAGATCAAGGGAATGTATCCCATGCTAGAAGAAGTGAGTCACAGGCTAACCAAATACGTCGACGACAAGAGCATGAATGGAAAAGCGGTACTGGAGTCACGGGAATTGTGCGTACGTTTGACCTTGGAGAATGTATCAGCCTGTGTTTTCGGTTTAGAAGGACACTGTTTCGACCAAGACTATTCGATGTTTAGAAAATTAGCTGATGACTTCTTATCAACGGGTTCATGGCAATCGTTCAAGATTGCCATCACGTTTATGTTACCGAATTTGGGTAAATTGCTAAAAATTAAGTACGTATAATCAGGTAGGTTTTGTTTGTTTTTTATTTAGATCGACGTGTTTCAACTACATCTTGGTCGATAACACAGTTACTGTGTATGTTACTATGATATTAGGAACATTTTCTAGGTACCTCGAACTATGCCTAAGCTTACCCATATGTTCAGAGAAAGGAAAAAAAAATATGATTCACTTAGATCATAGCAACATGTTAACATTATCAGGGTATTTGATATTTACATTATAACGTTCATAAATTTTAACCGAATTCCAAAAATGAAGAGGTTATCAATTCGCCGCGTATTTTTTCGCTTTTTGTTGGATGTATGTTACCTGATTTCTTCTCTTGTGGTGCACCGTTTTGAATGAATATGGTCTTGTTTAATAGAGTATATATCCGGATTGGTGAAACTTCAAATTTTGGAAAAGAATTCTATTGGTAAAGTGATAAAATTTGTGAATGAACACATGCGTGCATGGAAATCGACCAATATCTCTAATATTTTAGTCGATTTTTCGATAACTCCTTATGGATGTGTATAGTTTTTTAACGTTTAATTTATTAAGGAAGATCCTTATGTGATCTCATATACTTTTCTGCGACGTGCAACTTGCAGTTTTGCAGAAAATCGCCGAAAATTCCAAAATTGTTTTCAAAAATTTCATCGAAATGACATAGCGGACATTTCCTCATAAATATTTTAATTCCAACGTAATAGTGCGGTAATTTTAGGCACTGGAAGTTTTAATTGCGAATTTGAAAATTTTCTATGTACATCTCAAGCATATAGGTAGTAAAGCATAGTATTTTCGGCTCCTTAAATCAATGAGTACCAAGCTCGTTTTGTTTGTATACCAGGCAAATACCTATTTAAATGTAAATTTTTCTATTTTGCGAAGACGGTGCTTTTGGCTGTCACATTCTCCCAGCCTAATAGAAAATTCAGTGACAACACATGTCAAACTTTAAACTGCTATTTGGTACGTTTATAGACAGGGTGTTTAGTTATAGCAATCAAAATCACAAAGTAAAGTGATAGAAGGAGTTGCATTTATATGAAGATTGAAATATATGACGGACTAGAATGATAGTGGTCCGTAGGCAGCCGTATATACAGGATGGTTGGAATATGGGAAGGTTTGGACGTTTGGTGGTATAAAAATGTTGGAAAAAATGTGAAATTAAAATCATATAGGGTGATTAAGAAACTGTTATATGATGTGGACATAAGCAAACCATATACAGGATGGTTGAAATATATGCTGCAGTTGAATTATATTTATACAGTTATTTCTTTTATAGCTGCATAAAGTGTGGAGAGGAATTAATGTTACACAGGACGATAATGTAAAATGTAAAAAATGAATTAATTTATAGGCTAGCCCACAAGGAGTTATTACTATAGTTGAAATATAGGACGGATTTGACTCCGTAAATATGGGATGGATTCTACTCCGTCCCATAGTTTACAGAAGCAGCTAACAAATTTATGCTTGTCCGTGGGCAGTCGTATGTATAGGATGGTTGGTAAATAGGTTGGAGTGGAATTATCTATAGTTATACAAGGTTGTCAAAAAAAGGTTAAAAAATGTTACATTAAAAAGAAAGAATGAAAACTACCTGAGTTCAAAAATACTAAAAAGTTGAAAATAAAACATTTAAAAAAAATATATAACCGACTTCTACCTATAACTAAAAAGCTAAAAATAATTATAACAAAATACAACTCTAGCAAATAAATAACACATTCAATGTTGTTAGGTACCTACCCAGGAAGTAAAAACTGTAAACATTAAAAGGTACTCATTCTGTACAAATTAATTACCTACCAGTCTAGTATATTTTTGAAGTCGGTGCCAAGCAACAATCAAGTTTGATGAATTAGTGGATAAGTACGCAATGAAGGACTTTAGATTTGCTTGGCACCGACTTAAAAAATATACTAGATTGGTAGATAATTCATTTGTACAGAATGAACACCTTTTAATGTTTACATTTTTTTAATTCCTGGGTAGGTACCTAACAACATTGAATGTGTCATTTATTTGCTAGAGTTGTATTTTGTTATAATTATTGTTAGCTTTTTAGTTATAGTTAGAAGTCGGTTATATTTTTTTAAAAACGTTTTATTTGTTTAAACGTTGTACTACCGATTAGTGTTGTGTAGGAATTCCTTTGTGTTCTATAATTTGTATAATTAGTGGGGCTTTCTATTTAGTTTATAATGCTAACATATCGGTGGAATACTGTTGATCATTTGGAAATACTTAGGTTGGAACTGACCGCTTCATTATACGAAAGTACCTCGTTTCATTGACATTTAGTTACATTCCCCATACTTTAAATTTTATCATAGAATGAAGGTTGTCATGGCCGGACTGTAACTGAGAGATTTTTGTTTTCCGAGATATTGAGTCATGGTCGGTTAAAATATACGGTAGACATTTTCAAATGTGACGGTGTGGCAATTTGGCATTGCTTTCCTTTCATTTGTTCTGCTATCTCTACATAAAAATGTTTCGTTGCTTTGCTGTATCTGAAGATACCTATGTTATTCCTTTTAGTTTTTCTTGTTTATCTTCTCTGGATTTCATGATATAATGAAATGCAGATTGGTGCAATTCGTTATTTCTTTTTGTGGTAGTTCATATGCTTCAAACTTTCACGCAGCTGCTTTCTCTATGTGAAATAATCTTGGTCTTCACTCATTCAACTAGGTTGTTAACTTTGTCGGTTCCAGTGGGTCAAAGCACTCTTAGAACGTCACGAAACCGGCTTTTTAGTATTTGTATTATTCCTCATTTCTTCCTCCCTTTTTTTGCTTTTCTGGTGAGGCAACTGTTTTGAGACCAAATCAATGCAACATCTTACGATTTTTCACGTATATTCTTTGACCAAAAGAAGCATTAATTTTTTTCTTCAATGTCCTATTAATTTCGTATATCTACAGATATAGACAATGTTGTAGGAACAAATGAGCTATATCACTTTCAAACTGATTGTTTATGTCCAAACTTTTTGGCAAATTTGGACAAGAAGCAGCCTTTAGGTTATACCAAAAATGTCTCTTTAATTGTTTTTCCTTTGTCTTCAGTTTCTGCTCTATAAATAGAACAATTTTTGTACAACTTCAAACTACAATAGATATTCCCCTTTCATGTTTTTATGAAAGTAAACAATTCATTGGAAACTATAATGACACCAGAATACCAGAACTAAATGTTACTATTTAACCCTTTACAGATTGATAAGAAAGGAAGTAGAGGAGCAACTGATAGAAATGGTAAGAGAAACAATGAAACAGAGACGCTTGAACAACATCGTCCGACACGATTTCCTGGAATCGGTAGCTCAAGTGTTCAACGGTGGAAATACACCTGAAGATGAACTCGATTTGGTTGCCCATGCAGCCAGTTTCTTCATGGACGGATACGAAACTACTTCCAGGGTAAGTAAATTTGGGACTAAATCAATAACGAAACATCCTTATTGTATATGAGTTTCTCTAGGTAATGAGTTTCCTCGTATATGAACTAGCAGCTAATCCTGAATGCCAGAAGAAACTGAGAGAAGAAATTAACAATAAATGCAAAAATTCTGTTGGGCAATTGACCTACGAAACAGTTCATGATATGCCTTATTTGGATGCTTGTATAAAAGGTGAGTACGTACAATCTGTCTTTTTTGTGCCCTCATTCTTCTGCTGGGATACAACAATGTTCTCTTTATGAGTTTTTCTCAAACTCGGTACACTTTATTGAAGTGTGGGTTCTCTGTTAAGGCACTCACCATTGCTGAGAAGTTAGGCTGTCAATAAGGTTCACATTTGCCTATTTACAAAATGTGAAGGCAAGTTTCCAACACTTAGAGACTGACACATTTTCACTAAGAAAAAGCCTTCAACCAAAAACCCCGTGTTGTCCCTGTCAGCGGATTAATCAGATAGATACAGCTCTTGATTAGTTTAAATGTTCCTATAGTACCCAAAGTCTCAATAGAAGAAAAATCACAAGTTGACGACGGGGCAAAAATATAGGACAAAAAAATGTGGATGATAAACCAAATGAAAGAAGCACTTTGGAATGCCAAAGGAAACAAATAATGAGAGGGGATAGCACCTTATGTGCTAACAATAACTACCAACAGCTATTAAAGAAATACATGTTGGCAGTATGAGAATAGACAATGTAACTCGTTCCTCGAAGTTTCCTTGGACTTCCATCTTCTTGAAGTGGTTGATCTCACAACGTTTCAATAGCTGTGTATCTGCTATGGTCATCAGGTGAATGATAGGAAATTCAGAGTATCGGACGTATTTATATTATATTATATTATAGATGGATTGCCTATGGGTTCCCCGTTATCACCAACCATCGCCAACATCTATATGGAATGGTTTAGTTCGAAGAACATACACTGACGAGTTTCGAGAAGCAGCCTAAGCTATGGTTGAGGTATATCCATGACACCTTTATTATTTGGCAACATGGAGAGACAGAACTACATGCATTCCTGGAGCACCTGAACCAATCCCAACCATCCATTAGATTCACCGTGGAGATGGAAGAGAGTGGGTGCCTACCATTCCTTGATGTAAAGTGTCAAAGGACTAGGACCGGAATCCAAACAACAGTCTACATGAAGGCTACGCATACAGGATTATACCTTTACTACAATTCCAACCACCCATCAGCAACGAAAACTGGCATCATCAAAACACTAATCCATAGAACCAAAAATATCTGCAGCACACCAGAAGCCCTCAAAGAAGAAAAGTACAACTTAGAGAAAACATTTTGGCGAATGTATACTAAAGGCTTGTCGGAGAAACTTGCACACAGCTATGGAATCAGAATGAATTTCAAAAGCAACAACACCTTGAGGAGCATGATAACAAGATGGAGACCCGACGCACCAGCAATACCAAATAACTGTATATACAGCATACCTTCTGAATGTGGCAATCTTTACATCGGAGAGACAAAGCGACCGCTGGACACCAGGATTAAGGAACACCGCACAGCTACTAAAAGGGCAGAGGTAACGAAGTCTGGTCTGGACAGTTGGGTGGTCAGTAAAGACCATCCCAGATTGTAAAGCCATATGAAGAAGAGATAAAGAATCAAGAGACTACGTGATAATAAATAACAAAATAACAACACATTAACAAGCACATGCTTGGAGAAGTTATGCCGTAGATTTCATTATTCTTTGGTAATATTAGAGCTAAATACATATAAAATACGATAGGAAACAAAAAAACACTTGCCTGAAATACATATGTTAAGTATCAGTGATCTATATACAATATGTAGGAATCAACTATTTGAACAAATACACAATAAACAAATATCAAGGCAGGGTTCTAGAGACGGAAAGCTGGGAAATAGTCCAAAAGGCAGAAAATAAATATATCGAAAAAGAGAGCTTTGAAAATGGTTCAAAGAATTAGAATCCATGCAATAGCGAATGCTATAGCAGAAAGTCGAAGTTCATAAATTTATAGCTTTAGCAAACTCACAGAGATTAAATAGGAAGTCATTCAAACTGCAATGGTGCTATACATTTTTTGAAATATAGATTCAACTAGTTTTGTGAGAATGGTTAGTAAAAATTTTAAAAAATTAAAAAATTTAAAAAATTTAAAAAACTTCAAAAATTTCAAAGAATTCAAAAATTTCAAAAATCTCAAAAATTTCAAAAAATTAAAAAATTTCAAAAATTTCAAAAATTTCAAAAATTAAAAAATTTCAAAAATTTCAAAAATTTCAAAACTTTCAAAAATTTCAGAAATTTCAAAAATTTCAAAAATTTAAAAAATTTCAAACATTTCAAAAATTTCAAAAATTTCAAAAATCCGAAAAATTTAAAAATTTCAGACATTTTAAAAATAAAAAAATTTCAAATATTTCAAAAATTTTAAAGATTTCAAAAAATTCAAAGATTTTAAAAATTTCAAAAATTTCAAAAATTTCAAAGATTTAAAAAATTTCAAAATTTTAAAAACCTCAAAAATTTTAAAAATTTCAAAAAATTCAAAAATTTCAAAAACTTCAATAATTTCAACTATAATGGTTAGTAGCTTATCCATTAAAGGTCGAGACCTGATCTTCCTTTAGTCGAGACCTGATAGGTGCTAATAAAATTTATTTAATTTTGATTATAATTAAGCTTAAAGGGATTTTGCCATACCAGATGATAGAATCAATAAGTGTTTCTTAAGCAATTTGTCATACTTTATAATTTGTAATTATTATAGGTTACCAGTTCATTGATTGATATAAAATCTAGGGCCCAGGATGGTCCCCTGAGGTACCCCAAGTTTATATTTCACTAAATTCAGTATCTTACGATAAGCAAAACATCTTTAGGAGATTTCAACTTCATATTTAAATTCTTAAAGTGCAATTTCTGTTTGATCTATAATTTGTACTTTTCAGAAAGTCAGCGTAAGAATCCACTAATTGCGGAACTACTCAAAGTTTGCACAGAGAAGTATACATATACTTGTACCGATCCAGATTTTAAGAATCTCACTGTAACTATCGACGAAGGAACTAGTGTCATTATACCAGTAGCTGGAATTCACACAGATGGGAAATATTACAGCTCCCCCGAAAAGTATATCCCTGAAAGGTTTTTGGGTGAAACTGAGCACAAGCACAATTTCTTGGCTTTTGGTGACGGTCCACGTATGTGCTTAGGTAACTAGAATACGTCCATTCAGTAAGTAAACATAATATATATTTTTATATTTTCAGGTTTTAGATTTGCTTTAACACAAATGAAACTTGGAGTTGCGCGGTTGATCAAAAATTATGAATTGTCAGTCAACAGTAAGACCCAATTGCCATTGAAATATGAAAAGTGGTTTTTTATGCTAGCTCCTGTTGGAGGATTGTGGTTGGATTACAAGAAAATTGATAAAGAAGACTGATAAAGTCAAAACATGTTTTTTAAGATAAACTGTACTAGTTAACGACTGAGGTCTATGAGGACAAAAAAATGATAATAACTGTTATACGTATAATATTTTAATATAAGTAAAAAATTAGTTTTATAGAATGTTTACTTAGACATAATGATGGACAAATATTTTAGCCAGTCCAGCATTTAGTATAAAATAAATACTAAATCTTAAAGATTGTACACTTTTTTTAAATTTTAAAATAAACAAAACTTCATACTATTTACTTATACTTTCTATTTATGGTTAGATTGAGAACTATCACCACTCTTTAGAATAAAGGCTGTATTTTCCAAAAAATTACAAATCCAAATGAAATGTTAATTTGAAATTGAAAGCTAAATCGTTTGGAAAAAAAATCAAAATGTACTAGTTTCTAAATTTACAGTCGATTAAAATTTGTTGTCACTGAGCATAAAGGCATAATAAAACTTTGAAAGATTTGAATTTTTTGTAATATGCAGTTTTTTTTCTCATCTAATTCAGAAATAAAAACTAGAAACTAGACGATGCTGAAAACAATCTGCAGAAAGATATAAAAAATATTAAGATGAGAAAATTTGTATAATTTATATACTACTTAAACATCTTTTTATACAGACTATTCGGCAAATGTTAAAATGCCACTAGGTATACAAATTATTCTATTCCAAATATACTTACAGGATATTATTGTTATATTACTTCACAGCTAGATTTTTGAATCAGGTGAAGACTAGGCATTGGTATAATATACGAATAAAATAAAATTTGACGATACTGTCCAAATTTTATTGTTATACGGGGATATATTTAAATCAGGATGTTGTTGTCCGAATAATATATTTGTATTGTTGAACGGTCAATTCAAGGTCAAACAATTACATGTTATTAGTATAAATAAAGATTGACAATTAGCATCAAGGATAACCTTTGCCACCAATAAGCTACCATCATAATAATATTTATCACTAACAAATATTAATTTTTTTAATTTTCATATTTTGATTTTTGAATAACAGCTATAAGAATAAGTGAAATACCTCAATGAACAGAACAAACAAAACAGTGATTCTGCGTTCAAATTTAACAAAATCTGTTTGCACTGTTACGAGTGGTCTATAGATAATGAAGACTGCAGCTTTATTAAATAAAAAACCACAATTGAAGTATGTAACACAATATTCTATTATTTATATTATATTAATAATTTATTACGTATATTCTGAAAAAAAAACAGGTCCCTTAAGCTAGAGGAGACGTTAAAGTGGAGTTCAAAATAACAAACGCTACAATTTTTTACTATTTTCTATCGCCATGTTTTTTTTGCAATGAAACACACCCATCTACACCGCTAGCTTAACATATAAGCTTGCCGAATATTTATTAAGTCCGTTAGGAAAACAGATGTCGACCAAATTCCACAGCCATAACTCTTTACTTGTAAATTACTAGAAGAAAGAATGTGAAATGTCTATTAAGCCACATCGGACAATTCACATCGCCAAATTCGGAATATGTGCATATTTTATTGCTAATTTATTGCTATTTTTTTGCTGCTAAGAAATTTATTGCTCCTGCCGTTTCCTATTAGTTGCTAAGATATAACTGTGTCCGATGTGGCTTAAGTCTTAAGCCACATCGGACACTGTTTCTCGGGAGAGGTTAGAGCAAAAAAAGTTCTTTTGGGTAAGAAATGAGCAATTAATTAGCAATGAAATTGGTTACCAAGAGCAACTTGTAATTTCTATTAGTTGCTGAGATATAGCTATGTCCGATGTGGCCTAAGACTTAAGCCACATCGGACACTGTTTCTCGGGAGAGGTTAGAGCAAAAAAAGTTCTTTTGGGTAAGAAATGAGCAATTAATTAGCAATGAAATTGGGTACCAAGAGCAACTTGTAATTTCTATTAGTTGCTGAGATATAGCTATGTCCGATGTGGCCTAAGACTTAAGCCACATCGGACACTGTTTCTCGGGAGGGGTTAGAGCAAAAAAAGTTCTTTTGGGTAAGAAATGAGCCTTAATTAGCAATAAAATTGGGTACCAAGAGCAACTTGTAATTCCTATTAGTTGCCGATGTGGCTTAAGACTTAAGCCACATCGGACACTGTTTCTCGGAAATGGCAGGAGCAATAATTTTTTTTAGCAGCAAAAAATTAGCAATTAATTAGCAATAAAATATGCACGAATTCCAAATTTGGCGATGTGAATTGTCCGATGTGGCTTAATAGACAAGACGAAACTTGATAAAGCCATTGAACGCCGAAACACGTGTCGTGCTATCAAAATAAAGTGTAAATCTCGAAGTATATTTTTCGTTTTTGTGTTTTCTCATCAAGTATCAGCCACAACAATTCAGAATTCCCTATTAACCGAAACGTAAAAATAATTTCATTGGTTTAGATTCGATTTATTTACCATCCAGTAAATTATATCACTTTTTACAGGTTGCTTTGCAATATTAACAAGGCAGATAAACGGCAGGGACTTGTATATCATAACACATAAATAGATGCCGCATAAATGTCCTCATGAATACCAATTAAATGACTCAAGGCCGGAGATAATAAGTCCATGTAGGCGAGAATTTCGCTATCCCGAAGTCTAACTTTTATAAACGTTGAAACCGTATTTTGTGACATTCTCAACGAAAACTAGTGATAAAGAAAATGTGGTTTACCTTGGTTGTTGTGGTTTTGGGTCTGTTGTATTACTTTACCAGAAAAGCTTTTAACTTCTGGAAAGATAGGGGAGTTCCTGGTCCAGAACCTGCGTTGGTATTTGGCAACAGTTGGTCCAGCTTGACTGGGAAGCAATCAAATGCCGAAGCGCATAATGAAATTTACAGGTAAGATCATCAGAGTACTTTAAATTTTACATTACATTTCCTATTTAATTCGGATCAATTATGTTTAGTCTATTAATAGCTTTCAGCTCACAATGTTATTCATTAGTCATTTTACTTCAATGATTTATTTTTTGTTGAACATAAACCCATCTAAACAAAAGGTGATACCATACAAATATTTTATAATGGCGGAAAGTCGGATATAAACTCAATAAGAGCCCTCTATGTTATGTACAGGGTCGTTCATTTATCAGGTATGTTTTTCTTACAGAAGTTTATGATTAATTTAAAAAAATCTAAACTGAATTCCAATCTTCTATACTGCCTGGGTTATTTACATAAATAAGGTGTGTGTGAATATATTTTATATAACATCGCTAAAAAATCCATAGGAGTTAGGTCGGGTGATCTAGCAGGTTATTCTATTTCACCAAATACGCTTAAGCCGAAAATTAAGAATTGGTGTATTACAGTTTTGAGATTGAAGGTCAATAAAGTTAGCACTGCTGTTATAAACTCAGAATAAAATATACTGCAATTGACAAATATTTAGGAGCTCTTGTTTTTAACTTAAACGGTTTTTTGAAATCATGGACAAAAAACATGAGAGCGAGATTTTTTTCGTTTATTATCGTCTCGGTTTACAGAGATCACATAGAGTGTAGCCCGAGAGTATCGTTTTTGTCTCGTTAAATTTTTTTATTGAGGTTTTTGTTTAAAAAGTTAGAAAAGGTCCACATAGAAAATAATATATTTTACAATATATAAAATCTGGTGATCAACTTTGAAAACTTTATTGTAAATTTACAAAAGTCTCAATAACCATGTATGATTTCCACATTTTTACTTTAACTTGTTAACGCTTCTTATAGTAACGTATCTCTAATCATAAATATTTATCCTCGAAGATTTTTATTTTTTAGTTTGAATGTTTTTTTTTAAGATCGAAGCTGTCGGTTGAGTGTATGTGTATATATCAAACTGGAAAATAATAAACGTATATACTATAAAAAGTGTTTCTTTGGCTCAAAATTTTCTACCTGGAAGACCCACTTATTTACAGTAGACATACAATAAGCTTTTCTTACACACAACTGATCCCATTATAAATTTAATACTTAACGCACAACTTTTATTGTCTCTAAATTCCCATGTTTTCAAAATTTTGTGTCTACTTGTAGATCTGGAGAATTTTCTTGTTTTTTTTATGTTTTTTGTAGTGAGGATTTTAACAATTATTGTATACATCTGTGGAAGTATACATAATAGAACTGTTCCATTATACAAGTACCTTAAATGAAAAAAAAACTTGTTAAAATATTTTTGTATAATATGGTAATAAATATACGTTTAAAAAATATGTATTATTAATTATTATTTAGTTTATATAATATTTATTTTCGTTATATAAAATTAAGCGAGACTTGAACGAGACTTAAATTGTTAGGAATTGAGCAGACCCACACGAGATTTTAGATACTCTTGCGTACTCTCCTCTCGTGTGAAGTCCTAAATAAAGCTGAAAAAGTTTTAATTGACTTATGGTTAGTCAACCCCTAAATTAGTCAAACAAGTAATAAGAACACCTTAGAAATGTCTAATTTTAAAGTTGACAACGGCTAATATTATTGACGATTACAGAGCTTTCTAAGTGACTTTCAGATCAGCATAAACCAATATAAAATTACCTGCTCTTTAATAAGGCGTTGCCCAATTAACACAAAACTAAATAAAGGGTGCAACTTGCCTCCAAATTATGATTTTTATAGTTTCATATATGACACATTGACCTAAAACTCAGTTTGAAGACGTTGTTCTAAATAGAAACAATATTTTTAAGTATTTTAAAATATAAGTAAGACCTGAAATCCTTTTCAAATCACGACCATATACTATAACAGTTATAGTTCAACCAATTTGTGATGCTGCTAGATGAAATTTTTTAAAATCAAGTTCAACCTGAGCTCTGAACTGAATTTTAACTAGTGATTATGTATTGTTTATTTGTTTCTTAGGAATTTTGATGGTTATCCATTTGTGGGTATGTACCGCATGTTCACACCATGCTTGATGATAAGAGAGCCACAATTAATAAAGGAGGTAATGGTCAAAGAATTTCGACATTTCCAAAATAACGATGTGTATGTAGACAAAGAGGTGGACAAGATTTTTGCCAGGAACCCTTTTGTACTTAAAGGGGCAGAATGGAAAACAAAAAGAGCTCAACTCTCAGCATGTTTCACTTCAGGAAAGGTAACATAATAAAGTACATCACTTTTCAAATCATGTCTACGAATGTTACTTTTCCAGTAACTCTTTTATATAGCTTTCCAAATTTATCTTAATATTCTGATGGCAAATCCATTTATGTATTCAGAATGATTCAATACTACTAAAGGGTATTTAAATATTAAATTTGGTTAAGGGATTTGACAACATTTTTTTATAATTTAAGAGTTGCTTCTTGAAAATTGACAATTTAGTGTTTTTTGAAAAAAAAGTTATCTAAGCAGTATGATAATATAAACATTGAACTCTGAGGTTGAAAGAAAAAGTCGAATTCAAGTAGAGAGCCTTATTAATGTAACGACGGCTTCAACCTAAAATTACGACAGGGTATGATGAAGCCTTATGTTTGGTCAATATTGTTATTTGGGGTGAAAAGCTGGGGTGTCAATGTGCTTGAAAGATTGGAAGCATTCGAAATGTTGGTGTTCATCCAAGAAAGTTTAGAGTTCCATGGACGGACTTACTGACTAGTAACTAATTCTTAAGGAGAGCAACTCACAATAGTCGTAAATTAAAAAATTGACAGAAATCTAATAATATATCAGGGATAAATTTCCCGATTGGCAGAGACGGGAGACCGGATACAACACAAGTAGAAGAAGATCATTACTTGTTCTCTCTCTTGATATTTTCTTCTAAAACAGCAGTCCAGAAAGTTTACATCACAATGTAAAACTTTCTTCCACATTTTTCAACAAATTTTCCATAAAATTCTTCTAGCTGTTTTCTACCAGGGCATTATTTATTGTTCATAGTTTTTTACTTATTCGCTTGCAGATCAAGGGAATATATCCCATGCTAGAAGAAGTGAGTCACAGACTAACCAAATACGTCGACAACAAAAGCGTGAACGGAATAGCAGTATTGGAGTCACGGGAATTGTGCGTACGTTTGACCTTGGAGAATGTAGCAGCATGTGTTTTCGGTTTAGAAGGACACTGTTTCGACCAAGACTATTCGATGTTCAGAAAATTAGCTGATGACTTCTTATCAACAGGATCGTGGCAGTCGGTCAAGATTGCTATCGCTCTCATGGTACCTAGTCTTGCTAAATTTCTGAAAATAAAGTGAGTATGATTTAATCAGGCAATTTGTGAAATAAAAATTGATGGCTAGTCGCGAGATAGATCGATTTGCCATGAAAACTGCAGTGTGTTTGCTAAGGTCGCCTGGCACGGTATATTTTTCCATTTTGGTAACGCAGAGTGGGTTTTTCCTATTCAGTTCAGCTCGAATGTGAACCTCGAAGACACAGGAATTGATGTTTTGTTCCCTACGTAGTAGCGGGATCAATAAAACTTTTCCAACAATAACAGTTTATTAACTTATAATAATCACAACCTATAATCACATTTTTCTCTATAGATATGTTGATTGAGTCTTAATCAGTCTTACAATATTCTGTAACAATACCTTTCAACATTGTTCAAAAACTACAATGGCTGACTGACGCCATTGATTTGTATTTCACAAGCTTTATGAATTTTCTTCACAATTAACTTCCATGTACTTACTAATACTGTTTCGTTCAACGATCTACATTCCCAAAATGCTTTATGACCTGCTTGAAGCCCAATTACTAAATAACTACCATTAAAACTACTCTTACTGTCTACTACTACTATAATTTACGACGAAATAATTTTTTACTCTTCTCTTACATTACTCTGCGCATAGAGGTTTCGTTGCTACCAACTGAGCATTACTGCCAACTGAATTCGTTGCTGTTGCCTGGTTACGCTGTTACTAAACCAACCGTCAGAGTACGCCACTACGAATTTGTCTTTTGGTACTCGAGGTTATTTAACCCTTTCAAGAGAAATCTTTGTTTTCGAACACACTTAGTTAACAAATATTTTATAACCAATTTTACGGCTAAGGCTGTTATGTTACATTTCTTATCTTTGGAATTTTTCGTACTACCCTTTCTATCTAAATACAACTACTGCTCTTTTGTTAAGTCATTAGAAAAGCATATTTGTACTACTGCACTGGTTTACCGAAAATAAGGCAGTTTAGAAGAAAACGGTTCACTTGATTTTTTGCAGATTGATTACCAATGATGTAGAGGAGCAACTGATACAATTGGTGAGAGAATCCCTTAAACAGAGGCGTTTGAACAACATCGTTCGGCATGATTTTCTGGAATCTGTGGCTCAAGTGTTCAACGGTGGAAATACACCTGAAGATGAACTCGATTTGGTTGCCCATGCAGCCAGTTTCTTCATGGACGGATACGAAACTACTTCCAGGGTAAGCGTAGCTGGTACTATGACAATATATCAATCAGACCACAGGCACACAAAAAATGTATCCGGTACATTTAACGGTAGTGCTATATTCTTATGTATGTTTGAGCACTGAATCTCAATCAGTCAAATTTTGGGGTTTTATAGTGATTTGTTAAGAAAACATTAATTTTAGAGGTTATTTGTGGGGAACTGCCAATGTGACATTTTATTGGATAAACTTGTAAAACTCTTGGCAGACGCACATTATTTTTTGTGGACCTGGGTTCTGTCTAACTAGACAGAAAAATTCAATTCAAATTTAAAACACAGGCCCATAAAAAATATCCTGTGCATTTAGTACTTTTTATCCATTTTGCCGCTGAATCCAAATTCAAGTTAGAGCGACTTTTAGAGAAAAAAATATTATTTTTTGTCCCATGATGACTTCAAAAAGTAACAATTTTGTATTTTTGTCAACAAGTCACTAGGAAATCTTCTAATTTGACGTAGGATTTGGTCTCAGCTATAGAAAAAAATACCATTCTCACCAAATACAATGAATCCTTTTTTTGTGGGCCTGTGTAGTTATTACGAATTATTTTAGGTAATGAGTTTCCTCATTTATGAACTGGCAGACAACCCTGACTGTCAAACAAAACTGCGAGAAGAAATTAATAATAAGTGTAAAGCTTCTGGTGGGAAATTAACTTACGAAACAGTTCATGATATGCCTTATTTGGATGCTTGTATAAAAGGTGAGTTGCTATAATAATGCCTGTAACTGTTTTAAATATTACCTCCCACGCGAGCCACACATACATTTACATTCTTCTAAGGACCAACAAATCAGCTGTTTATGGGTTCTTCCCAACCTCAATGCTCTATTCTCGTTTCCTTTCCCACGTCTCTTTCTGCGTGAGGTCTTGGACTATGACGTATTATCATATGATATTACATTATTATGTTTAGGCTACCTGCAATGTTGTTTTAGCTTTGTTTGCTGCTATTGGGAATAATTCAGTCGTATACATACCAGGTACTGAGATTTTTTAGCCAGACAGTTAGCTCCCTTCCCATTATTTTTCTACTTTTACTACTTTGACCGATATTTTCTTCATCAATTTTCGGTTTTTTATATTTGATAAAAATGCCTAAGAAAAAAATTATTGCTCTCGGACCATTTCTTACTATGCTTTAAATATTTTCAGAAAGTCAGCGCAAGAATCCACTAATATCGGAATTACAGAAACTCTGCACTGAGAAGTTTACATACACCTGTACAGATCCGGACTTTAAAAATCTTACTGTTACTATAGAGGAAGGGACTGGAGTTATTATACCAGTTGCTGGAATCCACACAGACGAAAAATACTACAAGTCCCCCGAAAAGTATATACCACAAAGGTTTTTGGGTGAAACCGATCACAAGCACAATTTCCTGGCTTTCGGTGATGGTCCACGTATGTGTTTAGGTAATTACCCAGCTTTTGTACATCCAGTTAATACACAACTTTTATATAATATATGCTTTTATTTGTGCAGGTTTTCGTTTTGCATTAGCACAAATGAAACTAGGGGTTGCCCGCCTGATCAAGAATTATGAACTGTCAGTCAATAGTAAGACCCAACTACCATTAAAATACGAAAAATGGTTTTTCATGCTTGCCCCAATCGGCGGATTGTGGTTGGATATCAAGAAAATTGACAAACAAGATTAAACAAGTCAAAACATGTTATTTTAGCTACAACTTTTATGATATTTAACACAGGAAAAATGCTATGCCATTTTTATATTTAATAATATGAAATATAGTATATATGTAATCTTTTTTATATAATGTTTTCTGATTTTACGAAAAAAAGTATTTAAGATGTAAATTTAAATATTTAAATTTACATGTTGGAATTGTACCTTTTTAATCCGTAGTTTCTTAGCCATTGACAACGGGGTCTAATCTAGACCCCGAAACGTTTGGAATATACAGCAATTTCCTTTAAAGTGTGGTGATATTTCCCAATAAACACTTAGACATTGAAAAAGATGCCACAAGTATCGTTCAGAAAACAATATCGAATTTTAGTTTTGTCATACATAAATAGAGAACATTATCTTGGAAGTTAACAATTTTGTAAGAGCTTATAAAAATATACAATACTATGAAATTATGAAAAAGGGTGCTGTATAATTTCGTATATTTCAATTGATGCTTGCATGTGGATCTGTAAATTGCTCTGATAATTATAACAAGAAATGCCAATTTTTATATTTGAGTCACGATTCATAAAGAAAATTATGCAAATGAAGAAATGATTTGTCTAAATTATAGGTAACCTCATTTGAGATCTGATTTCGTTGCTGATTTTTTATATTTTCGGATTTTCCCTTGAATTGATCCATTATTCAACAAATATCCCTTTTGGCCTGTTCGCTTCAAAAATCCCTAGAATCGGGAAAAATCCCTAGAATCGGCAAAAATCCCCAGACCTAGCAACTATGATGCTGACCATTCATATTAAATATTAACAATTGTAATTAATAGTTCTGAATAATATTTGAGTGTAGAGTAAATACCATAATTATTAAATTCCTTAACAGACTTTAAAGCATATACATCTAGAAATAAAATAGAATGAACATTAATAACGAACCTTAGAGCATACACGTCACATTACTTTAAAAGCATGAATCAAAAACTACCGTTTCATGGAATTGTCAAAACATGCTTTGCATTTAAAACCAAACCAAAACTTTCTGTGCAGGTTTATGTCTGTTACTGTTTATTATTTAAGAAAACATGTTTGAATACCTTGTGAATTTATACAATTATTATCATAATTATAACGAATATTAGGTCAGTGAGAAGAGTTTTTAAAAAGTTATCATCTCAAGAAAAAATACATTTACATATTCGACCAGTTAAGCGACAGGCGGAAACACCTGGTGGTTGGTTTGAGAACTATTCTTGTCCGCAAAATAGTCGTTTGACTGCTCGCAGTTAGTTAAGAAGATTTATATAGGACTAAACATTGCAATTTTATAATACTTCAAATAGACAATGGATTGTTATTATTTCAGTATTATATCACATATATAGTTCTTAATTTGATTATCAATATAAATATAAACATATTTTTGGGACCAGTGTATTTTTCAAACCAACCGTCGAGTGACGCCACGTATCGCTTTGTATCTTCTAAAACAGATACATGTTTTAATATGTATTAGATCAAATTATATTACAGCAGTTATTATGAAGAATAGTCTAGAGATGCTCTGATATTTATACAATAAATAATGTTCCTATAATTTAATTTGATATAATTAAAGGCCCCACATTGTATATTAACAGAATGTCAAAATAGGTTTGAATTATAAAAATTCAAAAATTTTATATTTTCATTAAAAATTAACACACATTATATGTTCCTTTGCAATTACATTTAAACTAAGGACTAAATTATAAATTCGGATTGTTACTTCTAATACTGAATCATAATACATTAGTGACAATTATTTTAATTTTCTTGAAATTTATGTCCATTACTAAGAATATCACAAACAAAAGAAATATGTCGTAAGAAGCTTTAGCTTTTATCGTTCAGTTAAGATGAGTGATAGTTTATCTTATCGCATACTAAAATCAGCGTCTTTAATAATATTGTTAATACAATTATTTATAAACAAATAGTATTTTCAACTTTGGCAGGAATTCCGATAAACCAAAGCCGACTTAGTATTATCTACTTTGAATTCCAGGATCATCAGAAATCTACCTCGAAAACTTGATAAAAGGTCATCAGTAAATCCTAAAATAGGCATTTATATAAATGACAAGATTATTTTCGAACATTTGTTATAACGCAAACGATTAAAATGTGGTTAACACTACTGGTCGTAGTTCTTGCCTTAGGGTTTTATTTTTTGAAAAAGAATTTCAGTTATTGGATGGATAGGGGGGTTCCCGGCCCTGAACCTGTCTTTGTTTTTGGTAATTTGTTGCCAGCTTTTTTCGGAGATAAATCATCCATTGAAGTTGAAACTGAAATATACAAGTAAGTAATTTTTTAAAATTTATTTTATTAAGCCTTTATTTTATCACTTTATGCGTTATACCGTTAATTATTTATTTGCTTGATCTCTTGGTAAGAACAGGTTAGAAATAGGTATAATTACTAAAACGGGGTAAAGACAGTTTGGAACGAGGTTAATTTCATTTTTTTTTCAATTTTTACAATTTTTGTTTCCTATAGTTTTATTTATTCAAATTTACTCTTGGAGTATTGCATATGCGGTAAATGAGGTGAGTAATGAGTCGTCTTCATCTTCCCGTTCGTCAGCAGCAATATAAGTAAATATGGGAACTATAGACGAATGATGTACTGTCTAAATGACATGGTATTTTTAATTATTCCTTAAGAACTGAAACAGCTGTGAAATGATTTAAAAAGATAGAGTGAACGCAACAATCTAGTACCATTTATTTGTTAGCAGTATAAAGAATGCAATAAAGTGATGAGATGCTAATATTAGTTGTTTATCTACTACTGAAGTATACCAAAAATAACAGAATATGTCCTTTCTATCGTGAGAAATTTCTGGAAATATTTACAAAAATTATTCGATTTTGTACCAAGGCTAAAACCACAGAAGCTATTTACATATACATTATTCAGTTCATTAGTTTCGGTCTAAAGTTCATACCAGATATCCTATAGAAATAAGCATTACCAATTTTTCCAAACTTATTCAATTTTCCAGGCAGGATTTTCATTATTTCATTCACGAGAAAGTTTACTCAGACAATTGTGAAAATTGAAAGAAAATCGATTTAACTAATCTCAAGGTATGCCTTTACGAAGAAAACATCAACTAGTTTTTATTATACCTCTACATATGTATAAATAAAATCATAATTTTGTGGATAAAAATGCTGAAAAGTTCCCATAACCTTATTTAATTCAAGTCATATGTTATTTATGATTCTTCAAATAAATTATTTATTAACTGTTAATAAATTAGTTTGCGCAAACTTTCAGCTAAAATATTACTCTAATGATAAACTTTAAGTGATTCGTATAAATTCTTCTGCAATATATTCTCAAACACACAATTTATTTTTGATTGATGTGTGTGACGAAAATATTTAATTGAAATGTTTTAATTGGCTAGAGCCAGTTTAAATGGAAAAATCGGATTTTTAATTTTTGCCGTGAATCTTTACAATTTTTCTCTTCATAAAAACATTCCTCAGACTTTTATATTTAAAAAAAATCGCTGTTTTTGTATTTTGAACTTATCAACATATTTACTTATACATTTTTATTGATATAGATTTAAAAGTTTATTTTGTGTATTTTAGGAAATATGAAGGATACCCATTTGTCGGTTTCTACCGAATGTTCACACCCTCGCTGCTGGTCAGAGATCCAGAGCTGATCAAGAATATAACAGTGAAGGATTTCAAGCATTTCCAGAATAACGATTTCTATATAGACAAAAACGTGGATAAGATTTTCGGCAGGAACCCTTTTGTACTGCGCGGTCTAGAATGGAAGACAAAAAGGTCACAACTCACCTCCTGTTTTACTTCTGGCAAGGTAAAAACGCTCTGTATACATTTAAACATTGAATAAGTTAATTTAAAGTAACCTGTCATTTATTCAAAATTCATGTTCCGACATATTTAATTTTATTTTAGTTTAATTATTTACATCATAAATTGAAAAATGTCAAGGCTGTCAAAAATGTTTGCTGTCAAAAATTTTAAAAATGTTTAAAATGTCAGGATGTTACGTTAAAAACGTTGGAAATTCCAAAATTAATAACTAGTGATAACGTCAAAAATGTCAAAACTATCAGAAGTGCCAAAAACATAAATAGTGCCAAAAGAATAAATAATTTTGTCAAGTGCGAGTTGGACTTGCATACTTAGGGTTCCGTACCACCTTCAAGATTCGAATATTCCAGTTTCAGACAAGCAGGGAATGAGTGTATTTTCTTATATTTGCCCTAATAGCTTTTAAGGGAAGCGTTTTAAATTTATAAAAAAAATACACTTTCATTTCCCACACATAGGCATTTTATTTTATCTGCCTTATGATTCGCTTGATTGTTATCAGAATACATATGTATTTAATTTTCTAATTTGGCCCCCTAAAAGTAATATTAGAGTTTTATTTTACTAATAAACTTTCAGAGATGCCTTTTATAATCTACTGTCTGAGTTTTGAGGCTCTGTAGATTGGAAGAAAAAGGGCAAAATAGGTCAAAGTTGAAATTATAAATTATTAAATCTGTTATTTAAATTATTTAAAAATATAAATAATGTAGTTTCTAAAGTGGGAATTAAGTTGATGTTTAATATTTTTGTTAATATCTTTTATACAAATAAAAATATGATATATTTGTAATTCACATAACTAGCCTTTTATCTCATATATTAAATCATGCGTTTGAAAATTGAATCTTTATTTTCCATTTAATTGTATAATTTGTCCCTAAAATTACTATGGGGTATTTTAATAATTTATTTTCCGTTTAATTCTATTATTTGGAGGCCAAATAATAGAATTGAGGTCTTAGAATTTGGGGAGAATGGGTAATTTTTTTTAAATATTTTTTTTATATATTTTAAACTATTCATTTTAAAAAAAATAAAAAAATATATTTGTATTCGTCATATTGAGCCCTGTGATTTATTTTATAATTTTTTATTTTCCATATAATCCTATAATTTGCCGGGCAAAATAAATATTAGGTGAGGGGCTATACTTCCAGTTTTTCAATTTTTTTCAGCTTATGGTTTCGGAGTTAAGGGGGGGATTGGGTAATTTTTTAATATTATTGTTAATATCTTTTTATTTATTTATTTTATAAATATGAAAAAAATATATTTGTTTTCTTCATCATGAGCCCTTTTATTTGATATATAACATGCTGGGTTAGAAACAATTTTAATTTTATATTTTTCATTTAATTCTATAATTTGCCCCCCAAAAATATTAGGGGTTTTTCCTTATTTTTCCAGTAAAGTTCAGATGAGGGGCTATATCTCCATTGTTTTTTCAAAATTCTCCAGCTTATGGTTTTGGAGATGGGGGGGATGGG
The DNA here is from genome assembly GCA_034190945.1 of Octodonta nipae. Classification (NCBI taxonomy): domain Eukaryota; kingdom Metazoa; phylum Arthropoda; class Insecta; order Coleoptera; family Chrysomelidae; genus Octodonta; species Octodonta nipae. The sequence continues at coordinate 2,344,488 of CM067219.1, forward strand.
TAATTTTTTTTATATTTTTGTAAATATCTTTTAATTAATTTATTTTAAAAATATGAAAAAAATATATTTGTTTTCGCCATAATAAGCCCTTTCATTTGATATATAACATGATGGGTTCGAAACAATTTTAATTTTATATTTTCCATTTAATTCTGTAATTTGCCCCCCAAAATTAAAAGTAGAGGTTTCTCCTTATTTTTCCAGTAAACTTCTGGTCAGAACCTATAAATCTATTTTATTTCAAAACTTTACGTTTTATAGATCGGAGATAAGGGGGGATGGGTAAATTTTGGTATATTTTCGTTAATATCTTTTTAAATATATTTTTTTAAATATGAAAAAATATATATTTGTGTTCCTTAGAATGAGACCTTTCATTTGATATATTACATGATGCGTGCGTTTGAATTTTTTTTCATTTTTAAATTTTTATTTAACCCTAAAATTTGCCCCCCAAAATTAATATTAATGGTTTCTCCTTATTTTTCCTGTAAAGTTCGGGCAACGTTCTATATTTCCTATTTTTTTTAAATTTTAGGCTCAGTAGTTTCCGAGATCAGGCGGGGGGAATGGTCGATTTTTTTAATTATTTCCCCCAGAAGTACCCCTAAAATCAAATTTTTTCCTTTTACGATATATACTCCTGATCGGGTCACCAAACTATACATTCATACCAAATTTCAACCTCTTCCGTCCAGTAGTTTAGGAGAAAATTGCTGTGATATGACACAGGCAGAAATCCGGGGTGATATTATAAGGGTATCCGTATATTTTATATACGGAACCCTAAAAATGTAGAAGGTGTCAAAAATGTCAAAAAAGCCATTTTGACTGGAGTACTTTTTAATAACAAAGTTATTAAAAAATGTAGCATACATATATTATGCACTTCTTTACAATAATTGTAGTTTAAAACACTATTCTATTGATTCAATTGCCCTCTATTAATCATATGGTATATGTTCTGTCTCTACAACTAATGATCTGTAGGTTACATGTTTTTCCTCGGTGAATTGGTCAATTTCTAAGCCTAGGTTTTCTTATATTAATGACAAGTATTAGTGCATTTTTAATTTGCTCTGCAGAATCACCTGATTTATATCAATTTTCGCAATTTACTGACCTCATATCAGTGGAGGAGGCGTAGTGAATAACTTTTAAAACAGATGATTCGTATAAAAGCATTATATTAAAATTTGTTGCATTAGTATTTAATAATACCTCAGTCTAGGGCAGCTTTTCAACTATTGGATCTTTTGTGTAAAATAATTACCACAGACAAAAGATGATATAATCTTTGTATTTGATCTTGCAGATGAAGGCAATGTTTCCGATGCTGGAAGAAGTTAGTAAGAGCATGATTAAATACATAAACGACCGGACAAGTAACGGAAGTGTTTTACTGGAAACTGGCGAACTATCTCTCCGATGTACCTTGGATAATGTAGCAGCTTGTGTTTTTGGAATAGAAGGACGCTGTTTTGCAGAAGATTACTCAATGTTTAGAAAATTGGCTGACGAGTACTTATCACCAGGTTCTTGGCAATCCTTCATAGTCAGTTTAACATACTTCTTACCTTTTATCAGAAAGTTCTGGAAGAGCAAGTGAGTATAAATTGGTTAGTACCTGGGCTTCACTCGTAAACTCAAGGTTTTATCATAAACGTACATATGCATATCAAAATAATCAAACATTTGCTATCTAAACTAATTTAAACTTCCCTCTTACATTTCTTATTTACATGGTGTTACTAAAATTCAACTCCCCCCCCTATATTTCAACCACCCAATATGTGCAACTTCACGCTACAATTCCACTCGATTTCATATTCCAACAACACTGTATATGTGACCGCTTTTGGTCATTCTACAAACACTTTTGTTTCCAAAATCTTTCTTTTATGTTGTAACATTTTTGTAAACACTTTGTATAACTATAATTCCGCTCCACCTTATATATGCAACTTTTTATAGGCCACCTAATATAAAATATTTTAAAACACACTATAAAACTATAATTTCAAACCAACATGTTTTAACTACCCTGTATATGCATTTGTTTATGGCCACCTATTTCATTTTTTTTTGAACCACCGTGTATAATTATAATTCCAGTACATCCTATATTGCAACCACCCTATAAATGCAAATGCTAATAAGCTACCTTATAGGTAAAACATTCTATTAACATTTTTTAGCGACCTGCATAACAATACTTTTACTCCGCCCTGTATGTCAGCTATCATTAATTTCCATCTGCTTATGGGGTACCCTATAAAATTATTTTTTCTCGCTTTTTTTTAACTATACTATAATTCCATTTGACGCTATATTTTACCCATATCCTGCAACTCTTATGGACCATCTAACATATTTTGAAAGACCCTATATACACCACCAATTCATATTATATGCATCAGATTAACATGCGAAATCATGAGATCCTACTCATCCAAAAATTGCCTACCATGCTAATTTTTTCACCTTGAAATGTCTAGGTATAAAAATATAATGCTAGGAAAATATGACAGAGGCATAAAATATCTCGTACACTCCCTGTTATTCTAAAGGGATCCTCGTCTTCGGAGTCCTCAACACCGTGCTTATTTTTCTGTCTGTACACAGACTTTGAGAACACCAGAGTACTGGCAAATATAGAAGACCCGAAATCAAGACTCGTAAGAGAGGCAATTGCAATAGCGAAGAGGCCTCACAGTCTAAACGCACGCAACGCAATTAAATTCAGAACTTATCGAATTGTTGGAAAATTCTATTAAACAACGTACCGGCCCGGACCCGTCCAATAGCAACTCAAACGGAAATTACAAATCAGCAAGCGTGAGGCGTGCCCACTGAGCGCCCAGGGCCAATCACACGCAGCCGTTCACGGTGCCAACCAATAGGCGCCGAGCCGCGACTATATAACAGCGCGAGCCCTTCTGAAAATCTTAGTATTCGAGTAACTAGAAGCGAAAGCAGAAGGCTACGAGAATTATGCGAACCGACCTGAAGAGGGCAGATGTGACTCTGCCGAAACGTCGTCACTTTACCATCGATCCCGGCAAGGATCAGTTATCAGCTACGCCGATGAATTCCCGGAAACCACCTAAAACATTTAGTGCCCGCCAAAAACTTAAAAACAAATATATATATATATATATATATATATATATATATATATATATATATATATATATATATATAATATAAACATTGCTCGTAATATAGTATTAGATTAACTGGAATTATTTGTTGAATAGTCTAGAATAGTCATTAGTCAATTGATTGGTCACGATATCTCAAATATCTCTTGTTGCTTACTAAGCTAGAAACGTTGGCGTTGGTTTTCAATCAGTATGAGCTGATTCTGCTTTTTTGGATTTGGATCGCGTCATTTTTTCGAACTAATTTATTTATATATCTGAACCAACATATATACAAAGTTTTTTTGACGTTTCGTCCACACTTATAAGGGACTTTTTCGGCGGTGAGAAAATCCAAATGTTACTTACCTTAAGGCGAACACATTCTCACAAACACACTGTGAAACTTCACTTTGTTAAACTTGTCACACTGAAGTATAAGTTGTAAATGCACACTTTGGATCTATCAAGATGAAGTAATAATTGGTCTCCGAGGTACTTAAAGGGATTATTTTGGTTTGTTTTATGGTTGTAATGATATTTTTGAATACATTCCTCGAATTTTATTAGTAGGTAGTATAAGTGATTTATTTTGTTGATGAGATTTGTGTTGAAATGTGAATACAGGGATTTTTGGCGATTTCCATGGTTCCTCGGAATTTTCTGGTGAAATAATGCGGAGATTTGGTCACGACAGAGGAGCTGTTGAAGAGGATTTGGTGGCCTGTTTCGTGATGATGTTCACCTTGTGTTTGTGCTCACATACACGGGTGTTTATGGATCGACCTGTTTCACCTATGTATACTGCCCCATACGAGCATGTGATGAAATAAACACCCTTGGATGAAAGAGGATTTTGTTTATCCTTTGGAGAGGGTAACACGTATGAGATTTTGGATACAGGTTTGTAGACTGTTTTCTCTTCGTGCTTATGGAGAAGCTTCTCAATCCTATCCATGACCTTGCTGATATATGGCAAGTATGCCACTGATTTACTGAGTAACAATTCTTTCTTAGAAACGGGTTTGTGTGAGGAGAAATGGAATTGCGAATTTCTCGTTTACTGTAGCTGTTGTTTAGTAGGCTACGCTCTACCCAAGCTAATTCTCTTATCAAACTTTTGGGTTCGGAAATTTGTTCAGCTCGATGCACCAGGGTGTTCGCGACTGACCGTTTCTGAGCTGGATGATGGGACCGGCCGTGAAGATATCTATCGTTTTGTTTTGGTTTTCTGTATACAGAGTGGTCCAGGCGATCATTTGGCATTCGGGAAAGCAACACGTCCAAGAAGGGCAGGGATCCATTAGACTTAATTTCCATCGTGAATTTGTTTGAATGTTGGGTATTAATATGGCTAAAAAACAATTGGAGAGCCTCTTGTCCTGGTGGCCAGATGACAAAAGTGTCATCAATATAACTCAAACAGATTTTGGGTTTGTGGCTTGAAGACTCCATATCACGTTGATCCTGCAATGATAGCAGTAAGATTACAGCTACCCTCGTTCTTGGGATACTCAGTCTTCAGTTCAAACATTGGTCTAGATGCTCCGAAATTTTTATCCATTATTATTTTACTTTTCTTTTATGTTATTTTTTGTAGTCCGTTAACTTTAACAATTGCAAAGCGAGATTAGTTTCTAACTATTTATAATTATTTTAAAGATTGGCTAAAAACCATGTACAGAAACAACTGATAGAAATGGTGCGAGAGATACTAATTCAAAGACGAAATAGTGGTGTTGTTAGAAATGATTTCTTAGAATCGGTTACCAAGCTGAATCAAACGTCAGATGAATATGAAAATTTGGTACAAATAGTAGCCCAAGCCGCAAGTTTCTTTACTGATGGTTATGAAACTAGTGCTAGGGTATGGGACCTAACCAAAATATTTAAAAAAATAATAATAACTTGCTACTTTTCAGGTGATGAGCTTTGTACTTCTAGAACTAGCTGCCCACCCAGACTGCCAACAGAAGTTAAGGGAAGAAATAAACGAACAGTGTGAAAAATCTGATGGCAGGTTAACATACGAGTTGGTATTGGAAATGCCATATCTGAATGCTTGTATAAATGGTTAGTATCAATTTTTATCATCACTTTCATGTCAATGAAGTAACAGATCATGCAACTATAGAGATAAACCGACTGCAAGTCGATAGTACCGACATTTGGCAATTGACAACAATTGAGTAATTAAGAGTAGAGGCCTATTTCTAATTTTAAATGTAGAATTCTACAGACTGAAGTTCTTCTGGCCTTCATAATCCAATTAAAACCTAGCTTTTTGAAAACCTGATGTTCTAGAGTTTCAAAACAGATTTTATCACAGTATGCAGATGAGCACAAATATCATATAATTTTTTTTCTATTTGAAATTTGATGCCAATATTCGAATGGCGAATAACAGGTCTTAAGACAGCACTTCACTTGGTGTATCGCATTCGAACATTTGCTATATTTGTCCAAAAACAGCGATGATGGGAGAGGCTATTCGCTATTTTTGCTTTATCTGAACAAATAAGTTTCGTAGCCATACTAACCTTCGCATTGCCGTGAAAAAATCCTAAACCTTAGTTCTTGAAAAAAAAATTTTAACCCATATTTGACGAGCTTCGCAACGAAGTTGTTCTTGACCTTGACTTGATCTTTACTGACCACCAGATGTCAAGTTTTAAAAATAGTCAAGGCCATATTTGAACGTAAAATTTTCCTCTCTTTCCATTTCCGAGGTCAGAAATATGTTGTCCCATTTGAAAAAATCGACTTAACCTTGAAGTGACCTTGAAGGTCAAGGTCAAGGTCAAATTCAAGGTCACAATTCGATAGTCAGGGACGAATCCTATAAGTTTTGTTTGAAATATTTTTCTCTAAAATGCGTTCCCGCCGAGATAAAATGCCGTTCCGGGACTTTTGGGACACCCTTACTGACCACCAGAGGTCAAGTTTTAAAAATGGTCAAGGACATATTTGGACGTAAAATTTTCCGATCTTTCCATTTCCGAGGTCAGAAATATGTTGTCCCATTTGAAAAAATCGACTTGACCTTGAAGATCAAGGTCAAGTTCAAATTCAAGGTCACAATTCGATAGCCAGGGACGAATCCTATAAGTTTTGTTTGAAACAGTTTTCTCTAAAATACGTTCCCGCCGAGATAAAATGCCGTTCCGGGACTTTTGGGACACCCTGAATATAATAATCAGAGAAACATTAGATAAACAAATAGGTTCTAGTTCAAATCATATTTGGGAATAGTGATTGTTGAAGTTGTTACGAACATGTGTGAAATGTAACTATACTATATGTAACGTAACATTTAGACTTTTTTATAAATTCTGGATATTTTAACTTATAGTAGATTCTAATCAAAAATGACGCTAAAATACGAACTGAATTTGTTTGAAAAGTGCAGATAACTAATTACAGATTTTTTAGGAGTAACCTATTTTTCAAATTATTTAAACATTTTGGTTATAAATCAATTCTTGCAATAATGAAGCTAATAACCCCTTTTCTCAAAACTTAACAAGCGTAAAAAAGGGGAAGCACAAACAGTTTCTATCTACAAGGTTCTCATTTCATTCAAAAAACTTGTACATGTAATGTCAATTCATTTACACTACTGCAGGTCATTGGAACTTCTCACTACTTTCCCTAGTCTTGAATTGCTTGCACTTTTAAGAGCAGTACTGAAAAAAACAAACGGAGAAAATATCTTAGATCATTTACCATCTAGATATAGCCTGTCAAGCATAAAATCATGGCAAGGCTAGAAAGAGAGGGCAATAGAGACAGTAAGAGGCTATTATACTTAGTGGGTGGATGGTCGGTGGAGGCAGCCAATGAACAACATGCTTTATTGGAAGCAGCTCCCAACCGAGTGAAATAGCCTCTTGCCCTCTCTATTGCCCCCTCACTCCTTAGTGTTACCACGACAATCGTGCACTGCAGGCTACCTATAGAAAGTAAATGCTCTAAGGAAAATATGGCAAGAAGGATAGGTCGAAAATAAAAGGTTACCAGATGGTGGCAATATTGGAAACAGACTTGTTTTATTTATATTACGTGCACTTTGTATACTTATGTTATAATACAAAATTAAATCGCATCTAAAACGCCAGAAGGCTAGGTAGATGAATAAAACAGACAATTGGAGTGTTAAGAGCCTCGGACCTCACTTGATTCATCAATGTTCTAAAAGTTTTTGTATTCAGCATCAACAAATGTGAAAGATGAAACTGAGATCTCATTCGAAGACACCGACAAGGATTTTGATGACGATGATGATGCTGACAATGAAGTCTAATAAATAAAATGATTTTGCAATAAAAATTTGAGGTAACTGCTGTCTTAGTAGTAGGAACAAGATTTATTAACTTTATTATGTAAAAACAATTACTCTGACAAATCTGCAAAATACATTTGATAATACTAAATACAAAAATGCGAAGAAATGCTGTGAGTTGACTGACAAACTGACACTCTCTTCATTCTTCTACCTAGCTTTCTGACCAGCTCTTAGACTATAACAATATACTCTCTTCGAGGTGTCATTCCTTGTATTTGAAACATTTCGTTAAATTTGAAGACGCGAGATGTAAGACCGACATCTAGAATTTTCGAGAGAATCAGCACACAGAGGTTCCGAATCTGGAGCCGTTCCGTGTAATTGCTGTTCTCCCTTAACTCCTAGGACAGAATGTCATGACAAAAATTTTTCAGGTTACTTCACCTGTCAGAGATATAGAATACTCTCTTCGAGGTGTCATTCCTTTGTACGTAAGACAATATACATTATATATCATATATAATATACATTGTTTCTGGTCAGGGAACCTTCATCCGTTGCGCAATTACACGGAACGGCTCCAGATTCGGAACCTCTGTGTGCTGATTCTCTCGAAAATCCTAGATGTCGGTCTTACCTCTCGCGTCTTCAAATATAACAATATAATTACGAAATCATAACAATTTTCGTGGGTATATTCACTAATTGAGGTTTTCTTGCGAGCTTTCTTTTACATTAATTCTCGGAAATTTAAATTTTAATCTGGTTTTCAGAGGCTTTACGTAAATATCCCGTCCTTGGCCATCTTGGAAAAGAGTGCAATGAGAAATACTCATACACTTGTACAGATCCAGCCTTTAAAAATCTTACAGTGGATATAGAGCCTGGAACCAATATTGTTCTGCCGGTGACAGCTTTGCAAAGGGACGAGAAATATTTTAAATCACCTGAGGAATATATTCCCGAAAGATTTTTGGATAAATCTCTAGTCAGTAAATACAGTTTTCTGCCTTTTGGAGAAGGGCCACGATCATGTTTAGGTACCAAATTACTTCTTAATCCTATAAAAGAGATAAATACTTTTTTTTTGTTTTCTAAGGTATTCGATTTGGGCAAACCCAAGTCAGGCTAGGAGTGGCCCAGATAATCAAGAATTTCGAATTGACTCTTAACAGTAAGACCCAGCTTCCTGTAAAATTATTCAAATGGTATTTTATAATTTGCCCTGTCGGTGGATTATTTGTAGACTTTAAGAAAATAGCTTGATAAACTAACAATAAATTAGAACAATGTAAATTAGAGTTATTAAATTATTTGTTTTGTTATATCTGTGTTTAAATTATTTCTAAAATATTGTTATAATGTTTCATTTTCTACGCCACTGAATCGATCCCACTGAATCGAAAGCCGTTGAAATATGACAAAAACTGCTTCTCCAAAGTAACCAAATGAGGACAAAAACCATTCTTCTAAACACGTAATTAACATCGAAAATGTTCCGAAAAATACAGACAACTCAGAAATAACAATATACATTAAAAATATAATGATTGCTAAGGAAAACTTCTAGAGAAGATGCGATGGGTACATACAGGGTGAGTTTTTTTTTTATGATCAGTATGGGGATTTCGGAAACTAGCGGAGATAGAGCAATAGTTAAATTGGGAAAGATTTGCAGTTTTACAAGCCCAATTTAAAGACATTTTCGGATTTTTGTAAAAAGTCATGGCTTACTAGATATTTCGAAAAAAAAAACATTCTGCCAATTTAGTCCAATCCCTCTAGCTCCTTTGTTTTTGATTTTATAAAAAAAGTGTAAATATCAAAATTGAAGTGTATCCCGAATATGATTGTCATGATCTTTTTTGCGTGACAGCTCTGGTTTTCGAGATATGACACAAACTTATCTTTTTTGGAATGGAAAACATATTTGGCTATGATCTCAAAAAATCGGACATTTTTAGAGCTTTTCAACGATATAATACTCGACATAGTTATTCATAAAAATAACGTAGTTAGCCATGAAATAGATTGATTTATTAATAACTATTCCAAAAAACATTGAAATTTTTTTTTATTAGGTATATCAGATATAACGAAAAAACTAAATAAGTAGGTACTTACTAAAAATTTAAGAAATTAATAATGGCTACAAAATATGTTCGAAAAGTCCACCATTGTTATTTAGACAAAAATTGCATCTTTTTAAGATTGTCATTACCGCTTTCGTCACAGACCGTCTATCAATTTCTTCAATTGCTTGTAATACCGCCTCCCTTAGGTCACCAACTGTCTCATTCGTTATTTTGTATACCAAGAGTTTGGATAGATATTAACTAAGTATTGTCTTACTAATAACGAGTTATGAGCAGGTGCTCCATCATGTTGGAACCACTCAATTCCTAAACGAGTTCTCAAATTCAAATTATGCAACATGTCTTGAAAAGTGTATTGCAAGAAATGCAAGTAGCGCTTCCCAGTAAGTGATTCGTCATAGATAAAAGGCCCAAACATTAAAACCAATTTTTTTCTGGGGTCGTCTTAGTTCTGCATGGAAAGGGTTTTCTTTAGCCCAGATATGCTCACTGTGTTTATTGAACATACCGCAATTAGTAAATCTAGTTTCATCTGACCATAACACCTTTAATGGAAACTGTGGATTGTCAAGGCATACGTCTCTAAACCATATACAAAAAAAAAACACGTCGATGTTCGTCACCAGCATGCAAAGTTTGAGAAACTGAAAGTTTGTACGGGTGGAACTGATGCGCTTTCAGTACCTTAAGTACAGTTCGTTGAGATGTGCCAGCTTCTGCCGCAATTTCACGAGTTGATGTAGATGGATTTTGATTTACCATTGCCAAAACATTTATTTGTTCTGCTTCGTTCATTTGATTACGTTCCTTTGGTGGTTTAGTAAGAGATCTATATCTGCGTAAACTATCGTAAAGCCTCTTAAATGTACATAGAGCAGGTTAACGAGGATTAAAATATCTATGAAAGTATTCCTCAGCTGCACGAACTAAATTTTTATTGCATATGATATAACATTCCATCATATTCAGTTTTTCTTCGTTAGAATATTCCATTTTATCACGAAAACTTGTCAATATCGACTGTCAGTTCAGCACTACTAATGGAATTAATCTCAAATGAGGAAACGTCAAAGTGAAAACAATCTTTTTCATGACTACCTACGTTAAAAGTGAAAATAAGAGAGAAAAGCATCCATAACTCCGTTATTTTTATGAATAATTATATATATCGTTGAAAAGCTCTAAAAATGTCCTATTTTCTGATGTCATAGCTAACTATGGTTTCCATTCAAAAAAAGATAAGTTTGTGTCATATCTGGAAAACGAGAGCTGTCACGCAAACGAGGACATGACAATCATATTCGGGATACAATTCCCTTCAATTTTGATATTTACACTTTTTTATAAAATCAAAAACAAAGGAGCTAGAGGGATTGGACTAAATTGGCAGAATGTTTTTTTTTTCGAAATATCTAGTAAGCCATGACTTTTTACAACTGCTTTATCTCCGCTAGTTTTCGAGATCTCCATACAGATCATCAAAAAACACCCATAGAGGGCGACAAAATTCTACTCATCTTCAGTAAGTTCCTGAACTAAATGAACTTTGTATGGGTGCCATTTATTTCCATGCACGCATTTTAGAACAGAAGATTTACTTATTGTCTGTTGTGCGGCTATGTGTCTAGCGTGTTTGTGAGGATTTTCTTGTATATATAGCAAAACACCTTATTTGTACCGTTGTTTTCTTAACTTTAGAAATAAATGTAGTTTTCTTAATAACTGTTAATTTTCGGTATGAGGAAGGTTCACGGAACGTCATATCATATGATGCCGCCACTGCATATAAGAGTACAATGGTCGCCATGCATCAGAATTATATATGCAGTGGCGCCGCTATGCGGTTGACATTCCGTGAATCTTCCTCATAGGACATTGTACATGACAAATACTTCAAATAAAATATAATATAAAATAAAAAACAAATGTGTCCATTTGAAAAAATTGAAGTAGATGGTCGCAATTTATTTCTGGCTCACGCTGTATAAATGAGTTTTTTACAACAAAAACCGCAGTCCAAAAAAAACCGAGCGTTTCCAAAAAAAAACAGCACCTGAATTTTAAATGAATTTATTTCAACCCACGCCTCCTCACTTTATAAACAGATATATTGTTGCTCAAATAATCAAAATTATACAAAACGTCGAAAAACATCAGAATTGTATTTCTAGATTACACCATTTTTCTACGTCAACTGTAATCAAGACAAACAACTGAAATTTGAAAATCCAATTAAAATTCTGAAACACTAGGTATATCGGATGAACCCAACCAACCATTGCCCGCTCAATTGTCATGCACTATTTCAAAAAACAAAATGTCATGATTACCAATCATTTAATAGCTTAATAGACATATGTAGCCTTCCATAGCTTACTAGACAAGAGGATTGGCTGAATATTCATTGAAGCGTTCACCTAGTCGGCATAGGACAGGAAATACATACTTTGAACGAACAATAAACAAAAAAGTTTTTGTTGTGTATTTGACTAACCTCAGAGAGGTGGTGTACGCTAGAACGGTCTAATGAACAGGCTCGATTGTGTTTTGTCGCTCATGTGATCAGATGATTTCGATGCTTTTGGTTTTATTTTTAATCTGTTTCAATAGCAAACGGGGAATCGGAATCTCGGAATTTTATTTGCTTTGATAGTCTTTACTTTAAAAACGATAAAAATAAATTTTATTTTGGATTTTTGTAATTGGTTTTTAAAACGTCTGTTATAAATAATATCTATGGGGAATTCATAGGCTTCTGGCCTATTAGTCTCCTCGATGCTATATACAGTGCTTTCGAAAATTAATGAATAAATTCGTTAATTCTAAAAGAGTTTATCGAAGAAAAAATCCTCTGACATTTCGTTTTTGTATTAAATAAAGCTAGTTTTTGGGGTATGGCCTTTATTTGTGAGGTAATCGTTAATAATAGTTAATCCAAATATGACGTCATTCACAATTTTTTTAAATGACGTCAACTAAACTTTAAATCATTTTTTTTTTGTTTTGAACCGATTTCCAAAAAAGAGGAGATTATTCAAAAACAGCTAGGGCAATTTTGATGATTTAAACGGCATTATATTAAGGAATTTTACAGGAAGGTCCCACAAAATTGTTTATAACATGAGATTTACGATTTTTCAGAAAATTAGAAAAAAAAGTAAATTAGGGACTACATTTCAGTGAATTTCAATGAACCTTCACTGTTTTCTCTAAAACCGCTCAAGAAATTAGGATATTATAAATTGTATTCGACAAAGATTATGTTCCAGCTTGATTTCGTATATTTTTCCATATCGTAAAACTTACCATTTTTCGGAAATCGGAAAAATATATGCATAAAACTATAAACATAATGGTAAATGTCAGATTTTCATCATGAATATCTATATATAAATAGGCAAAGACAAAACGATTAGGTACCATTTTCTCCTCTGTCTCTCAACCGATTTTTTTCATTTTTGTTTTGTTTAGTAGCTACTGACGACCTTCAGTGCAGAATGCTAATATTAATTTATAATATTGGTTCGATCATTAAATAAAATATAATAAAAATTTATTATTTACGTCCATAATATCAACACCAAACAACTGAATGTGCCGCAGCCGCCAGACTCAAAACAATGAGTAACTATATATAGAGGGACCAATGCTGTTATATACTTAGAGCATGTACTTCTAGAAGTGGCATGCAAGCGTTGTTATTGCTTAGTTGTAAAGTTGTACAGGGCGATTCCAGATATGTTAGAAATCATTTTTTTCGTGGCTTGCACATAAGCAGTTGCATATATAGGGTATTTAAAATATAGAGTAGAGTGCAATTATAACTAATAAAATAATTATATAGAGAAGCCCATTATCGGTTGAATTTACAGGGTTCTTGGAATAGAATGTGCAGTAGAATTACAGTTATATAGGGTGGTGCAAAAAATATCATACAGAGATGCATAAACAGGGTGGCGGAAATGGAAATGCAACATTTTGTAATCCATAAGCAGTTGTATATATAGTCAAGATGAAATATAGGGTGAGAGGAATTACAAATATAAAGGATGATGATAAAAAATGTTAGAAAAGGAAATGTTTATAGAGTACCCCACGAAGAGTTCCATATATATGATGATTAAAATACAGGTCGGAGTAGAATTATGGTAAATACGGTGGCTTATAGGCAGTGGCATATACACAATGGTTTACCGGGTGGTTCAAAAATGTTAAAAAATTTGCGTGGTCCATGAGCAGTTGCATATATAGGGTGGTGGAAATATATAATGAGATAGAATTATTATAATGAGGATTTTAATAAATATTAGAGAATTGAGTGAAATTATAGCAAAGAAGTTTCACATGACAACTAAACAACAACATGTCCAATAATTACGGTGTGCTAATTTGTTTAATGTATACGTGTTATCTATATTGAAGGTCTATTTATTTTACTTCCACCTAAATGTATAAGAACTAATCTAATATTTAACCTCATAACTTCAGAACCCTGAGGAAGCAAACAACGTATCTCTGAAAGCTAGGTTATGAAATAAAGAGCTATAACACAAAATGAATCAGTCAACATCCCTTAACCCTAAACCAGAAAATATATGAATAGTGACTGTTAACACAAGAAACCTATATATATATATATATATATATATATGGACAAGGCTAGGTTCCGGGTGAGAACCGCGTCTGAATTTATTATATACTCGACGTTTCGACTCCTGCGTTAGAGCCATTATTAAGAGACAAAAGTGAAAAAGAGTTTCAGAGTCTAGATCGAACTCGGGGCCTCAATCTGCCTACTCCCCAAGAGTCACTAGGTAACTGAACTGATTTTGAGTCTGCTCTGCTTCTTTCATTTATAGTTAGCTTTGGGTTAGAAGGGGATGTCAGGTGATGAGGCTGTGTTGTGATTGGTTGGGTGTTGGTGGGCGTGTCTGCTTTGTTTAATCTGACAATTACGGAGGTCCATGCTGTGGGAAGCCGAGAGCTGTCATCGCGTCCGTTTAGACAGAGGGGTCTTTTCTCTATTTCTATTGCTTCGCGAATGCCCTAAGGGAGTTAAGAGATACGATAGTCCTACTGCCCTCGAAGTTGATAGAGTGTCCTGTTTGGATATTATGATGCGCGAGAGCGGAAGTCGGATCTTTTTGGCGAACTGACAAAGAATGTTCATATACTCGATGGTTGACGCACCTATTTATACGACCAATGTGGCTTTGTGGGCAATCGCGACATGGAATTTCGTAAACTCCCCGATCCTCGTTAGATACTTTATCCTTAGAGTTCCCGGTTAAGTTAGCTATAGTTTGACTAGTGTTGAAGACCGTCTTTATTTGATGTCGGTGTAGGATTCGTGCTATTTTGTCAGTGACTCCTCGAATGTACGGAAGGAAGGCTTTCTAGATATACTAGGCGCTTATAGAATTTCAGAAAATGATATCCTGGTTAGCTTCGATGTTGTATCTCTTTTCACCAATGTCCGCATTTCAGAAACTTTAGATATTCTAAAAACTAAGCACAATATCTCTTCTGACATCATCAAACTAGTACAGCACTGTTCTTCTAACACATATTTTTCATTTCAAGACACTCTGTTCAAACAAGTACGTGGGGCCCCGATGGGTTCACCTCTTTCTCCAGTGCTTGCTAACATTTTCTTGGAACAAATAGAAACTTAGGCCCTATACTCGTCTAATTTAAAACCTTCCTGCTGGCTTAGATATGTTGATGATACTTTTGTTATTTGGCCTCATGGCAGAGAGTCGTTAGACTACTTTCTACAACACCTCAATGGTATACATTCTAACATTGAATTTACAATGGAAATCGAATCCGATTCTTCGCTCCCGTTTCTTGATGTCCTCATAACAAAAACCAGCCATGACACATTCTCACATACAGTCTATAGGAAACCAACCCACACCAATCGATACTAAATGCCCAATCACATCATCACCCTGCCTAATTAAATTCTGTAATGAAATGGAGTTACTTTCCAAAAGAATGTTAAAAATAATCTATATTCCTAAATTACAATCAATTGTTCTACATATCCCCAATATATTTGACTTTTAAAGAAAGCGCAACACCCAGAAGAAGATGTTTACATCTAATATTGTTTAGGTAAAACATATATATTAAGGATTAAATTATAAAAATTTGGAAAATGTTGGTGAATGTTTTTTCGTGCAGTTCATCAATAAATATTGTAATCGTTTTTGGATTTTTTAAAATTTACCAAAAAACACTTATAGTCTTTAGAATGTATTAAGTTCCACTATTATGTGCTTTGTTAATTTTACTTTTTTTTAATAATTTGTAAAATTTTTCTCTCTTAATACTACAATTAAAACATCACATTAAACATTGCGAATCTTTTAAATAAATACTGATTATTTTTCAGTTAAAATATGTAAATCTAATTACATACACCATTACACCAAACAAATTTGTACTCCATATTCAAAGCTTTAAAGTAACACTAACTCTTTCATATGGGGAAAATTATAAAACAAATTTGATAAAATCCAGTTCGTAACTATCATATTGTTCGGTAGCTGAAATCATGTGTGATTGGATTAAACAATCGGACGGCTTTAAAATAAAATTAAAGGCCAGAGTGAATTTTGAAAACAACCAATTAGCATGTAAATTAAAAAAATATATTCGTGCTCTGTAAAATCACGGGCATGGGGCTATTATTTTGCACAAGAGTCGTGGACGCTTTTTATGCAGTTTTTATTTAGGGTATTATTATTTGAGTAGCGTCAATATTTTTTCCTGAACCTACAGAGGACTTGGTAAATGCAGACTTTATAAGTTATAAGACGTAGTTTTGAGCCCTTATAGTATTTTCAAAGATACTGGTTGTTTTAGCGGTTTTTCGAAATAAATTTCTAACTCAAATAAAAATATTTTTAGAATAGAAACCTGTTTCTGTTCTATGAGCGTTATTTGTTCTAGTTGCAAGGGTATTCAGGATTCATTTAACTGATTGAAATTTGATGTACACTTAAAAACCATTGGGCAAATTGTTATCATCACTATTGAACCATTTTATGTATGAATATGAACATTTTAGTTTTTTTTGAACTTTTAATTTCACCATTTTTACCATGTATATTAGATAGGGTCAAAAAAATCGACTACTTTGTTTAATAGAATACCGTAAATATTATTAAAAATACCATTATAACTTCAAAATTTTAGCCCTTAATTTTAATATTAAATCTTCTAAACAGGATATGTGAAAATGTGAAAAAAATATTTTTTTTTACAAAAAATCATTGTAAATTTTCATACGACACGTAATAATATCTTGAATATTGATTTGTTTTTAATCGATTTCCAAAAAGAAGGAGATTATCAATACGTCGCGTTTTTTTTCACTTTTTTTTCTATGTTTGTTACCTGGTTTCTTCTCCTGTGGTGCACCGTTTTGAATGAATATGGTCTTGTTTAATAGAGTGCAACTAGCAGTTTTGCAGAAAATCGCCGAAAATTCCAAAATTCTCCCCAAAAATTTCATCGAAATGACATAACGGACATTTCCTCATAAATATTTTAATTCCAACGTAATAGTGCGGTAATTTTAGGCACTGGAAGTTTTAATTGCGAATTTGAAAATTTTCTATGTACATCTCAAGCATATTTTCGGCTCCTTAAATCAATGAGTATCAAGCTCGTTTTGTTTGTATGCCAAGCAAATACTTATTTAAATGCAAATTTTTCCATTTTGCGAAGGCGGTGCTTTTGGTTGTCACATTCTCCTGGCCTAACAGAAAATTCAGTGACAACACATGTCAAACTTTAAACTGCTATTTGGTGCGTTTATAGACAGGATGTTTAGTTGTGGCAAACAAAATCACAAAGTAATGTGATAGAAGGAGTTGCATTTATATGAAGATTGAAATATAGGACGGAACAGAATGATAATAGTCCGTAGGCAGCCGTATATACAGGATGGTTGGAATATAGGGTGGACTGGACGTTTGGTGGTATAAAAATGTTTGAAAAAACTTGAAATTAAAATTATATAGGGTGATTAAAAAACTGTTATATGATGTGGACATAAGCAAATCATATACAGGATGGTTGAAATATATGCTGGAGTTGAATTATATTTATACAGTGTGATTAAAAAATTATTTCTTTTATAGCCCATAAGAAGTTGCATAAAGTTTGGAGAGGAATTAATGTTACACAGGGCGATAATATAAAATGTTAAAAATGGAATAATTTATGGGCTAGCCCACAAGGAGTTACTATGGTGTAAATATAGGACGGATATGACTCTGTAAATATGGGATGGATTCTACTCCGTAGTTTACAGAAGGCAGCTAACAAATTTTTGCTTGTCCGTGGGCAGTCGTATGTACAGGATGGTTGGTACATAGGTTGGAGTGGAATTGTCTATAGTTATACAGGGTTGTCCAAAAAGTTGAAAAAAGCTTACATGTCGTAGTCCACAAGGCATAAATATATTTTGGGCTTTTTAAGTCAACGCGTACTAGTACATTTTGTTTGCAAAGATTTACCTGTCAATTTAAATGAAAAAGTATCATTGTGTAATGTTGAGAACTACCTGAGTTCAAAAAAACTAAAAAGTTGAAAATAAAACATTTTTAAAAGAAATATAACCGACTTCCACTTATAACTAAAAAGCTAAAAATAATAATAACAAAATACAACTCTAGCAAATAAATAACACATTCAATGTTGTTAGGTACCTACTCAGGAAGTAAAAAATTTAAACATTAAAAGGTGCTCATTAAATTAATTATCTACCAATCTAGTATATTTCTGAAGTCGGTGCCAAGCAACAATCAGGTTTGATGAAGTAGTAGATAAGTACGCAATTAAGGATTTTAGATTTGCTTGAAACCGACTTCAAAAATATACTAGATTGATAGGTAATTAATTTGTACAGAATGAGCACCTTTCAATGTTTACATTTTTTACTTCCTGGGTAGGTACCTAACAACATTGAATGTGTTATTTATTTGCTAGAGTTGTATTTTGTTATAATTATTTTTAACTTTTTAGTTATAGGTAGAAGTTCTTTATATATATTTTTTAATGTTTATTACGATTCAATTTTTCGATTTTGAGATCATGAAACTGATAAACCCATATCAGTTCCATGATCTCAAAGGAGAACGATATTGTGTATTTTTGAAATAAAATTAGACTGTATACAAATAAAGTTCTGATTATATGTCTCCTTTAAGTCATTCTACCAAAAGTTATTTTAAGTAAAATTTAATTTTTATGGTTATCTTTGCTATAGACATAATTTTTTACTTAATAAATTTGGGACTATATCTTAAAGTAAATAAAAAAATAGATAGTTAACTATTTATTTCAAATGTTCGGTTAGGATTTTCACTCCTATTTCTGTAAAATACATTTAAGTTAAGTAATTGAATATCAAGGTGTAGTATTGTGTGTACAGTGTACCTTGTGCCTGCGGAGAAACATATACAGGTGAAACATCAAGACGTGTTCATCAAAACAACTCCTGACAAATGAACATGAAAATGGAAACTCCAAGTCAATTAATCAATCAACTGACATTTCCAAAAATCAAGGGATGAATATGGTGCAAATCATTTGAAACATTATTCGACAACGATTCCTGACAACACAAAACACATCCCACCATATTATACAGGAATACTAGTTGACAAATCCGTAGATCTACTTTCTCACAGTTAAGAGAGTTTTTTCTATAACAAGGCAACTAGTTTTCCAGGTAGTTTCCTTAAACTGCTCTTTGATACTAAACCTTGAATTTCAATTACTTAACTTATCTCTTAAATGTACATAAAGCAGTATTCCTCAGCTGCACTAACTGAATTTTTATGGCATATGATATAACATTCCACCATATTCAGTTTTTCTTCGTTAGAATATTCCATTTTATGACGAAAACTTGTCAATATCGACTGTCGGTTCAGCACTACTAATGGAATTACTCTCAAATGAGGAAACGTCAAAGTGAAAACAATCTTTTTCATGGATACGTTAAAAGTGAAAATAAGAGAGAAAAGCATCCATAACTCCCTTATTTTTATGAATAACTGTATCGAGTAATATATCGTTGAAAAGCTCTAAAAATGTCCGATTTTTTGAGGTATAGCCAACTATGGTTTCCATTCAAAACAAGATAAGTTTGTGTCATATCTCGAAAACGAGAGCTGTCACGCAAACGAGGACATGACAATCATACATGGGATTTCTTTCAATTTTGATATTTACACTTTTTTTATACAATCAAAAAGAAATAAGCTAAAGGGATTTGACTAAATCGACAGAATTTCGTTTTTTCAAAATATCTAGTAAGCCATGAGTTTTTACAAAAATCCGAAAGTGTCATTAAATTGGGCCAGTGAAACTGTAAGTCTTTCCCAATTTAACCATTGCTCTATCTCCGCTAGTTTCCGACATCCCCATACTGATCATCAAAAAAAAAACTCACCCTGTATAAGACCACGAAATGTATACATTTCTCACAAATTCCAAAATATTCACGCGGGCTAAAATGAATTTTAAGAGACCTAACAAAATATTGGTAGTGAAAGTAACAATAGTAAAATTATTTATGAAATTTCATTTCATTCATGATATTTCACAGTTGAAAGCTTCCCATTTATGTGGGGCAATTAACGTCTGCCTAATTTTTACCCTATTCACAATCCTATTTGAATCTGCATGATTTTCTCTTACTGCTTTATCCCCCTCTATACCCCTGAACAGCTCGGTTCTCTTCCTTCCTAGTTCCGTTAGCTAATTTGGCTCGTAGCGTAAACATAAATAAATACATTCAAAAGCGTTTTAGTTACGTTACATTCATCGTCAATGATGAATGCAATGAAGTGCAACGTCACATCATTATGAGCACTTCCTGTTGCCTCTGCTTTTTGAATTTCATTTTAAATTTGATTTTCCTCGAATGTTTTACTGATTCGTCATGCTTATTAGCCGACACTTCCCCGGGAGTTTCTATTAAATGTATAGGAAGCGTTGAAAGGCTTAGTCGTCAAATCAGTTTAAAAAATATCAGATTTCCCTTAATATATATATATATATATATATATATATATATATGGGAGGGGTAGATATGGTGTAAATCGAGATTTAGTTGAAGTATTCCAACTAAACTCAGTTCAGTTTTATAAAGCTGAGAGCAGATTTACAGTCAAAGGTAAATCTGCTCTGAATTCTAAACAATATGACTTTTTAAAACGAAACATATTTAGCTACTTTTTACAGTAATTAAGGGACTACAATTCAGTGACTTTTAATAAATCTACACTGTTTTCTCTAAAATGGTTCAACCAATTTGAATATTTTAAATTGTATTCTACAAAGTGAAGGTGATTTCCGAAGTAATTTTTTAAGTAGAATCTGAATCCAAATTGCGCTATCACGTCAGAATTTTGAGATATCCTAACCTAAATGCGCAAAAAATGCGATTTTCGACTATATTTGAGGTTATGTAGCCTCCTTTCTTCTAAAAAATACAACCAATGACACCTCAAAGTGTAACTCTTGTTTTTTCAAATGCCATTGAGTTTGCTCAAATAGCTTGATTCTGGATTGAGATATTTCATTTTAAAATTTTCGAGTTTCAACAATTTCGCTATTTTGAACAAAATGGCATCAAACTTGTTCTAATTGAAGGTACATTTTGAATTCACATCATACCTTTCAACGAGTTCTGGTAAAGATTTGCATCCAGTTTCTAGTGAAGACGAATCATATGAAGCTACACCGTCAGCAGGGTCAATTTCTTGATCTAGGATCCAATTTATGATATCTTGATCATTTTCTGACAAAGCAGCTTTTGATAAAATATTAGGGTGTGGGGAATTAAAATCTGAGGGTTCAAGGAACTTATCGATATTCAATACAGACAATTTATTTTCATTTATTGAACTGAAGCGCTGAATTCTGATAATTGGTTTTTGATCACTGGAAGATTCACCAGAGAGGTAGTGACAAGATTTTTTCTCAAATGTATGCTTCGATCAAAATTGTGAGTAGGAAAATATATTGTTTTCAATGTTTTGGAATACACACTGTCATCAGATAAGCTACTAGTGCTTTTAGTTAAATCCACAACTGAAATGCAATTTGAATTTAAATCTTGCGATTTTATTGTACCCACGTATATAACACAATAGCTGGACAATTTACGCCACAAGGGGCCCCTATGTTTTCTATAATCTTCAATATTACCTTTGCTAGATTCGTTCTCAGAAAATTCATGAAGCAGATTTTCATATGATTCGTCTTCACTAGAAACTGGATGCAAATCTTTAACAGAACTCGTTGAAAGGTATGATGTGAATTCAAATTGTACCTTCGATTAGAACAAGTTTGATGCCATTTTGTTCAAAATTCATACAAAAAGTGTTGTTAGATATTTAGTTTTGCAGTAATTTCGCTATTCTCAAAATCCATATGATTTTTCAGTCTTTGACTCCCAAATTCGACACTTATGTTCAATTGTTAGTTTTAACTTTTGTATTGAGTTTTGTTTTGCAACAATAGAATCACTAAAATCAAAATTTTATGTACATTAAGTTGTACGACCCAAAACCACCGCTGTGAAGGGAGCAAAAAGAGTATTTTATATTTAATTTTTCCAAGTATTTGGGAGCAGTTTAAAGTAAGTGAGTGTATTAGAGTAAGAACACAATGTGCACCATCCAAAACCATCCCTAAGTTCCTTAAAGGGGCTGAAAATCGCTGAAATCGATCTAAATGTATTTTACTTTTTGACTTTCCATATATTTTTGGCGTAGTTTTATATAAATGAACATTCAAGGGTAAGGAAGTGATGTAAAGAAAGTCACAGCATCCAAACTGACCCCCAAGTACTTTAAAGGGGGTGAAAAGGGGTGAAAAACGGTACAAAGTTCAAGAACTATTCTTACTCCAAATTAGCAAACCCTAAACTCACGTATGTCGAATCCACGTATCTTAAACTTCAAGGTGAATCCAACAATTCTAATCCCACAATTAACGTCTCATCGCATCTTACAAACTGTAATAACCTTACTTTTAGTGCTACCCAGAAACAACGACGTGGACGCACTAACGACTGTTTCCTTTGGGGTGTTTGATTAAAGTGAGTCCCCTTGCCTCTCACAAACTTGGATGCTTTTTTAACGTGAGTCCTCTTGCCTCTCACAAACCGGGGTGCTTTCTTACCGTGAGTCCCCTTGCCTCTCACAAACCGGGGTGCTTTTTTAACGTGAGTCCCCTTGCCTCTCACAAACCGGGGTGCTGTTTTAACGTGAGTCCCCTTGCCTCTCACAAACCGGGGTGCTGTTTTAAAGTGAGTCCCCTTGCCTCTCACAAACCGGGGTGCTGTTTTAACGTGAGTCCCCTTGCCTCTCACAAACCGGGGTGCTTTTTTAACGTGAGTCCTCTTGCCTCTCACAAACCGGGGTGCTTTCTTACCGTGAGTCTCCTTGCCTCTCACAAACCGGGGTGCTTTTTTAACGTGAGTCCCCTTGCCTCTCACAAACCGGGGTGCTGTTTTAACGTGAGTCCCCTTGCCTGTCACAAACCGGGGTGCTTTCTTACCGTGAGTCCCCTTGCCTCTCACAAACCGGGGTGCTTTTTTAACGTGAGTCCCCTTGCCTCTCACAAACCGGGGTGCTTTTTTACCGTGAGTTCCCTTGCCTCTCACAAACAGGGGTGCTTTTTTAACGTTAGTCCCCTTGCCTCTCACAAACCGGGGTGCTGTTTTAACGTGAGTCCCCTTTCCTCTCACAAACCGGGGTGCTTTTTTAACGTGATTCCCCTTGCCTCTCACAAACCAGGGTGCGCTTTTAACGTGAGTCCCCTTGCCTCTCACAAACCAGGGTGCTGTTTTAACGTGAGTCCCCTTGCCTCTCACAAACCGGAGTGCTTTTCGATGTTTGTCCCCGTCTTCCAAATTTCCCGAATTAGATCGTCTTTTATGTTGGATATGTTGGATTCAAAATGAAATATCTCAATGCAGAATTAAGCTATTTGAGCAAACTCACAATTTTGCGCTTTTAGGTTACGATATCTCAAAATTCTGACGTGATAGAGCATTTTGGATCGTAGATTCGGATTCTACATGAAAAATTACTTCGGAAATGACCCTTCATTTCCTTAGAACAATTCAGAAATAGTTAATAATTTTTTTTCTTTTTATTATTTTTTAAATTGTGCTTCTATCGACCAACAACCCGAATCAACATTAACGGGTACGAAGCAGATGGTAAGAGCTGGTAACGCTTATACATCCCTTAATAATAGTGTACTAAAGGCGGGTCTGAATCTACATACACAATTTTTCAATTTTTTAAAACCCAATACATGATACAACACACAACACAACTGTATGTAAAACCCAGTCGAATTGACCTACGTCCTTCTCCTGAGGAGATACGGCTGAACGACAAGGGCGTGTGACACCGAGTCAGAGCAATTCATAATACAGACTCACGTAATGATTCCTATATACACCCCCGCCAAACTCCACTATGCCCCTCGATACGGTATAGTACGACGACATACCATGAACACAACGATCAAACCTAATTACCTTCTGATTTACTTTCAATTCATGTGTATCTCACATACGCATCAATTTCATTTCGGAATCTACTGTGTTTCAGTTCGCGATCAACTTTTACGCCTACGCAAACGGTTTTCGTGATGAGCCTGTGTTTTCGGATGCACGGGTTTGTGATATACATATATGTATAATATATATATAGGGTGTTCGGAATTCGTCTTGTCAATGCGGGTATCAAAATTTTTTTTTTCCAAGAACGAATTGAATAGTTGACACGGTACTGGACATGGTAAGCTCCTTAGAATATCTACATTAGTGTTTAATTATCCTTACTTATAATAGAACAAAGTCATCTCGTCGGGTTTGTTTATCTAAACACGATAAACTCAAAAATTATTGAACGGTTTTTAATACGGTTTTCAAGAATGGATGGAGTAATTCAACAGAAAGTTTTTTTAAATTGGTCGTTTGAAATTAAAGTTCTTACGGCGCCCGTTTACGCTTTTTTAGGGTTCCGTGTATACAATATACGGATAGCCTTATAATATCACTCCGAATTTCTGCCCCTGTCACATAACAGCAATTTTCTCTTAAACAAAAATAAGGAGCAAGCTGTAGTATTAATTTTGGGTGGCAAATTACAGAATTAAATGGAAAATATGAAATTAAAATTGTTTCTAACACATCATGTAATATATCAAATGAAAGGGCTCGTTATGACGAAAACAAATATATTTTTTTCACATTTTTAAAATAAATTATTTTAAAAATATTAAAAAAATATAAAAATGATTACCCATTCCGCCTATCTTATCTACGAGCTATAAGACGTAAAATTAAAAAAAAATAGAGATGTAGTCACCTGAATTTTACTTATTTAATATATATAATTTTTTCATATTTTAAAAATGAATATTTTAAAATATATTAACAAAATTTTTTTTAAAAATTACCCATTCTCTCTTTATTCCCCAAACTATAAGACCTCAAATTTTATATTTTACAGGAAAAATACGAAGAAATCCCTAATATTAATATTGAGGCCAAATTATAGAATTAAACGGAAAATAAAAGAATATTTTTTAACGCATCATGCAATACATCAAATGAATGGGCTCAGTATGAGGAATATAAATATATATTTTTCATATTTTTGAAATTAGTTGTTTACAAGATATTAATAAAAATATTAAAAAAATTATCTTTCCGCTTTATTTCCAAAACGATACTACCTAAAATTTTGAAAATGATTAGGACTACTGGGGCTCACTTGAGATATATAAGAAATATTAGTAGAAAACCCCCATAGTAATTTTGGGGGCAATTTGTAGAAATAAATGGAAAATAAAAATTGAATTTTCAAAGCCATAATATATCAAATAAAAGGCTCATTCTCACTCTAGAAACTACACTGTCTAAAATTTTGAAAGATATATTTTATTTGTATTTTTAAATAATTTGTCTAACAGATTTATTAATTTATTATTTAAAACTTGACCTATTTTCTGCTTTATCTTCCAATATACAGAGCCTCAAAATTCAGGCAGTAGATTATAAAAGGCATCCATGAAAGTTAAATAGTAAAATAATAAAAAAAGTGAATATTTTTTATAAAATTAAAACGCGTCCTTTAATAGATATTAGGGTAAATATAAGAAAATGCACTCCTTCCCTGCTTGTCTGAAACTGGAATATTAGAATCTTGAAGGTAGTACGGAACCTTTAGTATACGAGTCCAACTCGCAGTTGACCAAATTATTTTAATGGGAAAACACTACGAATTTGGTATACCAAACTGCACTTGGCTCTAGACGACTTAAGTTGGTACTTGGGTAAAATCGTAGTTGTTTTTAAATATCTCTTACAGTATTTCACTTTTCGCTGAAACGTAAACGGCCAATCTATGAACTTTAGAGAAACATTGAATGAGACCTATTTTGCAGAAAATTTGCCAGTGTTTTCTCGTCGAACGGAAGCTGTTTAGGGACGCCTTATGAAATATAAGTTGTACCGACCAGTCCAGTTTTATATGCATAATTCACTAAAGTGTTGTAAATGTCTGTCTAAAAATATGAATTATTCCTGTTGTATAGCTGTACTGGAAAGTCCTAGATGACATATGCCCATCTTTTTTTGTGTAAAAAAAAGATCAATTTCATGTGTGCCATAGAAACAATCAATCCTTGTGTTATTTTGCTAGTAGGCGTCTGTCATTCTTCTTATTGACAACTGTAACTTAATTGTTGTCAATTTAATCTCTTTGATTTTAACTCTGGCGAATTTTCACCAATATGATAGTTAATTTAATGGCTGACATGCATTGCGTCTACAGTCCTTAGAAGCGTCAAGAGGATATGCTGCAATGTATTCTCAACGTATATCCCCTAATCACACTTTGTTTGGAGTGCTAAGGACTAAAAGAAACAGGTAGCTTCAAACCTAGTAAACATGATTGTGGTCGCCACTAGAATTAGAAGAAGTTGTACTTAATTTAATTGATCAGCAACCCAATACCAGCACTAGGAAAATTACATATAGATCATATTTGCCATTTTAAAGGAACACTTTTTGAAATTAATATGCAATATGTAGGTATGTATTAACCAATTATTATAATTTCAGTTCAGTAGATTTTTATCCACATGTATGAGTCAGTACTTCAGAACAGGTTCAAAGAATTTGTAGAGTTTCATTAGTTTTTAATTACTGAATAATTGTTGATTATGTTGCATGTAAAAGGATATTTCTCTCCGCAACAGATAAGTATTTGAAATTTAAAATTATAACCACAAAACAGAACAAACAACCAACACATCACTAATACCAACCAAACACAAACAGAAAGCAAATTATAACGTAACTCCATATGTTCTTAGTGTATCGAAAAGGGCTTAGGAAATATATTCGAAATTAAAACTGTTTTATAACAAAAAATACACTAAGAACTAGCCTTATTCATAGGAAGCCATTTAAAGCAACTCAAAATTCCAGGAATTGTATGTGTTTGTGAGACTATTAGGAGTAAGGAATACAAGATTTCCAGAAGACATGTGGACAAATTAATTTGCCCAAACATATATTAACCAGCACCGGTAGCCACAGGCTCGAATGTGATAATGAAATAAGACAAAAAAAAATTGTATCATAATTAACAACACGAAAGTCAGACCACCTTCATTATATGTTACCTCGTGATTTTCCTAACCATTCGCGTTTTCGTTTTGGATGCTAGATACGGTTAGACAGCACCCAGAATTTTTTGAGCATATTTTATTCCCGGACGAAGCTAGTTTTCCAACGGAAGCCATTACTGATAACCACCCCACCACATATGGGCGGATGAAAGTCCACATGCTATGGTTGAAGCTCACCACCAGGATCTATTTGCTTAAAACGTATGGATTGGAACAATTGGAGGTTACCTAATTGGCCCATATTTCCTTCCATCTAGATTAAATGGAGATACATATACTCAGTTTCTAAGCGAAGAGCTGCCAGTTCTACTTGATCCGATTCCTGTAGGTGTCAGAGCGGGAATGTAGTTTGTGTACTATAGTTCTCCTGCCCATTTTAGCATGAGAGCACGTCAGTATTTGAACGTAACATATTCAGATCGCTGGATAGGTCGAGGTTGACCTCAATTTTGGCCAGCTTGTTCACCTGATTTAAATCCGATAGACTTTTCAACTTGGGGACATTTAAAAACCTTGGTTTTTAGTGGAACTCCTGTTCAATACGTGGAAGACTTAAGAAACCGCATTATTGTTTCTTGTAGAGTTATTCACGATTCTGTTTGGATTTTCAATCGAATATGAAGATCTGAAGGTGTCGACGTCTAGGGTCATGCGTAATAGCTGAAGGTGGCCATTTTGAGCACATAATTTGATCCCTTCGTTCTCAAAGTTAGGTAAACTTGTTTTTTTAATGATTTTGAAATTATTATTGTATCACAGAAGGATTTTTTGTTTTTTCGGTACCCACGAAATTGGTCATTATTACACAAAAACAGTGGCAGATACGAAAAAAAAGGCAAGAATTCAATTACACCCTGTATGTCCAAAATGCAAGTATCCATGAATGTATACGACGAGTAGAATAGTAAATATTTTAAGATATACTAAATATTGCTACGGATCCCGTGGGTTCAATTATACTCTGTCGAAATGAATACTATTTTATTTAAAGATGAAAACAAAATCTTAACTCTGACTATGGAGTGTAGAGTAAAATGAGAACAAACTTATATGGGAATAAAACTGAAATAATGTCCACCGGACGGTATCAAATAAGAAGTTTAAGAAATGACCAGAATGGCGCAAGTGTAACCACAGGGTATGTTAATTGTAAACGGATTGAAGTACACAATCCTACGTTCAGAAGTGAAGCGGCTGAAAAAGTGAGAATGATGTAATTATTAGTAAAAATCGTAAATAAAACATAGAAAATCTGTTATGTGAACTTCTCTTTGAAAATAGTTGTCTCCGTTTTTTGTAATCTCTGCAATATGAGTTTATAGTGATATAAATTAACAAGCGTGTGCCCCAGTTTTGACTTTTAATAAAACGGAGTGATTTTATAATTGTTATTTTATTATAAAACTTTGTGAAACAGTTAAATATTGAGAAAAATTTGTATATTTGTAATATTTTTTATACTTATTAACAAATAGATGTTGGTGAATTAGATGTAAATAAAACTTATTTATTTGTACTTTTTTGTGTTCATATTACATATTTATTTTGAAAAGTGTCCCTTTACAAAGTTGGTGTTTCTACTTCCTTGTTCACCTCTCTCTGGATAAAAGGTAATTAACAATTCTTTTCATCACTGAACAAACTGATATAATTAAATTATCGCTTCTGTTATCATTATGGAACAAATTTCACTTGAATTTTAGTCTAGAATAGTTTCTTTTACAAGGATTTTAACATTTTCACACACTGGTTTTCCATATATTTTTTCTTGTCTAATTGGACAAAAAGTTCCATTACCTACTATTAAATGACTATTTTTGGCATCTTTCTGCTGTAGTTGTATTTTAAATATTTCCAAAGATACGCTTGGTGAATGCCCCTGGGAAAATATCTTTAGAAGTTTGTTGAAGTTCTCGAGTTGGTGGATATTATTTATCTTTACTCCTAAAAAAATATTTTCAAATAAAATTTTGCTTGTAAGTCATTTTTATTTATGTTCAAGGTATTTCACTCATTAACACTTTATAATTTTAAATATAAATCTGGTTGTTGAACTGTAATGGTTAAATTTGCATTTTTTGGATGTGAATTCTTCACATTAACCTAATTTTATTCACGTAGGTTTGTTCGTAGAAAACTACCCGGTGTGCACCAGTGGCTCCCCCAAATTGAAACAATTTTGTGGATACTTTTTCTTACACAGAGTGTGTCCTGCTTTTACTCAACACTCCATTCTAAGGATCCCGTGAGTTCAATTAGACATTTTTGTCTAAATTAATACTATTTTATTTAACGATGAAAACAAAAAACCTTCAAACTCCAATACAAAATTCTTAAAATATACAACACAAAACACAACTTAAACTGACAGTTTGCTTAGAGCATATATACTTTAATACTTACTAGCTGTCGCCCAGTTGTCGAAATTTGACCAAGGTTAAGTAAACTGAAAATTTTATCGTGACATTCTATCCTAGGACTTTAGGGAGAACAGCAATTACACGGAACGGATCCAGATTCGGAACCTCTGTGTGATAGTTTCCTCAAAAATCCTATATGTCGGTCTTATATCTCGCTTCTACAAATAAGTAACGAAATTCAAGATTTTTCAAAAATAATTCATAGGCCTTTATTTGTGTTTAAATTCGTAATTCTTAATTTAATATGACAACAATTCAACCGCTAATGGGCTACCCTACATATTTATTTTTCTAACCTCCCTGTATAGCTATAATTGCACTCAATTCTCTAACATTTATTAAAATCCTCATTATAATAATTTCATCTCATTATAGATTTCCACCATCCTGTATATGTAGTTGCTCAAGGACCACACATAATACTTTTTAACATTTTGGAACCACCGGGTAAACCATTTGTATATGCCATTGCCTATGAGCTACCGTTACTCTTTTTTTTTATGAAATTTTAATTGTCTTCTGTAACTATAATTCTACTCCGACTTATATTTCAATCATTATATATATGGAACTTTTCGTGGGCTACTCTATAAATCATTTCCTTTTCTAAAATTTTTTATCATCATCTTGTATATCTATAATTCCTCTCACCCTATATTGCATCCTCCCTATATATACAACGGCTTATGGGTAATGAAATGTTGCATTTCCATTTCCGCCACACTGTTTATGCATCTATGTATAATATTTTTTGCACCACTCTGTATAACTGTAATTCTACTGCACTTTCTAGTCCAAGAACTCTGTAAATTCAACCGCTAATGGGCTTCCCTATATAATTATTTATTTTATTAGTTATAATTGCACTCTACTCTATATTTTAAACACCCTATATATGCAACTACTCAACTGAACTTATGACAAGATTAACTCTAACGCTCACAGAACGTATTTACATATAATTTTTCGAATTCTGTGGATCTTTCCCGAACTGACAGTTCAACTTGGTTGATATATACAGGGTCTTGGCTGACGTTATAACTTTCGGTGACAATATTTTAAACATTCCAAATCATTCAAGCCTAAACTAAATCTTTAAATAAACCACAAAATCCCCACAAGAAGTTGTCGATGAAAACAAAATCTACGTCACCGGATTCTCTTCATCCACTTTTACTTCGGATGACAACTATTGCTCCGTGTAAAAGTCACGAGAAGTGAGTTGTTGGCAATTTCCACTACCGAGCGTGAAGTTCAGACAAGTCAGTTCTTCTTCAACTCCGCAACACTCTTGTGTGCCACGTAATAAAATCGTTAACGTCCACTTCGTGATTGAATCTTTTTCCTGAACGAAAACTCTATTAGAAATCGTCGAGGACTTTCGATCAGGCTCTATTCCCGCAGCAGCTCGCTCCAACGCCAGCTCTACGGTCGCCTCTGACGTTCTCTATCGGTGTTCCTGTTCGGCTTTATTGGAAGGGAAGCGCCAGTTTTCTGGATGATTGCCTGCCGCCCATTCCGTCGGTGATGGTGTTGATTTTTTTTTTTTTTTTCGTTCCCTTGATAGTGTTTAACGCTAGTGGGATTTTATGCATACATCCGACGATGTTAGTTATAAATTAGAATTTTGGCAAAGATGTTAGCCACCTTAAAAATCATTCCAGATGTTCGAAATTAGTGTTCATTACAAATTTTCATAATCCATACTCCCTACTAATATTATAAATGTGAATGTAAGTTTGTTTGTTACGCTTTGGCGCCAAAATTACTCAACTAATTATGATGAAACTTTCTACACATATTCTTAGAGGTATTACAAACGACATAGGATACTTTTTATTAAAAAAAATCACAGAGGGTAAAAAAATATTTTGACAGACATGACTGTGTCCAATAAATTGTCAGTTTTACCGATTGCAAGCAATTTATATAGTGTGGAACAGTCAAATGGTGTAAATATGATAACGTATAAACGAGGGCGTGTTGGGAAAATGGCTTGGACACGTCGATTTGTACTTTTCAATTTTTTCAACAAACAAAAAATTATATAGGGTGTGTCATATGACCGTGTATATTATTTATTTTCTCCAGAAAATTTTAGACATAATTGATGTACACCCACCTTCAACAGTTTCGAAAGTATTAAGTGTGTTCAAAATTAACTTTAAAACAATATTTTATTTCACATATTCTCTACACTACACTAAAAACCTAATAAATAATAGTGATTAATTCTTAATAATATTAAAAAAACAATAAACCATTAATGTCAATGTAGGAAATGTTCAAAATGCTCGCCGCAAGAGTCTTGGTAACATTCTAATCTGGTATAGAAATGTCTTCTAACGTTACTCAACATCTCAGGCATGATTCGTCTTTTAGTCATCTAAGTTTAGGGGTTTAGTTTTGTATACAGTACTTTGGACATACCTCACAGAAAGTAATCCATTGGCGTCAATCAGTAGATCGTGCTGGCCGTTCTATCGATCCGTTCCTCCCAATCCACCGATTTGGAAATATCTGGTTAAAGTACTGCCAGACATTGATTTCGTAATGGGGCGGTGCTTCATCTTGCTAAATATTGATCTCCATTTGTAATTTGTTCGATGGCACATTTCATATAATACCAAAAATGTATGAATTAGATGTTGCGGTTTTAGTTCAATGCTGGTTCAAGGCAAGTATGTAATTGTCGAAGGACCTTTAGCGGAACAATCAATAAACCAATGTACCGTCGCGTAAATGAAATCACCAAGTAAAAGTTAATCACTGATCTTTTAAGTCGAAGCCCTGCAGGTGGTGTTTTCTGGGTTCTTCTTTCTTCAGAGGCTAGTCCCGCAGCAGCAGGAACTGTTTTAGAGCTTCGTCTGTCCTTAAAGTAATCTGGACTACACGTTACACAAAAAATAGCGACGTAATGTTCATTGATTGAGCAAACAAAAAATGCGGTGTCTAAGTACTTCTTGGGAAATAATACCACACTTCAAAGAAAATTGCTGTATATTCCAAACGTTTCGGGATCTAGATCAGTCCCCGTTGTCAATGGTTAAGAAACTACGTATAAAAAAGGCACAATTCTATGATGTAAATTAAAATATTTGACAATGTGTATTATCTGATTTCTGACGTAACTAAGAGAATTTTATTTGTAATAAACAGGGCAGCACAGAAATTTCTAAAGATCATATAATCATCAAGTTCCTTTCAAATTGGAAGTATTTGAAAGGGAGATCTTCAGAATTTTATATGGCGCTCCTAGGACCGACTTTGTTATACGATAGTGCATTCGCCAAAAATGCGACCAAAGAACTTTGTTGATTCAGTGATCCCATTAAAATCATAGGGAAAACCTAGGAAAAACCTTATGAACTATCCCGATATTGGGTTGTTCACAAGGACATGACCATTAGCAATTTCTTCCTTAATCATCGGCAACCAGGAACGACTGAATTCTACGGAGGTAGTAGGGATACAGTCGTTTTCATTTAACAAAATTAAAGCAGACTCTTTTAGTTTTCTTTTGGTGTTGTGTTCTTCTTTGGGTAATATAACTGAATTTTGCAACTGTATTTTATCACCAAGGTCCCAAGCATGTTCACAAATTTTGGATTTTTCACATTGTCGTTTTTATATGTAATTTTTGTGTTCGTTTATTCGAACATTCAAAGGTCTAGAGGTTTCTCCAATATAGAATCTATTACATCCACACGGGATTTTATAAATGCAATTTTTTGTATTTTGAGTTGTGTTATTTGGTTTGGTTTTTGATATAATTAATTTTAGTGTATTTCTTGCAACGACAAAAAGCAGCCGTCTTACAAGGGAATCAAAAGGAGAGAGCTACCGAACTCATCGGCGGTCACAACACGACTCCCAGTTCTTTCTGTTTTAGAGACAAAAAACTGTACAAATAAAAATTAGCATTGGCGCAACGGAGAGTTTTCGAAAAAGGTGCAAAAGTTTAAAAATCAATTGGATAATTCAATCAACTTTAAAAAATAAAAACAAACAAATTGCGGGGACGCAAAACCATTCGAGTTGCCATTAAGGAAAAAGGCACTTACGGTATGATTTCCTACAATTCCTGCCCAAACATTAACTTATTCAGGATATTGCGTATGTTTCTCTGTCATCCAGTGAGGATTCTCGTTATACCGATAGCAGCAATTTTGACGATTAACATGAGCGTTGAAAACAAAATATCTTCTAATTGAATCACATTGTTATCTAACCTTTCCATCATTTGTTCACAGAAATACGTTCTTCTATCGCTATTGTCTTCGATGAGCTCCTGAGTCTGCATC
The DNA here is from genome assembly GCA_034190945.1 of Octodonta nipae. NCBI lineage: Eukaryota > Metazoa > Arthropoda > Insecta > Coleoptera > Chrysomelidae > Octodonta > Octodonta nipae. The sequence continues at coordinate 2,378,493 of CM067219.1, forward strand.
ATTTTATAGGGAAGCATTTTACTTTCCTTTAATACTGGAAAAATTGATGTGTGGCTAACGTTGAATACTGGGGCGGCTCTTCGACTAGAATTATGTAGCTTTTCTTGAAACTCAAGCATAATTTCCAATGTCATATTATCACATAGAGCATTGGCAGCTACTTTTTATTTATCTTACATGACCAAGCTCGCGAAACTGCTTTTTCTATCTTGCTAATTATTCGTTGGGATACACTCGGCAAATTTGGAAAATTTTCGTGAAATAAGCGAGAAACTTCCATTTGTGTCCTTGTATTATCTCCATAACAAATCATTTGTAGAATGGTTATTTTGTGCTTTTCGTTTAAATAAACCATTTTTCTGATATTATTGCGTACAGCTTACGAAATTCAAACGACAATAGCACTGACACTGATCACCACTCTCATGCAGGCAGACAACAAGATGCTAAGGCTATGAGTTTCGACGAAAATAAAATATTTTCAAAGCAGTAAAAAGGAACGTAAGAATGTTTTTTTGCTTACTATCTCAATATCAAGAGCTAAATGGGAATTAAGTTTTGAGTGTAATGTAGCAAACTTGTGAAAGATAATAATTTTTAACCGACTTCCAAAAAGGAGGAGGTTATCAATTCGTCGCGTATTTTTTTTTTGCTTTTTTTTTTGTATGTATGTTACCTGATTTCTTCTCCTGTGGTGCACCGTTTTGAATGAATATGGTCTTGTTTAATAGAGTATATATCCGGATTGGTGAAACTTCTAATTTTGGAGCAGAATTCTATTGAAAAAGTGATAAATTTTGCGAATGCACACATGCATGCATGGAAATCGACCAATATCCCTAATACTCCTTATGGATGTGTATAGTTTTTTAACGTTTAATCTATTAAGACAGATCCTTAGGTGATCTCATACACTTTTCTACGACGTGCAACTTGCAGTTTTACAATCGCCGAAAATTCCAAAATTCTTATCAAAAATTTCATCAAAATGACATAACAGACATTTCCTCAGAACTATTTTAATTCCAACGTAATTGTGCGGTAATTTTAGGCACTGGAAGTTTTTATTGCGAATTTGAAAATTTTCTATGTACATCTCAAGCATATACGTAGTAAAGCATAGTATTTTCGGCTCCTTAAATCAATGAGTTCTAAGCTCGTTTTGTTTGTATACCAGGCAAATACCTATTTAAATGCAAATCTTTCCATTTTGCTTTTGGTTGTCACATTCTCCCGGCCTAATAGAAAATTCAGTGACAACACATGTCAAACTTTAAACTGCTATTTGGTGCGTTTATGGACAGGGTGTTTAGTTATAGCAAACAAAATCACAAAGTAAAGTGATAGAAGGAGTTGCATTTATATGAAGATTGAAATATATGACGGACTAAATGATAGCGGTCCGTAGGCAGCCGTATGTACAGGATGATTGGAATATAGGGTGGACTGGACGTTTGGTGGTATTAAAAGGTCGGAAATAATGTGAAATTAAAATTATATAGGGTGATTATAAAAAACTTTTATATATGATGTGGACATAAGCAAATCATATGCAGGATGGTTGAAATATATGCTGCAGTTGACTTATATTTATACAGTGTGATTAAAAAATTATTTCTTTTATAGCCTATAAGAAGTTGCATAAAGTGTGGAGAGGAATTAATGTTACACAGGACGATAATATAAAATGTAAAAAATGAACTAATTTATGGGCTAGCTCACAAGGAGTTGTATACTATGGTTGAAATATAGAACAGATTTGACTCCGTAAATATGGGATGGATTCTGCTCCGTACTATAGAAGACAGCTAACAAATTTATGTTTGTCCGTGGGCAGTCGTATGTACAGGATGGTTGGTACATAGGTTGGAGTGGAATTATCTATAGTTATACAGGGTTGTCAAAAAAAGTTGAAAAAGGTTACATGGCGTAGTCCATAAGGCATAAATATATTTTGGGCTTATTAAGTCAACACGTACTAGTACATTTTTGTTCGTAAAGATTTACTTGTCAAAAATACTAAAAAGTTGAAAATAAAACATTTAAAAAATATATATTACTGATTTCTACCTATAACTAAAAAGCTAAAAATAATTATATCAAAATACAACTCTAGCAAATAAATAACTCATTCTATGTTGTTAGGTACCTACTCAGGAAATAAAAAATATAAACATTAAAAGGTGCTCATTCTGTACAAATTAATTACCTACCAAGCTAGTATTTTTTTGAAATCGGTGCCAAGCAACAGTCAAGTTTGTGAATTAGTAGATAAGTACGTAATGAAGGATTTTAGATTTGCTTGGCACCGATATAAAAATATACTAGATTGGTAGGTAATTAATTTATACAGAATGAATACCTTTTAATGTTTACATTTTTTACTTCCTGGGTAGGTACCTAACAACATTGAATGTGTTATTTATTTGCTAAATTTGTATTTTGTTTTAGTTATTTTTAGCTTTTTAGTTATAGGTAGAAGTCGGTTATATTTTTTAAAAAGATGTTTTATTCTGATATTGCGTACAGCTTACGAAATTCAAATGACAATAGCACTGGCACTGATTACCACTATCATACAGGCCGACAACAAGATGCTAAGACTATCAGTTTTGACGAAAGTAAACTGATTGTTTATTTTCAAATCAGTAAAAAGGAACGCATGAATGGTTTTAGCTTACTATCTCAATATCAAGGGCTAAATGGGAATTAAGTATTAAGTGTAATGTAGCAAATTTGTGATAGATAATAATTTTCTATTTTTAATGCTAATTTTTGTAATAAATGTGAAAACACTTAATATTTCCGAAACAGTTGTAGATAGGTGTAGGACATTGTACATGAATTATATCTAGAATTTTCTGGAGAATCCAAAAAATAAATAATATATAGGCCACGGGGGGTTGCATTGAAAATAAGAATTTTGGTATTGGCCACTGTCAAATGACACAACATATATTTTTTTCTTGTTGAAAAAACCCTTACAAGCCCTCCTTTATTCATTATTGAATTTATTTAATTTGGCTGCTCCAAACTGTAGGATCATATGCTTCAGAAACTGATATAAAATTCATTTATTTGCCATCAGAAGAGTTGAGCCGGGGAAGCACAAACAGAATTTTCTGGCACAAATGCAAAGTTCGACAAATCAAATAGTCGACTTTTCTGTTCAGAGGAAACATATTTACGAATATTCCGCTTAAAGTAAAAGCTCCCGGTATTACTCCTAATAAATATATAAAAATTCGATATATATTCTTGCGATGTAGATAAATGGAAGTAAGGAGATATATAAGACGGTCGGGATGGAGTGATGACACGGGAGCGACTCTATCAAAAGAGGGATCAAAGGAAAAATCCGGATGAGGCTCTTTCCGGAAAATTGCCACATGAGCCGATAGGAAAGTCTTTCGGAGATGACCTATTGCACTAGTAATACCCTTCTTGCGATCTTTTCAGGGAAATTTATCTTTTTTCGTTTCGCTCTCGCGTTCTGTATTAGAAGCTGCAAAATGTTAGAGAGGAGGGTTTCCCTCCAAGAAATTGATGATCTTCTTGCTGTAGCGATTTGTCTTTTTACTTTGTTATAATGACGTGACGGGCTTCCTGCAAGATTGATATTTTCTTTTGATAACACGAGATTTGGTTTTGTTACTTCATTAATAACATAATTTATATCTAAATCATTATACTTTAAAAAAACTGAAAAATACGCTTTAATAGCAAACCCAACTAAAAATCAGAAAATAATTTTTAATTATAAACAGTTTATATTACAGCAGTTGAAAGTAAAAAACGTCGGAAATATTAAATTCTACAATTATTCTATTGGCAACTATTTATCAGAGGAGAGTTATGCAAATATAGTGAAATGCTCCTCACGTTTTTTAGTTTCTATTGTAGTAATATGAACTATTTATAACTAAAAATTATTTTCTGCTTTTAGTTCGGTTTGCTATTAAAGCGTAAGATTTTAGTCTCATAACGATGTATTAATAATTAAAAAGTTTACTTCATTTTTGCGTAACATTTCCATTTCATTGCAGCAAATTTTACTGCTGCCAACTAGATGGCAGCAGTTAATATACGAATTTGTATTTAGTCAAGAACAGTGACAAAAAGACAATAAACGGGAAAATTCAACTTAAAGAATTGTAAAATTTGAAGTCGCGAGATGTAAGACCGACATCTAGGATTTTCGAAAGAAACAGTACACAGAGGTTCCGAATCTGGAGCCGTTCCGTGTAATTGCTGTTCTCTCTCAACTCCTAGGACAGAATGTCACGATAAAATTTTTTCAGGTTACTTTACCTGTCAGAGATATTGAATACTCTATTCGAGGTGTCATTCCTTTGTACGTACAAAGGAATGACAACCCTAGTGTTGCAATCTGACAACTGACAGCTCTATCGTAAAGTTTGACATTTTTGAGGTTATACGTACTCAGAACGTTTTGACAGACAAGCGCTATGTGTTGTTTACAGTAACTTAAAGCATTCATCTCGGCCAAAAAATGGAATTAAAGCGTGAAAATTTTCGTGCGATTATTTTTTACAACTTTTGACGTCGATTAAGTCAGCAAGAGTGCATGGATGAAGTTAATTTAATTTTTGGCGATGAAACTCTATCAAGGACCACTGTTTATCGATGGTATGGTGAATTCAATCGAGGTCGTAGTTCACTCCAAGACGAATTTCGTTAAGGTCGTCCAAAAACAGTTGTTCCGGGAACCATTGATGCTGTGCGAGAACTGATATTGCAAGATCGTCATGTGGCCTATCGTGAGATTGAGTTTACCTTACACATTAGTGGGATCAGCATACATTCAATACTGCATAAACATTTGAATGGCAAAAAAATTGTTCGCGTTAGATCCCACACAATTTGTCAATCGTTCAAAAAAAGGCTCGTGTCGATTGGTCGAAAGAAAAGCTCAAAAAATACGATCGCAGTGCTTCAAAACACGTTTATGACATAGTGACAGGTGATGAATCGTGGATTTACGCGTATGAGCCCGAAAGTAAACAGCAGTCGACTGTATGGGTGTTTCAAGATGAACCGAATCCAACAAAAGTTGTTCGCGCACGAAGCACTTTCAAGCAAATGATCGCCTGTTTTTTCGGAAAAACTGAACATGTCGCAACCGTACTACTAGAACAACGCAGAACAGTCAATTCTGAGTGGTACGCAACCATTTGTTTGCCAGTTGTCTTCCAAGAAATGAGGAAAACCAACCGCCGAAGTCGGATCACTCTTCACCACGACATTGCGAGCTCTCACTCATCTGCTCAAACAACTGAATTTTTGACTACTCAAAACATCGATTTGATGAGTCATCCGCCGTATAGTCCTGACTTGTCACCAAACGACTTCTTTTTATGCCCGTACGTAAAAAACAGACTGAGAGGTCAACGTTTTTCGACACCTGAAGAAGCGGTTGCTGTGTTCAGAATGCATGTTTTGGAGATACCTCAATCAGAGTGGAAAAAGAGCAATTGGTTCAAACGCATGCAAAAGTGTAGAGATCTTCATGGGGAATATTTTGAAAAACATCGAAAATCGCTTTATATTTTCGATGATTAATATTTGTTTTTGTTTTCTAATCCCGAAATATAAAAGGCAGCACTCGTATAATGTAGTTTAAATCATCAAAATTGCCCAAGTCGTTTTTGAATACTCGCTTGTCATACTTAAAACAAAAGTTTTAGACGAATTGATAACTTTCTCCTTTTTGGAAGTCGGTTAAAAATAATATTTTAATATTTTGTTAATTTAAACAAATATATTTTTGATATCTTGATTAAACAGATTAGCATCTTTCATAGGAAACTTTGCTCACCGTTTTATGAATAGAAGCATTGATATTTGTTAGGATTTTCTGTCTTTGTACACATGTACAGAAATACCACCCATAAATTTTGAGGATATATATCGTTGATATCAAACAAAAAAATTGAAATAATTATATATCACAGATTAGTCGGTTTCATATGAAAATATTAAAAACTTATCAAAAATGCAATATGGCTTTTTGAAAATTAGTGGTACAAAGGATGCCCTGAATTTTTTAACCAATACAATTTATGATAAATACATTTAAAAAAAAAACAAAAACCGACTCAAACAAAAGCTTAACCAAACATATCAAATTAGATGTTCAAATTGTTGACCAATAACTTCCTGATAATACCTAAAACGGTTTTCAAATTCTCGTAACACTTCAATTAGCGTTTGTGGCAGGATTCGTTGTATTTGGGTCCTAATACTATTCTTTAATTCCTATTAATTTTCTGGCTTATTGAAGTAGACTTTCGATTTCACGTAACCCCAAAAATAAAAATTTAACAGACGTAGATCTCGAGACCTAGCTAGCCATTCGATATTACCTTTGCTTCTGATCCGTCTATTTGGGAAAATATTGTCAAGATAATCTCGCACTGTTCGCGAATAGTGCGGGGGCGCTTCATCCCTCAATAAAAAAGAACCCATACGTTAACTTTCTTTGAAACCATAATCCAATATGGGTTTTCTGATGTCCAATATCGAAAATTTTTTTTGTTTACTGAACCATTTGAACAAAATGTTGCCTCGTCAAAAAAAAACTATCTTACTTGAAGTGCGGGTTGGCATTGCATCTATCCATCATTATTTCGCAAAATTCTACTCTCCGGTCCAAACCATCTTCAGTAAGTTTCTGATCTAAATGAATTTTACTTATTGACTGTTATGAGGATATTTGTCTAGTATATTTGCGAGGATTTTCTTGTAAATTGAGGAAAACATTTAATTGTGTATCTTCTGAAAGATGTTTGGTTTTCTAATTGTCTCTTATGTGACCAAATTCTAGAAACTTTTTTTCTATTTTACTAACTACCGATCGCGCAATAGGCCGCTCCGGGTACTTCATATTAAACAGTTCGCAAACTTCAGCTTGTGTTTGAGTTCTGTCCTACCATCGTCAAAATTTCTATTCGCTGCTTTTCAGTTAAACGCGCCATACTTTGATACCTTGCAACAGCACTGGACAACTACTTATTTGAAGTAAATTTATAGTACAGTTTCTATAGAAATAAACAAGTGTTAAAAACTCCAGCATTTAAACAAGGGTTTCCATTCATGCGACTAAAATACCGCCAACAATCATAAAAACCTGACGTAAATAAACAATTTATTTTTACTGTTGTTTTCTTAACTTTAGAAAGAAATGTATTTTTTTAAAAACTGTTAATTTAATTTTCCGTACAGGACATTATACTTGAAAAATACTTATAATATTCAGAATTCAACAATAAAATAGAAAACAAATGTTTCCATTAGAAAAAAGTTGATGGTCGCAATTTATTTTTGGTCCACCCTGTATAAATGAGTTTATCATGACAAAAACCGCAGTCCAAAAAAAAACGGTCGTGTCCCAGCGTTTTTCCAAACAAAACAACACCTTACTTTTAAATGAATTTGTTCCAACCCACACGTAATCACTGTATAAGAATTTTTGTATAAAATTTTTTGGTCCATCTATCCATAGTTGAATCATCCTATATAATACTTTTATATTTCCTTTATTCCAGTTCAAAAATTTACAACAAACACAATATTCATTGCAAATCCTACAGAGGTAATGAAACCTGTGCATAGGACCTGGACAGAAAGTCTAAACATACATACTAACATAAAAATATAGACATATAAACAACTATACCAAAACACTATAAACTAAATTATATTCAAGTATTGATATTTTTTTCTTATTTTTACACAATACTAATTACTACAAAACTTAATAGTTCCCCTTTACTCTGCACAACAATCATGTTGTATTGTAAAAATACTTAAGAAACATAAAACATAAAACAAATTTTTAAGAAACATACAACAATACAATAATAAGAAAATCAGAAAAGTCTAAATTTGACTTGTGTACTCTCTCAATTTATTTTACAAATGTATCCTTGTTATTATAAATTCATTCTTTTATTTTTCTTTTTTTGTGATTGCTATTCAAGATTTTTAACTCATTTGACATGCTATTAAAAAGTCTAATAGCTACAATGAAGCTACTTTTATTACTTATTGTTTTCTTGATAATAGGCATTTGTAAGTTTTTATTTCTGGTTTTACTTGTGGATGTTTTAAATTTATCCTTTATATGATATTGTAATTTGAAAAAATAATAATTCCTTTTGTTGTAAATATCCTGGTTCACTTATTTAACTATATACGTTCATCATCATCTCCTAATAATCCAAATAAATTCCTCACCCTATTCATGAGCTGACGTACGAACCATAATAAGCATTTCACCCTTCTAAAACATCCCCTATCATATAAAAATCATCCCCGCATCGCGCCGCCGTCGCATTCACAAACCTCCTTGCTCGTTCTGTTGTCCTGTTAGCTCGGCTCCTTCCCGTGCTCTATCTCGGCTCTATTTCGCTCAATCTGGAGAGATAGAGGCGATAGAGGCAGCTCTATGTGTCCGCTCTGCCGGGCGGTTAATTGAAAACGTGATATTTATTGTGCACAATGGAACGTCGCGAACAATGGGCACTCCGTGGCGCTCGTGAATGGAAAATGAAACTTTGTATTCGGAAATTCGAAACTCTGTACTTTGCTCGAACAAGAGGCATTTTTGTGTGCAAGAGAGTTTTGAAATTCCGTTAGACACTGTAAATATAATAATAAGGTTTTTAATTAGATGAATTATCATTGTAAGATTTCTTGTAGGAATTTTCGTTGAAATGATGTACTTATATATATATATATATATATATATATATATATATATATATATATATATGTATGTTTTACGTGGTTTCCGGGAAATCATCCGCGTAGTTGATAAGTGATCCCTGCCGGGATCGATGGTAAAATGACGACGTTTCGGCAGAGTCACATCTGCTCTTTTCAGGTCGGTTCGCATAATTCTCGTGGCCTTCTGCTTCCGCTTCTAGTTTCTCGAATACCAAGGATCCCCGGCAGGATGAATTCCCGGAAACCACCTAAAACATTTAGTGCCCGCGAGAACTTAAAAACAAATATATATATATATATATATATATATATATATATATATATATATATATAGACCAAACTTATAAGTTTTATTTTGGGAAAGCAGCAGTGAAAAACGTATTCTTCTTTATCTTTATTTACTCGAGCTTTCGATAATAATTTATATCTTCATCGGGAGCACTACAAAATATGGCCTGTTATACATTAATGTCCGACAAAAATTACACTACTTACAAAGATGTGAGATATTCCTGTCAGATGTTCTAATATGGTGCATGGTGAATGATAATTGTATAATGGCAAAATCCCGGGGAGATGTTAAGAATTGTAAAGCAGAAACACATTCAATATTATCATAAACTTATTAAAAACTAGTACAAAATTACGCTATTGTTCAAAACTTTTTATAAAAATTAATAGAAAGGAAATGTATCCTATCAGTCTACAAACTATGGTGAGCGATTAAGACAAAAATTTAGGTTATACCGCCAAACAGAAAAACGTCACTGTCAATCAGCTTGACAATGTCAAGTTCTATGAAACACGTCAGTGTCTCGTGTGACAGGTATCACGGTACAACGAAAATCACAAAACTGCAACAAATTTAAAACCACAACCCTTTAGCTGTTGTGTGGAAATTAAAATGAATTTAAATCACTATTAGACATTTTCACTTCTACTGTTCTGTAAACTCATTTTTTGGGTCTTTTTTGTTATTTATTATTATTTACCTTTTTTTCTAATAGGTAGGCATAAATGGCACTGAGCTTGTCAATGTCTTTTTTGGAGTTCAATGTGCTACCCTCTTGAAAAATGTGAACCATTTCCAAAAACTTCCTTTTCCTATTTGAATTCTCCACTTCCAGAACCTCCACTCGTTCATAATCCATCTGGTGTCCTGTATTATTTTCATGTGTTGCCAAAGCACAAGATTGGATGTTCCGTCTTGAATCACTTTTGTGTGAGGTTAATCTCTTGCTAAGGGTACGGCTGGTCTCCCCGATGTATACTGATTGGCAGTTTGTGCATGGGATACTGTACACCACATTGCTAAGTTTGAGTTTGGGTGTCTTGTCTTTGGTCTTTGTGTAAACTTCCCTGGCCACTTTTATGTTTTTGGTGGCAACTCTGACTTCAGTTGGATCAATCAGTGACTTAAGTCTGTTAGTGAGGGTTTCTTGATAAGGTAGAATATCTCACATCTTTGTAAGTAGTGTAATTTTTGTCGGACATTAATGTATAACAGGCCATATTTTGTAGTGCTCCCGATGAAGATATAAATTATTATCGAAAGCTCGAGTAAATAAAGATAAAGAAGAATACGTTTTTCACTGCTGCTTTCCCAAAATAAAACTTATAAGTTTGGTCTATATTAGTCAGCAAGAACAAGCCGTTTGGTATATATATATATATATATATATATATATATATATATATATATATATATACAGGGTGTTCCTAAATTGGAGGTACAAACGAAAAGGGGAGATTCCCTGAATAGTTTTTGGGAGAAAAAGTCCCATAAACATGGGTCCGCAAACGTTTCGTTTTCAAGATAGAGTGTTAAAGTTTCAAGTTTTTTCAAGTTTTTTCATAGTATCTGCACTTCACAAGATATTCAAATTAAATTTAGCATAGATATTACAATTAAGAGTTTACACCTTGTGACATGCCAATTTCGATTGCAAATCTACAGGGTGATATTTTTTCGGGAACACTGTCCACTGTTGTCCTTCAGAACTTTTTTTTGGTGAGCCACTCGTACTTTCAAAAATTGTAAAGAAAAGCTTTGTTATACCAAACTTTATGTTATCTTGTAGTTTTGTCGTATCTACTACCGATTTCGAGAAAAAAATTTTTAATTATTTAACTAGCAATGATTCTTAAAGATTCGATAAACTGGTAGAATCATCAAAAAAAAATGTATTACTGCAAGAAACGTACAACTCAAAAATTAATCATAATAAAAAAACTAAATACCAGCAAAGGAACTAAACTACTGCAATTGTTGACAATGTTCTCCCCCAACCCTTATACAAGCTTCTGTTCTTCTCATAGACGATCGAACTCTTTCAAACACTCCTGGAGTATTTCTAATTGTATCAAAGGCGCCTATTATACGATTTCTCAGTTCGTCTACGGTATTCGCTGGCGTTATGTACACTAGAGATTTCAGATGGCCCCATAGAAAGAAATCTAAACTATTTAAATCTGGGGATCTGACGGGCCATGGCTGATGTCCACCTCGTCCTATACACCTGTTTACATAATTTTCGTTCAAATACTCCCTAGCCAAAAATGAAAAATGAGCAGGAGCAGCGTCGTGCATGAACCACATTTCACGTCTCATCATAAGAGGTATATCATCCAATAACAAGGGCAAATCGTTCTCTAAAAAAGGTCTGTATGATTGACCAGTAAGTCGCCCTCACAAGAAGAAAGGACCAATCAAAGAATCGCCAATATTACCACCCGACACATTTAATGAAAATTTCTCTTGAAAATAAGCTTCTGCAATTTCTTGTGGATTCTCCTCAGCCCATATGTGTTCATTATGAAAATTTATGACTGAAGTCCTTGAGAAACAGGCTTCATCAGTGAATAGGATTTGGCAATCAAAATGAGGATTGTTCAATAGTCTGTTGAGGTACCACTGACAAAAAATAATTCTTGGATGACAATCTCGGGGCAAGAGCGCCTGCACCCTCTGAATGTGATAAGGATAGAGCAAGGAATCCCGCGAAATCCGCCAAACAACTTGATGACTTGTATTTAAGGTAACACTAATTTTTCTTGTACTGGTTCCTGGATGTTCTTCTATTTCGTTCAGCACTGCCTCTTCGAGTCGTGGTGTTCTCACACTTTGTGGTCTACCTGCATTAATATTTTTCGCAGAAAAAGATCCAGTTTCTGAAAGACGCCTGTGAATATTAGAGAACATCCGATGACAGGCATCACTTTATTAGGATAGCGTTCCATGTAAAGACGCTTAGCTTCTCTTGAATTACCATTTGCAAGACCATACATGAAATGCATGTCAGCCATTTCGGAATTCGTAAAATTCGGCATGTTTTGATATTAAAATGTAGCCATCTTTAATTTTCAAAACACAGGAGTTTAATTTGATGTGTCAAAACTGACAATAAATTTATTCATTCACCACAGCCTACTAGGGAGGTAACTAGATTTCTATGACAATTCGGAATTTTCTGAGGATTTCAAGAGAATCATTCAAAATTTTTTGTCGAAACCGGTAGTAGATACGACAAAACTACAAGAGAACATAAAGTTTGGTATAACAACAAAGCTTTTCTTTACAATTTTTGAAAGTACCAGTGGCTCACCAAAAAAAAGTTCTGAAGGACAACAGTGGACAGTGTTCCCGAAAAAATATCACCCTGTAGATTTGAAATCGAAATTGACATGTCACAAGGTGTAAACTGTAATACCTATGCCAAATTTCATTTGAATATCTTGTGAAGTGCAGATACTAGGAAAAAAAACTTTAACACTCTGTATCTTGAAAACGAAACGTTTGCCGACCCATGTTTATGGGACTTTTTCTTCCTAAAACTATTCAAGGAATCACCCCTTTTCGTTTGTACCTCCAATTTAGGAACACCCTGTATATATATATATATATATATAATATTATATAATAATATCTCTAGATCTAATCTCCCTGTACACCAATATCCCAACAGGGCTGGCAAAAAAACTAATCGAAAAAAACTTGAACAAATTAAGAAAATACACTGACATCCCACTAAATGCCCTATTAAATGCAAACAACGCTAAACTCAACGTATTTCATTTACGAAAACAAAACACATAAACAAATTAGTGGTTGCGCAATGGGTGCGTCAATATCAAATGTAATTACCCAGCTAGTCTTGGAAGAACTAGAGGAAACAGTAGATTTTGATCTACCCTTCTTTTTCAGATATGTAGATGACTGCATACCGGCAATTCCCAAAAATAAAACTCAAGTAATATTAAACAACTTCAATAATTATCACGAAAAACTAAAATTCACCATTGAAATAGAAATAGATGGGGTCATCAATTTTCTTGATATGACCGTAGACCATAAAAACCAATACATTAGAACGTCATGGTATACAAAATGTATATGGTCTGGAAGATATTTACATTTTAAATCACAATATCCAATATCACATAAAAAATCGGTCATTACAAAATTAGCGGACAGATCCATACTTCTCTCAGACCCAGAATATAGAAAAGAGTCAATGTGGAAAGCAAAAAAGGCCCTTTAAGAAAGCAAGTATCCAGCTGACCTCGTAGAATCAATTTTTAAGAAAAGAATACATAAATTTTATAATAAAGGACAGCAAAACTACCTCTACACAATAAAACATGTCTAACAATACTATTCATTCCTAAGTTAACAGAAAAAATAAAAAATATTTATAAGAAAAAGGATATTACTATAAGCCATAAAGGATACAAAACATTAAATAAACATTTCACAAAATTAAAAACGAAAATTAAGAAAGAAAAAAAGAGTAATGTCTTATACGAAATACCGTGTAAAAATTGTAAAGGGACATATATCGATCAAACATCGCACCTATTAAAAAATAGACTTAATGGTCATAAGTACGCCAAAAAAAAAATAAAACCGCCTTAACAAATCACATTATAGAAACAAAACACACTTTTGACTATGAGAAAACAAAAATTTTGCAAAGTGAATCAAATCAAATTAAATATACGAAATGATATATATACAGAAACAACCATGTACTGTAAATGCAAAAACTGATACCAAAAATCTAAGCACAATATACAGCAATCTAATTAAAGAAACAAACTGATAAATAAATATACCGCCCTCTTATAAGACTAAATACTTAAAATTTCAAACGAACAAGTGATTTATTTCTTTGCGGCCCGAAGAGGCAAACACAACTTGCATTTTGACTTGCTATCAAGAGACAGACAGATAAATTTGGTTGTAGTAGCGCAATACTTTTCAAATATGTTAATTTTATTTACAGTGTTTAAGTGTGAGTAAAGTTATGTAAGTAACAGTAGTTTAATATTTGACTAGTTTTTTGCTTATTTATATATTTCATAGGTTGTCATTAATATACAAACGAGAAAAATATATTAATTTTTGAAAAAGACCAAGAACTGGTCAAAAACTACGTAAAATATATATGAAAACCCATATATTAAATAATGTACCTAAATAATGAGAAACGCTAAATCATTTGTTATATTGCGGGGTTATTTTTTTTGGAAAACTTCAGTGTCTCATCAATCAAACTGGTATATCAACTATTTTTCTGTATTGTATAGACATACACCTCAATATTTTGTTCACATTCATTTATTGCTTACGAGGGTGCTTTCATATTCACACCCCTTCATTCTTTCTATCATCCTGATGCGGTAGCTCTTCCCGTGCTCTATCTCGGCTCTATATTGCTCAATCTAGAGTTGGTGGGACGTTTTCATTACCATAAATAGATACAGGTCTCTTTGTTTTGTTAACCATTGGTTGGGAAGTTTTTTGTGTCTGTATACTTTAGAAATCTGAAATAATCTTGCTATATTTTGAGAAAATATACAAAAAAGAGCAGCAGTCATTTGAGACTGAACGATGGAATCGAAAGCTTCTTATATTATATTATTATACTTCCCGTTTCTTGTTATCTCATGTCTCTGTTTCTATTGCCTTGTTTTATGATTAGTAATTGTTATAAATTTCAGGAGAATTAAAATAATTGTCATTATTTTGTTATGACTCATGTATTAATCCTAATGTGTAATTTAATTATTAATTTAAATTTCTATAAGTGCTAAATAAAGTTTGTTGAATTATTAACTTGCAAGTTGAAGCTCATATCCAGTGAATTGTAAATGCGGCAAATAATCTAACAAAAGGTGGCAAAGAGAGAATTCGACTTTTTTTGGAAAGCAAATTTTTTCAGGTTTTCTATATCAATTTGTGGTATATCAGTTTATTTCCTATATACTAGCGGTCGCCCAGTGGTCGAAATTCGACCCTAATTATTCATTTCGATTACTTTTATAGAAATAATTCACGAAATACTTTTTTATTTATGTATATAATTGTAGAATTATTTTTACATAAATATATCTAGGCAACATGTTCGATCCAATTATCGGCGGATTTTTTTTTTCTAACCTAAAAGTTTCCGTTTCCGATTTTAAAAATAGAGATGACAAACAACTCAATGAAAACTCCAATATTTAATGTCATTTCCATTATCCACTTAATGATGATTTGTTGCACAACACCTTCGGAATATTGTGAAAATAATGTTATATTAATGACAAAATTATAATCACAACAAAAAATTACAAATATTATTTTCTACGAAAGTTAGTACTACTTATTTGAAAAATCAATACTGATCTATAATTTACAATTTTCCTTGAACTCCAAAGATAATAAAAGATGGCCATCACTTGGTCTGAAAGAGCGTTACCCAGCCACTGCCGTGTTTATCCTTTGAAAACCAACCTCGCATATGTAATTACGCAGTGGTTTCTGTTGTCGTGTAGAGCGTTTTGGATTTTACATTTTTTGAACATTTAGGTTGTAAATTTTAAAACCAGCAGTGTACGATTTCAAAGGTAATATGTAGGTATGTAAAAAATATATAATTTACTCTAAAATAAATAATGACTTAACCTAATACATTCAAACAAATTTTTAAAATGTTTTTAACAGTCGGAACTTTGCAGTCATTAATTTTTAGTATAATTTCCAATATTTACTTACCAACGTAGTACCTAACCCATGACTATTCTGTTTTATGTAGAAAATATAAAGAAATACGAATCACATACTATTAATTAATAGTAGTTAAATACACCTACTTTTTGAGAATTTTTTTTCTGTGAATTGAAATTGAAACCTTGAAAATAATTACTTACTTACTGAATTGAAAACTTTCAACCTAATCGCTACAAAATTACTGAAATGTCAAAATTTAAAAGAAATTTCCGGCAGATGGCTAAGCATTCAATGTTGTCAGATCTACCTATTTATCGTGAATTTGTGCATAGTTCCACAATTTTCTGTAATCTTAGTTAAACTTATATGAAAGTTACCCGACAAAAATAAAAGGTCTCTAAATTAAAAGTATAAAATTGAAATAAAGATAAGAAATAAATTGATGAGGTGCAACATAATTCTGATTTTAGTTGACGAACCATATTTACAATACAATGAAAGTTGCAAACTGCAAACTTGCGAGCGCCCAATAAACGGCAATTAATATGTATTATAATTTTTCGTTGGTTCTATTTCAATAGCATGACTATGTAGGCTAACTTTAGCGAAGAGCCAAAACTTTTAGTTTTACATTTAGTTTACTTTCTCTTTCACATTGGAGACAACCTATCTTATGATTTTCTCTAGAAGCAATCTGGCGGCACTGTTTGGCATCGACAGTATGCATGTAAATAATGTTTTTTTTTATTATTTTATTATTTAATTATTGAATCAATATTATAAATTAATTTTAGCATTCTGCACTGAAGGTGCTATACAAAACAAAAATAAAGCAAATCGGTTGAGTGACAAAGGAGAAAATGGTACCTAACCCTATTGACTTTGCCTATTTATATTTAGATTATTGATATTCTATAAAAGAAGAAACTCATAATTTATTTTACCTGGTCTGTTTCTTACAAAGTGAACTGAATCGTATAGGTATTTCAAGTGTGTGGTGTAGGTGCCGTTGTCGGTGTCAGTGTCGGTGTCAGTGTCAAAACAAATAAAATCTCAAGTTATCCAATTCAGTCTCTTATTCATCTATTTTCTTATGTGTAAATGTGGGCACTCGATAAGAAGCTTTCGCTTCTGGAATAAATTTAAAAACTAAATCTCTTGTTTTATTCTACTTGAAACAATGTTTTTTAACAACTTTGGTACTTGACATTTTAGACGTTTTTTGGGCATTTTTAATATTTCTTTAAAACGTCTGACATTTTTTGTTATTTCTGACATTTTCAAGTTTTTGTTGTTTTTTTTTAAATTTCTGAAATTTCAAATGATACAGATACACTGTTTTGTGATTTTTTTCCTTAGAGTAGCTGGTCGCCAAATTTCAATTTGCCGTCCTACATAAATTTAGGGGTTTTAACACATAATCTAAATCTCATGTATTTCTGCGAAGTAGATTTTGAGTTATAAAGGAGACAAAAATGGCTTCAAATGGTTTGTGTAATATACAACGCTTGAACTTAGCCCGAGATTGATACATAATCCCAGAATTGGACATAACTCGTATCCAAACAGATCATTATCATGAAAGGTAGTATCCCATTTTTAGATGTACTTGTTATAAAAAATACTATTAACCGCTTAGAATTTGACGTATATAGGAAGGATACCAGCACATTTAGATATTTATTTACTGTCAGCAACACAAAATGGCGGGGACCTTTCCTTGTATATCGTTTGTTGACATTCCCTTTTTCCAAATTGAGGTTTGAAAGAACATGTAATGGTTATCCAGGAAATATTGTTGATAAGCTAATTAGTAAGAAACTACTTAAGCTAAGAATAAATGAATTGTCAACTTTTCAAAACGAGAAACAAGAATACCCCATGCAATCATTATAAAACCTGCTTTAAAAGAATTTTTATTGAACTTGGTAGGTATAACTCTAGTATATAGAACAACGAAAACTTTACAGAAACTATTGGGCAATCCTAAAGATAAACTTAAGGATTTCGAAAAGTCGGAAATTTATGAGATCAAATGCAATGACTGTGATCTGAAATATTATGGTCAAACACGTAGATCTATCAGAACTGGATATAAAGAACATTTTACACATATTAAATACGGGAGATCTGATAAGTGTAGCTAGCATATCATGATTTGGAAAATAGTCACTCTATAGATTTAAATTCGTTACGATTAGTTAGACAAGTCAATAATGGTAAGGAATTGGACTCGTACGAAATCATAATGTTATATAAAAATAATAAACTTATGAATTCCGACAGAGGTCCAATTCCAAATAGCCCACAGTATTATTTATTGCATAACTATCCGTAGAAATTTGTATCTTAAGAACTTAAGTATTCAGTAACTCAATTACCATATTTTGTTGAAGAGGATTAGTGAATTAGCCTGTTGGGTGTTCTCCACAAATTGGTCGATAGTTTTCAAGTTTTATATATAAAGGCAAAATTGTAAATATTCCCAGTTTTGGTTTACTCCATAATGATGACAGCTTTGCTGTTGAAACATGCGTCGAGTGCAAAAATCAATAAAAGGTAGGGTTAGGGTACAAAACTTTGTGTTTATACATCTGATAATTATCATGCAATATAAAAAAGACTTACTTACATATGGATGACTGGTTGATGGTATTGTAGACCTATCTTTCTCTTAGAATACCTGTAAGGAAGAATTTTTGTAGACATTATCCCGGTAAAGCTTTATTATACTTTCTTCCCTATTCATAAATTTCAAATACTCTTCTGTTGGTGAAAATAAGTCGAAAAATCCCTAATCTAGGTAAAAAATGAATATAATATACTCATTGTTGCTAACTATTTATAATTTATTTAATTTATTTCTGATGATTGTTTCGGTCATTCCTTGGTGAAAATTCATATTTTAATTATATTAAAACACTAACCACTGTGCTAATTTTCACAAATTTATTATTTTCTTGACAATTGTTTCGCTCTGATGACAGGTTTCGTCAGAATTAAATATTATACTAAATGCTAAACATCTGAATATATTATATAGTGTTGTAAGATAATAATGAGTATATAGGTAGAAAGCACAATATGTTTACTGTATAATATTAGTGAAGGTAAATATTATTAACATAATCTTGAATTTTGTATTATGTATGTATATTAAGATTAAGTAAAGGAGACATATTTGTATCAGTTTGGTCATTTAAAAAATATGGTGAATTTTTATTTTTATTGATCTCAAGTGATTCTAACAGAGTTAATTTCTTACTTTTTTGTTCTAGATGTAAAATTTCGAAAGTAGTTTGAGGAATATGATTTTCATTTAATAAATGGTCGGCAAATGTAGATATGTTGTATTTCTGATTTTAATACGCTTTTAAATGTTCAGACCATCTTGTTTTAAATGACCTTCCTGTGTGACCGATGTAAAATT
Organism: Octodonta nipae; assembly: GCA_034190945.1. Lineage (NCBI taxonomy): Eukaryota > Metazoa > Arthropoda > Insecta > Coleoptera > Chrysomelidae > Octodonta > Octodonta nipae. The sequence continues at coordinate 2,397,671 of CM067219.1, forward strand.
TTGGGCAGCTACCACATGTTAACTTATAGACTGCAGAGTTTTCATACTTATTAATTTTATCTTTATTATTTTTTATGTGTTTGGCTAAATTATTGTCGGTTTAAAAGGCTATTTGAATATTTCTGTTTAGTAGAAATTGAGAAATTTTTTTCAGATGGTGAACCTATAAATGTAATGGATTGGTGAAATTTTGAGTTCTATAGCTTTTTTCTTTAATTTTCTGGATAATATGTTATCAATGATTTGAGAGTTGTAACCATTATTGATAGCAATGAGTTTTATCCTATTGAGTTCATTGTCAAATTTAGGTTTAGATAACGGGACAGTTACTAATCTGTGTACCATGGAGTGATATGCTGCAAGTTTGTGTTGGATTGGATGACATGAAGTATTGTGTATAGTGAGGTCTGTATGGGACTTTTTATGATATATCGAAAAATTGTGTTTATTATCAGATACTTTAATAGTTAAATCTAGAAAATCTATTGTGTTGTTTCTTTCTGTTTCTAGTGTAAATTGAATATTGGGGTGGGGTTGGTTTGTGTAATTATGTAGTAGTTGTAATTGTCTCTGTGTACCAGTAAAACAAGCGAAAACGTCATCAACGTATCGGTACCAATATAAGAATTTGTTACTCAAATCATGATTAAATATTAGAGATTCTATGTTGTCCATGAATATTTCAGCCAAAAGAGGACTTAATGGGTTTCCCATAATTAAACCTTGATTGCTACTGTAAATAATACTGTTAAATTGAAAATAATATTCAAACCGACAATAATTTAGCCAAACACATAAAAAATAATAAAGATAAAATTAATAAGTATGAAAACTCTGGAGTCTATAAGATAACATGTGGCAGTTGCCCAAAATTTTACATCGGTCACACAGGAAGGTCATTTAAAACAAGATGGTCTGAACATTTGAAAGCGTATGAAAATCATAAATACAACATATCTTCATTTGCCGACCATTTATTAAATGAAAATCATATTCCTCAAACTACTTTCGAAATTTTACATCTAGAACAAAAAAGTAAAAAATTAACTCTGTTAGAATCACTTGAGATCAATAAAAACAAAAATTCACCACATTTTTTAAATGACCAAACTGATACAAATGTGTCTCCTTTACTTAATCTTAATATACTTACATAATACAAAATTCAAAATTATATTAAGAATATTTACCTTCACTAATATTATACAGTAAACACATTGTGCTTTCTACCTATATACTCATTATTATCTTACAACACTATATAATATATTCAGATGTTTAGCATTTAGTTTAATATTTAATTTGACGAAGCCTGTCATCAGAGCGAAACAATTGTCAAGAAAATAATAAATTTGTGAAAATTACCACAGTGGTTAGTGTTTTAATATAGTTAATTTATTTTTGGTCACATATATCTGTAAACCGCATACTTGCCTAAAGTGTAGTCAACAAACCCTTTAACAGCAATCTTAGGTACACACCTCAATGAGTCCACATGTTATTTCAAAGATTGTACAAAGTGAAGCTCCATTAACACATGCATTAGTTGTAGTGTTGTGATACATGTAGACATTAAATCCGTTGAAGTGCTACCACGCCATTCCAAACCGAAAAAACTCAACTTATTCCAGAAACAATCACCCCAGGCTACACCTCTGATACGGTAAGAGAGCACCGGGTGTGATGATTTTGAATTTCTACCATCCTGACACCAAGTACATTAGCGCAATTGGTTGAACAGCATCCCTTATTCTTGCAACGGCGTGGTGAACTTGTTTGGTCCACAAAGATAAACTCATCATTCATCTCTTAGGCGGAAAAATCCTCTCTAAATCGCGGAGACAGGATAAAAAATGTAAGGATTTGCTGTCAGTCAATTCCCCCAAATCTGCATTGATGAATCTTTTTACACATTTGAGGACAGAGATTCCAACTTTAATCAATGACTTTTTCCAAGAGTTTGTTTTAAGAGAAAAGAGTAAAATAAAGTGTTTATATTGTATAATCAATCGTTTGGCATTTTAGAGTTCCTTAAAATGAAGCAGATAAACAAAAATTATGTATATTTTGTGTTTAAAAATCCAAATTTTAAGAAGTTACAGTATATGTTGGATTGTACAACTAGCATTTTAATCGAATTGTTAATATTTGTATATAAAATTGTTGAACCGTCTGTTAGCGTTTTTAACCACTTGCCCAATAAAGGTCATTGGCAGCTATTGCATTTCTTCTTTTACCTTAACCAGAGTTTTGGTTGTTTCTTGTACTCCTTCATTTTATTATCTTCGCACTGCATTATTACATGTTGGCGATGGTTGCCTCTTTAAAGTAGCAGTTATTGGGGCAACATTGTAGTATGTCCATGATTGCATCTATGGGCAGATCAGTCCTCTCCATCAGAGATTTGTCCAATGGTACGTTCGTGAAGAGGTTTTCAACTTCAAAACTCACTAATAGCGTTTTTAACCACTTGCCCAATAGAGGTCATTGGCAGCTATTGTATTTCTTCTTTTACCTTAACCAGAGTTTTGGTTGTTCCTTTTACTGCTTCATTTTATTATCTTCGCCCTGCATTATTACATGCTGGCGATGGTTGCCTTCTAAAAGTAGCAGATCTTGGGGCAACATTCTAGTAAGTCCATGATTGCATCTATGGTCAGGTCCGTCCTCTCCATCATAGTTTCGTCCAATGGTACGCTCGTGAAGAGGTTTTCAACGTCGAAACTCACTAAGCGATGTTCTGGTACAAATTCCATGAATTCGATGATTTGGACTAAGTGTTTTGAATCCTTGACCTTCGATAATGTTTTGCCCTCCAAAGGTTGGATGTTGTAAATTACGTCGGCTTGTAATCGTTATGAGGGGTATTGCAGCCTAGTGTATCTTGGGAAGTCCATAAAGAAGTGGTGGTTTGCTGTGATATGGCCTCTATTTTCTGCTTTAACTCTGAGAGTTTTTTAAGTGTTAGGATCTATTTTGGCGGTTGGATCAGTTAGCAATGGCTTGAATTTGGTTGGTCTTTATAAAAATACAATATTGTTTGCTATCCACGAAACACTTGTTTAGAATAATTATTGTTCAAATAATATTATACGTTATAATTCGTAGCTATGCTATTTTTATCAAACTAGGTTTTTAAAAATATGTAGACGTGGTGAACCCAGTGTGTTGAGTCCATATTACCTTCGATAGATGGCGGTAGTTATTCCCATACACTGAAATTTTTCTGGGTAAACTGTGGAACCTTTGCTCTGTCAAACCTTTGTTGTTTTACTCAACTCCGTTTCCACAGGAAAACTGTCATCAGCATTGAGTAAACCAAAACTGTTTTGCTATACTCCTCATTTTTGAGCAGTCCCTCGGCAGCAACCCTGTCTATCAGAATTTTCACCACCCCAAACATTTCTGAGATCTTGGTTTCCCGATGTGATTGCACTTTGGGATTTTTAGAGAAGTTTCACATTGCACGTGTATGTATTTTCCTTGCTTCAATTTTCGTCAGCATATCAAGGATTTTTTCTGGATCTACAAAATCGAGATATCGTGCCATATTATGAGCTCTTTGTTTTCCTGTTAAGTGCTGTAAAGTAAAATCATTATCTAAACATGAGAGCCATATTGAACTAGTGACATTCATTTTCCGTAACGTATCCATTCTTTTCTTTTTCCTTCCTCTTTTCATCAAGCATGCAATGAACATTGCCATCAAAAGCTCTAATAATGTGTGTCGTCTGTATATTAATAGTTGGGGATTTGTCATTTTGCATTTATCCCAAGGTTTTTCTTATTTCCTTTTTACTAATGACTTGTAGATTAAGGTTTCCTTCTATTACCAGAATTGTTTCCAAATTAGAGCATATTCTTCTAGACTATAAAGGGGGCGCAATAGACAGAGTAACACTTGCTGAGTGGAAGCAACCAATAAGCTACAGGCTGAACGTATTTCATGTGAAGCAATCAAGTGAAATAGCCTCTATGCTGTTTATTAACCACTCTTTTTACTCTTGGCAAGCTACTTGTGCATTGCAGGCTACCTCCAGAAGTACAGGCTCTAAGGTCGTCGATGGTCGTTAGAATTTTGACATTTGTAATTAGTTACCTTTAAAATAAAGGTGGATTAATGTATGACAGCCGGAAATTTTGGAAAAACCCAGAAATATATTATTTGAATACTTCGAAGAAGACACTATTTTGCAACTCTACCTGGTCATTTAAAATTAAACTTGAGGATAAAGGGTCGTTAATACTCTTGAAAATTTGAGCTGATTCTAAAATGGTGATTATCGGTTTAAAACTGTGTACGTGAATAATTTTTGTATCTTCTAATTTTGGGAAGGGATGACCTGTTTGTAAGCAGTGATTTGCAAATGTTGAGTTTGTTTTGTTATATCTAAATGATCGAAAATGTTCATCGTAGCGGGTGTTGAAATTTCTGCATGTCATACCAATGTAAAAACTGTTGCATTCCGAACATGAAAGCCTATAAACCCCAGAATTTAAATATTTGTTAACTGTTTTGTCTTTGGCATTGAATAAAAGATTACTAAGTTTTTGTTGTGATTTGAAACTGACTTGGATGTTGTGTTTGGACAAAACTTTGGTAATTTTGTCGCTCACGTTTCCAAAATATGTAAGGGAGACGTATTTTGATGGCTTGTCCACAGCCGATACAGTGGGATAAATTAAACGTTGGACTAATTGTTGTTCTTTATGATAGATAAGTTAATTAATCATAGCCATTGTTACGGGCTATTAATTTAATATTTTCAAATTCAATTTTTAAATTATTCTCAGAGAGAGAGACAGTGTGTCAGCGTGAACGACAAAATTGCCAAAATTTTGTCCAAACGCAACATCCAAGTCAGTTTTAAATCACAACACAAACTTAGTAATCGTTTATTCAATGCCAAAGACAAAACAAATATTTAAATTCTGGAGTTTATAGGCTTTCATGTTCGGAATGCAACAGTTTTTACATTGGTATGACATGCAGAAATTTCAACACCCGCTATGATGAACATTTTCGATAATTTAGATATAACAAAACAAACTCAACATTTGCAAATCACTGCTTACAAACAGGTCATCCCTTCCCAAAATTAGAAGGTACAGAAATTAGTCACGTACACAGTTTTAAACCGATAATCACCATTTTAGAATCAGTTCAAATTTTCAAGAGTATTAACGACCCTTTATCCTCGAGTTTAATCTTAAATAACCAGGTAGAGTTGCAAAAAAAGTGTCCTCTTCGAAGTATTCAAATAATATCTTTGTGGGTATTCCCAAAATTTCAAGCTGTAAAATTTTCACGTCAACTAGATCATATATTTTTTTTCACCTGAAAATACTGAAAATACATACTATAATCAGTGACTATATTGACGTGGTCTTTGCCTTATAGAAATGACTTGAATTGAAATAATTCATTAGGCGAATTTACTCTTACCCTTCCAAAAACCGAGTTATCTTCTGACTTTCCACAGCCGAAACACTGAAGGTGTCTTCGACGAGAGACGTTCGACGACGAGGACTCGCTTCCAGTTCCAGACGTTGGTTTCTTAAGATGGAAATTGAATTCGTGGGGTCTCGCATGATTTTCGTGGTGGAGAACTCTCGCTTTCTCTCGAAACGTGAGTCGGACGGGATGAAACGTTGTGTTTGGCGGTTGGCTGGCTCTGTTTGGCTTTTAGGGATTTAATGGTATATGTGTTTTAGTTTATCTTTTTGGGGCTAAGGAGACCGCCGGAGATTTGGAAGGGAGGGCGATAAAATGCTGGGACGAAACAGGTGGACTTTTAACCATCTTTAAACAAGACTTATATATATGTATATATATATATATATATATATATATATATATATATATATATATATATATATATATATGATATGTTTTTTTATGATCAGTATGAGGATCTCGGAAACTAGCGGAGATAGATCAATGGTTAAATTGGGAAAGATATGCAGTTTTACTGGCCCAATTTAATGACACTTTCGTATTTCTGTAAAAAGTCATGGCTTGAAAAAACGAAATTCTGTCGATTTACTCAAATCACTCTACCTCCTTTGTTTTTGATATTATAAAAAAAGTGTAAATATCTAAATTGAAGGGAATTGTGTCCCAAATATGACTGTCATGTCCTCGTTTGCGTGACATATCTCGTTTTCGAGATATGACACAAACCTATTTTTTTTCAATGGTAACCATGGTTGGCTATGACCTGAAAAAATCGGACATTTTTAGAGCTTTTCAACGATGTAACACTCGATATAGTTATTCATAAAAACTCCGTGCTTTTCTCTCTTATTTTCACTTTTAACGTAGTTAGCCATGAAATAGATTGATTTATTAATAACTATTCCAAAAAACATTGAACGAGTTTTTTATTAGGTATATCAGATATAACGAAAAAACTAAATATGTAGATACTTACTAGAAAACTTAAGAAATTAAAGTACATAATAATGGTTACAATTTATGTTAGAAAAGCCCACCATTGTTATTTAGACAAAAATTGCATTTTTTAAGATTGACATTACCGCTTTCCTCAGACCGCCTATCAATTTCTTCAATTGCTTGTAATACCGCCTCCCTTAGGTCACCAACTGTCTCATATTTTCTTTTGTATACTTTCTTTTTTAGCGCGCCCCATAAATAGTAGTCAATAACTGCCAAATCGGGACACCGGAGTGGCCATTCGCGTGGGTCATTTCTTCCTATCCAAGAGTTGGGATAGATATTATCTAAGTGTTCTCTTACTAATAACGAGTTATGAGCAGGTGCTCCATCATGTTGGAACCACTCAATTTCTAAACGAGTTCTCAAATTCAAATTATGCAACATGTCTTGAAAAGTGTATTGCAAGAAATGCAAGTAGCGCTCCCCAGTAAGTGATTAGTCATCGATAAAAGGCCCCAGAATAGTAGATCCTATGATACCACACCAAACATTAAAACCAAATTTTATCTTGGGTCGTCTTTGTTCTACATGGAAAGGGTTTTCTTTAGCCCAGATATGCTCATTGTGTGTATTGAACATACAGCAGTTAGTAAATCTAGTTTCATCTGACCATAACGCGTTTAATAGAAACTGTGGATTGTCAAGGCACATGTCTCTAAACCATGTACAAAACAAAATACGTCGATGTTCGTCATCAGCATGCAAAGTTTGAGAAACTGAAAGTTTATACGGGTGGAACTTGTGCGCTTTCAGTGCCTTAACTACAGTTCGTTGAGATGTGCCAGCTTCTGCCGCAATCTCACGAGTTGATGTAGGTGGATTTTGATTTAGCATTTCCAAAACATTTATTTGTTCTGCTTCGTTAATTTGATTACGTTCCTTTTGTGGTTTAGTAAAAGATCCATACTTGCTTAAACTATCGTAAAGCCTCTTAAATCTACATAGAGCAGGTTGACGACTATTAAAATATCTATGAAACTATTCCTCAGCTGCACGAACTGAATTTTTATGGCATATGATATAACATTCCACCATATTCAGTTTTTCTTCGTTAGAATATTCCATTTTATCACGAAAACTTGTCAATATCGACTGTCTGCTCAGCACTACTAATGGAATTACTTTCAAATGAGGAAACATCAAAGTGAAATCTTTTTCATGACTACCTAAATTAAAAGTGAAAATAAGAGAGAAAAGCATCCATAACTCCGTTATTTTTATGAATGACTATATCGACCGTTATATCGTTGAAAAGCTCCAAAAATATCCGATTTTTTGAGGTCATAACCAACTATGGTTTCCATTCAAAAAAGATAAGCTTGTATCATATCTCGAAAACGAGAGCTGTCACGCAAACGAGGACGTGACAATCATATTCGGGATACAATTCCCTTCAATTTTGATATTTACACTTTTTTTAGAAAATAAAAAACAAATGAGCTAGAGGGATTTGACTAAATCGACAGAATTTGTTTTTTTTTCAAAATATCTATTAAGCCATGAATTTTGACAAAATTCCGAAAGTGTCATTAAATTGGGCCAGTAAAACTGCAAATCTTTCCCTATTTAACCATTGCTCTATCTCCGCTAGTTTCCGAGATCCCTATACTGATCATAAAAAACTCACACTGTATATATAGACTAGTCGTAGGCTTTCACGAATGAAAGAATGTGAAGAAATAGTTGTCCGGTTCGTACGAATCGAGTTTGAAACTCGCAGACGTTTCGCCAAGGTCTCACGCGGCATTCTCAATGCGTTGTCACTGTGAGAAGCAAAAAGGGATATATGAGAGGGACAACATAAGCAGCAGTTTTTCAAGCATAAAGTAGTCCTGAAAGTTGACAATTTAAACAACTTTGCACGACCAATTAAAGCACATAACTGAAAAGAAGAATACACATACGAAATTAATATTCAAAATTGCAACTGGGCCCTCAATAGGGAAGAAAATCAGCCTATGAATCGAAGAAATTTTCTAGTAGAAAATCTGAGAGAAAGTGAGCTCAAATAAAAAAGTAATACTAATAAAAAATACCTAATTTTGTCAACCTACTCTTATCCTTGTGTATTAAAAACTATTTAACCTGGTTTTGTTATATGATTAAAGATGCCTGGGATATTCACCAAATACATGGTATAATTTCGTTTTCGAGATAGTATTTCCCCTACACTTTCGATTTTAAGTGTTTAGGAGAAACAGCTGAAGCAATTTTGTAGTTTTCTTATATCAAGGAGCGTTAATTGAATTTCTCTATTCTATACCTTTTTCTTTTCTGACAGCTGTTTGAAGAATTTCGGAGTGATTGAGGAGGTAAACATCATAGGGGTTTCCCCTTCTCAATGATATTTGAAAAACCTATAAGGTAATTCATCAAAGATCAGTGTGTGGTAAAGGTGATCTGTGTAATTATCTAGAACATTAGTTGCTTTCTTGTAGAAAAACTCATACCCAGGATTAAGTAGTTTTCCTTAGTGACTGTGTGACCGTATATTATATGTTTAATGTGACTAAGACTTAGAGTACTTCTCAGGAATGACTACTGAACACTCTGAATCAATTTGCTGATGTTGTCGTCGCTGGAATTTTCCTAATTGTCAATTTTTTTCTATCTTGACTACTTGGGCCTGAAAATTAATATTTGGCGTTCATTGGACCTGACCTAGGCCATCGGAGATCGATGTGTTGGGAAAAACCAATATCAATAAACAAAAGCTGTTTGATTATGACAATGTCATCATCACATGATTTACCCTCACTGAAACTTGTCTGAACTTTACCAATATTCACCTTTCACTCAGGATGACACTTATTTCACTCTCCATTTAATGCCCTTTCATGCAAGTTTTTCATTTTATGTAGTTTCTCTGTACTATATTTTAGAAGCTTGTTGACTACTTCATCCAGTCCAACTTTCTTTTGATTCCTTAGATTTTTTGCTGACTGTTTCATTTGACTTCCGGTTGTATTTATTTCTGTTTTCTATATTTTTGGTTCATTGCTATAGGTGATAGTTAGAATTAGAGTTCTTGTTAGTGTCACTGGGATATTCTTGCAGGCTTTTTCCCTTTATTTAACAGTTATTTTGTTTTTTCTTTCTCTAACGGCTTCATATGTGTCTTGTTAGCTTTATAAAATTGCTTCTCCATTTAATGCCCTTTCATAGTTTTTCACTTTATGTAGTTTCTCTGTACCATATTTTAGAAGTTTGTTGACTACTTCATCCAGTCCAGCTTCCTCTTAATTCCTTAGCGTTTTTGCTGACTGTTTCATTTGACTTCCGGTTGTATTTATTTATGTTTTCTATACGTTTGATTCATTGCTATAGGTGATAGTTACAGTTAGAGTTCGTGTTTGTGATCCTGTGATATTTTCACAGGCTTCTTCCCTTTAGATAATACTTATGTTGTTTTTTTTCTCTCTAACAGCTTCACATCTGGCTTATTAACGTTATAAAATAAATATGGACGTCTCATACCGAATAATCTATTACCCAACTGAATAAGTCCCCATGAATGCCCCTTATGTTACTTCTATTGTATCCTCTCACATAACGAGAACTTAAAAGGTATAAGGAGGGTACGAGATGTACAGATAGACTTTGAAATTGAATTTCCCTACCGATTTACGAGTTGAACGGTAAATCTCGATTACGATGATGTCAACATTATCGCATCTTCCGAGTCTACTCCCTCTTTGCGAATAAAAAGTTTGTCACTAAGAATTTCGAGCTTGAGATTCCTGCCACTGAAAGTGAAAGGTATTTCCAGTTTAAACTAACGGGTAAAGGACTTTGAATGTTTGTAATACCATTCTGGAAATCATTAGACAATGAATAAGTTGTAGTTTTTTGGGAATAATAGAATAGAGATTAATAGCTGCAACTGTTGGGGCACAATAGAAAATTTTTAATTACAGATTATGGCAATAGTTCATCTATATGTGTGAACAATAGTTTATGTTCCTACAGGGTGATTAAACTATAATTCCGTTGGCGACATTAGATCGATAATGTCATAGTACTTGAACGAACTGAAGGATAGTTTGTATCTCCAGAGATCAGACCCCCTCCCTAGACCAAATAACAAAATCCGAAACTAAACAATCGCCGTTCGAAGAATATATAAAGCAAAAGCTGATCACGCGATAAACGTCAAGTCGATGCCGAAAGCTCTACGGTTTGCCCATAAAGAAGGAGTCTCACTTCATTCTATAGAAAATTTTCCAGATTTCATTATAGATTTACCAAGGCACTGTCCCAAGCGGTTGTTAACCTCTTCACGACATATTTAGAAGAAAAGGACCAGCAAAACTAGAGGCAAAGCTACGTCGGTCATGTATTTGTCTTATGGCAAATTAGAGCTGTTCAAGTTCCTAGATCACCTAAAAAGGACACACGAAAGGAGAAACTTGAGGAGAAAATCACAAATCTAAATTCCAAATCCCATCACAATCGTTTTCAAATACAGGGTGTTGTCAACACTTTTCTAGATCTAACGACAAAGAGACGATAATAATAAGACACAAGAATTAACAGCTACCGTTCTACCACAAAACAAATACACACACCACACAATCTCCAAAACAATAAAACATCAACTACAGCCAGAGCAAAAACCAAGAGATCACCATAGTGGAAATCTGAAGCTGGTCTTACTGTAAATCAAACCACTTACAAATTTGGACCAATTCTCCTGTAACAAGGCATAGCAACGGCATATATACTCCACCAGATCCTAGTAACAAGTATACGAAATTCTACACATTTGTAGTCAAGGAAATCAAGGGATTTACAATATAAAGAATATGTTGGACAAATGAACAGAAGAGTTTCAGCCCGATTAAAAGAACACAAATCAGTTGTTAGGCCTTGTTACAACAACACCAACAATCGGGTCACAAAATTAATTTCAATAGCTACAAACAAATACCGCAAGCAAACCACTACCAAACAAGACTTTTTCTAGAATCTATTAAAATGGAAAAAACTGTATACTTAAACAAAACTAATGACGTCCATCATCTATCTAGTACATAAAATACATAAAAGACTGTTATAAAACAACAAAATAAAACAGAACTAGCCACACATAAAACAAAATCGTCAAGAAGCGACAAAACCTAAACCACAGCGAAGGGGGTGGAGCTGACCAATCGGCGCCGCTATGACCTTCGACGGAGGCTTATAAATAGACAGCCCAAATAAAATATATTTTAGTTCATCGTGAAAAAGCATTGAGAATGTCAAGTGAGACCTTGTTGTAAAGCCTACGAGCTTCGAACTTAAATCAGACTAACGAACGGACGTATTTTCAGACAAATAGTCGTTCACATAGTTCTATTTTTGAAACCTTACGACTAGACATATACAGGATGTAAACAGTATGAGTGCATTAAATTTAGGGGGAGATAGTCCACATTAAATCAACTCTTATAAATCAATGGAGTATGGGCCTTAATAAGCAAGTAAACGTTTTCAGAACATTATCTTTCTTAAAACTAATGTTTGGGAATAACCTTTAAAATTTGTATAATTCTAAACTATAGCTTTTTTGTAAGAATGCTATATTTTAGTCAAAATATTAGCACTCAAACCATTTAACCTGTATAAATAAATGAGTATATTTGTTTTCAGTTTAAAAATTGTCCGGTTAATGAGTTTTGTGCACAGTTTTTCCTTAACGCTGTATAAACGATTAAAAAACCATTGTGAATAGTCCTAATAACACTACTCTTACCAAAAAGGTATTATTTTATACTCTTACTATATTATTATGTAAGGCTCATCTACGTCATCAATCTAATTTTCCGCTTTAATAGACGTAGTTCTGCTTGCCTTCCTTTTCATCGCCTCCCTTGATCCCGTTTCTACGCTTCGTAAATAAATCATTGCCATTTTTACGATATTTTCAAAGCTGTTGCTTTCATAAAGTTGGATTTTTATGACGACATTCTATAGCATTATGTATGAGACACAATTTTTTTTAGCATATTTCGAATACTTAAATTTGTGGACTGGTAGAACAATTTACAGCATTAAAAATGAACATTTTTCAACTCCGTTTTCATACAATTTTGAGGTAAACAAGTTTTACATATACAGGGGAGTCTGTCTTGATTGCAAATATGTGGGGCGAGTGTTTGCCTTCATATAGTTGGTGAGCTTTAATTTTCTGTAGCTAACTTACTAGCTGCTCTTTTTAATAAGATTAACTTTTAACATTTATGTTGATTGCAGCTACATAAGCATGAAATCGTAATATTCTCGAATTCTTAGTAATTGCTTTCTATCTCTGGTGAGAATTTTATTGTAATAAATTTCTCAAGGAATTCTCAACTCAACATAAAAGCGTTAGATAAAGATGATTCTGTTTTTCAGTGGATCATATTTTAATTTGTTTCTCAATCACTACCCAATGTGTATAATATTAGTGAGCTACGCGATTGTTAATTAATTGTTGTGTAGTAGAAGTTGGCGGACAAATATAATACAGAAGTATCTGAAGAGGGTAAGCGTATCTCTGCTTATGCCAACTTCGCGGATAAAGGCTGGGAAACCTTATCAAACACTATTGCCTGCAAAAAAAAACAACTTACACATACACTAAAATCGACCTCTCAATGTGCGTACTTCTCAAGTCCCACTAGAAAACCTTTCAGGGCTCACATCGAACCCAAAATCTCAATCTGCCTTGTGCTTGCGTCTAACTACAATAGTGAATTGTGTGTCAATCAATATCATGTGATGAGTGTTGTGGTTGGTTCGACGGTACTAGATGTGTCTGATTGCTTTGATCTCTTTTTTTTTGTTTCTAAGCTATGATTCTGTGACAGCATCTCGTCTGTTGACAGATAAGTTGTTTCCCTATGCAATGGCTTCAATATCTTCACTAATTCTAAATGTTTTAAGAGGTATATATACTGATAGCTTTGTTGTCCTCAAATGGACAACCTGTCCTAAATGAAAGTGATTATATGAGAGGGGAAAAGTTAGAACTTTTTTACAAACTAAGAGACTTTTCAAATATTCCACGATTGGCTTTTCTTTATGTCTGTCCAACATGATTAACCCTGTTCATCGGTATCCTGGTAAGGTTGGCAGTTGTATGGTTGGTGCTGAGATCTACTTTGTATTTCGTTTAAGTTTAGTATCAATGCTGGTTGGTGATTCCCCGGGTGTTGATGTATTTGGGATGAGGAAATTGGTGTATTTTCTGATTTTATACGTTAATAATTTGTAATCACTAGCTCACTCTTTAATTAGGAATTATTTTAAATTTTTTTTGGTCATGTTATTTATTTATTCTAATAGTAATAAGACGTACGATTGACGTTGTTATTAATGGGGAATTTAAAACATATGTACAGGGGGGGGAGGTACACCCAACAGGTGCTTCCCCTAGCGGATGTTTATTTATTCTTCCCAGGAAAAAGGCTAATTTCCAACTTTTCTTATTGTTGTATTTTTCTACAAATTTAGTTCCTCAAGCTCATTCCTTTTATGGAATTTTTGATACTATTCAGTTCATCACGTCAATAATTCTTAATACTTCGGGCTATTCCTCTCAAGGTCGTAAGTTATTGATTGTCAGTTCATTAGCTCTACATTTTATCTTATTTCTTTTTTATTTCTAGTTACAGTATTTAGAATTTTGGGAAAATGATTTGGGTAATTTACTGGAAGAAGTTTGTCTTATTGCAAAGCACATTATCCACTTATAGTCCAGCAATATTTAAATGACTGCTTTTGGCATTGTTGGATTGGCCGTCTCGTACTCCAGAACTTAATCTTATGAACTTTTACGCAAGGGAATACATGAAATCTTTGGTGTTCAGCAATAAAATTAGTACCCAAAACGAACTTTTAACGAAAATTCTGGAAGCTACGAATATTCTTAAATATAACATTACCTTATTCAAGATAAGATGACATTTCATAAAAAGTGTAATAAAATGCATTAATGCTAATGGTGGTCAATTTCAATATTTGATGAAGTGAATCTATTGTTTTTTTTTATTTTGATAATTAAATTGAATGTTTTTGAAACCGTTCATGGTTTATTTAAATGACTAACAAATTAGGCGCCACAATGTTAAAAAAGATAATCCATGTGGGCCACTGTGTGAACTTAGTAAAAATGTATGTTAAATGTTCTTTTTAAATGTTTTTTTTAAATGTTTTTATATAATTTATATATTACATTTTTTGTCTTTTCATATAAAAATTTTGTATTCAAATGGATACAGATAGCCCATTTTCATGAATTAAGGTTTTTGACCACTTGTATCGATTTGAAAATAAGAAATGGAGATGTTTGGCTTGCTATGAAAGACTAAAAAACAGTCGTGATTGAAAATATGCCCAAACTAAATCTTCACAAACTCGCTACAAATGTAGTGCTTGTAAAAAATTTTATTGTTTGAAATGTTTTTTATTACCCATAAATCAGAATTAATTCAATAAATATCAGTTTTATAAATTGTATTTGTAAAAGCACTAGAAAAAATATTGTGTTACGTATTTTAAATATAATGTATATTGTTTTTTTAAAAAAATATTATTTTATTATCCAAAAAGAAAGGTCAGTCAAAACCAAATTTTGGACCAACAGGCCATGCTTTATAAGTGCCCTATACATTTAAACACACCCATTGCATTTGATTGAATTCAGTCAGCCTGAATTAAAAGTACTCCGTTGTATCCGTTTGGATACAGGGGGCCCAAATTATCAAGGTTACTTGTATCCAAAATAATACAAATAGCGCTTAACGTGCTAAGAGCCAGTCTTATAATGTCAATATCTCGAAAACTCCTTAAAATATGTAGATTCAACAAGTATACGTTGCCGTTTTTCAAATATCATGTTTGTGTTAATCACCGCCTCTAACTGCAGTTATCGTATTGTCCATTTGTTATGGGACACCCGGTATATATTTTGCATAAAACTACTGCCATGATATATTATAGAAAATTTTAATGAAATTCTATTATCATTGAAATTATCACACGCCTTCTAATGTTATCAAGCACAGAATAGACCAAAATCAACACCGTACTTCAATCAACCGTTCCGACAAACCCAATCTCCTGATTTATCAAAAATCCGCTATCGCTTATAAATTCGCCCGGAACACCGCAAAGCCCACAAAACGTTGCCTCATCAAACGATTACCCCAACCCTTTGAGACAGCATTGACCCTTTATAGAGCTGCACACACAAACAGGAGGAAGGAATATTCTTTGCTCTAATTTTAACACTTAAACGGAGAATATCGTTTTCAGCTTCAATGGGTGCATACGAAGCGCCCTCTATGAGGCAATCCTAACAACCCCGCCGTCGTTTTCTGTGATGTCAACCGCCACCTGTATCTGGTGGTCGCGTCGTTTTGTAAAAGGACGACATGGAGTTTGAGTTTCCGCACTGTTACACCATGAAACAATTTTGTTTCGGCTCGTTTGCAATCCAACACTAATACGCTTTTCGTTTAGAGTGTTTCGAGGGGAAAGCACAGAACATTTCATCTATGAAATCACATCAGTTTATTATGCGACTATCAGTTCATCGTCTATCGACCCGTTGATCATTCATCCGTCTGGATATGCTGTGAAGGGTTACAGAGGTATATAAAGTGGGTGATGAGTGCATACATAGCGGCGTCTGTTATCTTCGCTTGCTTTCGGCTATGCTACCCGAAAATAGGGAGTTTCTGCATTGCGATTGATGCTTTGATGTCTATTGGATCAGACTTGTTAACCCATGGAATTTAAACTATTGCCTATTCAGTGTGTCATGGATTCTATATGGTTCGATTAAATATTATCCAAAGGATATTTCGAAAAAAAAAGCGATAATATGAAAGAAAGAAGGGTGTGTCATGTTACAGCGCCAAATACCAACTTTATTATTTCAAATGCAAGCCCGTGTATATTATTTTTTTTTTGGAATAGTTTCAAGAAAACCCACATAATTCTGGTCGAAAAGCAGCCCCACTATTCAACATTAGCCACACAGCAATTTTTCGAGTTTTAAAGGAAAGTAAAATGCATCCTCATGAAATAGATAGGAGAACGTATTTCCGTGAACAAATGATGGTAGGTTAGATAACAATGCCATCTATTTGAATAACGTTAGAAGATGAGATGAGAACACATTTATACTTCACGGTCATATTAATCGTCAAAATAGCCGCTATTGGTCTAATGAAAATCCTCACTGGATGACAGAGAAACATACGCAATAACCTGAAAAAGTAAATGTTTGGACAGGAATTGTTGGGAATCATAAATATTTAGAACTGTTCCAAAATAATGGCGTGCCAACTTTGACAAACATTTATCCTGATCCAGTAAACTTACAAGTTCCTGTAAATACAATATGATTTCAGCAAGATGTAGCACCGCCCCATTACGAAACCAATGTCCGGCAGTAACTGAACCAAATGTTTCCAAATCGGTGGATTGGGAGAGACGGATCGATAGAATGGCCAGCACCATCTCCTGATTTGACGCCATTGGACTACTTTTTGTGAGGACATGTCAAAAGTACTGTATACAAAACTAAACCGCTCAACTTAGATGACCTAATAAGACGAATTAGATCAGATTGAAAAGAGATTTCTATACCAGCTATACGTCTTGGCAATATACTAATATTGCCAAGACGTTCGCGGCGAGTATTTTGAACATTTCCTACATTGACATTAATGTTTTTTTTATTTTATTAAAAAATAATCAGTGTTTACTTTTTAGTTTTTTAGTGTAATGTTAATTTTTGTAATAAATCTGAAAATACTTAAAACTGATATTCACTTTTAGAAATATAAACACATAGTTGAAAAGCGAAATCACAAATACAATCACAAATAGCAAAATATATTGCCGAAATATTACAATATTGGCGGTAAACTGATGATATTGCAGAAATATTACATGGTGATATACAAATAAGTAATATTTCCTTATATTGCAGAAATATTACATGATGATATATAAATTAGTAGTATTTCTTCAATGTTGCGGTAATATTTAATATCACAGCAATATCGGTGTATCGGAGCAATATTAGTGCAATATTATTGGCAATATAACTGTGATAAAATACTAGCTGACATTTAATATTTCTGCAATCTAATATTCTTGACAATATCACAGTGAATTTGTGACAATCTCGTGATATTGTTGCAATAGATTTTGCTATGTGGGATACAACAGGTAAAGAAAAATTAATAGTACATACACCATTTGCTCAAAAATCCATTGGTCAACGATTCTACACATATTTCAGCAGCAAGATCTACAACTCGCCCTTAGACATGTATAAAACTTATATGCTAATGATTGGTTCACTTTTATCAACAAAAAAAAAACAATTACCTCTGACAAGTGGACAGAAAAATTATTCATGATATTATTGACCGAATGCTGATAGTGTATATCCCGGTCACTAAATAATTAGTATTAGTATAAAATATGTTCACTATTAAATATTGGTTCCTTAAATGGTTTATGTAATTTAAATTAAACAATGTATTAATCTGTAGAAAATAGATTCATTATTCTTACTGTAAGTATCACATTCTAATGGAATAATTATATTTATTAAACACTGACGAATGCATATAATTACTGATATAATTATACACCCAATTGCAACCCCTTGAGGGTCATCAATGAGTGGAATTATATCAATAATAACTGAAAATTATTTAAGAAGATGATTAATAACTTAACAAAGTGATGACCAGACGTGTGGATGATGTTATAAGAAACAGATATGTTCCAATACCCAAAATTAATTTCCTTTTTGTAATAAACTTTGAGAAAATGTTACTTAAAATCATTTATTCATTTTTGCAAAATTATTTAATACATTTATTATCACTTAAATAAAATTGTTGAAAACAGTTCTTTTTGATAATATGGAACAGTGCCAACTAAAATTCTTCTTTTAAATACCTGAATCCAATTGTGATGAAAATAAAAATGGCTTATAATGGAAAATTGTCTTCGTGCTACCAAAAGTGTATTCTGCAGTCAACGTCACAACATCGTTTTTATTTGTTTTCTGTAGTTCTAAGTCTGCGGTACATATTTATAAAGAATTTTCGTACATTTTGTGGAAAAACGCAAACGAAATGCTATATGGAATCTAATTATATTGTAAAAATTTACATAATTTCATGAAACAACATTGAGGCGAATCAACCAGATGTGGGCGATTCGAGGAATAAAATAAAAATGTATGAAAGCCTCATAAGTGCTCTATGGTGTTCTATTTCTGCCAATTCAAATTTGAATATAATAATAAATATATTGAATACTCTATTCGATGTGTCACTATATTGGTTGTAAAGATATCAGTGTTATACTAATATACCAAAAAGTTCAACTATCAAAAGTTTAGAATGGAAAATTATTTAACTAGCGGTCGCCCAGTGGTCGAAATTCGACCCTAATTCATGAAAATTATGTATGTAAAAATAATTGTAAGTTTGTTTGTTTGTTTGTTAGGGCATCACGTAAGAACTACTTAACTGATTTTGCTGAAACTTTTTTTGTTGCGAAGCCTATAGTTTGACTTAAAATCTGGTAGACATTTTATCTCTCTAATTTGACAGAAACGGTAGATATAGCGAAAAAACTTCTACCATGTTGGGTAATTCAATTACTCAATTGGTTCCACCGCACGCACAAAATATTAGATACTGGCATCAGCTTCTTCTTCTTCTTCTTCGTGCTGTGTATAGGCATCTTTGCCTGTTTCTCTTCACATCCTTGCCTCTGCTCAGTCACCTGGGAGGTTGTCACTCCACCTTTTCCTAGGTCTTCCAAGGCTTCTTCGTCCTGCTGGTGATTTGTCTCTTGATATTTTCACAATTCGTTCTTCCGTCATGCGGTCAATGTGCTCATTCCATTTTATCTTTCTGTCCAATACCCAGTCATTGATGTTATCTATCCCGCATGCTTGTCTTATGTTTTCACTTCTTTCTCTATCCATTAGTGATTTTCCCGCTATTCTTCGAACTATTTTCATTTCTGTGGTCTCCATTATCCGTTTTGTTTTAGAGGTCTCAGGTCGTGTCTCTGCTGCATAGGATAGTATAGGTATCAGCTTAGCTTTTATTTATTCAAAATTCGGAATCTGCAAATGTAACATGTTTCGATTTAACGAAAATCAACATATATCAAGCGTAATTTTACATATATATCGGAACCTTAGAGCGGAGTAGAATTACATGGATTTAAAAAATCTAAAAAAAGTTATATTTGGTGTCCTATAAGCAGCTGGATATATACGATGTGGTGGAAATAAGGGGGAGTGGAATTGGTTATACGGGGTATTTTTTTTATATAAATAATTTATAAAAATTCTTTATTGAGATTTCCAATTAGCATGGAAACTATAGCTGTTAAAAAAAGCATATTGTAAATGTGCAACTATTAAATAAGTTTCTATATAAAAGGTTCATAATTTAATATTAAACAAGTTAACTAGCAGAATCAATCAATTCCCAATTCAGCAGCGTCTTCAGGTGTTAGTTCTGCAATTTCATGTTTGGACGGTTGAAGCTTAACAGTATTTCTTGCTAAACCATATTCTTCCACATCCAAGTCATCTTCATCTTGATTAAATACACCATCTCTAATTTTTTTATTGCTGCCCTTAGATTTCTTCTCAACCATGTTGGGTGGTACAGACAAATCACCTTCATATTTGATGATATTATTTTGTGCAATTCTCCATTCTAAAACCTCTGTTGGAAAGTCATCACAGTTACACACACTAATATATATACATCAAATTTTATATAATAAACATAGGGAAAAACCTCTTGCTGCCAGGGAACATTGTTTTAAATGCAGGACTGCTTATGAAACTCGAATTTGGGGATTATTTATCGAATATAATTTGTAGCGTGCAAAGTACCTAGGCAGATGTGCATCTCGTCGTCTAATTATATGAAAAATGTTCTTTTTACTTGGCTCTCATCTAACCATGTTACTTAGTTTTAATGACTTGTAGCACACTTGATATCATTTTAATCCCGGATTATCCAGGGTGCTTCATTTAACCATTCATAAAAATCAGACTTGAGTTTGGTATCTAGCCACAGCCACTTGTTTAAAACTCATTGTAGCACTGTTGTAGTTGTCCCTACACTAATTAACCATATTATTATTCATTTTGCACTGCCAAAAATATAAAAGGTTGTTGAAATATAGGATGGCTTACACTACAATTATAGAGGATGGGTAAAAATGCTAGAAAAATTTTGTTATATAGCACTTGCATATACAGAGTACCTGGAGTATGGTGCGCAGTATTTTATAATTATACAGTTGTAACTGAAGGTTTGTTTAAATGAAAGGTGGAAAGAAATTATACTTTAATATATCTTGAAAAAATATAAGGATAAAATGGGAAATAGCGTAGTTCATAATAAGTTGCAAAGATATGATAGTTGAAACATAGGGTGAAGAAGTGTTATGATAATTATTTAAAAAATGTTATATTGGTTGACCAATAAGCAGTAGCGTATACAGGGTAGTTGCAATACATACAAGGTGATTCAAAAACATGTTGAACAAAATTGTTATTTTCGGTGCCCCATAAGCAGTTGCGGTTTTGGTGAAATATATTTGGCATTGATGGATTTATAGTGATACAGGATGGTAGAAAAAATGCCGATAAGTAGTTGCAAATACAAGATGGTTGAAATAGCGGGTGGAGTAGATTTATAGTCAAACAGATTGGATAATTTTTTTTGTAGGATAGGACATGAGCTGTTACATATATGCAATATCTGAAACATGGATCGAAGTAAAATTATAGTTCATGTAATGTGATTAGAAGTATTTAAACATTTTATATTTGGTTGCCCCTTATCAAATGCACATACAGGGTGGTTGAAATATTTTGTAGAGTAAAATTTTGGTTATACACGGTGGTTCAAAAATAAGTTGTAAAGTTGACAAAATGGCAGCAGTGTATACAGGATGGTTTTAATGTAGATGGAAGTAGAGTTAGTTATACAAAGCGGTTAAATTTTTTTTTAATACAATTGTTATATTGGGTGGCCAATAAGCAGTTGCAGTTTAGGTGAAGGTTAAAATAAAAGTTTGGTGATGGGGTGCAAAACTGTGTTTTTATATTTGTTACTCACGAAGGCTCCCATATCATTTCCATTAGGATCGATCAAAGAAGTTTAAAAAAATGTTATATAGGGTGGACCATAAATAGTTGCATTCTACAATATGGAATATCTATCTGAAATATGGGGAGAAGCAAGATTATAGTTTTAGAGTGTGTTTAACAAGATGTTAGAAAAAGCTGCATATAAAGGTTGATTAAATTATAGAGTAAAGAGAAATTTTACTTTAAACGGTCGTTCAAAAAATATCAGAAATAATTGTATACAGCGTAGACCATAAGCAGTTGCATAGCTGAAATATAGGGTAGAGAAGAGTTATAGTCAGGTGTTCAAAAAGTTATGCTGGGTGACAAATAAACAACAGCATACAGGATAGTTGCAATATAGGGTGAAGTATAGTTACAGTTATTCAAGGTGATCAAAAAATGTCGAATAAAATTGTTATATTTATTGTTAAGTAGGGTGGTTCAAACAAGTTAAAAAAAAATTATATAGGATAACCCACAAACTAGGTAAATTTGTCCTTTTTTCTGGTGCACTGACTCTTGACGTATGTCGCCAACAGAAATTGGAAGGTTTATTAGAACGATAAAAAAATTGTGTGCTGATATGTTTTATAACTTGATGTTGTGTTTGTTTATTTACAATAATTTATTGATTTTCTATAAATAAAGTTAGTCTTGTACTGTCCCTGTGTCTTAGAACAAAGAACTGAGTTGTATGGGTATTTCAAGGTCAAAAAAGTGTCGCGTCGGTCAGAAGGGTCGTCTCGACCGGTATGTAATTTTTTAATTTCACTACCATATTCACCATTTTCACATGCGAAAGTGAGGGCTCCCGTTAAGAAGCTTTATCTTCGATAATTATTTTGATATTATATTGAATACATTTGAAGTATATTATGTCATATAGAGTTAAAATGGATAAATTTAGGTATTGGCTGGTGTTAGTTTGTATATAAAAAAAGTGTTTACATATTTATTTATTTTCTGGCGAAGCTAATTTTTCAATTTCATGGTTTTGGTCCAACTACTATGTTTCTGTTATGTTTTTTTTTGCTCATAATTGTCTCAAAATAATCGCATTGCAGACGCTCCTATACCCGTATAAACATATTTTCCAAAGGATGCGTTTCACCGATATGATAAATGACATGGCACGGACATATAGATTCATCTATCTGTCCGAAGCAACGCCACTAGCGGTGGGCTTCAACAGCGACGAATATAGATGTAGGACACAATCTCTCGCCAAACCCACCCGACCGACCATCGGGGCAAGAGAGAAAGACTTCACCATGCAATTCTGTTGGGCTAATGAGGCACCACCCGTCGGCAAGGAATCAGGACACGCAGCAGGATAAATACGGCAACAGGCGGCTGGTCTAACAGATAGGTGTACGTTTAGGGGATTTGGGGGTGACAGGGTGTTGCTGTTTAGGCCGCGGAGAAAGAACATAATGCGGTGAATGCGTTTCGAGGGAAATATGTCAAGTCATTTCGGGGGTAACCTTCCTGTTAATGTTGAGAAATATAGTTTTGCGTTGTGTAGCAAAAACTACTAATCGAACTAACTAATTAAATCATGAATCAAGTGTAGCCAATAAATGTTAGCTTACTAGGTTCACCACTCTCAGTTATCATGATTTGCTTACACCCACGTGCGACAGCCTTTCATTGGGAACATTTTCGGGTGGTGGATTTACGAAAATATTAAAAATAGAATAAAATATTTTATTTTCAATTTAGAAACATACACTACAGCTCGCAAAAAAGATTGATTGTACACCTTTCAGTAAATAAAACCACAATTCATGAAATTACTATATCCAAACGTTTCGGGGTCTAGTCAGACTATGAAAAAAGCACAAAATCTAAAATATTAAATTAAAATGTTTGATAATATTATTTGACTTATTACGTAATTAAGAAATTTTAATTTGATAGTATACAAGGTAGCACAGAAACTTCTAAAGATCAGATGATAATAAGGTTCCTTTAAAATTGGATGAATTAGAAAGGGGTGATCTTTAGAATTTTATGTGACGCTCCTAGGTACGATTTTGCTATAAGATCGCCAAAAATGCGATCAAAAAATTGTGTTGAATCAGTGATCTCATTAAAATCGTAAGGGAAAACCTAGGAAAAACCTTTTGAACTATCCTGATACTGGGTTGTTCACAAGGAACAAAATTTGTTCTTTGTGTAATATAACAGAATTTTGAAATTTTATTTTATGAAAACAGTGCCCTTAGTAGCAAGAACGGTTCCATAGGTGGATTTTGTGTCAAAGGTAAAAAACTAAATTGTTACCGATTTTTTGAGGTTTTTTTGTAAAAAAAAAACAAAAACGCATCGATGAAAAATGTTGAATTGTATGTGAATTAGTCATGTTTTATCATCAGAACACATTGATGTTGGTTTTGATCTACTACTTTAAAGTCGTAACTAACGCTTTGGATAAAAGTCTGTCACAAAAGACGAGAATGGTTCGGAAAGTCAAACAAGGTCTTAAGATTAACTGGTTTAATGACAACTTTAGAGACATGAGGGGGAGACTTCAAACTCTCAGTTCTACTTCATAAGAAAAAATCCAATTTTGGTACCGAAAACATGGTCAGTTATTACAAAAAAATGTATAGGACAGAAATAGCAAATTCTAAAAAAGCTACCCATGACAATTTCATTGCTAATGCAGCAAACAAGGTGTCAGCCATGTGGAGTATAATAAAATCTCATAGGAACTCCGCTCGAGCACCGAAAGTCAGTCACCTCAGGTTTTCGATGATTTCTTTGTGTCAATTGCAGACGAGCTGATTCAGAATGTTTCTTCTTCTAACAGCTCCTTCAATGAGTATTTATCAAATCAATACATTGAAGATAGCTTCAAATTTTACTCAGTAACAGAAAAAATGGTTTCAGATAAAATTTCCGACATTAAAAATAGTGGTAGCAGAGACTGTTATGACATCAATTCTAGAATCCTTATATATCTCACAGATATAGTTAGCAAACCTCAAGCTCAATTGTTTAATCTCTGCATCCGAGAAAGCATATTTCCATCTGTTCTCAAATTGGCAAACGTTATACCTGTTTTTAAAAATAAAGGAGTTCCCGAAAATGTAACTAATTACAGGCCTATATCTCTATTGCCACTAATTTCTAAAATTCTTGAATCTTCATTGAAAGACCAAATGATTAACTACTGTGAAGTAAGTCATATCTTAACACCAAATGAATTTGGTTTTCGTAACAACAAGAGCACAACTCTGGCTATTAATCTCGACTAAGTGAGTTTGTGGCAGAGGGCTTTGAAAATAAGCGTAAAACATATGGTACATTCCTGGATGTAACGAAAGCGTTCGATTGTATAAGTTTTGAAATCCTTTACAAAAAGCTATCTTACTACAACTTTGATTTGAGCAGTATTATCCTTATAAAGTGCTATTTAGAAGCAGTATGTTCTTTTTAGACTCAGCAGCAATATTGCAGTGGACTCAAATCAAACAGCGTGAAATAGAGAATTAGTTTTTAGCCAATAGGCTTAATCTCAACATTAGTAAGATCCAGAACATTAATTTTACATAACAATCTTCACCATCGACTCTAGAGAGTGATGTAGTGAAGTTCTTAGGGGTCTACCTTGATCCTGGGTTGACCTGGGAAGCCCATGTTAATTTTCTTAGATACTTTAGCTCCAATATGTCCTACGCGATTTTAAATTGGGGTCATTCTCCGTGCTCTGCTCAAATTTTTAAGTTACAACGCCTTTTTGTTAGAATTATTGCAGGCTTAAAATACAGCGAGTGTTGTAGAGATAACTTTGTAGGGCTAAAACTACTTACCCTACCTTTCACTTTTATCCTTAAGTGTCGTGTCTATATGAAACAGAACCAAAACAGCTACAGAACACACAACGATATTCACTCCCATTCAATCAGGAAAGGAGGAAAATTAGTTCTCAGCTACCACAGATTGCAACGAACGAGAATGGGTACTGACTATTATGGCATTAAATTTTTTAATGCACAGCAGAAATAAAAATTTACACGTACATCATTTTAAAGCAATAGTAAAAAAATTATCTTTTAAAACACGCCTTTTATTCTTTTGAGGAGTACTCAGGAAGTGATTTCAATGTATAAATTTTTAATGTGTTTGCCTCTATAATGTACATTGTTGTCTATATATTAGTAAATAGAACATTTTATTTTCTTACCATTTTAATAATATTTTATATATTCTTTTGTATACATATTTAATAGATTTCATACTTGTGTACCTTTGACTTATAAAAACACACAGTTGTAATACTTTACCAATATATAAACTAAATTAAACTATACTATTAATTTTGTCACCAAAAGGGTTTTTTCTCCGTAAATGATCTGAGCTACTTCTAGCTTTGAAAATTAAACATTTTTGTTTTGATGAAAGGTTTCTTTCTATTATCAAAACAAAAAATTATCAAAAGTCAATCTTGTTAAAGCTCAGTGTATCGCCTTTCAATCAGCATGAATAGCTAAAATCCAGCCTTTAGTTTCTGGAGGCAAATAAAAGCAAACCGCCGACGCTGTTCGAAGTTATAGAGCCGCTGAATGCTCAATGCGGTTGTGGCGACCGATGACGGCATCGCGATGCGACGCGGACGGAGGCAACGAATAGAGAAAACATAGACACACATTGAGACAATGAGGTGCGAGATTACATTGTAATCGACCCCATGCCATCCTCCTGGAGAGGAAGACAATCGCGTCATGAAGTGGTGCACGGTGTTGGAGGAGGCGAACTCTACTCGCTGTTTGATAACTGCTTCGTTTTGAGGTGGGAGGACGTGACGGTGGTTTCGTTGTTTATTTGTTGGTTGTTGCTCGGTGCGTTGTTAAAATCAGAAGTGGGATTCGAACGGAACTATGGGATAAGTGGAGTTGTACATTAGACTGCGTCAAAAAAAGTTATTTTTCTTTCGATTAAACATATGTAAAAAGTTTCTTCAGTATAAAAACAAAATTCTCCTAAATTTTGAGCTCAATATCTCAAAAATTGAGCTGGCGCATAAGGGGGTCCCCTTTTCCGTTTAAAATACATAGGAAAAATTTTTTTTTGGTTTTAAAATATCTACATAAAAAATTGTTAAAAATTTTTGCTTCTCACTATCTTATAGGAAATTTAATTCTCTACAAATTGCTTTCCGGGTTTTTGTTCTAAACTCAACCGCAACGAAGTTACAGGGAGCTGAATAAATGGCAAAAAATCAATTAATGATTTAAGAATCGAAAACAATTTATTATATAAATTTATCAATAAATTAACTCAAAATACTTAATTTGTGGTATTTATCAGAAGAAATCGCGTCACTAGCATTTTTTGATGATTCTATACCACTTGAAGTAAAATCAAAAATGGTTGAAGCAATACAAACAAAGGAAAGTCGAACTGACAAAAAAAGTATTGACGTTGATCAAAAAAAATTGGAAATATTGTGTACTAAAAATATAAGTGACTTTATCAGGTCAGTTGCTTTAGTTGAAGAATTTAATCAGTATAGTACTAAAGATGAAGAACAAAAACAGTTTTTATGGAAAGTTGTACAGAATTATCGCAAATTGTACTCTACGTGCAATAAACAAAATTACATGAATCAAACTAGTCAACAATAAATCAAAAAATTGTAAATATAATAACTTAAATTAATTAAATGAACTAAAATTTATATAATGTTAAATTAACAGATTTTGTTAAATAATTAAGTATTTTGAGTTAATTTATTGATAAATTAATATTATAAATTGTTTTCGATTCTTAAATCATTAATTGATTTATTGCCTTTTATTCAGCGCCCTGTTGTAACTTCGTTGCGGTTGAGTTTAGTGCAAAAACCCGGAAAGTAATTTGTAGAGAATTAAGTTTCCTATAAGATAGTGAGAAGCAAAAATTTTTAACAATTTTATGCATGTAGATATCTTAAAACCAAAAAAAAAATTTTGAGATATTGAGCTCAAAATTTAGGAGATTTTTTTTATACTAAAGAAACTTTTTACATATGTTTAATCGAAAAAAAAAACAGTTTTTTGACGCAGTCTATTGTACATGTTTAAATTTCTAAATATACATTTTAAATTAGAAGAAACTCTGTAAACAAAGAAATCTCAATTTCTTTTATCCTTGAGTTGTTGTGTTTAGATATTTTATGAAAACTTTTTCTTAGAGGTCCTTTGTAATTTATATACTGTCAGGTTTTGGAAAAATTCGCTGTTTTTTCATCTGCTATTATTTGAATTTTACTTTCGTTTTATGGTTTAGTGAGTAAAACACCAAATGAGAAAAACCGGTTCTATATTCCAAGAAATCCCAAGGTTCTGAAAGTCTTAATTTGACTTTGTTGGCTACGTCAAATCTGAATTATTAAAATATCAATTTAAGATTAAAAACTTTGCCTTCTAATAATTTTGCTTTACATAATTAACAATATATGATGTTTTTTTACAGTGTGAAACAGCTAAATAGAATAAATTCGATAAGGAATAAAAAAGGGCTTGTAGGGAAAAAATTATATAGGGTATGTCATGTGACAGTGGCCAACACCAACTTTCTTTTTAACTGACTTCCAAAATGGAGAAGGTTATCAATTCGTCGCGTATTATTTTTTAGCTTATTTTGTATTTATGTTACCTAATTTCTTCTCCAGTAGTGCACCGTTTTGAATGAATATGGTCTTGTTTAATAGAATATATATCCGGATTGGTGAAACTTCAAATTTTGCAAAAGAATTCTATTGTTAAAGTGATAAAATTTGTGAATGAACACATGCGTGCATGGAAATCGACAAATATCCCCAATATTTTAGTCGATTTTTCGATAACTCCTTGTGGATGTATATAGTTTTTTAAAGTTTAATCTATTAAGGAATATCCTTAGGTGATCTCATATACTTTTCTGCGACGTGCAACTTGCAGTTTTGCAGAAAATCGCCGAAAATTCCAAAATTATTATCAAAAATTTCATCGAATTGACATAACGGACATTTCCTCATAAATATTTTAATTCCAACGTTATAGTGCAGTAATTTTACGCACTAGAAGTTTTAATTACGAATTTGAAAATTTTCTATGTACATCTCAAGCATATAGGTAGTAAAGCATAGTATTTTCTGCTCCTTAAATCAATGAGTACCAACCTCGTTTTGTTTGTATACCAGGCAAATACCTATTTAAATGCAAATTTTTCCATTTTGCGAAGCCTGTGCTTTTGGTTGTCACATTCTCCCGGCGCAATAGATAATTCAGTGACAACACATGTCAAACCTTAAACTGCTATTTGGTGCGTTTATAGACAGGGTGTTTAGTTGTAGCAAACAAAATCACAAAGTAAAGTGATAGAAGGAGTTGCATTTATATGAAGATTGAAATATAGGACGGACTAGAATGATAGTGATCCGTAGGCAGCTATATATACAAAATGGTTGGAATATAGGATGGACAGGACGTTTGGTGGTATAAAACTGTTGGAAAAAATGTGAAATTAAAATTATATAGGATGATTAAAAAACTGTTATATGATGTGGACATAAGCAAATAATATACAGGATGGTTGAAATATTTGCTGGAGTAAAATTATATTTATACAGTGCGATTAAAAAATTATTTCTTTTATAGCCCATAAGAAGTTGCATAAAGTGTGGAGAGGAATTAATGTTACACAGGACGATAATATAATATGTTAAAAATGAAATAATTTATGGGGTAGCCCACAAGGAGTTATATATTATGGTTGAACTATAGGACAGATTTGACTCCGTAAATATGGGATGGATTCTACCCCGTCCTATAGTTTACAGAAGGCAGCTAACAAATTTATTCTAGTCCTTGGGCAGTCGTATGTACAGGATGGTTGGTACATAGGTTGGAGTGGAATTATCTATAGTTATACAGGGTTGCCAAAAAAGTTGAAAAAAGGTTACATGGCGTAGTCCATAAGGCATAAATATATTTTGGGCTTATTAAGTCAACGCGTACTAGTACATTTTGATTTAAATGAGAAAGTATCATTGTGTAATGTTGAGGCTATCGATGTTACCTGGTTCTATCTATTAAGGTTATACATACAAAATAAAAAATAAAGAATGAAAACTACTTGAGTTCAAAAAAACTAAAAAGGTGAAAATAAAACATTTAAAAAATATATATAACCGACTTCTACCTATAACTAAAAAGCTAAAAATAATTATAACAAAATACAACTCAAGCAAATAAATAACACATTCAATGTTGTTAGGTACCTACCCAGGAATTAAAAAATGTAAACATTAAAAGGTGTTCATTCTGTACAAATTATTTACCTACCAGTCTAGTATATTTTTAAAGTCGGTGCCAAGCAACAACAAAGTTTGATTAATTAGTAGATAAGTACGCAATGAACGATTTTAGATTTGCTTGAACTGTTACATTACCAGTTTCCAAAATCGACTTAAAGAACGAACTGAATATCATCAAGAGCATAACAATTAATAACGTTTATAACCATAAGTTAATTAATAAACTTATTTCCCGGAAAGAAAGTCAAATTGCGCAAAATTTAATCTATCCAAAAATCAAAGATACCAATGTTCAATCTAAATACGTTACCCTTAATTATTTTGGAACCACAAGTGAGATAATAACGAAACTTTTGTCAAAGCATAATATAAAGTTAGTTTTAGATCCCAATCAAAATTGTCAAATCATATTTTTAACGCCAAAGATAAAATAATTGATAAGTTCTTGAAATCTGGAGTATATAAACTAAAATGTTCAGAGTGCAATAGCTCTTACCTTGGTATGATCTGCAGAAATTTCAATATTCGATATCTTGAACACTTTCCTTTAGATTAAATAAAACTGACTCAACATTTGCAAATCATTTTCTTAATACAGGGCATACATTTCCTAAATTACAGGAAACGGAGATCATTCACTATAACAATTTTAAGCCATTTATTGAAACACCTGAGAAAATAGAAATTTACAAAAGCAATAATAATTTCGTTTGTTGCAATTTACTACTTAACGAGCAGGTAGATTTTAAAAATAGCATCCTATTTGAAATTTTTTTTAAGTAATTAATAATCAAAAATGATATTTTTAAATTTTCTTAATCAGTTTACCACTTTGTTTCTATGCAATATTCTTATACACAAAAATGCCATATTTATGTAATCCTTCCGAGAATTTAACACATACCCATACCTACAGTTGTGGACAAGACCCTTCGGTCTGTTTCAAAACGTTTTGTCGTCATTCATGAATTTGTTTCTGTTTGAAAATGACATAGTATTGTCGAAACTAGTCACGGTTTTTATGTTTAGTTTACAACAAAGTAATTCGTTTTCCTACAATCATAGAATCTTTTCATTAAACCTAAAGGACCATATAAACAGTATTTGAAGTTGGTGCGGAAATTTGTTCAAATACTTTGTCCCCCATTAAAGCAGAGACAGTAAAAAAGCATCAATGTACTAGAACAAAGTAGTCTAGGACGTTGAATTTGGTCATGGCAGTTGTTTAGAATCTTTTGATTAAATCTAAGGAACTATATAAACATTATATAAAGTTTATGAGAAATTAGTTTAAATACTTTGTTCCCAAATAAAGCGGAGAAAGTAAAAAAGTATCAAACAAAGTATTACAATAAAGTAGGCTAGGACATCGAATTTGATAATGGCATGGGCGGTTCCAAGAAGAGGGGGGGGCGATGGGGGCGATCGCCCTCACCGAGAGCCTCAAAATTAGTTAATCAACTATTAAAACGAGATAATTCTAACTCCAAGAGCCTAGAAGAAGGTAACTTCTATGAGTTTAAACCTCCGGATAACCAACCATTTTTAATGTAATAACCCAAGAAAAAGAGTGTAATATTTTGTTTGGGTAAGCTTAGCCCACCCTGTAGCATGAAATCTCTCCCCCGGAAGCATGTGTCTAGATCAGCCCCTATATTAAACAATACACAACTTTATTAGTATTATTATAACTTTTGACCGGTACTGTATACAACTTCCTGCTAAATAAAATCACAAACAGTAAGATGTTCCAAGGTATTACTTGGACGCCTATGAACCATCATGAAAACTTTCGCGTGAAAGGCCTAAACGACAAAACGACTTTTGTATGTCAACTCTAACATGTTGACAACTGTGGGCGATTGTTTTCAGTTTGACATCAGTTAAATGAAAAGGGTGGGAGAGCGAGAGAAAGAGCAAATCGGCCGGAAAACATTCGCATTCGGAACGGTTTGTTTTGCGAGCCTCATCTTTGAATGGGGATGAAGACGATGATAACATCAGTAGGCGGCATAATTTTCGTTCAGACAGTAAATTGAAATAAACGAGGCAACACAAGTAGGTTCATTTATCGTTCTTGTGAAATTTGGAAAATCTATTTAGTTAACTCAATGTCCGATGCTTAAATTTGTCTTTTATAAATTTCAGATTTTAAATGGTCAATGTTATACAAAAATATGACAGCTCTCTGTTGTGTCAATAAATTCAATTGTCTTTTAATGCAAGACAGACAGAAAGATCAAACAAAGGAATAATCTTATACAGGGTGGGTTTTTTCTGATGATTAGTATGGGGATCTCGGACACTAGCGGAGATAGAGCAATGGTTAAATTGGGAAAGATTTGCAGTTTTACTGGCCCAATTTAATGACACTTTCGGATTTTTGTAAAAAGATATTTTGAAAAAACGAAATTCTGGCGACTTAGTCAAATCCCTCTAACTCCTTTGTTTTTGATTTTATAAAAAAGTGTACATATCAAAATTGAAGGGAAATTTATTCTGAATATGATTGTCATGTCCTCGTTTGTGTGACGGCTCTCGTTTTCAAGTTATGACACAAACTATCTTTTTTTGAATGGAAACCATAGTTAGCTATGACCTCAAAAAATCCTACATTTTTAGAGCTTTTCAACGATATATCACTCGATATAGTTATTCATAAAAATAACGGAGTTAAGGATGCTTTTCTCTCTTATTTTCACTTTTAAAGTAGGTAGCCATGAAAAAGATTGTTTTGACTTTGCCGGTTCCTCACTTGAGACTAATTCCATTAGTATTGCTGAACTGACAGTCGATATTGACAAATTTTCGTGATAAAATGGAATATTCTAACGAAGAAAAACTGAATATGGTGAAATGTTATATCATATGCCATAAAAATTCAGTTCGTGCAGCTGAGGAATAGTTTCATAGATATTTTAATTTTCGTCAACCTACTCTATGTACATTTAAGAGGCTTTACGATAGTTTACGCAGATATATATTTTACTAAACCACTAAAGGAACGTAATTAAATTAACGAAGCAGCACAAGTATATGTTTTGGCAATGGTAAATCAAAATCCACCTACATCAACTCGTGAGATTGCGGCAGAATCTGGCACATCTCAACGAATTGTAGTTAAGGTACTGAAAGCGCACAAGTTCCACCCGTACACACTTTCAGTTTCTCAAACTTTGCATGCTGGTGACGAACATCGACGTATTTTGTTTTGTACATGGTTTAGAGACATGTGCCTTGACAATCCACAGTTTTCATTAAAGGTGTTATGATCAGATGAAACTGGATTTACTAACTGCAGTATGTTCAATAGACACAATGAGCATATCTGGGCTAAAGAAAACCATTTCCATGCAGAACAAAAACGACTCCACTCCATATAAAATTTGGTTTTAATGTTTGGTGTGTTATGATAGGGGGTACTATTCTGGGGCTTTTAGCCTATGGCGAATCACTCAAGACATGTTGCATAATTTAAATTTGAGAACTCATTTAGAAATTGAGTGGTTCCAACATGATGGAGCAGCTGCTCATAACTCGTTATTAGTAAGACAACATTTAGATAATATCTATCCAAACTCTTGGATAGGAAGAAATGGTCCACGGTAATGGCCACCCCGGTCTCCCGATTTGGCAGTTATAGATTTCTATTTATGGGGTGCGCTAAAAAACAAAGTATACAAAAGAACGTATGAGAGAGTTGGTGACCTAAGGGAGGCTGTATTACAAGCAATTGAAGAAATTCATAGGCAGTCTGTGAGGAAAGCGGTAATGTCAATTTTAAAACGATGCAATTTTTGTCTAAATAACAATGGTGGACTTTTCGAACATAAATTGTAGCGATTATTATGTACTTTAATTTCTTAAGTTTTTAGTAAGTACCTACTTATTTAGTTTTTTTGCTATTATTGATATACCTAATAAAAAAATCATTCAATGTTTTTTGGAATAGTTATTAATAAATCAATCTATTTCATGGCTAACTACGTTAAAAGTGAAAATAAGAGAGAAAAGCATCCATAACTCCGTTATTTTTATGAATAACTATATCGAGTATTATATCGTTGAAAAGCTCTAAAAATGTCCGATTTTTTGAAGTCATAGCCAACTATGGTTTCCATTCAAAATAAAGGTAAAGTTTGTGTCATATCTCGAAAACGAGAACTGTCACGCAAACGAGGACATGACAGTCATATTATAGATACAATTTCCTTCAATTTTGGTATTTACATTTTTTTTTATATAAAATCGAAAACAAAGGAGCTTAAGGGATTTGACTTAATCGACAGAATTTGGTTTTTTCAAAATATCCAGTAAGTCATGACTTTTTACAAAAATCCGAATGTGTCATTAAATTGGGTCAGTAAAACTGCAAATTTTTCCCAATTTAACCATTGCTATATCTCCGCTAGTTTCCGAGATCCCCATACTCATCAGCAAAAAAACTCACCCTGTATATCTCAATAATGAATATAATCACGTTATAAACACATGGGATAAACGATTCTTAAAACACAAATGAAGGTTATTGAGGTCATGTGAAAACACAGGCACTTTCTACTTTCCTAAGTTTATTTCAAATGCCAGCTTTGAAAATTTCAAATGACAGCTTGATTGTTGTAAGGTGTCCAAAGTCCAAAAAATAAGGTTTTGTTTTAGGGAACAAAACTTGAGGTTATACTTATACTACAAGAGTGAAAATTGTCGGAGATAATCGAGAAATTGGTAATTCTAATTGATAGAATATACTATTAAATTTTAAATTCGTTATTAAATTCGAATTCTCATTTCTAGAACATGAACAGAAAATGTTTATTTTCATTCCTTTATTTTAGCAATCAATCAGAAAAATCTTGCCTCTCAATTGTTTGATTTTAATTGCACAATATTTGGCTAGTTACAGACTATTAAATTTTAATACAATTCTTGCATCAGATAATAATTGATATCCTGCATGCAATCATGGTTTCAGCGTTAAACAGTTTAATTATATTATAAGGGATATTCTGCCTGTCGAAGTTGATAAGCATAATTTTGATGTTCCGTATATTTTTCGGACATATAATCATTATATACCGTATATTTTATGTTGGCATAATACCGGTGTACCTTTTCTGATATATGTTTTTTGGAAGTAATTTTATATATTTGAATTAAGAATACAATTGGTTGTATATATCAGAAAATATAGAAAAAAAATCGCAGTATTTTGTTTGCGAAATAGAATAGAAAAAATTACAATCAGCACTTGATTCCAAACTCTTTGATAGGACAGAGGACATTGAACGGATGAAAGGAAAAAAATTAATATAAAAGGGAAATACTGGTTAGATTAGCCTCAATTTGCCTACATTCCAAGTCTCTTTAGACGAGTGATTGACGTGCTAAGTTTTGCTGATTTGTTTAGCTCCGTATCATCTTTTGCTTATCTGAGTTATATATAGTTTAGATTTTGTTTTTTATAGAGCTCCCGGTGTTTCACATTTCATAGTTGAGACCTTGGTCTAGATGCCTTTCATTTAGGCGGAATATTGTTCGTAATATTGTTCATTAACGGCATGGAACAGCTTACTTATTTTTTGCTTACTCTAGCTCAATAAATGACAAGAAAGTATTGAAGCTTATGTTTCAGTTCTTAATCTCACATTGCCTTGAAGACCTATATGTTTTACATATCTATAATATGCTATACAGAGTTGTCATGTACTTCCTTGCATATTTTGTATACAAACTTTAAGGGATTAATTTTCTAATTTGTTGTTTTAAATTTCAGACAAACACAAGCAAACCCGTAACAACGACCATAACTTTTTCAGATGACAATGACCCCAAGGTTTATGACAATAACCGAAACATTTGCCTTATTATCTACGAAAAAATTGGCAGACACCTTATCAATTTTAGTCTGAAGGTGAATGATAGGAAATTCAGAGTACCCTTGTATTTATATTATACCCTTAACCGGTCATGCGTCGCCAGTCATGGTGATTGGGTCTTGTGTGGTGCAATCAGCATCATAGTACCTGGAGGTTGGTTGCCGGTGATGCGTGGCGGCAGAGGCCGAAGAAGAGCTTTCCAAATATTTTTAATTTGGACACTGGGTTTGCTAATTATATTTTCGTTCGAGATTATATATGCTGTTTATTTCCTGTATATAAGTAATGTATTGTATATTGTGTAATACTTATCTGTGTATGGAGACGTTTCAACTCCGAGTCTGAAGTCGTTGTCAATTGTTTAGTGTTGTTTTCGAGGTTTTTTCTAAAAAAATTTCGCTTTGATCTTGAATTTGTTGTTTGTCAAAAAATTTGACACTGACAATTTGTCGTTTGGCGATCACTTGACGCTGAGGCTACCGTTTTTTTGTTCTGTTAGGAATAAATTCCTCCAGTCCAAATGAAGGCCGGCTGAAAGTACCCCGATTTCAGTGTTGTTTATAAACAACACAACAAAAAAAACGGTAATCTCAGCGTCAAGTGATCGCCAAACGACAAATTATATATGCTGTCTCTATGAATTTTCTTTTGTACCAGTGCTCTTGTGAATTGCTCTAGCCTGGTCCCAGTTGATATTATGGTGTTCGATCCATGCGTGATTAGCAAACACAGACTTCGTTACCTCTGCCCTTTGCGTAGCTGTGCGGTGTTCTTTAATCCTGGTGTCCAGCGGTTGCTTTGTCTCTCCAATGTAAAGATTGCTACATTCACAGGGTATGCTGTATATACAATTATTTGGTATTGCTGGTGCATCGGGCCTCGTTCTTGTTATCATCCTCCTCTAGGTGTTGTTGCTTTTGAAGATCATTCTGATTCCATAACTGTGTGCAATTCTTATAAGTTTCTCCGACAAGCCTTTAGTATACGGTAATATTAGAGTTGCTACTGTGGTGTCCTCTTCCTGCCTAGGTGGTTTATCCAGCTCTTCAAACGCCTTGGTAATGATCGTTTTCGGATATCCGTTCGCTAAAAGGTCTTCTCTAAGTTTCACTTGTTCTTCTTCGAGGGCTTCTGGTGTGCTGGAGATATTTTTGTCTCTATGTTTTGATGATGCCAGTTTTCGTTGCTGATGGGTGGTGGGAATTGTAGTGAAGGTATAATCCTGTATGCGTAGCCTTCCTGTAGACTGTTGTTTGGATTCCGGTCTTAGTCCTTTGATACTGTACATCAAGGAATGGTAGGCACCCACCCTCTTCCATCTCTATGGTGAATCTAATGGATGGTTGGGATTGGTTCAGGTGCTTCAGGAATGCCTGTAGTTCTGTCTCTCCATGTTGCCAAATAATAAAGGTGTCATCGACATACTTCAACCATAGCTTAGGCTGCTTCTCGAAACTCCTCAATACATGTTCTTCGAACCATTCCATGTAGATGTTGGCGATGGTTGGGTGATAACGGGGAACCCATAGGCAATCCATCTTCTTGCATGAAGAACCGGTCCTTCTCCTGAAAGTAGCAGTTCTTGGGGGGCAACATTCAAGCAAGTCCATCGTTGAGTCTATTGGCAGCTCCGTCCTCTCCATCAGGGTTTCGTCTTCACTAAGTTTCTTTCTCACTATGTTGAGAGATTCGTCTAGTGGTACGTTCGTGAAAAGGTTTTCAACGTCGAAACTTACTAAGCGATGTTCTGGTCCAAGTTCCATAGATCCAATGATTTCGACAAAGTGCTTTGAGTCCTTGACATGCGATGATGTTTTGCCCTCCAAAGGTTGGATGATTGGTAGAAGAAATTTCGATAGCACTGCTGTTAATGAGTTACGCGAACTTGTAATCGGTCTGAGAGGTACTCCAATCTTGTGTATCTTGGGTAGTCTATAATGATGTGGTGGTTTGCTGTGATGTGGCGTCAATTTCTCCTTGTCTCGTGTAGAATGTATTCAGCATGATCTCTGAGAGTTTTGTAAGTTTTCCGTTTTATTTTGGATATTGGATCAGTAGGTACTGGCTTGTATTTTCCCTTCGACAGTACTTCGTCGATTTTCTTGTTGTATTCTGTTCTGTCCATCAGGATGGTGTAATTTCCTTTGTCAGCTGGTAGAATGATAATAGATTTGTGCTCCTTAAGTGTTTTTACGATTTTCCTTTCGGATTCGTTGATGTTTTGTTTGATGTGTTGTGTTTTCTCAATTGCGGTTCTGACTTTCCATCGGAATTTCTCCAGTTGGGGTGTCTCTTTGCTGTCTATTGCTGATTCCACGGAACTGATGATATCTTGTACTGGCATCTTTTTTGGAGCTACAGCGTAGCTCAACCCCTTAGAAAGCAATGTTTCCTCGATTGCTGTGAGAAATCTGGATGACAAGTTCACCATTGTTTTCTTGTTGGTCGTATCCTTCGGCAATTGCTTCCTGGTAAATTTATTGAGTTTGTCAGTGTGCACCTTTTGGCCGATTCGTCTGATGTTGTCACAGTGTTTTTGAATCGACGCAAAAATCGGCATGTGGTCCTCCTCGTGTGTGCATCTTCTGATTTCTTGAAACCTTTCTTATGCGTCCTGCAGGAGTTGGGATTTATTCCAATGATGATGGTTGATTTCTCACTAAAGCATGGCTTGCCTTGTCAAGTATCTTCTGTGCTTGTTTCCCTGGGATTGGCGACTACAGTTTGAAATCATTTGGTATGATCTTTAGGTCTCTGGCGTAGCCTAAGAACTTGATGTGATCCTTTCCTCTCGTAATCTTCTTCATAGAGACGCGTCACCGGCAACCAACCTCCAGGTACGACGACGCTGATTGGACCAGACAAGACCCAATGACCATGACCGGTGACGCATGACCGGTTAAGGGTATTATATAAATACGACGGATATTCTGAATTTCCTATCATTCACCTGATGACGATAGCAGATACATAGCTATTGAAACGTTGTGAGATCAACCACTTCAAGACGATGGAAGTCCAAGGAAACTTCGAGGAACCGTATCAATTATTGCTGTCTTTATACTACTATTGTGAGTACACTGAGAAACATCTTATAAATTCTATTTTGATTGATGAATAAGCGCAGAGAACGAATTCTCTAGGTGATCCTGAGATGAATAGTTTTTTTATAGGGAGTTTTTGTGCTTTTATATATAACAATAAAAAAATAAGTACATGAAAGCCGATAAAAAAGACCGATACTTTAACTTGCAATATTTTTTTCCAATCTATATCTAACTTTATTTCTGGTCCGACTCTCTGTAGTTCCTGGAAAAAGTTTGTTCCATGTTTTTCTTTTTGTACAAATTCTTTCACATTTTGTGCAAATTAGGCTAAGGCAGTTAGCCCTCAAGAGAGCAAAAATACTGAAAATTATTAACAGGATTTTGATAATTGGAGTCTTCTATTAAAATGATACAGATCACTTATAACACCCAATAAACTATCTCAAAGAGCTTGGGGTGGAATGGGGATAGCAAATGTGGGTCCAAATAGTATTTTTAACGTTTTTTTACTAAAGTATACTTCCTAGCGAAACATGTTGTATAGAAATGAAAAGCATACAATTTAGTTTTAGGGCATTTTTGACTCAAACCTCAAAGTTATGAAGGTAATGCCGACAATCCGTTTTCCGCATTTTGATTAGTGTTTCCTTTCCGTAAAAATGATTTTAAATTGATGAAATTTTTAGAAAGTGTAGGCAAATATGTCTCGAATAAGTCCTTTTTTACGGAAATCGCAGAAATTAATAGTTGACGAGGCATTCATATTGAAATTTTATTTTGTTTTCTCAACGGTAATGAAAAATGGAAAACCAATAAAAAGACACCAAAGTGTTTTTCCTGCATTATTTTGTAAATTTTAAAATTATTATTAAAAATGGCTTTTAACAAAATTGTGTATTTTTTAATTCTCTACAATTTTTCGCCTATATTTTGAGGAGAAATCCTGAGAAACTATTTCTTCCCCTGCCGACCCCATTTCTTCCCAGGCACTTTAGTTTAGTTTGTAGGGTGTTATTTGTGATATTTTGTATCACTCTAATAAAAGATTCCAACAATCACGATCCTGGTAACACTTTTTTATTAAGAAAAGTCGACTCAAAACAAATTAACAAAAAAGCGTTTTTCCCGATTTTCTAAAAAACGGTACCAGCTATGTAATGGAAAAAAATATGCAACCACTTGGGAATATCTCGGAACTAATCCAATTTCTTATCAATTTATCCCATCTTCCTAACAGAAAAATTTCCATATTTTTAATACCTCCACCAAAGAATAGTGTATAAGAAAATCGGTTAAAAAGTTTTTCCCCATTTTCTAAGAAATGATACAAGTTAATGAAGAAAATATGAGAACAGTTCGCGATTCCCACGAACAGGATCTAGTATAAATCGTTGACCAAACAGTAAAAAAAGAGATACAGACGATTTGAGAACCTCCTTCTTTTTGAAGTCGGTTAAAAATATCATTCATCACACTTCTTTATATTCCCGTAGAACGCACTTTGAGAATTCAACAGAAATAAAGTTTCGACAATATCCGATGTTTTGCATCTCGTTATTGAGCACACAATCAATTCCCCAGTAATGGACTACTCTATTTTCTCAATTAAGCCGCGTCTTCACTTCGTCTATAACCTGCACCTCCCGTGAACGCCTATAATTTCCGAATAAATGGATTTTTGAAGTTAACTGCATCCTGTTTAAACGGCAAAGCATGGAAGGCTAGAAGAAGCTGTTATTGGAAATTCTTTCCTTAATAACGTTCTGTCTGCACCGTAAATTTTTGGATGGGTTTTCTTAACGGCTCACTTAGCTTTAGAAAAGGAGAATTACTGACATACGGCTAATCCCCGACACGTATTCTGCTTAAGTTATTATATTTCTAAGGTTTATTGGTTTAGAAGGGATTTCGTTGTGGGATATTGGGTTTATAATGCAAAAAATTAAGCTATGAAAGTTTCAGTGCTATTAGATGGTATTTGTTTGCATTTTACTGGCCCATAACTTTTATTCTACTTAATTTTCCCAGGAGGTATTACCAACTTGCCTCTGAGAGAATTTATTCGGACACTATATCTCGTTTTATGTCTATTAGAAAAAAGTAAATATACTGGCTTACCTTTACACCTTCAATTCACTGAAACGTTACACTAATAAACTAATGACTTGTGCAATTTTTAACCGACTTCCAAAAAGGAGGAGGTTAACAATTCGTTGCGTATTTTTTTTTGTATGTATGTTACCTGATTTATTCTCCTGTGGTGAATCGTTTTGAATGAATATGGTCTTGTTTAATAGAGTATATATCCCGATTGATGAAACTTCAAATTTTGGAAAAGAATTCTATTGGTAAAGTGATGAAATTTGTGTGCATGGAAATCAAACAATATCCCTAATATTTTACTAGATTTTTCGATAACTTTAATGTGTATAGTTTTTTAACGTTTAATTTATTAAGGAAGATCCCTAGGTGATCTCATATACTTTTCTGCGACGTGCAACTAGCAGTTTTGCAAAAATACGCCGAAAATTCATCGAAATGACATAAGGGACATTTATCATAATTTATTTAGGCCCTGGAAGTTTTAATTGCGAATTTGAAAACTTGTTATGTACATCTCAAGCATATAGGTAGTAAAGCATAGTATTTTCCTCCTTAAATCAATGAGTACCAAGCTCGTTTTGTTTGTATACTAGGCAAATACCTATTTAAATGAACATTTTTCCATTTTGCAAAGACGATGCTTTTGGTTGTCACATTCTCCCGGCCTAATAGAAAATTCAGTGACAACATATGTCAAACTCTAAACTGCTATTTGGTGGGTTTATAGACAGGGTGTTTAGTTATAGCAAACAAAATCACAAAGTAAAGTGGTAGAAGGAGTTGCATTTATATGAAGATTGAAATATAGGTCGTACTAGAATGATAGTGGTCCGTAGGCAGCCGTATATACAGGATGGTTGGAATATAGGATGGACAGGACGTTTGGTGGTATAAAACTGTTGGAAAAAATGTGAAATTAAAATGATATAGGGTGACATTAATTCTGTACAAATTAATTACTTACCAATCTAGTATATTTTTGAAGTCGGTGCCAACCAACAATCAAGTTTGATGAAGTAGTAGATAAGTATGCAATGAAGGATTTCAGATTTGCTTGGCACCGACTTCAAAAATATACTAAATTGGTAGGTAATTAATTTGTACAGAATGTCCATCTTTTAATGTTTACATTTACTACTTCCTGGGTAGGTACCTAACAACATTGAATGTGTTATTTATTTGCTAGAGTTGTATTTTGTTATAATTATTTTTAGCTTTTTATAGCATAAAACTGAATCGATTTGGATAGTTTGAACTGTGTTCTAAGGGTGGACCAAAAGTCTGGTAATATTTAAATCAGCAGCTGCGTCGCGACATATTATTTATGCAAGAAAACAATACTTATTTTATATAATTTAATCAAAAAAGGAGTATTAATTTTCTTAAAAGAGAAGTTTGAGTTTGAGTACTTAACTAAACAGGTCATGTAGCTT
This sequence comes from Octodonta nipae, assembly GCA_034190945.1. NCBI lineage: Eukaryota > Metazoa > Arthropoda > Insecta > Coleoptera > Chrysomelidae > Octodonta > Octodonta nipae. The sequence goes on from CM067219.1 coordinate 2,440,055, forward strand.
TAAAATTTTTACTTGTTTTTTTATTTTCTAATTTAATGATTTATTGTAATTGTAATTAATATTACAATAAATTTCGAAAACAATAGGTACTTAGTACAACAAGTTGGTTTCATAAGACTTAGAGAAAGTCATATCGGTTGCATGTTTTTGTACTGCTTTCTTATTTTATGATCCCTCAATTTAATACACTTAGTAGAAAATTTCTTTTTTGAATCACCAAATATACCTACTACTTATGGAAAAGTTTTGATAGCTTTATATATATCTAATAGGGAAAGGTAAAGGCATTTCAACTATGGAGAAAATAGAAAATTGATAATTGGGCAGGCGGGATTTTTTTTGAGATTATATATATATAAGAGAGAAAGATAGAGCCACTGGGGCTTGCCAAAATCGCGTAAGGACATAATAATACTAGCGTTCGTTCTGTTTTGATAAATGTTTTCAAAATTATGGAAAAATTTTGAAAACTTATTATTTGATAGAGAAATATAGAGCCATTTTAACTTAAAAAAAAAGAAGTTGATAATTGGGCAGATGGGCTTTCAAAGTCGTTTAGGATCTTAACAATATTTGCATTCGTTTTGTGTTGATTAATGCTGTAAAAGTTATGGAAAATTTTTGGAAACTTGATATACAGGTATGGAAAACGTTTGACTGGGGTCGGAGAATGCTAACGTTAAACAAGGACGGAACTGCTACTATATGCATGAGACGAGGATTGTCGTTTTAAGTACGTCTGTTTCACGAGCATTCAAGGTAAAGCACGAGAATATCGTATCGTACAGCATCGATCGTCACATTCGTCACAGAGCGACCGTCGGTTGTCCGTCTCTTTCGTCGTCAGTAATGTTTTATCAACGAAGGAGTATAATTATTTACGCAAATAATACGGATTTCGGAGCATTTTTCCTTTTCATGATTTTTGCGATGAAAAATTAATTGTCTGCTATTACGCCAGAAGGAAAACTTAACATTTTTTCCGTTTTAAAAATGAAATAAAATAGATACTCTTAAAAATAAAATAAATGTAACTGTTGTCAATAAGAAATTAATCATTAGCCTTATAATTATTTACAACATATCGTATGTTTTATTTTTAAGCCATTGGAATCGTCGGAATGCGGTGATTACCGCCCGAATACGTTCGAACTGGCGTCACACCGACTTCATTCTCCTGGTGCGTATTGCGTTGATTGATTCAAAATCGCATTGTATTCTACCCGACCCCAGAGAACGAATTTCCACACCTGTATAATAAAGAAAGATAGAGCTATTTCAACTTTCTGTAGAATAATAGGCAATTGTTGATGAGACTGGGGGCAGGGTGCCTGTCAACGTCGTGTAGGAACATTATAATCGAGATATTTCAAACCAAGTAATAGAAAAATGCTATTTTAACTTTCTGTAGAAAAATAGGAAATGTATGATGAGACTGGGGGACAAAGTGTTGTGGGAATTTAAATTATTATCCTGGGTTCTATTTTGGTAACTGCTATAATTATAGAAATTTTATAAAAATATGATATATAATAGAGAAAGATAGAACCATTTCAACTTTCTGAACGAAAATAGGAAATAGTTGATGAGTCTGGGGAGCAGGAGGAGTCTAAAAGTCTTGTAGGGTCTTAACAATATTTACTTTAATTCTGTTTTAATAGACGCTGCAAAATTTATGGAAAAATTCTGAAAACTTGATATATATTATAGAAAGATAGAGCCATTGCAACTTTCTGAAGAAATAGGTAATATATGTTGACACTGGGTGAAAGGGGGCACGAAAAATCGTGTAGGAACTTAACATTATTTGCTTTCGTCTGTTTTGATAAATGCTATAAACAATGTGGACAAATTTTCTAAACTTCATAAAGAAAGATAATCCATTTCATCTTTCTGTAGAAAAACAGGAAATGAATGATGAGATCGAGAGCTCAGGAGGCTCGCAAAATAGTGTTCTGGTTTGATAAAAATTTAAAAACCATGGAAAAATTTTGAAAACTTGATATATATATAATAGAGAAAGCTATTTCAACTTTCTGATAAAAATAGGAATTCGATGTTGAGATTGGGTGACAGAGGCTCTAAAAGTCGTGTAGGAACCAAGCAATATTTGCTTTCGTTCTGTTTTGATAACTGCTTTAGAAATTATGGAAAAATTTAAGAAACTGTGTATATAATAGAGAAAGATATAGCCATTTCAAGAAACGTAGCTTATGGCTGATGAGGCTGGGGTCATGTACGAACTAATCAATATTCACGTTTCTTCTGTTTTGATAAAAGCTGTATAAGAACAATTTTGAACCTCTGATCTTCTGTAAAACCTGATATCTCACGCATTTCCAAGTAGACTCTAAATCGATAGCACAAAACCGATGCAGTTATTCAAGTTCTTCGAAAACACAAATATGGAACAAATTTATTAGCAAATCCAACTAAGCTGGATAACACCAGCAATCAGTCTGAACAAACAACCGGCAAATTGGATTTTACAAAAATCATAAGCAATTTATTTTGATGGTTCAATTTCCAGAACTGCCTTATTTTTCATATTTAAAAATTTTCGCACGTTAGTATTCACCTCACCGTCTCAATTACCTCACGGAACAATTGCCGTCATCATCACACGCCTGCTTCGACTTTGTCCATCCGACTCTACTTCTCTAAATTCTCTCTACGCGAGCGAACGTTGTCGCTTACTTCCCCCAATTAGTTCAAATGAAAGCCGCCCGGTTTTAAAGGAGATTTCACGTTAAATCAGAACTAAAATGGGATTCCATGCACTCTATTCTATGTGAGTCGAGTTAGAGACTCATATAGAGAAGTTGAGCCGCCTCTACGCTTTTGCCTCCGATTCTGCCTTGCTTTTCATAGCTGCCGTTGCACCCAATCGGATTTCACGGCCGCCTAAGGACCTAATAGACTAAAAACTAATTTGTACGCGGAATTGGTCACGGACAGGTCTCTCTGCGGATCAGCGTGTACACGGTTGATCTTACAGGGTCATTACAAAAACAAACAACAAAATATTACAGCTCAAAATTTCAAATACATACATCGGTCAATAGAGCAACATTGAAGGCATTTTGTGGCATAAAATTCAACGGCGAACCGCCGAAGCCACCTCTTCAGGAGTAGTTCACATGATTTTAACAGCAAATCCCCTGAAATAGTTTATTTAAACAATAAGATATTACTAAACATATAGATTTTCTTTTGTTTTCAGCTTGTAATGAGAAAAACACTGAAGGAATAGTTATCTTGCCAATAGAGATGTTGCAGAAAATTGGAAAACCTTCAACATGAATCTTCATCGGTCCTGATAGGGGTATTTTCAGCCAAGAAAAAACATGAAAAAAAGGGGAGATTCCTTGAATAGCTTTAGGAAGAAAAAGTCCCATAAACAGGGGTCCGCAAACGTTTCGTTTTCAAGATACAGAATGTTAAAATTTCAATTTTTTTCAAGTTTTTTTCTCATAGTATCTGCACTTCACAAGATATTCAAATGAAATTTGGCACAGATATTAGAATTAAGAGTTTACACCTTGTGACATGTCAATTTCAATTGCAAATCTACAGGGTGATATTTTTTTCGGGAACACTGTCTACTGTTGTCCTTCAGAACTTTTTTTGGTGAGCCACTGGTACTTTCAAAAATCGTAAAGAAAACTCTTTCAAACACTTCTGGAGTATTCCTAATTGTATCAAACGCGCCTATTATACGATTTCTCAGTTCGTCTATGGTATTCACTGGAGTGCATGAACCACATTTCACGTCGCATCATAAGAGGTATATCATCCAATAACAAGGGCAAATCGTTCTCTAAAAAATGTCTGTATGATTAACCAGTATGTCGCCCTGGCAAGAAGAAAGGACCAATCAAATAATCGCCATATTACCACCCCACACATTTAATGAAAATTCCGCTTGCAAATAAGCTTCTGCAATTTTATGTGGATTCTCCTCAGCCCATATGTGTTCATTATGAAAATTTATGATTGAACTCCTTGAGAAACAGGCTTCATCAGTGAATAGGATTTGGCAGTCAAAATGAGGATTATTCAATAGTCTGTTGAGGAACCACTGACAAAAAATAATTCTTGGATGACAATCTCGAGGCAAGAGCGCCTGCACCCTCTGAATATGATAAGGATAGAGCAAAGAATCCCGCAAGATTCGCCAAACAACTTGATGACTTGTATTTAAGGTAACACTAATTTTTCTTGTACTGGTTCCTGGATGTTCTTCTGTTTCGTTCAGCACTGCCTCTTCGAATCGTGGTGTTCTCACACTTCGTGGTCTACCTGCATTAATATTTTTCGCAGAAAAAGATCCAGTTTCTGAAAGACGCCTGTGAATATTAGAGAACATCCGATGACCAGGCATCACTCTATTGGGATAGCGTTCCATTTAAAGACGCTTAGCTTCTCTTGAATTACCATTTGCAAGACCATACATGAAATGCATGTCAGCCATTTCGGCATTCGTAACATTCGGCATGTTTTGATATTAAAATGCAACCATTTTGAATTTTCTAAGCACTGGAGTTTAATTTGATGTGTCAGAACTAACAATAAATTTATTCATTCACCACAGCCTACTAGGTAGGTAACTAGATTTCTATGACAATTCGGAATTTTCTGAGGATTTCAAGAGAATCATTTTTTTTTCGAAACCGGTAGTAGATACGACAAAACTAGAAGAGAACATAAAGTTTGGTATAACAACAAAGCTTTACTTTAATTTTTGAAAGTACCAGTGGCTCACCAAAAAAATGTTCTGAAGGACAACAGTGGACAGTGTTCCCGAAAAAATATCACCCTGTAGATTTGCAATCAAAATTGGCATGTCACAAGGTATAAACTCTTAATTGTAATATCTATGACAAATTTCATTTGAATATCTTGTGAAGTGCAGATACTATGAGATAAAAAATTGAAATTTTAACACTCTGTATCTTGAAAACCAAACGTTTGCGGACCCATGTTTGTGGGACTTTTTCTTCCTAAAACTATTCAAGAAATCTCCCCTCTTCGTTTGTACTTCCAATTTAGGAACACCCTGTATATTGGTTATTCAGTAGATATTTATCCTTAACCAATTTTGTAATTATGACTCACACAAAATCTATTTGTTAAACCACTGTGTAAATTTTCAATAGAAAACGAATGACCCTGTAAGATTATTGATATATGCCATGTGGAATGATCTTTCGAGAGAAAGGCTTGTCCGAAGAGGATGAATTTTGTGTGAAAGGGATTTCCAGTGGTCAGCCGGTCGGTTATGACAAGAAGACCCTTTTTGAACGAACAAATTTAGCCAACTGGATAGATTTTAATCCGTGCGGTTTAAAATATACGCGGAAACTCTTTTGAAACAGGATTCTGAAATAAATCTGACATTTTTAAATTCGTTAATTAAAGGAAATTTAGCATCGGAAGTACGATTTTAATAGCGAAGGATTTGGTGAATAAAAGATTTCCCTGGCAATAAGTTTTAGTTATGGCTGTTTCAAATAAGAGTTTGTAAAGTATACTTTTATATCCACTTTGTTTTGATATAAACCATTCTATAGTATCGTGCATCTGGATGTACTGATGGAAATCCTCAAAAGTTGTACCGTAACCATCACCGTTAGACTCTTGTGGCTACACTGTTTTCAATCCTCGTAAAATAAAATATTGTGACTAAAATTTGTATTTGCTCTACTTAATTCAAAGTTATTTCTTGAACTGGTAGGTACTATGTTCCTGGACATCTCTAAAAGATTTACAATTATTATAGAGGTGTTTTGGTAACAGAATGTTTAAGATTTTTTATATAATTAACAATGTATTGTAGATTATTATTTGTTTTACACTTAATATATTAGAATCGAATCGTTTAGGCCGATACTTGATGAAAATTCATCCTACACTAAATAACAAACTAAATAGTTTAGAAATTTTCACATAAAAAATGTTTTACACTACACGTGTTTCACCATATTATGGCTTCGTCAAATGTACAGTGTATTTTAATCAACTACTGTTGTACACCAAATTTGTTCCATTTATAGTAATCTCACACAGAACCATTAAAGAGATTAAGGAGAGGGGAGGAATTTGTATCTAGTTGGTCATTTAACAAAAGGCCTGAATATTTAAGGTTATTGATTTCTAAAGTTTCTAAATATTTTGTGTGGCTGTAGCAGACTTCAAGAGAAGTTTGAAATACCATTTGACCAAAAAGTTGGTTTCACCTTCCTTCAAGAATTGAATTCTTGACATCGATCCTTGATGAAAATCCATCCACTAAATAAACTAAATATTTCATAAATTTTCAACTACAAAATGTTTTACACTACACGTGTTTCGCCATATTATATATTATGGCATCGCATCTCTGAGCATAGAAGGAGCTATGAGACAAATGATCAAAAATATAACTATGCCGTACATTTATCTGCTTAAAATCATTAATTTGAAAAAGATTTCGAAATTTTGCATACAGAAAACAAAAGTTTAAAATTGAATTCTTAAGAAACTTTAGAAATTAATAACCTTAAACATTCAAGCCTTTTGTTAAATGACCAACTAGATACAAATTCCTTCCCTCTCCTTAATCTCTTTAACGTTTCTGTATGAGATTACTATCAATAAATATAGCATACAACAGTAGTTGTTTAAAATACATTGCACACCTGACGAAGGTATAATATGGCGAAACATTGTTTATGTTGAAATTTCTATTTAGTTTGCTAATTAGTTAATAGATTAGTACTTTTTAATATTCATGGCATCCTAAAATAATATATAATACCTTGTTTTGTTTTTTCTGTATTATGTCAATTTCAGAATTATTCCTCAAAAACCACTGTGTTGAGCAGTAATAAAAGTGTGAACCTCTAATAGTTTTATAAATTATTTGAGAATGATCAAATCTTTTATTTCAAATGATGGTACAATTGTTTCGGTTTAGTAATGGAAAACAATGTCTTATAAGTGACCACCTGCTGCTGTACGACAAGCTTCTAATCTTATGCTAAAATTTTCAATAACTTTCTGCGGTTCAATTACTTGAAAACAGTCAAAAATGTTCTCCTTTAGATCATCAATTGTTTGTGGATCGTTGGCATAGACCTTTTATTTCAAATAGCTCCATAGGAAAAAATCTAAAGGTGTTAGATCGCAAGATCTAGGGGGTCAATTAGTGTTTCCTCTTCCAGCAATTATTCGATTACCAAATTGTTGTTTCAAAAGATTGACTGTTTCTGCTGCTGAATGACATGTTGCACCGTACTGTTGAAACCACATATTCTGCATATCAATATGCTCCAATTCATCCCACAAACACTTCGATATCGATCTCCATTTACAGTAACAGCATTTCCATTGTCATCTTCAAAAAAGTATGGACCAATCACTCCACCAGCCCAAAGACCACACCAAACAGTTACTTTTTGTGGATGCATCGGTCTCTCCATTATTTCTCGTGCATTTGCTTCACCACAGAATCGACAATTTTGATTGTTAACAAATCCACCCAATTCAAAATGTGCTTCTTCGCTGAAGATGATTTTGTTGAAAAAATTCACATTTTCAAGTTTCTGTTGTATGGCCCAATTAACGAATTGACGACGTAAACCAAAGTCTGTTGGCTTTTTTTCTTGCGTTATCTGAACCTTGTAAGCCTTTAAATGAAGATCTTTGTGCAAAATTCTGAATAAAGTGGTTTTTGGAATGTTCCATTGCTGTACAACAACACTAACAGTAACAGCTGCAATATTTTCTTCTGAACGTCCACTAAAATGATATGTTTTGCTTTTTTCATCTTTTACTAAACTTTAAGCAAATTTAAAGTTATTTCTAATAATAAACACGCGGTGCTCAATCGTATTTCTCTCCATTTTTAATAACCGGAATATTCCTACTTGTCATCTCTAAAATAACAAATGATATTCTAGTACAAAAAATATAAATGGAGGCAAATTTAAAAATTAAACTCAAATTGGAACACCCTTTACAAGGTAATCTTAACGCTAATACAATATTTATAATTTAAATACAATGTAATTAATAATTATATTAATTTGAAAATTTACAATGGCATTAACCTGTAAGACATAATCTGTTTTAAAAAAATGATGTGTCAAATGATTGGCTAAAAGAAACCTTTAAAAAGAGGTATCACATGTTATTCCTTTGTATTTAAACTTGTGGAAGTGATATTTACCCCCGCTTTGGGATTAAAATTGCAGAGTGACCAATACGTGTAAAATGTGTCCCTGTAAATATAAATTAACATATATATTTGTCTTTTTCTTTTAAAGTTATTTTGGGTGGCTAGTTTTTAAATGACAGCCCCGTGTTTATTTTCCACTTCTCATATCCTGTTTCATTTCATTAACATGAATTATAAACAATTTCCCTAGATGATATTTAATTGTATCCAAAAAAAGTGCATTGATGATACCCGCTGGAAAAGAAACACAATTTACTATACCTCTGTCACATCGAAGACACCTCATTTCACACTTCTCCCTCACCTCATTTAAAATCTCCAATCTCAAATAACCTAATTCCCCGTGTAAGCGCCGAGGAAAAGCCAATAAATATTAAAGCTAAGATGAAATCCGAAGACAGCTTTTTGATCGTATTTATTTTGAGCATACAATTCCACCTCTACCGCTTTCACCGTGGCGCGGGACGAAGGAGAAGACGACCCGAAAGAGATATACACAACAAGAAAAGCAGACAGAAAGATGTCCAGGTGAAACGCCGGAGACGTGTGCGAAGGAGCAAGACAGAGCAACGAAGCGGGACCGCTAGATCGGAGCCAGATAGAGCGGGATTGAGATAGAGCCGTAGAGGTGGCGGCAAAACCTGTAGAGTGGATGATATCTGTGAAACAGGGTGGGGGGCAGGAGCGATGCAATGCTCGCGCAGCGTTCTTCGCTGATACCGATGCTACAGCTGGGAAAAACGGCATTTCAGTTTTCAGTGTTGTGAGTGACATCGGAATAGCATGATCACAGAAGCTTTTCCTCATGATGGGGAAATCCCCGATGTATATCTACTCGATCAAGTTTCAATCCACACCATATCTGTTGGGTAAGTAAATTTTACATAGCATGAATTCATGACAAATCATTCTTTTTGCCGGTCAAAACTACTTTAAATATTACCCAAACTTATAATGAATATGATTTAACTTTGTGATATGTAAGGTTTCCTAAGTAGTTGTAAAGTAGGACTCATAATATTAGCTTATTTAACAGCGGAAACCAGGTTGGAGGGTCAAAGATCTCCTGACCTAGTTTCAAACCGTCGGAGCTTTCCTCAATACACTAACGAGAAAATTTTAACGAGGAATTTGAGTATCTCTTTAATGATTTCAATTTATTTTATTGCGAATTTCTAGTAACGACTCTCATATTCTAGTGACTCCTTTATTGAGTTGTGCGATTATTTCGTTCTTACAATACTGAAAATGAAATATATTGTACAAAGAGTGGCTGTTTTTTTTTGGTAGAAAACCGTTCTAATCAACATTTTGAACATTTTCAATTGAATACTTTATAAAATTCTGCCAATAACATATTGGACTTAGTTTTCTCTAATATCCATGATTCCTGTATTGAGTTAAGTGATGAACATATTTTTGCATGCAACAAATTTAATTTTCCTTTAAATTATTCATTTAAGTTTGTAGGTAGTCGGAATAAGGTATTGAACGAAACTCTTTATGACTTTAACCGAGCTAATTTTAAAGAAATCAATAATCATTCGAAAAATTTTAAATTACCAGATATTATTGTTCACCAAAACTTTAATGACTGCATTGTACATTTCAATGAGTTAGTATCATATCTGATTGATAAATTTGTCCCTACCTTCAAAACTAATCCTAGATCATTCTCTTCTTGGTTCTCAAAGTAATTAAAAGTTGCTATTATTAATAAAAAAAATAGATCATAAATAAATTCTCATTTTTTCTATGCTTAATTCAAAGCTGAAAGGGCTCTTTGTAAATTCTTATTGACAAGAGGCAAAAAAAGTAATTATTTCGACTACAGCGGAATCTATTCTAAAACGGGCAAATAACTTATACAGGGTGTTTTTTTGATGATCCGTATGGGGATCTCGGGTACTAGCGGAGATAGAGCAATGGTAAAATTGGGAAAGATTTGCAGTTTTGTTGGCCCAATTTAATAACAGTATAGGATTTTTTTAAAAAGTCATGGCTTACTAGATATTTTGAAAAAAGAAATTCTGTCGATTTAGACAAATCTCTCTAGCTCCTTTGTTTTTGATTTTATAAAAAAAGTTTACATATCGATATTGAAGGGAATTGTATCCCGAATATGATTGTTATGTCCTCGTTTGCGTGACAGCTCTCGTTTTCGAGATATGACACAAACTTATCTTTTTTTGAATGGAAACCATAGTTGGTTATGACCTCAAAAATAGGACATTTTTAGAGCTTTTCAACGATATAATACTCGATATAGTTATTCATAAAAATAACAGAGTTATGGATGCCTTTCTCTTTTTTTCACTTTTAACGTAGTTAGCTATGAAATAGATTGACTTATTAATAACTATTCCAAAAAACATTTAACGATTTTTTTATTAGGTATATCTGATATAACGAAAAAACTAAATAAGTAGGTACTTACTAAAAACTTAAGAAATTAAAGTACATAATAATGGTTACAATTTATGTTCGAAAAGTCCACCATTGTTATTTAGACAAAAATTGCATCTTTTTAAGATTGACATTACCACTTTCCTCACAGACCGCCTATTAATTTCTTCAATTGCTTGTAATACCGCCTGCCTTAGGTCACCAACTGTCACATACTGTATACTTTGTTTTTTAGCGCACCCCATAAATAGAAGTCTATAACTGCCAAATCGGGAGACCCGGGTGGCCATTCGCGTGGGCCATTTCTTCCTATCCAAGAGTTTGGATAGATATTATCTAAGTGTTGTCTTACTAATAACGAGTTATGAGCAGGTGCTCCATCATGCTGGAACGACTCAATTTCTAAACGAGTTCTCATATTCAAATTATGCAACATGTCTTGAAAAGTGTATTGCAAGGAATGTATGAAACATCCCCAGTAAGTGATTCGTCATAGATAAAAGGCCCCACAATTGTAGACCCTATGATACCACACCAAACATTAAAACCAAATTTTATTTGGGGTCGTCTTTGTTCTACATGGAAAGGGTTTTCTTTAGCCCAGATATGCTCATTGTGTCTATTGAACATACCGCAGTTAGTAAATCAAATTTCATCTGACCATAACACCTTTAATGGAAACTGTGAATTGTCAAGGCACATGTCTCTGAACCATGTATAAAACAAAATACGTCGATGTTCGTCACCAGCCGGCAAAGTTTGAGAAACTGAATGTTTGTACGGGTGGAACTGGTGCGCTTTCAGTACCTTAACTACAGTTCCTTGAGATGCGCCAGTTTCTGCCGCAATCTCTCGAGTTGATTTTGATTTACCATTGCCGAACCATTTATTTGTGCTGCTTCGTTAATATGATTACGTTCCTTTGGTGGTTTAGTAAGATCCATATCTGCGTAAACTATCGTAAAGCCTTTTAAATGTACATAGAGCAAGTTGACGACGATTAAAATATCTATGAAAGTATTCCTCAGCTGCACGAACTGAATTTTTATGGCATATGATATAACATTCCACCATATTCAGTTTTTCTTCGTTAGAATATTCCATTTTATCACGAATACTTGTCAATATCAACTGTCAGTTCAGCACTACTAATGGAATTACTCTTAAATGAGGAAACGTCAATGTGAAAACAATCTTTTCCATGGCTATTGCAAATTGAAAGTTTGATTTTTGACATTTAAGTTTACATATGATTTTTGTTGTTTTTAAATATACAGGGAGCACAAAAAATTCTAAAGATCATGTATTATGCAAACTTTCCATTTGCAATTTACATTTTCATTACATATTTTAAAGCCATTGACAACGAAGTCAGAATCGACTTTGAAAAGGTTGGTATTTTCTTTCAATATACGGCTTTTTTAATTCACTCGTTGTGTTATTCCCAAGAAAAAATAAAAATAATCAATATATACAGACCTATCTAGAGATTTTGATCTCGTTTACATTGGTTTGCTGCTCCGAAAATTACAGACTTATACTTTTTAAGGAGCATTGTTGACATTTTTATTTATTTCTAGTAGCAACATGAAAAATATTCCGTCTTTCGAGCAATAATTATTAAGGACTATCCGAGATCGATATTGGGCATTTAGAGACCTCACTCACCTCATAAATTTTTTGCCTGATATCTCCTACTTACTGCGCCAAATCTTAGATTTTTGTCAATAATAATTAATGAACCTGAAAAGTCTATAACATAAAAATTCAGTAACAGTACGAACAATTGTTCATCTTTGTCTGCATTATTCTGTAAATTCTCTAAATAATTTAAAACTTTTCACTACAATTACAATTCCGGGTAAAGTTGAACAACATCTGGTTTCAGACTGATAAATTAACTCATATCCAAATCATTCTCTTGAAAATCCTCTATTATAACCCATTCTAGATAATGGAAATGCTGTGGAACCTTTGGTGTGTCACAAATGAAAATACACAGTAAATGTTTGGTGCAAAAAGTGTGTTTTTTCATCCAGTCTAGATAGTCCACAACACAGAAATACGACTCGGAATGGTCATGTAGAACCATTCAGTTCTGGCATTAATGACACTACTAGTCGCTATGCAATGGCAGTTTTGCTACCTTGATATACTGACCTATGCCCCCACCTCATGATTTTATTACAATGTAATATATGGTAAAGTCAAAATAACAGTTTATAGTATGGCATTCCCATAAGAAACATTTATTCAACAAAATGTTTTAAATTGTTTTAAATAATACGCAACAATTGTAAGAGACAATCTTCGTATCACAATCTTTAACGTTGTTTTCCATATTTTAAACAAAACAGTTTAAATGTCTAAGTACTTCTTGGGAAATAACACCACAGTTTAAAGAAAAATGCTGTATATTCCAAACGTTTCGGGGTCTACGTCAGACCCCGTTGTCAGTGGTTAAGAAACTATGGATGAAAAAGGCACGATTCTTAGATGTAAATTAAAATACTTGACAATGTGTATTATTTGATTTCTGACGTAACTAAGAGAATTTTATTTGTAATATACAGGATAGCACAGAATATTCTAAAGATCATATAATCATAAAGCTTCTTTCAAATTGGAAGAATTTGAAAGGGAGATTTTCAGAATTTTATGTGGCGCTCCTAGGTGCGACTTTGTTATAAGATTCGCCAAAAATGCGATCAAGGACTTTGTTGATTTAGTGATCCCATTAAAATCATAAAGGAAAACCTAGGAAAAACCTTATGAACTATCCCGATTTTGGGTTGTTCACAAGGACATGACCATTAGCAATTTCTTCCGTAATCATCGGCAACCAGGAACGACTGAATTCTACGGAGGTAGTAGCGATACAATCGTTTTCATTTAACAACATTAAAGCAGACTCTTTTAGTTTTCTTTTAGTGTTGTGTTCTTCTTTGCGTAATATAACTGAATTTTGAAACTGTATTGTATGTTCAAGGTTCCAAGCATATTCGCAAATTTTGAATTTTTCAAATTGTAATTTTTTTATGTAATTTTTGTGTTCGTTTATTCGAACATTCAGAGGTCAAGAGGTTTCTCCAATATAGAATTTATTACATTCACAAGGGATTTTATAAATGCAAATTTTTGTATTTTGAATAGTGTTATTTGATTTGATTTTTCATACAATTGATTTTAGTGTATTTCTTGTTTTAAATGTTTTGATATTATATGTGTTTCCCACTCTTATTAGTCTTTTTGATAGACCCTGTATGTATGGTATAGTTATTGTATTAATGTGATTATCTTGGGCGTCAGTGTTGCTTGGTGAAGTTTGATGTTGGTTGTTAGGGATTGTTTGGCATTCGATTTTGTTTAACTCGTTATTAATAAATTTATTTGGGTCATGATTGGCAGAAAGTACATTTTTTATAAACGTTTTTTCTTCATTGAAGTCATTGATGTTAGAACAGTTGGTTTTTTGCTCCCAAGATAATCACATTAATACAATAACTATACCATACATACAGGGTCTGTCAGAAAGAGTAAAAGGAGTGGGAAACATATAATATCAAAACATTATTTAAAACATGAAATACACTAAAATCAATTGTATCAAAAACCAAACCAAATAACACAACTTAAAATACAAAAAATTGCATTTATAAAATCGCTTGTAAATTCTATATTGGAGAAACCTTCGAATAAACGAACACAAAAATTAAATAAAAAAACGACAATTTGAAAAATCCAAAACTTGCGATAATGCTTGGGCACTTGGTCATAAAATACAGTTTCAAAATTCAGTTATATTACACAAAGAAGAACACAACACCAAAAGAAAACTCAATGAGTCTGCTTTAATTTTGTTAAATGAAAACGATTGTATCGCTACTACCTCCGTAGAATTCAGTCGTTCCTGGTTGACGATGATTAAGGAAGAAATTGCTAATGGTCATGTCCTTGTGAACAACCCAATATCGGGATGGTCCTAGGTTTTCCCTTATGATTTTAATGGGATCACTGAATCAACAAAGTTCTTTGGTCGCATTTTTGGCGAATGCACTTATAACAAAGTCGCACCTAGGAGCGCCACATAAAATTCTGAAAAACTCCCTTTCAAATTCTTCCAATTTGAAAGGAGCTTTATGATTATATGATCTTTAGAAATTTCTGTGCTACCCTGTATACTACAAATAAAATTCTCTTAGTTACGCCAGAAATCAAATAATACGTATCGTCCAATACTTTAATTTTCATCTTAGAATTGTGCCTTTTTTATCCACAGTTTCTTAACCATTCACAACGGGGTCTGACTTAGACCCCGAAATGCTTGAAATATACAGCAATTTTCTTTAAACTGTGGTGTTATTTCCCACGAAGTACTTAGTCAATGAAAAATATGCCACAATTATCGTTCAGAAAACAAAAACAGTTTAAACTCTATGACAAAAGCAAAGATTCGCAATTTAACCACCTCAAACCCATTTATCCTGGCAAACGCGCAGAAATTAATCCAATTCAAAATTCTCTAATAATTGTTAGCTAAGGAGACGGAGTATGCCATTCCAAAGCTTCCCTTCTTTGTGGTCGGGAATTAACTTTTTTTGCCTAGCACTGTAACTATCGGAACACCTTTGTCCCAAGTTCTTTAATGCAGATTCCGCTTTGTTTCCCGAACACAATGCGGGAAATTAACTTCAATATCTCTCTGGTGTTTCTGTTTCATGAAGGGAAAAGTTTCCTACGTCAGCTTTTCGGGCTGTACTTCAAAGTCTCAAGCTGGAAACAAAAACAAGTTTTGGTAGTCTCGGTGAATGAAGGTTTTTTTAGAAATGATGTTTATATGTTTAAAAAATATTGCAGGGCTATAAAAATTTGCCTCAATAAAATTTCAAATAATAAATATTTAGTTTGAATCGATTTATCTACGTTTCTTTTTCTGCATCACCTATTCTTATTGTGAATTTTTTATACATTTTTCTGATGATAAAATTTAACATTAACACTTGAGTTTAGAGTAAATGCTCTATTTTTAATTTTGGATTTGCTTGGCACCGACTACAAAAATATACTAGATTGGTAGGTAATTAATTTGTACAGAATGAGCACCTTTTAATTTTTACATTTTTTACGTCCTGGGTAGGTACCTAACAACATTTAATGTGTTATTTATTTGCTAGAGTTGTATTTTGTTATAATTATTTTTAGCATTTTAGTTATAGGTGGAAGTCGGTTATATATATTTTTTAATGTTTTATTTTCAACTTTTTAGTTTTTTTGAACTCGGTAGTTTTCATTCTTTATTTTTTATTTTGTATGTATAACCTCAATATACAGGACCAGGTAACATCTAAAGCCTCAACATTACACAATGATACATTTTCATTTAAATTGACAGGTAAATGTTTACGAACAAAATGTACTAGTACGCCTTAATAAGCCCAAAATAAATTTATGCCTTATGGACCAAACCATGTAACCTTTTTTAACTTTTTTTGACAACTCTGTATAACTATAGATAATTCCACTCCACCCTATGTACCAACCATCCTGTACATACGACTGCCCACGGACAAGCATAGATTTGTTAGTTGCCTTCTACAAACTATAGGACGGAGTAGAATCCATATTTACGGAGTCAAATCTGTCTTATATTTTAACCGTAGTATATAACTCCTTATGGGCTACCCCATAAATTATTTCATTTTTCACATTTTATATTATCGCCCTGTGTAACATTAATTCCTCTCCACACTTTATGCAACTTCTTATGGGCTATAACATAAATAATTTTTTAATCACACTATAGGAATATAATTCAACTTCTGCATATATTTCAACCATCCTGTATATGATTTGTTTAAGTCCATATCATATAACAGTTTTTTAATCACCCTATATAATTTTAATTTCACATTTTTTCCATCATTTTTATACCACCAAACATCCACTCCACCCTATATTCCAACCATCCTGTATATACCACTAAACGGTCTAACCTATATTTCAATCATCATATAAATGCAACTCCTTCTATCCTTTGTGATTTTGTTTGGTATAACCAAACACCCTGTGTATAACGCACCAAATAGCAGTTTAGAGTTTGACATGTGTTGTCACTGAATTTTCTTCGCAAAATGGAAAAATTTTCATTTAAATAGGTATTTGCCTGGTATACAAACAAAACGAGCTTGATACTCATTGATTTAACGAGCCGAAAATACTATGCTTTACTATCTATATGCTTGAGATGTACATAGAAACTTTTCAAATTCACAATTAAAACTTCCAGTACCTAAAATTCCCGCACTATTACGTTGGAATTAAAATATTTATGAGGAAATGTCTGTTATGTCATTTTGATGGAATTTTTGATAAGAATTTTGGAATTTTCGGCGATTTTTTGCAAAACTGCAAGTTGCACGTCGCAGAAAACTAAATGAGATCACCTAGGGATTTTCGTTAATAGATTAAATGTTAAAAAACTGTACACATCAATAAGGAGTTTTCGAAAAATAGACAAATATGTTAGGGATATTGGTCGATTTCAATGCGCGCATGTATTCATTCACAAATTTCATCGCTTTACCAATAGAATTCTTTTCCAATATTAGAAGTTTCACCAATTCGGATATATACTGTATTAAACAAGACCATATTCATCTAAAACGGTTCACCACAGGACATACAAAAATAAATATATTCGACGAATTGATAACCTCCCCCTTTTTGGAAGTCGGTTAATAATATACAGGGACTCGCATTTAAAATAAGAAACTTGATATTGGTCACTGTCACACCCTATATTATTTTTTTGGTGCTCCTTTATTCATTATCGAATTTATTGCATTTGGATGTTCCACACTGTATCTACAAATTGCATAAAATTTGTGACTAGGCACTATCCTGTCTGACACCTTTTATGTTAAGATTGTGTTGATAGTATATTATTAACTTTAATATCTTAAAAAGTTAAAAAGTTATATAGTTATATAAAATAGTTGAAGTAAAGGTTATATAAGCATAAGTAGTTAGGATCTTCGAATAAGCTGGAGAATAATATTGTTATAGAAATGGGTTCAAAACATTTTAGAAGCAGCTGCATACACTGGGTGGTTGAAATAAATGGTACAGCAAATTTATCGTAATAAAATTTGGTTAAAAAATGTGAAAACTTTTGTTATATATGTGAGAGATAAAAATCTAAAGACTATATAGTTTATATTATCAGTAACAGGATATTCATTTTTTCGTATTTTCGTTTAAGATTCTTACGTTTATTATATTCTATTACAAGTTTGTCAGCTTGGAATCGAAAGTGATTCATAATCGCTTGACGTGGTGCCAGTTACGCGATAGCGGGCAGAAAAACAAAGTATGTTGCGCACGGTAATTTTATGAGTTTTGGTAAGACTCATATCGAGAGGAACGGAGTTCGAACTTCGAGCGCGGTACGACTGTTGAAGGCTATCGAGTAACTGGGAACTCGTCGCGTTTCCGAGTAGACTACTTTGTATACCAATTTAGATTAATAACATCATATCGCTATGCCGAACTTATTTTATGTGGCACCCGAGATAAATTGATCATCAACATAATCTATTGTTTGTATAGTTTGAAACTCCAGTGGTAGATCATTATGGTGCCTTCGATCAATTCAGTGTGATTATTATTTGTCTAATAAATGTTTAGCCCACATTTATTCCTTTTGATAGACCCGACATATAGATACAAATACAGTACTCGACATATAGGGCGAAGTATAATTGTAGATATACAGGAATATGTCAAACAATAGAAATAAAAACAGTCAATAGTGTGAAGAGGATTTATATTATAAAGGGTGGTTTCAAAGTTGAATTGAATTATACTTGTACAGGGTGGCTCAGAAAATTATAGACAAATATGTTATTTTGGGTAACCAATACACAGAAGCATATATAAGGTGGTTCCAATATAGAGTGAATTAGAGTTACATTTATAGAAAGTGGTCCAAATAACACAATTAATAAAATATGTTAACAAATATGTGGAGAAAGAGGGAGAAAGAGTGTGGGAGTAGAATACGTCAAAACAATCAATACAATTGTACTTTAAATCAGATAAAAAAAAGAACAGTTTCAGTCAGTTGAAGTCGGTTCTTTTCCAAATATAAACTATAAATCCTTCTATTGTAATGAAGTGATATTGTGTCGCAAATTAAGCTCCTTATTCCAATTGTAATAAAATTCTCATTTATTTTTCATCATTCAATTTGTTTAATTATATGGCCCAGGAAAAAGTTATTAAAAAGAAATCTCTACAGAAACGTGAACGTACAGCTTTCTAGAAAAACGTATTTCCAAAGCTTCTTTTCGGCAAATTCTATTTGGAGGGAAATATCTTTTTCTCGTATCACTTTAGTTTCTATGAAATAAATATCTACTTGAAAGAATGCCATATAATCACAAGACCAATTACGTTCTGGCTGCTCAACAAAGAAGGCATTGTTTTCATTTTTATATTCCTAGTAAAGGCAATATAATTTTTTTCGGGAATTGTGGGAAATCAGATGCAATATTTGCTAATAACTATTTCAAAATGTACGGTATGGTATTCAAATTTGTTTTTCGGGGGAAGATAAACACCTTGTACAGTAAAATTACATGCAAGTAACTGAGATTCAACAAAGCCATTATTTGTACTCAATCATGCCCATCAAACTCAAAGTAATGATTTAAATTAAACGAGGATCAATGGTACAAACCATTTAGTTCGATTTATTTTTCGTAATCTTATCAGGACTCATGGAGATTGTTGATCTTGGCGATTTGTAATTCACATAATGAGCCTTTTATCTGATATATTACATGAAATGTTTGAAAATTGAATTTTTGTTTTCAATTTAATTCTATAATTTGTCCCTAAAATTACTATAGGGGTTTTCTATTAATTTTTCTTATAAATTTCAAGGAAGCCCTAGCACCCCTAATTATTTTCCAAATTTTAGGTAGTATGGTTTCGGAATTAAAGCGAGAAATGAGAATTTTTTATATCTTGTAAACAATTAATTTTAAAAATATGAAAAATATATATTTGTATTCCTCATAATGAGCCCTTTCATTTGATGTATTGCATAATGCGTTAATAAAATATTTTTTTATTTTTCATTTAATTGTATATTTTGGCCCACAATATTAATATTAGGGATTTCTTTTTAGTTTTCCTCTGAACAAAAAGGTTAGGTCTTCTAGTTTGGGGAATAAAGGGGGGAATGGGTATTTTTTTAACATTTTTTTAAATATATTTTAAAATATTAATTAAAATAAAAATATTAAAAAACGTATATGCATTCGTCATAATGAGCCCTGTGATTTGATATATTACTTGATCCGTTAGAAACAATTATAATTTTTTATTTTCCATTTAATTCTATTAGTTGCCCCTCAAAATTAATATCAGGGGGTTCTCCTTATGTTTCCAGTAAAGTTCTGGTCAGGCGCTATACCTCTATTTTTTTTCAAAATTTTAAAACTTATGGTTTCGGGATTAAGGGGGGGATGGGTAAATTTTTTTATATTTTTGTTAATTTCTTTGAATTTATTTATTTTGAAAATATGAAAAAATATATTTGTTTTCGCCATAATGAGCCCTTTCATTAGTATATAACATGATGCGTTAAAAAAATTGAAATTTTTTTTTGCATTTAATCCTGTAATTTGCCCCGCAAAATTAGAAGTACAGGTTTCTTCTTATTTTTCCAGTAAACTTCAGGTCAGACCCTATACTTCCAATATTTTGCAAAACTTTACGAATTATAGGAATGGGTAAATTTTGGTATATTTTCGTTAATATCTAACTATTTTTTTTAAATATATTTGTGTTCCTCGGAATGGGACTTTTTTTTGATGAATTATTTTTATTATTTTTAAATTTTCATTTAATTCTATAATTTGTCCTCCCAATTAATATTAATAATTTCTCCTTATTTTTCCTGTAAAGTTCGGGCAACCTTCTATATTTCCTTTTTTTTCAAAATTTTAATCAGAGTAGTTTTGGAGATCAGGGGGGAAAGGTCGATTTTTTTAGGTTCTCCCCCAAAAGTACCCCTAAAATCAAAATTTCTTCTTTTAGGATATGTACTCCTGATCGGGTCACCAAACTATATAATGATGCCAAATTTCAACCTCTTCTAAAAATACAGCAAAATAACTCGTATATTGTTATTTTCTTCCTTCTTTTTTAGTCCCGTTCTCAGACATAGGTGTTTCTAGCTTCCATGACAATTCGCCCATATTTCGAAGCCACAGGAATATCTTACTACTAATTTCTCTCTTTCCCTCTATTTTGCTGTTAACTATTAATTGCAATACCTGGTATCATTATCATTTTGGCCTTCTCCTTGATATATTCTATTTAAGACTCCTGTATTTGAAAAATGAATTGAACGCATGATATTTTGAGCATGTCTTCTAACATAACATTTTAAGAACTTAATTCTCTATTGCAGTTTCAGCTGAGGATTGCATAGTGTAGCTTTCAAACCTCATAAATGCACCACTGGGCATTTTTATTTTGAAAGTTAAATTGAATGTGGATGAATTATAATTTCTGGCTCATGAACACGTATGAAAAAGAATGTTGAAAATAGTAACTACAAACTGATATAGCAAAATTCTTTAAAATACTTTCTACACTTTTGCACTAGATTTGGTGAAAGTCCATTATAAGAGTGAGAAACGTAATTACACAGAGTCTAATAAAAGTTCTACAGGAAATAATATTACACTAGAAATCTGTCAATATCAAAACTGATTTTTCTTTCTTTAATTTCTTACCACATAAGCGCAAACCACATATTCAGTTGCAATTAAAAAAAATATGGTATTCAGTACCAAATTGTGGTCCCTCTAGTACATAGCCAACTTGGCTAGTGATTTGGGTCTGAAGTATAACCTCGTATTACGTTATCCTATGTCAAGGCTGTGTTTTTTGCATTTGAACCGTTGGCCCATTTCCTATATCAAATATAGTTGGTCTAAAATTTAGATAAATCAAGACAAAAGAACTCAAGGGTTCAACCGAATGATATTTTAAGGTCAAAAACAATAATATGTACAAAAATCAAAACCGGACCACCATTATTAGTGCATTATTTTTAAGTTTCCTTGGAAATAACACCACAATCGATTAAAAAAGCTGCATATTGAAAGAAAATATCAAACGTTTCAAACTTGATTCTGACTTCGTTGTCAATGTCATTTTATTTTACTTAGAAAAGTAAGAGTTTACGATACTACTCCACCTTGGGTCTGAAAATAGTGGTCTTCAAACGCAAACGTTCTTGTAAAAATATGTGGTTCATTTAGAATTTCCTAAAATTAATTCCGTAGAACCTGGTGCTTCCTTTTACCCACTTCTGAGGCATTTTGTTTTATTTAGAAATGTAACAATTTAAGATACCACTCCAGCTTGGGTCTTATAACGCAAACGTTCTTGTAAAAATATGTGGTTTATTTAGAATTTCCTAAAATTAATTCCGTAGGACCTGATGCTTCCTTTTACCCACTTCTGAAGCATTTTGTTTTACTTAGAAAAGCAACAGTTTAAGATAATACTCAAACTTGTGTCTGAAAATAGTGGTCTTCACACGCAAACTTTCTTGTAAAAATATGGAGTTTATTTAGAGTTTTCTAAAATAAATTCCGTACGACCTGGAGCTTGCTTAATCCCACTTCTGAAGTATTTGGTTTTACTTAGAAAAGTAAGATTTTAAGATACTACTCCAGCTTGGATTTGAAAATAGTGGCCTTCAAACGCAAATGTTCTTGTAAAAATATGTGGTTCATTTAGAATTTCCTAAAATTAATTCCGTAGGACCTGGTGCTTCCTTTTACCCACTTCTGAAGCATTTTATTGTACTTAGAAAGGTAAGATACTACTCAAAAACCAAAACCGGAACACCATTATTAGTGCATTATTTTTAAGTTTTCTTGGAAATAACACCACAATTGAATTAAAAAAGCTGTATATTGAAAGAAAATACCAAACCTTTCAAAGTCGATTCTGAGTTCGTTGTCAATGGCTTCTAAAATATATAATGAAAATGTGAATTGCAAAATTATATATTTTAAAGCCATTGACAACGAAGTCAGAATCGACTTTGAATGGTTTGGTATTTTCTTTCAATATACAACTTTTTTAATTCAATTGTGGTGTTATTCTCAAGAAAACTTAAAAATAATCAAGAACTTGTCACAAATAACATTTAGGAGACAATTATGAATGAACGGCAAAAATAATATCGTCATGTCATATGTATAAATGATGTAAAACCTTGCTTCTTGGGATTTTTGAGCAGTTGATTCATTTTTGGCACAGACTTGTTTGGAGTGTAGTCTCCAAAGAAAAATATTTGATCAATTAATGCCAGAAAAAAAAACACTAACAATGTGAAATGTACTGTTAAGTCTTTTTCTTTCTAAAAATCACTCAACAACAGCCATTCTTTGCCAGCAGAATCACTAATTTCATTTGAAACTATTAATCCATCTTTTATGTAGCGTGTACATCAATCCTCTTAAAACCAATTAAAATTTTAATTGATAAATTTGTATATCGACATCCACTACACAGCACTAAAACTAATTACCAGACTGTTTGTTGCTGCGTAATATTGCTCATAATTAGATTGTTCCTTTTCGTTTGATCCCATCGTGATTGTTAAATTTGTCAGAGACAGAGCAAATGCACCACTCTGTGTCAAACGCCCTCGCTCTGTCCCTCTCACGTGCTACCTGCCCTTTGAGCTGGGCGTCTGACTTGTTGCCTCATATTGTTGGTGTACTGTTTGTACTTTGGTGTCCTGTAATATTGTTCTGTGCCATATGTAGGCGCGCGCGAGTGTGTGTACAGCGTAAGTGCTTCCATGTAGGTGAGGAAGTTTATTAAATTGTTTAACGCAATGAGGGTGCATTAGTTAGCTTTGCCGTTCAATTAATAATTGATGTGTTTATCAAGTTTTAATATGTTTATGTGTCTCTATTATAACTTTATAGAGTATCGTAAATATTCTTGTGGCCTGAATGGATGAAAGAGCGTACGATTTTCCAAATAGAGGTGAATTTGAGATGGGTACAATATGCTGTATAGCGAAGCATATATATGTATCTTCTTCGATCTCGGAAACTAGCGGAGATAGAGCAATGGTTAAATTGGGAATGATTTGCAGTTTTACTGGCCCAATTTAATGACACTTTCGGATTTTTGTAAAAAGTCATGGCTTACTAGTTATTTTGAAGAAAACGGAATTCTGTCGATTTAGTCAAATCCCTCTAGCATCTTTGTTTTTGATTTTATAAAATAAGTTTAAATATCAAAATTAAAGGGAATTGTGTCCCAAATATGATTGTCATGTCTTCGTTTGCGTGACAGCTCTCGTTTTCGAGATATGACACAAACTTATCTTTTTTTGTATGAAAACCTTAGTTGGCTATGAACTTAAAAAATCGTACATTTTTAGAGCTTTTCAACGATGAAATACTCGATATTGTTATTCATAAAAATAACGGAGTTATGGATGCTTTTCTTTCTTATTTTCACTTTTAAGGTAGTTAGCTATGAAGTAGATTGATTTATTAATAACTATTCCAAAAAACATTGAACGATTTTTTTATTAGGTATATCAGATATAACGAAAAAACTAAATAAGTAAGCACTTACTAAACACTTAAGTATATAATAATGGTTACAATTTATGTCCACTATTGGTAATTTAGACAAAAATTGCATCTTTTTAAGAGACCGCTTTCCTCACAGACCGCCTATCAATTACTTCAATTGCTTGTAATACCGCCTCCCTTAGGTCACCAACTGTCTCATACTTTCTTTTGTATACTTTGTTTTTTAGAACACCCCATAAATAGAAGTCTATAACTGCCAATTCGGGAGACCGAGGTGGCCATTCGCGTGTGCCATTTGTTCCTGTTCAAGAGTTTGGATAGATATTATCTAAGTGTTGTCTTATTAATAACGAGTTATGAGCAGGTGCTCCATCACGTTGGAATAACTCAATTTCTAAATGAGTTCTCAAATTCATATTTTGCAACATGTCTTGAAAAATGTATTGCAAAAAATGCAAGTAGCGCTCCCGAGTAAGTGATTCGTCATAGATAAAAGGCCCCAGAATAGTAGACCCTATGATACCATACCAAACATTAAAACCAAATTTTATCTGGGGTAGTGTTTGTTCTACATGGAAAGGTTTTTCTTTAGCCCAGATATGCTCATTGTGTCTATTGAACATACAGCAGTTAGTAAATCTAGTTTTATCTGACCATAACACCTTTAATGGAAACTGTGGATTGTCAAGGCACATGTCTCTAAACCATGTACAAAACAAAATTTTGATATTTACACTTTTTTATAAAATCAAAAACAAAGGAGCTAGGGAGATTTGACTAAATCGACAGAATTTCGTTTTTTCAAAATATCTAGTAAGCCATGACTTTTTACAAAAATCCGAAAGTGTCATTAAATTGGGCCAGTAAAACTGGAAATCTTTCCCAATTTAACCATTGCTCTATCTCCGCTAGTTTCCGAGATCCCCATACTGATCATCAAAGAAAACTCACCCTGTATATGTACCTTCTTCCAATTATTAGGTTCTCGTTAGATTTTTTGCTAATATCATTTTATGAGACTCTAAAGAATCTGTGAACGGTTCTTCTTTTTTTTATTGTTTTTTTTTGAAGCTATCTATGAATTTTGGTGACTGGTAGTGTTGCTGTCTTAGACTTCGTTAATATAGTGTCATTCCTTGTCTTCATTTGACGTAGTGTTCGGCTCATAGTTTGTTAGGGCACTTGCGTGCTGACTACTCAGGTTACGTTTAAGGACCAACTCAGTTACTTTTAAGTAAAATATCCAAACACAGACACCAAACAAAATTGTCAGTACAATATTATACAATCCGGGTTTAATTGTTTTGTCAATAAATATGAAGTTAAAACAGTATTTATTAAAACAAATAATAACCAATTGCTACAACCTTTTTCGACCTAGCAACTGCTATTGACAGAGTTCATCAGAAAAGCCTACATGAAAAACTAAGCAACTATGGAATTTTGGCAACAGCCTACAACGGGTAACAGCTACTACCACAGTGGGCGATTTTATGCCCGTAAGTACTGGTGTTCTCCAGGGAACATTACCTGGACCTGTGTTCTTTATAGTGTATGTAAATGACCTTCTAGCAGATATAGCTAATAACCAGATGTTTTCTTTCGATGATGACATTGTGATTATAACTTATGACAACACTTGGTAACGTGTAGAATTAAAAATAAATCACTGTCTTAATCAAATATCGGAATCGGTAGCCCTAAACAAATTTTGTCCGAATATAGATAAAACATTTTATATGCTTTTCAGTAATCCATGCGACAATTTACTACATTCCATACGTAAGATGAATGAGTTCAAACATCTGTGTGCCATTTTGTAGCTCATCTAAAATCGGATAAACATATTGACTATGTTTTAGGTACAATTGTTACTCTTTCATCTTTTTCAACAATTTATACAAGACTAGGCCTAGAAATTAATCTTCTTTCATTTATCCCAATCATAATATGAAAGTAAACATACCATTCCGATTTACCTATTCAGAAGACGTTGGGAAATTCTTTAGCAGAGCTAGCTGATTTTCCTCGTCAGAAAATTCTTGGAGCGGCTGTTTGGAGAATTATTTTAACGCTTGCTAAGCCATAAGTTTTTCTCGATCTTGCTATATTTTATTAGAAAGCGTTTGGTAAAATATCTATATTTGACAGTCAATAGGGAACCAAAAGGGTTACAAGCGAAAAACTGAATCCCTCATAAATGGCTAGGAACAGATGACCAAAAAGAAACTTAGTAGACTCGTCATAAAAGTTAAAGAAGAGAAACAGAGAAAACGAAACAGCATGGATTAAAAAACTAAAAAAATAAGTAATATAACAGATCATCAACAATATCTGAAGTTTGGAAAACAGTTGAACTCATTATTGGCAGAATAAGAACACATACCAATAGGATTGGACTTGACTAAATTCATAAGTGTTGGGTCAGACGACCATGCAGGCTATGGCATAGGACCACTTTACTCTATCCATTGATTCCTGAAAACTATATTGAGGCAACTTCCTATTGTCCAACTTCGAACTAAAATTGGGAAGGCATGCGTCATAGAGAAACTACATTTAGCTTTTGCATCTAGCAGAACTTCATCTAAAAGGCCGAGTAAATCATTTTCAAGAAAACTCATAGAATATTGACTGAAATTTGTCTTCATTTATAATAAAGCACTATAAGTCAAACACTGAGATATATTTCTTGAAATCCAAATTCTTATCAACGAAGTGTTCCGAAATTTAAGTCCAATTTTTCCGATTATGAGCACATATGGTCCATTGTGCTGATTTAAATGCACATATCATTAAAGTCTTCCACACTACATTAACGCAATCCTTGATGGTGTCACAAGAAATGTCAAACGAAACATTACTATGTCACGAAAAATGATTTCTATCCTTTTTGGTGATATTCAGAAGACTTTTTGATCGATATCCGATTTACTCATATGCGCGCCTTATTCCTATACTATCTAAGAAGCACAGATTCATCACCAGAGTAATCCAGTGGAAGCGTGTTCACTTGAATAATTAGAAAACTGGAAAAGTAATCTATACAAACTCCTCAAAAAAGAAAAATTTGCAAGAAAACTCATTGCTGAGACGCAACAACTCAATAAAAACTTCTTCGGTATTAATTACCTTTGCTGTTTGAAGTCATTTCGCGAATAGTCTCGCGAAAAGTCTGACGAAATTGCCAACGAGATTACGAGCAACATAAAGTTGTTATGAAAATGAACGAATTGACGAATCTCAGAGATCTTGTTAACTCGGCTACAAAAATAAAGGGAACCGTTAAGGATTTTTATTTTAAAAGTCCGTGGGAAATTTAAATCGCAGTAACAGTTTATTTGGTCACAATGTTCTAGTAGGAAGCTAAATGAATTTTAACCAGGATAATTTGAGGTTATGAAGATAAGAAATAGGTTTCAGTAGACAATCTGATATTATCTTCTGAGAATAAAAAATCCCGAACATGTAGAGAAACATTAGTTAATGTAGAATTAGAGAAATGTATAAAAATACGCAAATTAAAGGAGCACAAAATTACTTTCCAGAGTCACGAAATTTAGGAAATTGTCTCTGCCAAACTTTTGCCGAATATTCTCTCCGTTTGTTTCAGTCAGTGTGGAATTAACAATGCCATTGAAGCTATACATACTTCAAACTACTTCCAGTGAAAATTGAAGGGCTAAAAAATTGTTAGGTCGAAAGGAAAACAGTCAGTTTATTAAGAAACCACTAGCTAAAGTACTCAAAAATGTGTATTGAGAACGATATCTGGCTAAGTCCATTGAAAGTGCCTAAAGTATAACCAATATATTTTTAAGAATAGATCGAAAAGCAACCCAAATAATAACAGATCTATTTCACTAGTTTTGTAAATTGTTCTTAGAGAATTTTCTACAACAGACGATATGATTTTTTATAATGAAAAATAAATAATTGCTCCTAACCAATTCGGGTATGATAAAAAGTTATGATACCAAAGATGCCATGATCTATTTAGTTGACTATATGTACCAAGTCTTGATGCTAGTCAGCCTGTTTTTTTTAGATCTGTCTAAGGCGTTAGATAGAGTGAATCATGACAAACTCCTTAATGAGTTACAAAAAATACTTGGAATGTCTTCGATGCACATTCCATATCCAAAAAAATTTATGAATTAGATGTTGCGGTTTTAGTTCAATGCTGGTTCAATGCAAGTATATAATTGACGAAGGACCTTTAGCGGAACAATCAATAAACACGTGCCGTCACATAAACGAATCACCAAATAAAAGTTATCACTAACCTTTAAGTCGAAGCTCTGGTGTTTTCTTGGTTCTTCTTTCTTTAGAGGCTAGCCCCGTAACAGCAGGAACAGTTTCTTAGAGCTTCGTCTGGACAACACGTTACACAAAAAATAGCGACGTAATTTTCATTGATTGAGCATACAAAAAATGCGGGTTTAACAACAAATGATGCGCTTTTGTAAATACAAAAGAAACAAAATGAAAGCGGTTTAGCGGTCGTTACGAACGAAGCTACTAACTCGCGAAATCGTAACGCAAAAAACAACAATAAGCGTCGTCTCTTCAGACGGAATCAAAGCGACCGAAAAGTTCGGAGAACAATACACGAACCTCACAAGCGTCCTAACAGCTAGGGATCCGAAACACGAATGTCAATACAGTCTATATTTTACACGCAAAAAACACTTACAATTAGCATCAGCGCGACGGAATGTTTTAGAAAAGGTGCAGAAGTTTAAATATCAATGAAGTAATTCAATCAAATTGAACACAATACACTAAACAAATTGCGGGAACGCACCAATACTAAAAAGAAGATTGTCTCGCAAATTATTTCAGAGTTACTTCAATGACAAGAAAAGTGAAGGGAGAACTGTTCAATTTTGTGTGCACCAGGGTACCATTTTAGGTCCATTGTTTTTTTAATCTATGATTCTAATAATAACTTGTAACAATGTGCTTGCTTGTGCTGATATATGTGGCATTAATATATTTCTGGAAACAGCAATATTGTCAATTATAATTCTATAAATTAATTAATTAGTTCTAAGTCAATTTAGCACTTTTTAGCTTTAATGACATTTTGCAGATTAGGTAAAAATTAAAAAAGAAAATAAGAAGGTTCAAGATTGAAAATACCAAAATATAGGCATAATATACATTTAAGAGGCTTTACGAGAGTCTACGCAGATATGGATCTTTTACTAAACCACCAACGGAACGTAATCAAATTAACGAAGCAGCACAAATAAATGTTTTGGCAATTGTAAATCAAAATCTAACTACATGAACTCGTAAGATTGCGGCAGAAGCTGGAACATCTCAACGAACTGTAGTTAAGGTACTGAAAGCGCACAAGTTTCACCCGTACAAACTTTCAGTTTCTCAAACTTTGCATGTTGGTGACAAACATCGACGTATTTTGTTTTGTACATGGTTTAGAGACATGTGCCTTGACAATCCATAGTTTCCATTAAAGGTGTTATGGACAGATGAACCTAGATTTACTAACTGCGGTATGTTCAATAGACAGACACAATGAGCATATCTGGGCTAAAGAAAACCCTTTCTATGTAGAACAAAGACGACCCCAGATAAAATTTGGTTTTAATATTTGGTGTGGTATCATAAGGTCTACTATTATGGGGCCTTTTATCTATGACGAACCACCTACTGGGGAGCGCTACTGGCATTTCTTGCATACACTGTTCAAGACATGTTGCATAATTTGAATTTGAGAACTCGTTTAGAAATTGAGTGGTTCCAACATGATGGAGTAGCTGCTCATAACTCGTTATTAGTAAGACAACACTTAGATATTATCTATCCAAATTCTTGGATGGGAAGAAATCTCCCATGCGAATGGCCACCCCGGTCTCCCGATTTGGCAGTTGTAGGGGTGCGCTAAAAAACAAAGTATACAAAAGAAAGTATGAGACAGTTGGTGACCTAAGGGAGGCGGTATTACAAGCAATTGAAGAAATTGATAGGCGGTCTGTGAGGAAAGCGGTAATGGCAATCTTAAAAAGACGCAATTTGTATTTAAATAAAAATGGTGGACTTTTCGAAAATAAATTGTAACCATTATTATGTACTATAATTTCTTAAGTTATTAGTAAGTACCTTCTTATTTAGTTTTTTTGTTATATCTGATATACCTAATAAAAAAGTCGTTCAATGTTTTTTAGAATAGTTATTAATAAATTAATCTATTTCATGGCTAACTACGTTAAAAGTGAAATTACGAGAGAGAAGCATGCATAACTCCGTTATTTTTATGAATAACTATATCGAGTTTATATCGCTGAAAAGCTGTAAAAATGTCCCATTTTTTGAGGTCATAACCAACTATGGTTTCCATTCTAAAAAAAATTATTTTGTGTTATATCTCGAAAACGAGAGCTGTCAGGCAAACGAGGACATGACAATCATATTCGGGATACAATTCCCTTCAATTTTGATACTTACACTTGTTTTATAAAATCAAAAACAAAGGAGCTAGAGGGATTTGACTAAATCAACAGAATTTCGTTTTTTCAAAATATCTAGTAAGCCATGACTTTTTACAAAAATCCGAAAGTGTCATTAAATTGGGCCAGTAAAACTGCAAATCTTTCCGATTTTAACCATTGCTCTATCTCCACTAGTTTCCGAAATCCCCATAATCATCAAAAAAAACTCACACTGTAGTTGCTGACATATCGTTAATATATTTCAGAAATAGTAGGGGTTCCAGTACTGAACCCTATGGAACACCTTTATTATAACAGACGAAGGAATTTCTATGGTTACACACATTTATCTATTTTTATTTCAATTACATTAAATATTCTAAGAAGTCCCGTCTGAATCCCGATCTGTACAATTTGTGTTGCTTGAGTTCAAAGTTGAGACAGTCAAATGAGCATGTCAAATGAAAAAACAAACCTCACTCACAAGCAGTAGCTTCCCCAAATTTATGTTTCCAAAAACCACTTATTAAAGTTTCTGAAAAAACTGTCATAATAATTTTCTCGTCGCATAAATCCTCATGGTTGCCTAAATCCTAATACCTATCATCCACTTTAATACTTCAGCACGAGCCGATTATCGGCGGCCTACGGCAGTTTTCGGAGTTACCAAATCCCTATTATGTCGCTCCCTATACCCGTCTCTGTCCCAAGCACGTATACAGAGCGTTCATCCCGTGCGCCCCGACCGAGAAGTACAGAATGTAATTACAGAATAAATGCTGCGAGCAACAAATATCTGATTAGTAAAGATGAGCATGGCCTACTACGGGAAAGCGGACTGTTTAAGCATCACCGCGCTTTCAAATCTCGTTATCTACGGTTTGATGACGATAGTGGTGAGAGCACACCGTAGCACCGTAGCACCGCACACCGCGATGCCCGCCTTCCTTTGGCCACGATTCCTTCTAATTAACGAAATATTAAGATTTCGTGCTACGGGGCAGCTGGAAAGGGGGGGGGGTGAGTGGGCGGCGTACGCTCATTTTGCGGCAGATAAGTAACAGTTTGTATACTATAAATTCTGCAGGTGTGTAGGTTCGGAGCTATTTGTTTCTTCACAATGTCGGAGGAGCCCTGGGAATGTCTCATTGATTTTGTCGTCCGTGGTTTCGATTCGTTAGTGATTTTGGGAATCTGAATGCAGTTTGGGAATTCAGTAATTATGAAAGTTTTTTATTCCATTTAATGCTTTTATTGCAATTATTTTTCATCGGTCACCCAAGGTTTATATCAGAGCTTTTGAATTGATACCGCTTTTGCTCAGAATCAGTTTCTGTACTAGTTCGACCAGAAATATGAGCAATGGATCTCCTGTAGGAAGTCTAATCTGTACTGGTGCTCTGTGAATAATAATTTTATTTTTCGTTTAGTTTACAGTTGAGAAAATACTTATAATAATAAAATTTTCCATAATTTTCATTTCGTGCCCCCACTTCAAGAAAATTCTAGATCCGTCCATGTGCGCTGACAGCTTTTGTCGGTGCACCGCTGGCTGGTTGTCACATATTCGTACATTTAATGCAGTATTTACTATTATTTTAAACTGATTGACGGCATTCTACCAAAAATTACATATAGGAAAATTGAAGCGGAATATATGAACTTTCAAAACATCTTTACAGTATCCCGGTCAGACTAGTCTCATTAATACGGTGCGGTGTGCAAAATATCTCTCTAAATTATGTAATTTATTTTCAAAAACAGATTCATCAACAGTAGTATATAAGCTATAAGAGTTGTAGCCCAAAATCGACCAAATTTACATGCAATTTCCCATAAGAGATTCTAAGATTAAATTCGCCGAAAATTTATCAAGATGACCTTGAAATCGCCAACGTGAGCTGGAGGTTTAGGGGTCCGACACGGTGCAATTAGTGCCATTTTGGCTTAATGTGGGAGTGTAAACGGTATATTTAGGGGTGCATTCATCATATTTAAGGCCCTTTTGGCAATTGACGGGGGTGAAATTCGATCGGGGGTGACATTTGCTCTGCGAACGTGGGACCCGCGATCTTGGACCGTAGCGAAGCGACCAGGACTGCGGGGGCCCCAATTAGGGCCCCGATGAGGGCCCCAGGGCTGCTATGAAGATGGATGAGCTGCTATGACGTGGATGGATGGGCGCCCACGTAGAGGTTATGTCGGCTTTATTAGAGGTTATGGGGCGTTGACGTATGGCACGGAACGTTAGTATGGGACGTCGACGTATGGCATAGAACGATGCATGGAACACTGACAGGTAGGCCATAGTGTCAGAGGTACGGAACGCCAGTGATAGCGCACGTATTGTACTACAGACTTGTTATGACGTAATAGATAAGCAGTTACCCCTCGAAGCGCTCTCATTAGCTAATTACCACGTGGTCAGCCATAACGAGCTCTCATTGGTCAATAGTCACGTGATCTATTTATGCGCACCAAATTTCAATGATGTACAAAATAATTTATATATTACAAAAACCGTAGAAGTGATGGGGAATCGAACCCCAGTCCACCGGTTTCCTATGTAAGTATCCATCGTGAGCCCATATATACTTAACATCATAAACTATCGTTTTAGTGATGTTCAGTATTAATTACAATAAAATTACAATTTTTTGAAGAAAATTCACTTTTGACCAGTTTTTCTGACTATACTCAGTAAAAAATGATCCAATCAGGATGTATAAAACCTCGTTTAGAAGGTTTTTTAATTCTCTACCACTTTTCATTATATAGGTAAAAAATAAAAGAGCTACGTTTTTTTGCGGGTTTTTTAATTATTTACCTCTACGAGCAATAATGATCTATAAACTGTTACTGATGTCATGGTATAAGCGATTTGCTGTTGAATTTTATGTCCAAGAATGAGTTCAATTTTGCTTTATAAACTGGATAAATTTGAAAATAAGAATTTTCTACTTCCATTGATTTTTCTACAATGGAGGAAAGACACACAAAAAAGGTCTATAGATTATTCTGGAAAATACTGACACCACAAGAGACAACATCAGGTCCAATAAATTAATAACAGCCAAAAATTTATCAACTAAAAAAAACTGGAAAAAAAGATAGTTCTCATGAAAGAGAGGGTATACTAGATTCAATCTTGTGAGATAGCTGCATAATAAAAAACAATAAAACGTCGCATTATGACAAATAGGTTATAAACAACTGAATTAAAGAAAATAAAACAACAATGTAAAAGAATGTGGCCAACTTGATTAGACCTAAGATCTACTGTTTACTAACGAAACCCTGTGCGATCTACCAAGTACATACTTCTTGAAATCTTAAATGAAACAGCATAGTTTAGTACACAATCATGTATTTTTTATTGGCCAGTCTTAGTAGTTTCACATGTGAAATCGTTTTCTTAAATTTACTTAACATTATATGGGTCCTATATATTAGTGTGAGCATTGCGCCTGAACATTTTCCACTAGTTTAGCATAATCAGGTTTGTAGTTGGAAATCGCCAACCTTAAAGAATCCAATGTATGAGGGTCTGTCAAACGAGAATGGTGTTGATTTTTTGTTTGTTTTAAGTAGGAAAATGCTGACTCACATACATATGTTGATCCAAAACACGAATGAAGTTGTTCAACACATTTTTTTAAATTTAGATATTTTTCGTTGGAAACCAATGCCCAGAAATCTTGACTTGCGGATGACCTTGCTTTTAGAAATATGTCGCAGCGCAGAGTAATAATTTCGTTTTGTAACATCATCTGCTCAATTTGAAATGTATTTTGTAGCCAATTCATAGATATCACTATGATCCATGGCATCATTAAATGAATAACTTATGAATTGAAGCAACTTCTCAATTTTTCTGAAATCACTAAAGGGAATTTCGAAGTCTGCTATCACTATGAGGCTTGCGCGATACAGAGTCTAATCGTGATTTTCATCGGTAATAGTCGAAACGTAACTGTCGTCAACTCTCAACTGACTGATTGATACGTGACACGGGACGGATTGATACTTGACACACGCCCCTCCCCGCATCCCACACGCTTCCCGCTTATTGGTCATTGCGTGCCGAAAACAAAACACTATACTGCATAGATTCTCTGATCGAATTGACAGATTGAACTCATATTCAGCTAATATTATTGCTTTGTCGAGGCGATAGTTCATAGTTATGCTGCAGACAAGTTATTAACAAATTCTTTATTGAGAAACCAAAACCGTTGCTATTTCCTTAATGTATTTTTATGGTCATGGAAATAATTTTGGTACTTGCTACGCTCGATAGATGGTAGTATCTTTATTTTAGTGATTGTGCTGAAAATTTAGCTTAAGGTTGTTCATAATTATTCTGTTCAATTTGTTTCAATAGCTGGTCAATGATTTTTATTATCGGACAGAGGTTTGGAACACAAATTTTAACAATACTTGATGGCTGAAAAAGCAGCAACAACTAGTGGAAACTCAAATATACGTAATATCGTTGAAGTGTCTATTAATTATCGTGTAACTTCTGATCGAATTGACAGATATAACTCATATTCAGCCAATATTATTGCTTTGTCGAGACGATAGTTCATAGTTCTAAATATGTGGATATATATCTGTATATATATTTACTTATGTGTTTTTATATGAAACACTTGAACCATCTGTCAAGAGTATGGTATATGTTATAGCATAGTCTGCGTTCATCTACTTAAATTACTCAATAGATGGTAGATTTCACCGACATCTATTAGATTCAATACACTGACTGTTGTCTTACTGATGTGTATAAAATCCAAGTATATCACTTTAGAACTTGCCATTCAAGGAAGCGTTTCTGACGAGAACTCCTGGTTCGAAACGGCTGTTATACGTTGAATGATATAGTTCTAAATATGTGGATATATATCTGTATATAAATTTTAATAATACCTGATGGCTGATAAAGCAGCAACAACTACTGGAAACTCAAATATATGTAATATCGTTGAAGTGTCTATTAATTATCGTGCAACCTCTGATCGAATTGACAGATTGAATTCAAATTCAGCCAATATTATAGCTTTGTCGAGAGGATAGTTCATAGTTATGCTGCAGACAAGTTAATAACAAATTCTTTATTGAGAAACCGAAACCGTTGCTATTTCCTTAATGTATTTTTATGGTCAAGGAAATAGTTTTTGGTACTTGCTATGCCAGATAGATGGCAGTACCTTTATTTTAGTGATTGTGCAGAAAATATAGCTTAAACGTTGTTCATAATTATTCTGTTCAATTGCTGGTCAATGGTTTTTATTATCGGAACGAGGTTTGGAACACAAATTTTAATAAGACCTGATGGCTGAAAAGACAGCATCAACTACTGGAAACTCAACTATATGTAATATCGTTGCATAGTCTATTAATTATCGTGTAACCTCTGATCGAATTGACAGATTGAACTCATATTCAGCCAATATTATTACTTTGTCGAGGCGATAGTTCATAGTTATGATGCAGACAAGTTATTAACAAATTCTTTATTGAGAAACCAAAACCGTTGATATTTCCTTAATGTATTTTTATGGTCAACGAAATAGTTTTGGTACTTGCTGCGCCCAAAAGATGGAAGTACCTTTATTTTAGTGATTGTGCAGAAAATTTCGCTTAACCGTTGTTCATAATTATTCTGTTCAATTTGTTTCAATAGCTGGTCAATGGTTTTTATTGATTTTTTTAGATTCTGTAACGCTATTCCTCTGTAATCATTACATTTCTCAAAAGCTCCTTCTTTGTTGATCCAAAATGGTTTCTTGATGCTATGCCTATGGTTTAGATCTTTAATAAAAACAACTGATTTATTTCCAGATTTTGCAATATTTAAGTCTACCCACCAAGCAGTGAAGTAAAGACGCAAATCATGTGTGGAACTATGTGTATGAAGAAATAATTTGGCAACGATGAATATCTCAGAAGTTTCGGGTTTCGTGGCATCGTAGCCGTGATTTTTTAGGTTCGTTGTCGACGAAACCTGCAATAGATGAGATAAAGACAGCGAGTCTGGACTACAACTAAAGGATATAACAACAATTCGTTAGAGACACAGTGTAAATTCACAAATATTGCAAGCAAGCTGTATGATGTAGTATGGTGATATGGAAAGTTATGACGTCGGCCGAAGGAGGGCCCTGTATATATACCTACCAAGTGTAACTGTTCGGGAGACATCTACATAGTTCGAAATTAGCGCCATTGAGTAAACTCGGAGACTCTGGAATATAAAAATTTTATAAAAATAAATGTTCTGTGAGTGTTAGATTGGGTCTAACTCATAAGTTCAGCCATTATAAGTCTTAGATCATTTACCATCTAAATATAGCCTGTCAAGTATAAAATAGTGGCAACGCTAGAAAGAGAGGGCAATAGAGACAGTAAGAGGCTATTTCACTTAGTGGGTGGAAGTAGCCAATGAACAACAAGCTGAGCGTATTTCATTGGAAACAGCTCCCAACCGAGTGAAATAGCCTCTTGCCCGCTCTATTGCGCTCTCTCTCCTTAGTCTTACCACGACATTTGTGCACTGCGGGCTATCTCCAGAAAGTAAATGCTCTAAGTTATAAGTAGTAAAGTAAACATCAAAGTGTATTGTGTTTTGTATTGTATGATCTGTGTTTCAAAAAATTTCTATTGAAGTTTGAAAGTTAAGGATTTGTTTTTACAATAAATAAAGGAATATTAATTGTTCAAGAGGTGTATAATTGAATCCACGGGAACTGTAGCAATAGGGTACGTCAGTAGTAGTTTCACAAAACATATTGTTCTGGAAAAGTTAAACGTATCATCATCAGATTTGGGTGGGGATGAGCACTAATCTGACACCTCTTTATCTATGGACTATGAGACTATGGACTATTGTTCTGAACTCAAAATGTTTAAGTAGCTACTCTATCGTCAAACATGAATTTTTAATATTATTTATTTATTTATTTAACCAATAAATATAAACAATAATATCAGGACATTATTACATAATCTGCACAGAGGTAATCGGAGTTACCTATTCGTGGTCTTGGCTTAATACCTAAAACTAATAATATATAAACATATCCTATCGAAAATATATACTTAACGTAAAGGAAAAAATCTAAAAATACATAAAATAAAAAAAAATAAAACATAATTTTTCAGGAAGTTTCAAAAATAATGGTAACTTTTTTTTCAATTGTCTATCTGAGTCTTTTATTATCTTTATTAATTATCCACTTTTTTAACTTATTTTTTATTGCACTTACATTACTTAACGCTTTTAGTTCATTTGGAAGACTGTTGTATACATTTATTGCTCTTATAAAACTGCGTTTCTTACTGACTGTTTTAGATCTATGTGGGAGAAGAATGCTTTTGTTCCTCGAAGTACTGTTGGAGTTCAGGAATTTTTCTTTCAGCGTAATGTAGTGATATTTTAAAGATGAGAAAGTGAGAAAAGCTCCTCCAAATTTAAAGGATTGTTATGTCAGTTCGTATTATTCTTGTTTACGATTTTTAATAGTTTCTTCTGTTGGCTTTATAGACGTTTTGTAGCGTTCTAGTAAGCTCCCCCCAGGCAATGATTCCATAATTGATCATGCTGTAGAAAAATGCGTAATACAACTACATCAATGTGTCCGTTTTCATAATCTTGGAGAGATTATAGAATACAAATCCTAAATACTTTGTTTTTCTAAGAATATATTCGGCATGTTTATCCCACTTCATTCTGTAATCAAAGTTGATTCCCAAATATTTACACGTTTCCACTCTATTCAGGTTTTTCCGTTGACTAAAATGTTTAGGTTTACCGAAACACTAATGTTGCATTTTCCGGATGGCATGTAAACAGTTTTGTCCAAATTTAAAGTTTGTTTATTTAAAGCTAGCCAGTTACTTACAACTTTAAGATAGTTATTCATGTTGATCTCTACTTCAGCCCAATATTATTACACCATCAGGCATAGTAGTTTGTAAGTCATTAACGTACAGATTGAATAACAATGGCCCCAGTACTGTTCCTTGCGGAACACCTGTGAAATCTTAAAATGATTCACGCTATGGTTTTCTAATGTTTATTTTTAATAATTTGTTTTATGAGTATTATAATTTTAGCATTTAATGTGACCTAACTGTATATCATACTTTTTAAAATTATACTGTAAATTATTATAGACTATCTTGACGAAGAATGCACTATGCGCATCCTAATTGTACTCCAATCCTCGGCAATATTCGATGCTTTTCGTTGAAAATGAACTTATTTTAATCTTTTTAATATTTTTGTTAATAACACCGCATTTGAAAGGATGTGTATTATAAAAAAATTCTGTTGCCGTTGTCAATGTATTTGTAATTTGAATTAGTTAAATTATAAAGTGGAACTTAATAATTCTATTTTGATGTTTTTTGGGGAAATTAAGATTCCTGAAACACAGTTATATGAAACAAGTGTATTATCAACAATACCATAAGATGAATACATAAAACGGTTATAGAGAGTATAGGATTCTATGAAGCAGAAATCTGGGACAAGGTACTAGAAATGAAACCAAACGATAAAATATACATATACATAACAATAAATATAGAGTTGTCCAATAAACAATGATTTTAATTAAGGCTTGTTTTCGATGGGGTCAGGATATTGACTCAAAATTCTGAAATTCAATTTTAAAACCAAAATGGCAGACATTTCAAACTTTGGTAAATTCTAAAGCATGCTGGTAGTTATTTAGGCACTCCGTATAGCTTTAAAGGTAACATTTTAAAATCTCGAATATTTCGGGGTAAACCGACAGATCGCGAATTAGAATCCTTCAAAATATAGCTGACTTAATACAAACTAAAAGTATTTTTTGACATGCTGACAGCTAATTTATCTTATTTTTCAACACTAAGTAGGCGTAATGATAAATTTGTTGGGTACCGCTAATGTTTAGAATTATCGACAGCTATAATAATGGTACTAGCTAGAAACAATTTTGGGTGAATACAGGATTAGTTAGATAGTAAGGGATGTATATTTTGAAAATTTTAGTGGACGAATCATCATTCCAATTTGAATCATTTGATTTATAGATTATTGCAACACTCTATAGTTGGCGTCAGACCTCTCATAATATCTTTTAGGGTATACATATTACCTTTTGACCCACCCTGTAAAATAAAACCACATTTAATTAATCTAAAAATGGTTGTAGAAATCACTTAATGTTAATTATTAAAACAGTTTGGAATTATATGAATACCGGCAAACAAATTTCTTCGAACAAATTATAACAAATTAATATTCTATGTCGGGCCATTATTCTAAATCAAACTTGGTGAAGTAACTTCCTGAGTTAGGACGTGATTATTATTAACAACTTAGAGCAGATAACAAAGGAGTACAAACTAAGCGTATACATATTCATATACGCTTAGGTACACCAACTTGTTTTGAATTATTGTAGCTAATAATCATTACAAACACCTTATAAATAACAATAATAGTGTGAGAACTTTATAGTTTGATGGGGATTTTGGTTATGGGGATGAGGTCGTCAACATCAAAGGAAACAGAGTAACAAGAAAACTTTTGTCTTACTCGTAGCATTATGTTAGAACTAGGAAGGTAAGGAAGGATAACAAAGAAAATGCTTATGATTAGCATCGCTAGTAGAAAACATATGCAACTGGTACATGGCGTATTTAGTCATTTACTGAAGGAAATGTGTTGTGTTTTCAGGTTTTATCTATGGATATTCCACATTTACTTATTTTATTATCTACCTTATGAAAAATGTTCTTAGCATGTGGAAATATTGAAGCCTTAATATGCATAAGATAATTAATATAAAACTTAAAAAAGCATATAAATTGACAAAGTTGAAGTGTTTTCATTGAACTAGTATTTGTGCCAGATGATTCCTTTCAATCTAACGGTCTTGGTAATTTTCTGGTAATAATGCATATGTTTCATTTGACACTAGATATAAAATAATACCTACAACATAGCATTCAATTGCCTAGAAAAAAACTCATTTTTTTAAAAAATATGAGAATTTATATAGAATCTTTAAAACAGATATTTCTCAAGTATACATTCATCTCAAGACTAGCCCCAAAATAACTTTTAAAATATATTTAAAAGAAAAAGAGATACCTCTTTTTAAAAATCTGTTTTTGCCATCGTTATGACACCATCATATTTTAAGAACAGATTATTTTTTAAAGAATAATGGCCTAGGAACTGTAATAAATTTAAAAAAAAATAATTTTAATTAATAATAATTTGGTCAAGTGTGAGTTGGACTCGAATACTAAGGGTTTCTTACCACTTTCAAGATTTGATACAATGTAGATGAATAAATATTCTAATATTCCAGTTTCAGACAAGCAGGAAATAAATCTTTTAAAGGAATCGTTTTAAATTTATAACAAAAAACACTTTTATTTTCCACACCCAGATTTTTTATTGTATCTGCTACATGATTCGCTGGATTTTTATAAAAATATGTATTCAATTTTCTAATTTGGTTCACAAAATTAACATTAGACATTTATTTTACTAATAAACACTCAGGGAAACTTTTTATAATCTATTGTCTGAATTTTAGGCTTTGTAGATTGGAAAATAAAAGTAAAGTTTTAAATAATAAATTATTAAACTTTTAGACGTTTTATTTAAAAATACAAATAAAATATATTTATCAAAAATTTAGATTGTGTAGTTTCTAAAGGTTGAATAAGTCGATGTTGAATATTTTTGTTATTAACTTTTAAACAAAGGATTTAAAAATATGGAAAAAAAATATTTGTAATTCTCATAATGATCCTTTTATTTGATATATTACATGATGAGTTTGAAATTAATATGGGGGTTTTCTACTAATTTTTCTTATAAATTTCAAGTGAGCCCCAGTACTTCTCATTATTTTCAAAATTTTAGGTAGTATGGCTTCAGAAATAAAGCGGAAAATTATTATTGTTTAGATATTTTTGTTAATATTTTGTAAACAATTAATTTAAAAAATATGAAAAATATAGTATTATAGTCCTCATTTGATATATTGCATGATGCGTTTAAAAAGTTATTTTTTATTTTTCTTTTAATTCTATAATTTATTTTTTGCCGAAAATTAGTATTAGGGGTATCTCCTATTTTTCTTGTAAAATTCAAGTAAGGGTATATAAGCCTAATTTATTTTCTTATAGATCGTAAATAAAACGGGCGAATGAGTAATTTTCTTGTATTTTTGTTAATATAATTTAACAATTTATTTTAAAAATTGAAAAAAAATACATTTGTTTTTCTCATAATAACCTCTTTCGTTTGATGTATTGCATGATCCGTTTAAAAAAATAAATTTTCCGTTTAATTCTATAATTTAGCCCCCAAAAATAATATTAGGGATTTCTTCGTATTTTTCCTGTAAACATTTTTTAAAAATTTTTTGTTAATATATTTAAAGGAATATATATTTAAATATTGAAAACAATACATTTGTATTCGTTAAAATGAGCCCTTTGATTTCACTTATTATATGATGCCTTAGAAACAATTTCAGTTTTATATTTTTCATTTAATTCTGTGATTTGCCCCAAAATTAAAACTAGGGGCTTCTGTTTATTTTTCCGGTACAATTTAGGTGAGGACCTATTTCTCTAATTTTTTTCATATTTTACGGGAATGGGTAAAATTTTGTATAATTTTGTTAATAAATTTGAAATCATTTATTTTAAAAATGTAAAAAAATATATTTGTTTGTATTTATCTGGGTTCGTCTTTGTTCTACATGGAAAGGCTTTTCTTTAGCCCAGATATGCTCATTGTGTCTATTGAACATATCGCAGTTAGTAAATATAGTTTCATCTGACCATAAAACCTTTAATGAAAACTGTGGATTGTCAAGGCACATGTCTCTAAACCATGTACAAAACAAAATTCGTCGATGTTCGTCATCAGCATGCAAGGTTTGAGAAACTGAAAATTTGTACGGGTGGAACTTGTGCGCTTTCAGTACTTTAACTACAGTTTCGTTGAGATGTGCCAGCTTCTGCCGCAATCTCACGAGTTGATGTAGATGGATTTTGATTTACCATTGCCAAAAAATTTACTTGTGCTACTTCGTTAATTTGATTACGTTCCTTTGGTGGTTTAGTAAAAGTCCATATCTGCGTAAACTATCGTAAAGCCTCTTAAATGTACATAGAGCAGGTTGACAACGATTAAATCAACGACGATTATCAACTGTCAGTTCAGCCCTACTAATAGAATTACTCTCAAATGAGGAAACGTCAAAGTGAAAACAATCTTTTTATGGCTACCTACTTTAAGAGAGAAAAGCATACATAACTTCGTGATTTTTATGAATAACTATATCGAGTTTTATATCGTTGAAAAACTCTTAAAATGTCCGATTTTTTGAGGTCATAGTCAACTATAGTTTCCATTCAAAACAGATAAGTTTGTGTCATATCTCGAAAACGCGAGCTGTCACGCAAA
This sequence comes from Octodonta nipae, assembly GCA_034190945.1. NCBI lineage: Eukaryota > Metazoa > Arthropoda > Insecta > Coleoptera > Chrysomelidae > Octodonta > Octodonta nipae. The sequence continues at coordinate 2,483,291 of CM067219.1, forward strand.
CGAGGATATGCCAGTCATATTCGAGATACAATTCCCTTCAGTTTTGATATGTACACTTTTTTTATAAAATCAAAAACAAGGGAGCTAGAGGGATTTGACCAAATCGACAGAATTTCCTTTTTTTTAAATATCTAGTCAGTCATGACTTAGTACAAAAATCCGAAAGTGTCATTAAATTGGGCCAGTAAAACTGCTAATCTTTCCCAATTTAACCATTGCTCCATCTCCGCTAGTTTCCGAGATCCACATACTGATCATCAAAAAAAAAACTCACCCTGTATACACAAAAAAGTTTAATGAAAACCTGCCTTTTGGAATTGGGTTTATAACAATGGCGAATAATTCACATGAAATGTTGCCTGTCAATTGTGGCAGCATTTGATTACCAGAATGACGTCATTGATTTCCATCATTAACTGGGCTCTGTTAATTAAATCTCTTGAAAACCCGATAACAATTTCTACATATTTTTACTCCAGCATCATTTTCATCGATTAACCTGTCACAACCGAGCTGCACAGAGACACCACTGACATCTCTATGCGGTCCGACATTACACGTGACCAATCCATTCTGTACAGTCACTCAATCTGTGGTTGTCTTTCGTAAAAATCTACGAATTTATTCATCCAACCCGATAAACGTGCTCCTCACAGTTTCATGTGTTTATTTTTCGACAAGGAAAATCCTTCTGAGCACGTGTAGATAATGAGGCCGTCAACGGGAGTGAGTTGGAGTTGGAAGGGAGAGAGCCAAGAAGATACTTGCGGGCGAAGCTGGAAAGCGTTTTCGGGACGTTGGCCGACATACTTTAATTAGGAATGAAGTCTCAGTCGCTGGTTTGGGGTCGATTGTGAATGGAAACTTTGTTTAAAATGTCGTTGGGAAAAGTAGATTACCATAATTTGTGTTTCTATCTTCGAAATGGCGTATGTTTTTTGCGTCGTCACAGATTTTATATTTTTGAGGGAATATCTCTATTCTGTAAAATAGTCAAAACAGAAAACCTGACTTTAATTGATCTAGCCTTTATACAGTGTGGAACAGCCAAATGGAATAAATTCGACAAAGAATAAAGGAAGGCGTGTTGGGAAAAACGCTTGGACAGGTCGATTTGTATTTTTTAATTGTCATTTTTTTCACCAAAAAAATATATAGGGTGTGTTATGTGACACTGGCCAATACCAACTTTCTTATTTTAAATGCAAATCCCTGTATATTATCTATTTTATGGATACTCCAGAAAATTCTAGACATACTTCATGTACAATGAACATATCTTCAACTGTTTCGAAAATATTAACTGCTTTCAAATTTATTACAAAAGTTAACAATAAAAACAGAAAATTATTTTATTTAACAAATTCTCTAGATTAAACTAAAATCCCAATAAGTAAAATTGATTATTTCTTAATAATATAAAAAAAAACATTAATGTCAATGTAGCAAATCTTCCACATTCTCGCGGCAAACAACATCTCAGGCGTGACTGTTCTAATAGCAAGCGTAATTCTTCTTTTTAGGTAATCTAAGTTGAGAGGTTTAGTTTTCCACAAAAAGTGGTCCAATGGCGTCAAATCAGGAGATCGTGCTGGCCATTCTATGGATCCGCGACTCCCAATCCACCGGTGCTCCATCTTGCTCAAACCGTATTATATTCTGGGTTTACTGAATAAGGATATAAGTTTGTCAAAGTTGGCACGACATTATTTTAGAGCAGTTTTACATATTTATCTCCATTCAAGTTGCCATCAATGAAAAAGGGACCTACGATATGATTTCCAACAATTCCTGACCATCATTTGTTTACAGAAATACGTTCTCCTATCGAAATCGTCTTCCATGAGCTCCTGAGTCTGCATCATTTTTAACCGACTTCCAAAACGGAGGAGGTTATCAATTCGTCGCGTATTTTTAGGGTTCCGTATATACAATATACGGATACCCTTATAATATCACTCAGGATTTCTGCCTCTGTCACATCACAGCAATTTCCTCCTAAACTACTGGACGGAAGAGGTTGAAATTTGGTACCAATGTAGAGTTTGGTAACCCGATCAGGAGTACATATAGTAAAAAAAAAAGATTTTAGGGGTACTTCTGGGAGGGAAAACTAAAAAAATCGACGGTTCCCCCCCCTGTTCCCCGAAACTACTGAGCCTAAAATTTTGAAAAAAATAGGAAATATAGAACGTTGCCCAAACTTTACAGGAAAAATAAGGACAAACCATTAATATTAATTTTGGGGGGAAAATTATAGAATTAAATAAAAATTAAAAAAAAAAAAAATTCAATCGCATCATGTAATTTAACAAATGAAAGGTCTCATTCTGAGGAACACAAATATATTTTTTTCATATTTTAAAAAAAATTATTTAAAAAGATATTAACGAAAATATACCAAAATTTACCCACTCCCCCCCCTCCTTATCTCCGAAACTATAAAACGTAAAGTTTTGAAAAAAAAATAATATAGGGTCTGACCTGAAGTTTACTGGAAAAATAAGGAGAAACCTCTACTTTTAACTTTGGGGGGCAAATTACAGAATTAAATGAAAAATATAAAATTTAAATTGTTTTTAACCCATCATGTTATATATCAAATGAAAGGGCTCATGTACCCCATCCCCCACCTTATCTCCAAAACCATAAGCTGTAAAATTTTGAAAAAAAAATAGAGGTATAGGGCCTCACCTAAACTTTACTGGAAAAATAAGGAGAAACCCATAATGTTCATTTCGGGGGGCAAATTATGGAATTAAATGAAAAATAAAAAGATATAATTGTTTCTAACGGATCAAAAAATATATATAATATCAAAGGGCTCATTATGAAGTATACAAATTATTTTTTTTATATTTTTAAAATAAATTATTTAAAAGACATTAAAAAAATATTAAAAAAATTGCACAATCCCCCCTTTATCTCCGAAACACCAAGACGCAAAAATTTGATAAAAAATAGAGGTGTAGCCCCTCAAATGAACGTTACTGAAAATTACCCATTCCCCCTTTATTCCCCAAACTATAAGACCTAATTTTTTTTTGTTTACAGGAAAAATACGAAGAAATCCTTAATATTAATATTGGGGGCCAAATTGTAGAATTAAACGGAAATAAAAAACTATATATTTAACGGATCATGCAATACATCAAATGAAAAGGCTCATTATGAGGAATACAAATATATATTTTTCATATTTTTAAAATTAATTGTTTACAAGGTTTTAACATAAAGATATAAAAAAATCTCATTTCTCGCTTTATTTCCGAATACTTACTACCCGAAATTTTGAAAAGAATCAGGGGTACTGGGGCTCACTTGAAATTTATAAGAAAAATTATTAGAAAACCCCCATAGTAATTTTAGGGACAAATTATACAATCAAATGGAAAATAAAAATTCAATTTTCAAACGCATCATGTTATATATCAGATAAAAGGCCCATTATGTGAATAACAAATATATCATATTTTTAAATCATTTGTTTAAAACATATTAACAAAAATATTAAACATCGACTTAATTCCCATTTTAGAAAATACACTATTTAAATTTGGAAAAATATATTTTATTTGTACTTTTAAATAATTTGAATAACAGATTTATAATTTAAAACTTGACCTATTTTGCCTTTTATCTTCCAATCTACAGAGCCTCAAAATTCAGTAAGTAGATTATAAAAGGCTTCCCTGAAAGTTTATTAGTAAAATGAAACTCTAATGTTATTTTTTGTGGGCCAAATTAAAAAATTAAATCCATATGTATTCTTATAAAAATCAAGCGAATCCTAAAGCGGATAAAATAAAAAGTCTATGTGTGGAAAATGAAAATGTATATTTTTTTATAAATTTAAAACACTTACTTTAAAGGGTATTAGGGTAAATATAAAAAAATTCACTCATTTCCTGCTTGTCTGAAACTGGAATATTAGAATCTTGAAGGTGGTACGGAACCCTTAGTATGCGAGTTCAACTCCAAATTATTTTTTGTATGTATGTTACCTGATTTCTTCTCCTGTGGTGCACCGTTTTGAACGAATATGGTCTTGTTTAATAGAGTATACCTATATCTAGATTGGTGAAACTTCAAATTTTGAAAAGGAATTCTATTGGTAGTGATAAAATTTGTGAATGAACACATGCGTGCATGGAAATCGACCAATATCCCTAACATATTGGTCGATTTTTCGAAAACTCCTTATGGATGTGTATAGTTTTTTAACGTTTAATCTATTAAGGAAGATCCCTAGGTGATCTCATATACTTTTCTGCGACGTGCAACTTGAAGTTTTACAGAAAATCGCCGAAAATTCCAAAATTCTTATCAAAAATTTCATCGAAATGACATAACGGACATTTCCTCATAAATATTTTAATTCCAACGTAATAGTGTGGTAATTTTAGGCACTGGAAGTTTTAATTGCGAATTTGAAAAATTTCTATGTACATCTCAAGCATATAGGTAGTAAATAATAGTATTTTCAGCTCCTTAAATCAATGAGTACCAAGCTCGTTTTTTTTGTATACCAGGCAAATACCTATTTAAATGAAAATTTTTCCATTTTGCGAAGACGGTGCTTTTGGTTGTCACATTCTCCCGGCCTAATAGAAAATTCAGTGACAACACATGTCAAATTCTAAACTGCTATTTGGTGCGTTTATACACAGGATGTTTAGTTATAGCAAACAAAATCACAAAGTAAAGTGATAGAAGAAGTTGCATTTATGTGATGATTGAAATATAGGTAAGGCCGTTTAGCCGTATATACAGGATGGTTGGAATATAGGGTGGAGTGGACGTTTGGTGGTATAAAAATCTTGGAAAATATGTGAAATTAAAATTATATAGGGTGATTAAAAAACTGTTATATGATATGGACGTAAACAAATCATATACAGGATGGTTTAAATATATGCTGACGTTGAATTATATTTATACAGTGTTATTAAAAAATTATTTATTTTATAGCCCATAAGAAGTTGTATAAAGTGTGGAGAGGAATTAATGTTACACAGGACGATAATATAAAATGTTATAAATGAAATAATTTATGGGGTAGCCCACAAGGAGTTATATACTATGGTTGAAATATAGGACGGATTTGAATCCGTAAATATAGGATAGATTCTATTCCGTCCTATAGTTTACAGAAGGCAGCAAACAAATTTATGCTTGTCCGTGGGCAGTCGTATGAATGGATGGTTGGTACATAGGGTAGAGTGGAATTATCTACAGTTATACAGCATTGTCAAAAATAGTTGAAAAAAGGTTACATGGCGGGGTCCGTAAGGCATACATATATTTTGCGCTTATTATGTCAACGCGTACTAGTACATTTTGTTCGTATTTACCAGTCAATTTAAATGAAAATGTATCATTGTGTAATGTTGAGGCTTTCGATGTTACCTGGTCCTGTCTAATAAGGTTACACAAAAAAATAAAAAATGAAAACTACCTGGGTTCAAAAAAACTAAAAAGTTGAAAATAAAACATTTAAAAAAAAATATAACCGACTTCCACCTATAACTAAAAAGCTAAGAATAATTATAACAAAATACAACTCTAGCAAATAAATAACACATTCATTGTTGTTAGGTAACTACCCAGGAAGTAAAAAATGTAAAAATTAAAAGGTGCTCATTCTGTACAAATTAATTACCTACCATTCTAGTATATTATTGAAGTCGGTGCCAAGCAACAATCTTGTTTGATGATGTAGTAGATAAGTATGCAATGCAGAATTTTAGATTTGCTTGGCACCGACTTCAAAAATATACTAGATTGGTAGGTAATTACTTTGTACAAAATGAGCACCTTTTAATGTTTACATTTTTTACTTTCTGGGTAGGTACATAACAACATTGATTTTGTTCAGCTTTTTAGTTATAGGTTGAACTCGGTTATATATTTTTTAAAATGTTTTATCAATGTTAATTTTTGTAAAACTATCTGAAAACACTTAATATTTCCGAAACAATTGAAGGTAGTTGTATGATATTGCACATGAATTATGTCTAGAATTTTCTGGAGAATCCAAAAAATAAATGATATACAGGGGCTTGCACTTAAAATAGGAAAGTTGGTATTGACCACTGTCACATGTTACACCCTTTATAATTTTTTTTGTATAAAAAAATGCTCATTTAAAAATACAAATCGACTTGTCCAAGCGTTTTTTCCTACAAGCCCTACTTTATTCCGTTTGGCTATTCCACCTGTATTTACTCGTATATATTTCAGATAAATCAATTTTTCATTTTGCAATCTACATCAATAAATATAAAGCCATTGACAACGAAGTCAGAATAGACTTTGAAACGTTTGGTATTCCTGCAATAAAAGTCGTTTTATTTCTATTATGGTGTTATTGCCCAAAAAAAAAAAAAAATAAAAGTAATCAAGAATATGCCACAAACAACGTTTAGAAGACAATTTGGGAAAGTTTTTAAATGACTGGTCATATAAGTATGTTAGTAATTTGTCGGAGAGTAATTAGGTACCTATTTCTTTATATTGTATATAGGATTTGATAGTTTTTATATTGACTGTAAAACCTTGGGGCATAATAGAAGAAGGACTTTTTTGTTAGATCTTTTTTTAATAGCTCGGTTTTTACGTTTAAGGTTGTAATTGATCTTGTTCCATTTTCTGTCACTTGTGATAATGTCGATCGTTGAAAATTCGGAGTATACATTGGTTACCATAAATATTTTGGATTGTTAAAATATTTGACTTCTTATAAAGCCGTTCTGTTGAAAATCTTGGACATTTCTTAAAAAATATTTTCCTTACTTTATATTTAAATTCCTAATAAATGACAGCTACGAATAAATGAACAAGTAAATTTTATTCAAATTTGTAACAGAGTTAATTATTTCCCATAAACTTATTAGCTTTCTACTTAGCTTCCTAAAACTGAAACGTATGAAACTAAATTTCCGTTAAAACAAAATTAACCCTAATAATATTTAGTGTGTAACGTCTTCCTGCATCTTCAAACAACAACCTGTACCACTTTCTGATATTGTTCAAAGGTTAAATAAAATTCGATAGCGTAAAAGTCCCATCACGCTATGGCTTTTAGTTCCCGAACCCGATGGAGACGTCCTCCTCCACCCGGCCTGCCCCCCGTGTTGCCTACGTAGAAACTGAAAAGGAACAGGACCGAATATTGTTTACCTTTCAAATCTAATTTGCTGAAAGTTGATGTGTCTTTGCGAGAGAGTTAAAATGCCCAAGCGGCTGTAACTAAATTCGAGAGTTGGAGCCCGTCGAAAGTCAAAGTCGATTTTAGGTGGATGATTGTACTCACTTTAGTTATATAAAGGACTCCGGGGGTCGTTGTTTCTGTTTAGTTGTAATAGTCGATAAAGGGGCAGAAATTTATTGAAAGTGGGGTAAATTGGCATCTCCATTTAAGAACGACGGTGTTTTTGCTGACGGAATTGGGGAATTTTCCGTTGAATTTAAGATATTTTTCGCAGAGGACTGAATTATTAAGTATTATTGTAGCATGTAAAAAAATAAAACAGCTTATATTAGGAAGATGATCAGTTCTGGCCATTTTGAATTTACTTTAAATAGGATAAGCCTTGACAACTATGTGAAAGTTTTGAGGCTCGAGCTGTTCTTTTTAGGTTCACCGAAATAATTTGGGTCATTGTAGTACCTGTGTACCTTGTATCCTGTTGTCTTGGTAAGCTTTTACAGGCCGGCAAGATCAAAGAGGTAGATGCGAATCTCAGTCAATTTGATTTCATTCAGTAGTCATCTATTTACAACTGTCAGATGTATTCAGGTTGAAAATAAAAGAACTTCTTCTGCTGTAAATGTGGTTTAATTGTTAGATCATGCTAGTCTGTTATTTGTATTATCATTTCACATAGACAAAAGTGCAATAGTTCTCTGATATAGAAAAGAGAGAAAAAATCGATTTTGCATCAAACGTCTTTCTTCTTGACGCAGCTGTTGTAGAGTGAACTTGTCGAGCCTTATGTTCTCGTTCGAGCTTATACAGGGTGTAAACGGTTTGAGTGCAAAGATTTTGAGGATCAATACTTCAGGTCAAAACAAATCAAAAAGCTTTATAATATTTTCAGAAATAATCTATAGTTTTGCCAAAAAAAATGAAAAAGTTAGAAGTTCTGTAGCCTTTATTACAGTGTATAATAGATTATTTCCGGTTTCAAAATGATTGCAAAGCTAAATATGTAAATACTCAATAGCGTATACACCTTTAATAACTGTATTAACAAAGAAAATTATTATTTAAACTCTAAATATTCTGTTATAATTTGCCCTACGTTTCTCCGATCAGATGTGACAACATAGCATATACTCAGTACTACAGCTGGCCGCTGAAATGAATGCTTTTTTGCTGCCCGGTTCTTTTAAGAAAGTGAAAGTGATTTTTGCGTGACATTCGACATAGCGTAAGTTATTTGATTTTCATTTTAAAATATAAATTGGAAAAATAAATAAAATCTGTCGTGAATTGTGAGTTCAAGTGTATTATTTTGTGACAAACAGTGACAATTATACAATTAGGTAAAGACCTTACATGCTATTAATTTGTGGGGAAAGCAAATTTAATAACAAGAATTTTGAATATTTACTATAAATAATCCGTTTGCTCGCCAGAGCTCTATCATAATGACATCCTGCAGGTCAAAGGTTTTTATTTGTCTAAGGTAAGTAATATTAATTTCTTAGTAACAATTATTTCTCGAAGAATTTAACACATAAAAGAACTACATATAAGAAATGTTTTGTTTAATATACTTTGTATCGCATTATTTTTGTATCATAATGTAAACAACTTTGTATCCTCCCTTCTTCAACTTGATGCATAAAATAAATCGCCAAATATAAATATTCATTTCAATACATAGATATTAAAAGGGTACATTTTTGAAAATAATATTTCATAAAATTTTATGTACCTAAATAAATCTACCGGCACTCGAAACTATGAAATTCTTTAATACAAAAAAAATAAAGGTGTTCATTTCTTTGTGGTGACTCATTCCTTTATTATTCACGCTACAAGTAAATCTGAGTTTTAGCGCGACGTTGCCACATTGACAATAATTTACTTAACATGTATTTCAAATTTTCTTGCTTATTAAGGCCTTTAGACTATAGTGTTATAAGAGTTTTTTGTTTTGTTTGGTGGGTACTATCTGCACTTAAAATATATGCAGTCAAATTATTTACACCCTGTATATGCTGTCTCTATAAATGTTCTGCTCTTCCTTGTGACTTACCCTGGCCTGGTCCCAGTTGATATTATGGTGCTCGGTCCATGCATGATTACCTATCATAGACTTCGTTAGCCTTAGAGTAGCTATGCGGTGTTAATCACCATCACCAAGGTTAATGAACACAGCATAGCTACTCAAAGGGCAGAGCTAACCAAGTCTGGGCTAGCTAATCACGCATGTACCGAACACTATAACATCAACTGGGACCAGCCCTTCACTTCCACGCGATATTCGTTTTATCATCATCATGATTATTTACCAGGCACAAGGTAAGTCGTAGGGATGGAAACCCCTGAATTACTCTTAAAGATTTCATTTTGAAGGAAAACGATAAATACAACAGTTAAATAATTTTTTCTTGTCTATCCGATGAAGACTTAGACAATGAACTTGTCCATTATATTCTAGGTCAAATTCATTATTTACAAACGTAATCACTATTTTCAACAAAGATTTGCGAAAAATTTTACGTCAAATGTCTTAGACCGTTCTTGATAATGACGTAATGTGTCATATTAAGGTCAAACGCATGTTGTTAATAGGAAACTACATTTTTAGGGTTCCGTGTATACAATATACGGATACCCTTATAATATCACTCCGGATTTCTGCCTGTGTCACATCACAGCAATTTTCTCCTAAACTACTGGACGGAAGAGGTTGAAATTTGGTACCAATGTATAGTTTGGTGACCCGATCAGGAGTACATATCGTAAAAGAAAAGAAATTGATTTTAGAGGTACTTCTGGGGGGAAAACTGACCCTAAAATTTAGAAAAAAATAGAAAATATAGAACGTTGCCCGAACTTTACAGGAAAAATAAGGGAAAAGCATTAATATTAATTTTGGGGGGCAAATTATAGAATTAAATAAAAATTTAAAAATAAAAAATCAAACTCATCATGTAATATAACAAATGAAAGGTCTCCTTCTTAGGAACACAAATATATTAACGAAAATATACCAAAATTTACCCATTCCCCCCCCCTTATCTCCGAAACTATAAATCGTAAAATTTTGAAAAAAATTAGAGGTATAGGTTCTGAACTGAAGTTTACTGAAAAAAAAGGAGAAACCTCTACTTATAATTTTGGGGGGCAAATTACAGAATTAAATGGAAAAATGTTTAAAATAAATTAATTAAAAGTTATTAACAAAAATATTTAAAAAATTACACATCCCCCCCTTATCTCCGAAACCATAAGCTAGAAAGTTTTGAAAAAAAATGGAGGTATAGCCCCTCACCTGAACTTTACTGGAAAAATAAGGAAATTCATTTTGGGGGGCAAATTATAGAATTAAATGGAAAATATAAAATTAAAATTGTTTCTAACCCATCATGTTATATATCAAATGAATCATTATGACGAAAACAAATATATTTTTTTTATATTTTTAAAATAAATTAATTAAAAGATATTAACAAAAATATAAAAAATTTACCCATTCCCCCCCTTATCTTCGAAAACATAAGCTGAAAAATTAAAAAAAATGAAGTATAGCCCCTCACCTGAACTTTACTGGAAAAATAAGTAGAAACCCCAAATATTCAATCCCCCCGTTATTCCCCAAACTATAAGACCTAATTTTTTTTATTATTGGAAAAATATGAAAAATCCCTAATTCTATTATTTGGCCCAAACCCTACTTTAGTGTATTATAAATAATACACTAAAGTTCATCAGAAGATAACCCAAAACGTGATGTCCTAAAATTAACGTGTATGAATTTATGATAAGTAGCTGTCGCCCAGTGGTCGAAATTCGACCTATTGTGTCAATATCTCTGGCAGGTTAAGTAACCTGAACATTTTATCGTAACATTCTATCCTAGGACTTTAGGGAGATAATCCTAGATATCGGTCTTACATCTCACTTCTACAAATAAATAACGAAATTCAAGTTTTTTTTCAGATATAATTCATAGGACTTTATTTGTGTTCAAATTCATAATTCTTAATTTAATATGACAATTCAACCGCTAATGGGCTACCCAACATATTTATTTTTTCTAACCTCCCTGTATAGCTATAATTGCAATCAATTCTCTAACATTTATTAAAATCCCCATTATAATAATTCTATCTCATTATATATTTCCACCACCCTGTATATGCAACTGCTCATGGACCACGCACAATATTTTTTCATCTTTGAACCACCCGGTAAACCATTCTGTATATGCCACTGCCTATGAACCACCGTATTTACTCTTTTTTTATATAAAATTTTTAACTATCTTCTGTAACTATAATTCTACTCCGACCTATATTTCAATCATCATATAAATGGAACTCTTCGTGGGCTACTATATCAATCATTTCCTTTTCTAAGATTTTTTATTATCATCCTGTATATCTATAATTCCTCTCACCCTATCTTTTATCTTCCCTATATATATACAACTGCTTATGGGTTACGAAATGTTGCATTTCTATTTCGGCCACCCTGTATATGCATCTCTGTATAATATTTTTTGCACCACCCTGTATAACTGTAATTCTACTGCACCTTCTGTTCCAAGAACCCTGTAAATTCAACCGCTAATGGGCTTCCCTATATTATTATTTTATTAGTTATTTTAAAACACCCTATATATGCAACTGCTTATGTGCCACCCACAAAAAAAAAATGATTTCTAACATATCTGGAATCGCCCTGTACAATTATAATATACAACGATTACTTTACCACTAAATAATAACAACGCTTGCATCCCACTTCCAGAAGTACATGCTCTAAGTATATAACAGCAATCGCCCCTCTATATATAATTACTCAATGTTTTGAGTCTGGCGGCGGCGACACATTCAGTTGTTTGGCGTTGACATTATGGGCGTAAATAATGAATTTTTATTATATTTTATTTAATGTATGAACCAATATTATAAATTAGTATTAGCAATCTGCACTGAAGGTCGTCAGTAGCTACTAAACAAAACAAAAATGAAGAAAATCGGTTGAGAGACACAGGAGAAAATGGTACCTAATCGATTTGTCTTTGCCAATTTATATATAGATTGTATTAGTCGTTCCATAGAACACTTTGAGATTTGCTACCAATAATACCAATAACAAACAGAAACAAAGGGAGATATTGTAGTCCTTAGAGCCCGAAATGTCCCTTTAGTTCAATCATCAACGGAAAATCGACTTTGACTATCAACTATCTCAAACTTGAAAATTAAGTTATGACCACTTGGGATTTCGCTTCCATTTTCAGCAAATTAGATGTGAAATGTAAACAATATTATATCAGCAACTCCTCCAAGATAGTAACGACAATCTTCAGATAGTATTGAGTATGCATATAATGGAGTTGAAAGTTATAGGGATTTAAACTGTGGATAGGATAAGAATTTCTGAGGTGAAAAGTGCTGGGACATTTTTGAACCTAGCCCACCAGTAATTACTTGACTAAAGAAAATAGCCAATGAGAGGGGGGATATTAACAAAATAAGAAGCAGTGGGAGATTAGGCTTAAAAAGGCAAGAGGAATGTGAAACCTACGAACTTCCCCCACCAGCGTGCAACTGGATAAATTTCAAAAGCATAAAATCTGGTCAAGCTCGTAGCCAGAGTAGCTGATAAGACTGGAAAATTTATATTTTTGTTCATGAATTTCCAGGATATATGAAATTATAAAGGGTGTTACAATTTGAGGTTAATTTTTAAATTTGCCACCATTTATATATTATGTACTAGAATATCATGTTATTTGACAGATGACACAAAGGAATAATCCAGTTATTAAAAATGGAGAGATATGCAATTGAGCAACATGTGATTATTATTAAAAACTATTTTAAATTCAGAAGAAAATATTGCAGCTGTCACTGCTAGTGTTGTTGAACAACCAAAAACATCAATTCGTCATCGTGCACAGCAACTGAACATTCCAAAAACCACTTTATTCGGAATTTTGCAGAAAAATCTTCATTTAAAGGCTTACATGATTCATATAACGCAAAAAATAAAGCCAACAGACATTAGTTTACGTCGTCAATTCGTTAATTGGGCCATACAACAGAAACTTCAAAATGTGGATTTTTTTCAACAAAATCATCTTCAGCGATACAGCAAATTTTGAATTGGGTTGATTTGTTAACAAGCAGAATGATGACAGTGGAAATGCTGTTACTGTGAATGATGATCGATATCGAATGATGATTACTATCTTTTTGTGGGATGAATTGGAGCATATTGATGTGCAGAATATGTGGTTCCAACAGGACGGTGCAACGTGTCATTCAGCAGCAGAAACAATCAATCTAGGGGATTTCCAGCAATCGAATTGCTTTACTTTCTTTACAATTTCATTTTTATCAACTTTTTTATCATGATTTTGATATTCGTTATGATAGATTCACAAAAAGTACATCTGGATTTTCTTATTAACTCTATTTTATTAAGTTTTCTTTTCTGAATCTCTTTAAAGATGTCCCGCCACATTTTCCTATATTGCTCGTGAACTATCTCGATTTCGTTTTTCCACATCAACTTTATCGTCTTCAGGTGTTTTTTTGGACATCTCCATCATTTTCTTTTATTATTTCTTTATTAGAACCATTAATTTTTTTGGTTTTATTTTCAATTATGCCTCATTTGATTGGGGCTAAATTCTTTGTCATAACGCTTTTCCAAAACGCAATACACTTTTCCGTCTCTTCACCGTTGGGGCTCTGTTCAAAAGCAGAGCTTTTGTATACAGATTCTCCAGATAACACTTTGTCAGACTTATCGTAGCTGGATAATGTCGATCCTAAAGAACTTTTTCGACGTTGCGCATCATATTTATGTTTTCGGGGTTGCTGTAAAAAATTGTGTCACCTTTACGTATGCATTCATTTTCTTGCGTTATTCACATCTGCTTCATAATTATCTTTATTACTACACTCGTAGTCAGTGGACGAACGACCCATGGTTTCCTTAATAACCACAACGTTTACATACAAGTAGATATTATTAAAAAAATTTAAGCAAATTGTGAATATATGTGTGTGATATTTAAACAAATTAAAAAGTACTTTTTGTGAATCCATCACCCCGAATACAAAAATCTTGATAAAAAGTTGATAAAAATCAATCTTTTGTAACAGAAATTTGGTAATCGAATAATTGCTCGAAGTGGAAACATTAATTGACCTCCTAGATCTTGCGATCTAAGACCTCTAGTTTTTTTCCAATGGAGCTATTTGAAAGAAAAGGTCTATGCCAACGATCCACAAACAATTGATGACCTAAAGGAGAACATTATTGACTGTTTTCAAGTAATTGAATCGCAGTTTTACCAGAAAGTTATCGAAAATTTTGGCAAAAAATTAGAAGCTTGTCGTACAGCAGTAGATATTGTTTTCCATTACTAAACCGAAACAATTGTGCTATCATTTAAAATAAAAGATTTGATCATTCTCAAATAATTTGTGTAATTTATTACAAATTTATAAATTAACCTCAAATTGGAACACCGTTTACAAATATAAAGTTTATTCCTATGAAAAAGATAATTAATTGGTTGAAATTGAATTGCTGGCTACGGCCTTGAATCGTAGATTTTTATTACTTACAGGATTAAATCATTGATTTATTTCGGGAATATATGTATGATTTTTCTCAACAACATTAACTTTTACCAACTGAAAACTCAGTTTTCCACTACTAGTTCTTTTCTTAATATTTTACTATTGGGAAATCAGCCAATACCTATGAGTTTTCTATGCGGTCTGTAGTTTTGTGAAGACCGTCTTTCCTAACCTCAAAATAGCTAGCACGAACAAAAAACGTCACAAAAGAAACAAGTTATTCTGGGAAATTTACTGTGAAAAATTTAATATCCAATTAATGTTGACTATTTTACGTCTGCGGGGTTTTTTGAGATCGCTGATCACGAAACTGAAGTCACAATTGAGGTAGACCCTTATGTTTCATATAATTCCAATGGTAAATTCAAGGTCTCTAATAAACAAACAAATCATTGTTCAGTCTAAAAAGTGGAGTTCTTTGGATGGGAATTGAAGTCAGATTTACAGAATTCAAGATGGAGTAACTATCCAGTGTTTCAAGATATAAAAAATTACAAAGACAAGACTGACAAAAAAAAACTTGAGTGTCTGTAGGTTGACGTTTGGGAGTCGCCCCAATTTCAATATTGGTTACACTGGAAGATCTTTCAATTCAAGATGGCGTGAACACACTAAGGCTTTTGAAATCCAACAAGAAAATAAATCTACATTTGCTGACCACTTATTAGAGGGAAACCATATACCACAAAATACATTCGAAATTTTACATTTACAAAACAAAACTAAAAAAATATATCTCCTTGAATTCCTTGAAAGCAATAGTAACAAAAATTCTGCGAATCTCTTAAACGACCAAATTGATAGACCAATCAGTGGAGATTTTCTCGTGTAAACAATACTATCAGGATACTGCCTGTGACATCACATTAAGAATGATTTGTAGTGATATTTTGCTACCTTTTCCACTTGCAACTATGGTTTTTTGCTTTGTTATAAACAATTGAAACAAGAAAATTGCGTTTTTTTTTCGATGCATGTTTATAAAATGAAAAATAATAAACTAATCTCAATGGTGTCAACAGGTGAATTGTAAAGCATGGAAATATCACTGAAATGAGCCCAGGATCAATACGATAAGATCTTTATGAACAGAGAAAAACAAAATTTAGCGGTTTTCTTTATATTATTATAACTCCGTCACTATCGAAGTTGTAGAACTGGGCTTGTGGGAATTGATAGTAATAGATATCTACCTTAAGCGTGACTAAACCAGGCGCTATCGGTTTATTAGTTTTTCAATAATTGCTATCTGAAGTTTTTAGTCCACTAATCTTGCAGTGTGTCTCCATACGACATGGATCGTCAAATATCAATTCAGAATAGAGATGTTGAAAGTGGAGGTATCATTCTACAACGCCTCTATTTTCATTTTTCTTTAAATGTCTGTGAAATATACGAAAAAAGTTAGCAAAATGATCAAAATTTGGTGAGTGTATGAATGTGGTCGAGTAGTGGGGGAACATGGTTGTTGAGAGGAACTGCTAACAATAATTATCATCGATAGTAACTGTCACTCTGACAGATGGTGAAAGAATTTAATCGTTAAAAAAACTTCTATACAGAGTGATTTGTTCGATTTTATTATATCAAATGAGAACTGTTTGTTCATTAATATATTAATATGTAAATGGTTTCTCGGAAACGTTTTTGCTTTAATTTGTGGATTTTGGGTTTACGGAACATCGAAGAAGAGCGGTCATTAAAAAAAATCTTACTTGTGAGGATTTTAAATATTAAAACGATCTATGTATGTGCCTCTACTATATATTACTATACGCTTCCCCTCAACAACCGTGTTTCCCCCACTCGTTGGATACATTCATACGCTCGCTCATTTTTTGTCATGTTTGCTAACATTTTTCAGATATTTCACAGACATTTAGTGAAAAATGAAAATAGAGGCTTTGTAGAATGACACCTCCACTTTCAACAACTTTTTCAAAATTGAAATATGATTATATATGACGCATGGGGGTACAATGCAAAAATAATGAACAGAAAATTTTATATCACAATTGTTCAAAAACTAATAAACCGTTAAGCGCCTGGTTTTGTCATACATAAAATAGATGTAAATTACTATCAGTTCCTGCAAGCCCAGTTCTACAGCTTCTAAAGTGACGAAGATACGATTTTTTTTTTAAAATCCTACATTTTCAGTATTTTTTTGTTTTTCCCTGTTACTAATGATCCAATCGAATCGAGCCTGGGCTCATTTCATTGGTATTTTCATGCTTTACAATTGACCTGTTGATACCATTGAGATTAGTTTATTATTTTTGATTTTATAAACATGCTAAGAAAAAACACGTAGTTTTCTTGTTTCAATTGTTTACAACAAAGTAAAAAACCATAGTTGCGAGTGGAAAACATAGCAAAATATAGCTAGTAATCTTTGTTAATATGATGGCACAGTCGGTATCCTGATAGTATTTTTTACACATTATCCGTTAATTTTTGCTCTATTGATTGGTCTATGATACCAATTCATTTCCTTCACTTAATCTAAACATCCATTTCTAAATAATATTATATTATATTATTAACATCTGTTTTCAACAAGGTTTCATATAAGTATAATTTACGCAACCTACACCCGGCCCACTTCTTCCCGAGAATTATGACGACAGGTTTAATTATCTTCTTATCTTAACTGTAGTTTATTTATAAGAAATATAAATTTCGCATTAATTGTACTGTCAGTGTATAATGAAGCCAGACTTGGCGAAACATATGTCAAAATAAAAGAAATAAAAAAGTGAACATTTGACCAAGTTTTTGTTGTTTATGGTTAGTCTGCTTACTATTATTTTTTTAATCTTGATTTCTAGATGTATTTTTTGAGGTTATGTAAAACATAAGGGTGTTATCTCAAATCTGACCTCAGATTAATGGTCATCGAATTCAAAAAGCCCCTCATACGTAAAATAGTCAAAATTGGACATTACAGTATCCACGAGCAAGTTTTGTGAAATTGGAGGTTTTTTGTGACATTCTGTGTTTGGGCAAGCTCTTTTGAGTTTTGGAAAGACGTTTTTGACCAAACACCAAACTTTAAGAGGATTATTTGACACCAGAAATAACACAAATTTCCCAAAAGAAATATGGAAAGGAGTGCCTGATTTGACAAAGAATGCCTCTATACTTTTTATCACATCATTGTTTAAGTTCCAAGTAACTATTTGAAAATATCAATTGTCAAGATGATTATATTGTTGAGTACACTGTTCGATTATCAGCAGAATTATATGCGCAACACGAGAATGATGCTGAGGCCTAACCGTTTCCAGGAAAACAACTCCATTTAATATTCTATCAGTAATAATAAGCATTGTTTGAACGTCGTAGATATTTGTGACGTGCATTCACCGTCCTTGAAGTGTATCAGAATATGATTCTGTGCGCTTTCTATAGCAGGCGTATTATTGAATTTGCTGCAGTCAGCGATTTGAAAAGCGCTCCCGCCTAGCTTATCTGAGACTCTTCGGGTTTTCCACAGTTTCCACTTGGAATCCGTTCTATCTGTCTTTCCTTCAATAATAAATACGTAAGACATTCGAGTGGTCTACTCCATTTTGGGTTGGGGTTTTCGTTTATTCGGAGGCACTTGCGAGATTTCGATAGTAGAGGTTTTCTCGGGAAAATAATAAAGTCAGTCAATGGGACGGCTTTATTTTCGTGTGTTCCGCTTTCATCCAGATTTTGATTAACGGAAAAGTTCCGGTGGATCGGAATTGAATGGATGTTTTAGGATTGATTTGGAAAGCGGAGAACGCGAGTTAGGTTACTGTTGTAATACTTTTTTATATTTCCGAGCTGAAACTTAAATATTGAGTGTAAGGGTCTTAAAATATTATAGCATTGGTGCAACATAGATTTATCAAACTACAACAACTGACTATGTTGTATTAACTACTATTTTTATGAATTATGTTATTATTCTGTCCAGTAAACTAAATTATAATGAATACTGAGATTATCTACGTTAACAATGCCTGGGCTCTAACTTTCAAGTTTATTGATCATTCATTATTGTTAGGGCTTTCTCGGAATAATCTAGCGTTTTCTGAATAACGAGTTATTAGAAAATTGGAAACTCTATTGTGCTTGGTAAAACTGAAAACTTACTTAGTGTAGAAACTCAGTCTTAGCTCCAAGAGCTAAATTTGACAGAAAACTAGAATCTTGGTCGAATAATAAATAATTTGGTTAAGTGCGAGTTGGCCTTATCAGTGTCAAATTTTTTGACAAACAACAAAATCAAGATCAAAGCGAAATTTTTTTAGAAAAACCTTGAAAACAACACTAAACGATTGACAACGACTGCAGACTAGGAATTGAAACGTCTCCATACACAGATAAGTATTATACAATACATGACTTATATACAGGAATACTGGTTGGTCATTTTGTAGACATTTGTTTCTCTCAGAATAACTGTGAGGAAGAATTTCTGTATAGACAGACAGTAATCCGGGCAATTTTACGAAATTGCCTTACTACACTTTGTTCTACATATACAATTTTTAAATACTTATTTGTTGCAGGAAAAAATTAGGAGGAGCGAAACCCCAATGAACAGACAAAATAAGATAAGTTGCTATAGTGATTTCTATTAATTTGACTAAAATTGCCGGACAAATATGGCAGTCATCAATGTGGTTCTTGGCTTTTATCCAATCCCTTTCTTGGGTTTTGTCCAAACCCAGTGGACCACTGCAACCAAAACTGTTACAGAATAATTTCTTCTAAAGGCAATGAAAGATCCTGTAGTCGCCATTCATTATTTACGTAAGTGTCCCGAGAGGTTCTTTAAACATCCACATGCCCCTATAACTGGGTAGGGCGGTAAACAACATTTTTACATAATATTTTATAAGTCGTAATAATGAGTTTTAGTTTAATTGGTACTTTTCTAAAAGCTGATGAAAACCTAAGTAAAAAGAGCGAGGAGAGCCCCAGAATCTTACGTTTTCTTATAGGATGAAGGGGGGGGTCAAAAATGGCCAAAAACATTCTTACGCAATTAATAAATGGCCTTATTCCTTGACATATGCAAAACTTCATGTGTCCAATTTAATTAAACCAGCTTCTGCAATGAAAATTTAAGAACTAAACACAAAATTATCTTTGTAATATTTATTAGTGTTTGAAATTGATAAACATTTAAGGAATGAGAAACAATGGATTCTTGTAATTTGTCTTTATCTTATAAGCAGTCTTCCAAATTTCAAACAAACAAATCGTTGAATGGAATCTATAAAAAATCGCCAACGGCATTGAAATATGTGTTATGATAGTCCAGGACCAGTTACCATAAAACCTCAGTAACGAAGGCTTAAACTCAGCTCTGTTTTTCTCCAGAGTATTGATTGTCCACAGAGCCATGTTAGCCACTATCAGAAAAGTTATTATTTCCCTTCCAGGCTTCGTCTTCGTCTGATCGATATTTCGGCACCGTCTCCACCAGCCATCAAGAACGAACATTGTTTGGAGGCAAGTTTGGATGAATGAGAGGAGCTCTGCTGCTAAACCAATCATGGTATCTGATTCCGTGACTGAAAAGCAACCGATTATGGAGAACATGCAGTAGATGAACATGCCTGTTTGAGCTACAACCAGGAGCGTAGTGTCCAGGCCTAAAGCGGAATTTTGGTGACCTGAAATTAGAGCAATATTTTCAAAGGTTTCTCGAATAAGTTTAGCTTTAAGTCTACTTCTTGATTATTGCTTTTTGGTATTTTAGAAAAACACGCTAGAGTTATTTGGAAGCAGGTGAGTGGTGTGTGGCTACTTGTTTTGTGTGAAAGCTCGTGAAAAATTAGAGTGACTTTCACAGGAATTCAGAATGAAACCATCACCACGCTGCGAATCTCCTATAGAGCCAGTAATGGCAGAGTACATCCAATAGTGCAAACCCAGTCAGATAGACCAGATGGTGTTCTTAACCAAATACAGTTTTAAAAGCTGTTTTGAAACACCAGTTAGCTAAATTTGCCATATTGTCGTCAAATAATAAAACCACCTATGGACCTCAATAACAACCTCAATAATTATTATTTGACTGGTAAAAAGGGTAGCCAACACATTAATAGAATATTTACAAGCTGTTACGTATATAATAAACCTGGAGAAGATGCCATAGTCACAACACATACCCTAGAAAAAGTATTTCTGGTTAATGTTGCAGGTTTGCCCAAAGAGGATTTTCTCGTTGAAACTTCTGCTAAAAGACCTAAAGGAAAAGATGGTCAAGCTAGCGTTACTACTTCAACCACAGGACCTGCGGTGGGTACAGCTATTGTTGGTGAAGGAGTGCCCCGGTCTCTGTTTCATCAACTTTGGTTACTCCAGTTACTACAACAGGAGTAACCATCATCACCAACTCCACAATTAACTTGCCGACAGCAATAAATGTCAAGGCATAGAGATGGAAAACTCTGCCAATGTCCTACTAGTGAAAGTAGTTCCACTATCATCACCATCGTCAAAACTAAAAAGTACAACGACATATGCGGCTAATGCGTATGATTATGCAAACATATTATAAAGCAGAGAATCTGGAAGACAAATAAAAACCGGTTAGACCAGAAATTGATTTTTTACGCTACCCCAGTATAGGATATTGAAGACCTGAGAAATCGCATAATTGCATAAGAAATAACCTGGCATATTTCCATGATTAGATGTTCAATGATGCCTATAATAAATGCCTGTATTGATATAAAAAATGTGGAACGTTGTTTTTACTTGAGTTGATACTTAAATATTTTTTTGGTACAACGATTTTATTCCATAGTTAATTCATTAATTCACAGGTTAGTTTCAAACATGTTTGTTGTTCAACTGTTTTTAAACAAAATTT
This sequence comes from Octodonta nipae, assembly GCA_034190945.1. NCBI lineage: Eukaryota > Metazoa > Arthropoda > Insecta > Coleoptera > Chrysomelidae > Octodonta > Octodonta nipae. The sequence goes on from CM067219.1 coordinate 2,505,003, forward strand.
TAATCTTTTAATCGTGATATCTCCCTAATGATTGACTTTTGACCTAACTTTTGTACAACAAACTGTCCTTTATTTTTAACCCTTAAGACGAGACTCCTGCCTCTTAGAGGTTTTCGTGTTTATTTTGAGACGTCCTGTAAATTCCAGACCTGTATCACTGAGTTTTTTGCTACCTCTGCAGATTTTACTTTTTTGTGAAATATTGTTTGAATTTTAATAAATAAATAAATACACAAGCGGAATAGGTTTATCCAACATGCAACTATATAGTAATATTTGGTGAAATGAAATATGTGAATGATTAAGTAGTTTTTTAGTGAATCTGCTATACTCACCAATCTTTCTGTCGTACTTCAGATTCCTCATCTTCAACATGGCCAGCATAACTGCAAGCGTTGTGACAACGTACAATATTAGCTCTACAATTCCAACCTCGAATACGGCAATTCTTTTATTATTTAACTCTTTGGTAGCTGCACTGAGTACGAAGAACATAATGAGTGAGATGATAGTCAATACCACTACCTAAAACGATGATTTGCACTGTGTAAAAACCATGCGACACAATTTTTGTTAGTGATGTGGCGGATCATTATAAAATTATATCCGCTGATACGGATTTGGATACGGATATTTGGTCTCAAGATCCACGGATATGAATACGGATAAGGATACGGATATGCATACAGATACGGATACGGATATTAACTTTTTTAGACTACGCGGCGGTAAATATTGCACATAAACAGTCACATCGCTAGCACATATTTATCATCACCGGCAACAAGCGTTCCAAGTGAGAATTTTTTTAGTGCAGCAGGAATTGTTAATGAGCCACAAAATAAAAATTAATATCATAAAAGATCCTTAAAAGATTCGCCAAAAATTAACGGATACAGATCCGGATCCGGATTTTTCTTCTCTTTGGGATATCCGCCGATACGGATACGGATATCCGGCATATCACTATTTTTTGTATTACTAGATGTCTGAAGTCAACTCACCACAATACCAGCAAACAATCCTCTGTGTGCATTAGAGCAATCAACAGTAAAGTGGCTGTCAGAATTCACAACCCGGCCCCCAAAATGATCTAAAAGGTGTTTGTTTTAAAATTGTGTCTTCCAATACGTGTAAAATATTTAAAATAGATTGTAAACTCTAGTTCTTATAATAAGTATCAGACCTTACAACTTACTAAAATGAAAATGCGTTGTGACCAGTCTATCTATTTTACTCTGATGATGACTACTGCTAGCGCCTGCTCTTCCATGTTTTTTGTCCTTTTCTTTGTTCTCAATTGGATCGTCCATTTTAACTTTCTTCCAAATTTCGAATAATATAACTGCGCATATCAAGCTGTATTCTATAGTACATGGGAACAAAAATGGACTAGCGTTTGATACCAACGGACCCATAACTGTACCTTCTGGACAATATTTTTCGTTTATGAGGAATTCAAGGGATTCATTCCCATTAACTGAATGTTCTATAAAAAAATATCTCTATTTTAGATATTCCTATATAGATTTATTGTTAAATGTTATAATTAATAAAACAGGATATTTTCAAAACAGTAATTGGCGTAGTCAATAGGATATTTTCTTGAATACAAAAGTCTGCGTAATTTGACCCGGAGTTTTCATCAGATACGCTTCCTTGAATGACAAGTTCTAAAGTGAAATACTTGGATGTAATACACAACAGTAAGACAACAGTCAGTGTATTGAACCTAATAGATGTCGGGGACATCTACCGTCTAGTGAGTAATTTAAGTATATGAAACGGCCGTCATACGTTGAATGACATAGTTCTAAATATGTGGATATATCTGTATATATGTATTATTAATTACTCACTAGACGGTAGATGTCACCGACATCTATTAGGTTCAATACACTGACTGTTGTCTTACTGTTGTGTATTACATCCAAGTATTTCACTTTTGAATTTGTCATTCAAGGAAGCGTATCTCACGAGAACTTCAGGTTCGAAACGGCCGATATAAGTTGAATGATATAGTTCTAAACAAACATTTGGATGTACATCTGTAAATATAAAATTAGTGAATATAGACAGAAAATAAATACTTCTAACATAAGTTGAGAGACAAAAAAAATCAAACATTAAAGTTGCTATGGATATTTGTCCCCCTTTTCACTTTTTGAACAGGAAACTTATGAAGCCTTGTGATGTCAATAACGAATAATAACCAATAATGAATACGAAAGTAGTTTGGATAGGTTAAGCTACAAATGATTAAATGACAAAAGAAGTGTAGTACGTAAGAAGGTGCTAAGCGAGAAAAAAAAAGATGTACTATTCACACAGTGGGAGATATTGACGTTAATCAAAAGTTCTCACCTGCCAAATGAATCATCTCATGTTTAGTCTCTTCGACTAGTACACATAACCATTCGCACAAGTTGGTGGCAAGCATGTGCATCAATCCAAATCTTGAAATCAGTTTCCGTTTATTAAATTCCACGTCCTAAAATTGGTATTATGAAAAAAGTGACCTGCAACTAATTATACATATATTTGTCAAACTTCTAGAACTTCCGCGATAAACTGAAACATAACTTACTTTGCTGTTTAAAAACAGGAATTGAACTTGCATCAATGTCAATACCATTCTTGTAGCTGGCGTCAGAGCTTGAAGTATGTTTGAGTAACATGATTTGTTGTTTTTGAATTCGAAGTATTTGCCAAATTCTAAGCCGGAATATACCATGCTGCCAATGCCGAAAGCTGGAAATAATTATTTATTTATAAAAAAAACAAACTGTTGATAAATTAATATCTTGTAGGGAAATAACGAACACTAACGAGGTGAAGGTTATGGTGGGATAGACAGTCCCCTATACAGGGTAAAGAAGTTTGTTCGTTCTGTATATACAGGTTGCTCAAACAGTAGCTGATGCCCTCTTCTCGGTTTTTGCTGACATTAGCTTTAATCTTGAAGGTTTTTAGTCGAAGTTATAAATTGAAAAATTTCATAAATGAACTCAAGGTCGCCGCAAGGCTGAAACAAAGCGGAATTTGGTGGTATTCCCAAAAAATCCATATTATACATAAAATAAAGTTGTTCTTGATAACTTATCCATATAGAAAAAATGTTTATTTGTCCTACTGTTTTCTTTCATAGGTTGCACAAAAGTTTATTTCCAGTAATTCAATTCTAAATTTAGACTGAAATTTGTCACTCTATGGGTCTAAAAACGCGGCACACCATTTACGTAGGTGCCAATGCCCAAATATTCATCAGGCCCAAAAATGTTGGTCGAATGCTAACAACTGGTCAACAATGTGAACTTTGTTAAGCATTTCTTGCTAACTAGTCCATAACAATTGTGTTTATTATATTTCCCTTTCCAGTTTCCAGGCTTGTCCAAAAATTTAGAATTTCGTAAAATGACACAGGACGACAGACCCATTGTCAAAAACTGGTACATCTAGTCACCATAGTATTTTCCAGAACTTTTTTTTTAATTTTAAATTTGTCTTCATTTTGATTATTTGAACTGCATAGAGATAGGTTCAAGGAATTTTAGAAGCAATGACTTATAGCGGGTAATTAAAATAAAGGGTAGACTAAAATAATAGTTATAAAATGTGCTTAAAAAATGTAACAAATTTTGTTATATAGGGTAGGCATTAGCAGTTATTAAAGGGTTATTAAAATAATATATGAATAAAAACAGTCAATGTGGTGAAGATGATTTATAATTATACAGGGTGGTTTTAAAAGTATCAAGACGGTTGTAATATCGTGTAGAGTTGAATTATAGTTATTGTACACGATTGTTATTGTTATTGTTTGTACAGAGTGGTTATTGTTATTGGTCCCCGACTTGAGCATACAATGTATGCCTCTAAGGCACGCATAGCATGCCTTTAGTGGAAAATTCACTAAATCCCAGATATCCTAGATTTAAAGGGTTTAGCTCTGTGGGAGGCCTTGCCAGGTTTTCAGGCCGTGGTTGGAGTCGTGGCGGCAGTTTCATATGACCGCCCGGGCTGTTCCTAACAGAACAGCTTTTTGCATTAGTTGGTAAAGATGTTCGTCCAGACTAAGGTATTTTAAATTATTTAGTAGAAGTTTTGGGACTACTCCTGTTGTTGACATAACAATTGGTACAGTTCGTGTGTTGTTTATTTCCCTCTGAGTCTTTATTTGAAATTCCAAATTCCTATATTTGGTTATTTTCTCAGCCGGCTTGATATTTGTATTATTGTTCTTAGTAATTGCTATGTCAATTAAAGTTGTTTTTCGAGCGACTTTATCTACCAAGACTATATCTAGTCTATTGTGAGCAACAGTCCAGCCAGTCAGTAACGTGCGGTCCCAGTACAGCTTGTAGTTGTTATTTTCTAAAACAGATTCTGGTTTGTATTTATAGTATGGTAATCTTAATTCTTGGTGCAGTATTTTTTCTACAGCATCATGTCATTCTTTGCATTCAGTTGCAGCGAACGCTTGACCATCTCCTGTGACATGCTGGATAGATTCAGATGTTTGGCAACCGTACCTGTATCTGTCGTTGTTAATAAAGGGTCTTTAACGATGTACCTTAGAGAGTTCTTAGTTGGAATCACTTGATCTTGGATTGCCCATATAAAGCATTCCGTTTCAGGAAACATATGATTAAAGATCAACCAGTAGTTCGACGCTGCACTGTCGACATAATCTTAGTTGACGTCATTTATATGTCTTCCATGAAGGGGCTTCTCTTTCCATTTCAGCAATTTCTGATCAGTGGTTTGGTGGTCTAATTGGACGTGTAGTTTTGTCAGTCGCAATGATGTTGCGAGTTTCTGGAACTGACTACGCAAAATAGAAATTTGTTGATCTAATAGTTTGCTTAGATTTGCCAATCGACTTCCTCCTTCATACCGTGGCAAAGTTGTACGTTCGACAGAGCTCTTTGGATGGTGATTTTGAGCTTTTGTTAGTAAAACTTGAACTTTTCGTTGTAATTCTACAATGTCAGTCTTGCACCAATTAACTATACCGAAAGAGTAACTGAGCACTGAACACGCATAGATGGTTAATAACCTGAAACAGATTTTTACCGTTCTATAATACTCTGCTGTTAGGTCCTTTTTCATACTAAAGTGATCAATACGTTGAGCCTGCTTTATTCCGATGTATTTATAAGTATGACTTTCCCCATAGATTCAATTGAGGTGCCATTTCTCATTTCGAAGTGCCCCTGCTGTATTTTGCCTTTAACTATATTAATAATTCGGCATTTGTCTAAGCCAAATTTCATATGGATGTCACTAGAGAACCCTTCTACTATTTTAAGCATATCATACAGCTTTCGTAGCTGCAATCAACTTTAAGTCGTTCATGTTATTATTGGTTATTGTTGTTGTTATTATACAGGGTGTTTTCGAAGATGAATGAATTATACTTGTAGACAGTGGTCCAAATAATTAAAAAAATATAAGTTAAAAAATTTGTGGAAAATATGAAAAAAAGAATACAAATTAGAAAGAAAGAGAGAGAAATAGAGAGAGAGAGAGACTGATAAATGAAAAGAATTGTATAGGACTAAATCAGATAAAAAAAGAACATTTATCAGAAAATAGTGATTGCTTGCATACGGTTTCTATATTATTTTTACGTAAAGTCAGTTGGTCTGTTTTAGTTTTTATTTAAATTTAAATTATTAGGAATAGCTCAGCTTTACTACTTCTAATAAAGTTCTTTGATTTTTGCATCTATGGGAATATGGGAATAAATAATGCTGGTTCCCTAGTAGATATATGGAATTGATAATCTATATATAAATAGGCTAAGACAAAACGATTAGGTACCATTTTCTCCTCTGTTTCTCAACCGATTTTCTTCATTTTTGTTTTGTTTAGTAGCTACTGACGACCTTCAGTGCAGAATGCTAATCTTAATTTATAATATTGGTTCATTAATTAAATCCAATATAATAAAAATTCATTATTTACGTCAATAATGTCAATGCCAAACAAATGAATGTGCCGCGTGCCGCTGCCGCCAGACACAAACCATTGAGTAATTATATATAGACAGACCAATGCTATTATATACTTAGAGCATGTACTTCTGGAGGTGGCATGCAAGCGTTGTTATTGTTTAGTGGGTAAAGTAATCGTTGAATATCATAATTATACAGGGCGATTCCAGATATGTTAGAAATAATTTTTTTAATGGGTGGCACATAAGCAGTTGCATATTTAGGGTGTTTAAAATATAGAGTAGAGTGCAATTATAACTAATAAAATAATTATATAGGGAAGCCCATTAGCGGTTGAATTTACAGGGTTCTTGGAATAGAAGGTGCAGTAAAATTACAGTTATACAGGGTGGTAGAAAAAATGTTATACATAGATGCATATACAGGGTGACGAAAATGGAAATGCAACATTTCGTAACCCATAGGCAGTTGTATATATAGTTAAGATAAAATATAGGGTAAGAGGAATTATAGATATACAGGATGGTGATAAAAAATGTTAGAATAGGAAATGATTTATAGAGTAGACCACGAAGAGTTCCATATATACAATGATTGAAATATAGGTCGGAGTAGAATTATAGTTACAGAAGATAATTAAAAATTTCATAAACAAAAAGAGTAAATATTGTGGGTCATAGGCAGTGGCATATATAGAATGGTTTACCCGGTGGTTGAAAAATGTTAAAAAATATTATGCGTGGTCCATAAGCAGTTGCATATACAGGGTGGTGGAAATATATAATGAGATGGAATTATTATAATGAGGATTTTAATAAATATTAGAGAATTGAGTGCAATTATAGCTATACAGGGGTGTTAGAAAAAATAAATATGTAGGGTAGCCCATTAGCAGTTGAATTGTTGTCATATTAAATTAAGAATTACGAATTTGAACACAAATAAAGTTCTATGAAATATATCTGAAAAAAACTTGAATTTCGTTACTTATTTGTAGAAGCGAGATGTAAGACCGACATCTAGGATTTTCGAGGAAACTATCACACAGAGGTTCCGAATCTGGATCCGTTCTGTGTAATTGCTGTTCTCCCTAAAGTCCTAGGATAGAATGTCACGAAAAAATTTTCATGTTACTTAACCTGCCAGAGATATTGACACAATTGGTCGAATTCCGACCACTGGGCGACAGCTAGTACCAGGAATAACATCATTAATCAGTTAGTTTGGAATATGTGTTTTGAGATTAAACTTAGACTGCGGAGTGAAGAAAAGTTGAATTAACACTAGCGTTAAACAAAACAAATAGTATACTACATTAATCCTTCAATGAATAGCCTATCTTGTTCATTCCGGTTATCATTTTCGACCTAACCATAATAATAATTATTGTAAATCCCACTAACTATATTTCGATGGCAATTTTGCACTAGCCTCGCGCACTAATCCCGCAATTTATCCTGTAATTAAACCGAATGGAATAGTGGCGTACGAACGAAAACACTACGGGGTCAAATATCACGATAACTTCATCTAGATAGGGTTTAATTCAAGGGAAATTATAAACTTATAGGAGCGGTTTAAGGGCTTTAATCGATTTAGGGAACTTTAGAACTACACAAGGTAAGTAAATGAGAGTTTTGCATGATTTTAAATCCGCTTGACCACATAAGTCAGAAACGAGATATTACCTTCTAAATTTTTAGAAATCATTGAAAGAAATAAAGAATAAAGGCAGGCTTTTTTATTTGACCAATTGTGTCAGTGAGTAATGAAATTCAACTTCTTGTTCATATATAATTAATAGGACTTTATTTGTGTTGAAATTCATAATTCTCAATTTAATATGAAAAAAGACAGAAATTTATCACAAAAATTTAGTTCACGAAATTTCTTACAATTTAATAATTCAGCTTGTAACCGGTAGAATAATATAGAAAATAGAATTAAGGTAAATGACAATTCCATTTGAAAATATTGAATAGTTATGAAGTAGAAATCGCATAAGTAGAAATTATAAAATAATCTGTTATAATTTATTACTAACACTTATTCAGTTTCCATTTGTAAATTTAATAAATAGTACATGGGTGACCGAACTTTACTTGTAAGATCAAGGATTCATCAAAAATTTTCATACATATATCCATATAATCGGACATTTGCTGTATAAACTATTTTTTCTTAAGATGAAATGTTTCAGTTTAATTTCAATTCTCTTAAGCTAGTCATTATAATAATTACATTTCATATTATATTTCCACCATCGTTTATATATAACTGCTAATGGACTACCCAATTAAAAATGTTTGCTAACATTTTTCTAACCACCCTATTAAACTATATATTTTAACCACCCTGTATATACAACTCCTCATGGACCACGCATCATATTTTTTAACCCGGTAAAAATAGAATTCCACTCCAACCATTCTATACAGGTTGTAAACGGTTTGAGTGCAAAGATTTTGAGGATAAATACTTCAGGTCAAAACAAATCAAAAAGCTCTATAAAATTTTCAGAAATAAACTATAGTTTTGCCAAAAAAAAAAAATGAAAAAGTTAGAAGTTCTGTAGCCTTTATTACAGTGAATAATAGATTATTTCCGGCTTCAAAATTGTAAAGCTAAATATGTAAATACTCAATAGCGTATACACCTTTAATAACTGTATTAACAAAGAAAATTATTATTTAAACTCTAAATATTCTGTTATAATTTGCCCTACGTTTCTCTGATCAGATGTGGCAACATAGCATATACTCAGTACTACAGCTGGCCGCTGCCATGAATGCTTTTTTGCTGCCCGGTTCTTTTAAGAAAGTCAAAGTGATTTTTGCGTGACATTCGACATAGCGTAAGTTATTTGATTTTAAAATAATAATTGGAAAAATAAATAAAATCTGTTGTCAATTGTGAGTTCGAGTGTATTATTTTGTGACAAACAGTGACAATCATACAATTAGGTAAAGACCTGACATGCTATTAATTTGTGGGGAAAGCAAATGTAATAACAAGAATTTTGAATATTTACTATAAATAATCCGTTTGCTCGCCAGAGCTCTATCATAATGACATCCTGTAGGTCAAAGGTTTTTATTTGTCTAAGATAAGTAATATTAATTTCTTAGTAACAATTATTTCTCGAAGAATTTAACACATAAAAGAACTACATATAAGAAATGTTTTGTTTAATACACTTTGTATCGCATTATTTTTGTATCATAATGTAAACAACTTTGTATCCTCCCTTCTTCAACTTAATGCATAAAATAAATCGGCAAATATAAATATTCATTTCAATACATAGATATTAAAAGGGTACATTTTTGAAAATAATATTTCATAAAATTTTATGTAGCTAAATAAATCTACCGGCACTCGAAACTATGAAATTATTTAATACAAAAAAATAACAGGTGTTCATTTTTTTGTGGTGACTCATTCCTTTATTATTCACGCTACAAGCAAATCTGACTTTTAGCGGGACGTTGCCACATTGACAATAATTTACTTAACATGTATTTCAAATTTTCTTGCTTATTAAGGCCTTTAGACCATAGTGTTATAAGAGTTTTTTGTTTTGTTTTGGTGGGTACTATCTGCACCTAAAATATATGCAGTCAAAATATTTACACCCTGTGTATGCAACTGCCTATGAGCCACCATATTTACTCCTTTGTTTGTAAATTTTTTAAACTATCTTCTATAACTTTATTTCAATCATCATTTATATGCATCACATATACAATTTCCTTTTCTAACTTTTTTTGTAATTACTCTGTATCATTATAATTCCTCTCACACTATATTGCATCTATCCTAAATATGATTGTGGAATCCAAAATGCATTTTTTACTCAAATTGTATTACTATAATTCTTCTCCAGCATATTTCTAAGATACCTGTATATATATCCTTATATATTTTTTGCACCACCCTGTTTAACTATGGCTCTACTGTACTGTATTCCAAGTAGCCTGTAAATTCAACCGCTAATAGGCTACCCTATATAATTATTTTTTCTAACCACCCTGTTTAACGATAATTGCACTCCACTGGATATTCTAAACAGTCTGAACGTGCAACTGGGCCACCCAATAAAACATTTGGTTTCTAATACATCTGGAATTACCCTGTATAATTGTAATCTACAGCGCCTTATATCTCAGTCTATTTATATAAGCATATGTAACGACTCTCAAGACAACTTTATTGTGTGCCTCAAAGTAATATGAAAACACAGAACTTTTTACCCGTCCAAAAATGGCCTAACCATCACTTTTTATTTTAAAATTTTGAAAGGTTCAGCTATAAAAATGTAATGCTAGAAAAACAGTAATGAAATTTTTATACTATCCTATACATCAATTGTATTGAAAGAATTTTTCATAGCAGTTTTATTATACGATTTTTCCAGAGCAATGGATTTGTAGATGCCAAAACCCCAAAATGGAATTTCGACAAAATGATAAAATAAACAAACATTATATGTATTAATTTATTAGTTATATTAGTAAAAATATATTTGCAGCATATATATCACATCTCGTTAAAGAACATTAAACAATTTTTGACTGACTCCTATTTTAGATGACATTAAAATTTATTTAAAATGATGCCTTTGAAAGCAGTAATGGACACACCAAAATATTAATAAATTATTATTAGATTTGTGATAAATTCATGACTGAAGAAATGTGTATACTCAACTTGGTCAGGATCAGAAACAAAATTTATCAATTAGCTTTAGAATCTCCAAATAGTTATTGTACTTACGTAAAACTTTGCATACGAATTTTTCTGTAATTGCGCAAACTATTTAAAAACACACTCAATTCGATCACAACACAATAGTTTCTGAAGTCAACGTTTTTGTATAAAAGTAACGTCATAAATGAATAGAAAAGAAGGCTTTTAGAGCATACATCATAATAAGTAAAAATCGATTATTTAAGCAATATTTATACTTCGCTACTCGATTGGGGTTTTGTCGTTTATCAATAATTTATAATTAGTTTGCTTATTTTAAAAGAAATAAATAAAGATTTTTTATAAATTCTGCACATCTACGGCAAATTAAAATTTAAAATGAAGGCCGTTAAAGGGGAGTGCGTTTAGCTCTTTGCGTATTAATAATAGTATGATTTAGTCGTGTAACTAATTAATGTTATGACAGATGAATGGATCGGTAAAAATGGTTCACCGTAAATGTAAATAAAATACCAAAAAAAAAAATTGAAACTGACTTGTCATAGCTTTTATTGGGCTTTGTGAGAATGCTCATACATTTCTTAAGCACTGCTACAAAGGGCTGCTGATAGTCGGGGGATGTATCTACTATGGATAACTTTTATGAATAAATTTATGTTAATGAATCACACTATTACAGAACTAAAGGCATCACTTAACGAGATTTTGATCTGGACTTCAGGTTTAAAGGTTTTACTAAACTGTGATCTATATTAATAGTTTTATACCTAAAGACAGGTTTCGATATTACCATGATGTGTAATTAAAGATTTAAGTTCAAAATGATCCCTAAGATACAATTTCTCAAGCTTTTTTTAATTTTCTTATTAATCCAAATGTTGGATACTGAGTATCCACCCTTAATAAATGCTTTTTTTCTTGAATTAAAATACTCTACGCAATTTCAGCTTTCCGGGAGTTTCTGTTGTTGCAAATGTCTAAATTGACCGGATTAGTAAGAGTCTACTCGAGGAGTTTAAGAGTAATAGACATTTTAGTTATTATTATATATTTCATAGGGTGAGAGGAATTATAGATATACAGTATGATGCTAAAAAATGTTAGAAAAGGAAATGATTTATAGAGTAGCCCACGAAGAGTTCCATATATATGATGATTGAAAGATAGGTCGGAGTACAATTATAGTTAAAAATTTTATAAACAAAAAGAGTAAATAAGGTGGCTCATAGACAATTACCATATACAGAATTGTTTACCGGGTGGTTCAAAAAATGTTAAAAAATATTATGCGTGGTCCATGACCAGTTGTATATACAGGGTGGTGGAAATATATAATGAGTTGGAATTATTATAATGAGGATTTTAATAAATGTTAGAGATTTGTGTGCAATTATAGCTACAGGGAGGTTAGAAAAAATAAATTTGTAAGGTAGCCCATTAGCGGTTGAATTGTTGTCATATTAAATTAATAATTACGAATTTGAACACAATTAAAGTCCTATGAATTATATATGAAAAAACTTCGTTACTTATTTGTAGAAGCGAGATGTATGAACGACATCTAGGATTTTCGAGGAAACTATCACACAGAAGTTCCGAATATGGATCCGTTCCGTGTAATTGCTGTTCTTCCTAAAGTCCTAGGACAGCTAGTACTTTTATAAACACAACAAACCTATCTCACTAACTTAAATGAAAATATTACAGTGGATGTAACGTAAGAGAACATTTATAAGTAACGTCAGTGCGATTAGCAAAATAATATCAATAATTTAATGATTAAAAAAAAAGAAAATCGGCCGACAAAACACAAAAACTTCAATAAGATAATATGTAAAGATATGAGGAAAACCACTGGAGAAAAATCTACAGAGAAAGTTAGGACGTTGATTAAACAAGATAAAAACCTGATAAAGTTAAAAAGAAACAAGGTGACAGTATAAACAGTGGAAACGGTAGAAGCAAAATCAGCAGCAAAGTCGACGAAACATTGAGATGAGTAAAGTGAACCACTTTGTTATTGTGTTCCAACTTTCTTGTGATACTGATTATTTGTTGCATTAACTCAGGAACCAGGCAGACCAACTTACACAAAGAACCAACACAGGCATGAAATTTTCGGTATACTGACATCAAGGTTGACAGGAAAAGCTAGTATCACTGCCGTAATTGCTGAAACACGTGGATTAATGAAAACTTTAAAGATTGAAATAGTGGTACGTAATTTCTGGTCTAGAGGAACATAGTGTTTGGATTACAACTTAGGGAAAGATTATTTCGATTAGTTAGTATTTGTAATTATGACTTTAATGAAATAAAAATATTATAAGCATGGAAATTTATTTAAAAATTCACACAGCTTACAATTGTTATTTGGAAGAAACAACATAAAAATATAGATTGGTATTTGTAACTGAACATTTTCTTCCTTAATATCATGCAGGCTACGTTCATGAAGATAAGCTGATTCAATCGATTGACTGCAAAACTGGAATATGGCTCACGCTAGAATGCAATACTAACAGCACTGTTTGAAATCACAATATTCGGATGTCGGACAATTTTCGCCGGATGCTTTTCATTTTCTCTTTTATGCCATTTCGTTTTCAATATTGGCTGTTTTTCTCGAGTATATTTAATTAGATCTGTAGACGATAATTCTTCTTTAATTAGTGTTTCAGCAAAAAAGGTCACAATGTTATTTAGCTGTAGTAAAAGTTGTCCAAATATTTTGTGTTTGTACTCATATTTGATATATTTGTATGTATTTCTTACATCAGAGAATTTATGGTTGGCATTTTTTGGGTTACATCATTATAAATAGTGTAAATAAAGTGATAATAAAATTATTGCAAATAAATTGAATAATTTATCGGTCAGAATGCATCAATTAGAACAGGTATTACTTATTCCTGGAAGTTTCCTTGGACTTTCATCGCCTGCTAACCCTCGTGTTTATATTGTACCCTTAACCGGTCATTGGGTCTTACCGGGTCCAATCAGCTTCGTCGTACCTGGCGGTTAGTTGCCGGTGATGCGTAGCGGCAGAGGCCGAAGAAGAGCTCCCCAAATATTTTTAATTTGGACGCTGGGCTCACTAATTATATTTTCTTTCGAGATTATATACAGGTATGGAAAACGTTTGACTGGGGTCGGAGAATGCTAACGTTAAACAAGGACGGAACTGCTACTATATGCATGAGACGGCGATTGTCGTTTTAAGTACGTCTGTTTCACGAGCATTCAAGGTAAAGCACGAGAATATCGTATCGTATGGGAGGCGGAGCATCGATCTTCACAGTCACAGAGCGACCGTCCGTCGTCCGTCTCTTTCCTCGTCAGTAGGGTTTTATTAACGAATTAGTATAATTATTTACGCAAATAATACGGATTTCGGAGCATTTTTCCTTTTCATGATTTTTGCCATGAAAAATGAATTGTCCGCTATTACGCCAGAACGACAACTTAACATTTTTTCTGTTTTAAAAATGAAATAAAATAGATACTTTTAAAAATAAAATAAATCAGTAACAGTTAAAAAAATTGTCAATAAGAAATTAATCATTAACCTTATAATTATTTACAACATATCGTATGTTTTATTTTTAAGCGATTGGAATCGTCGGAATGTGGTGATCAGAAAAAAAAGTATTTACCGCCCGAACACGTCCGAACTGGCGTCACACCGACTTCATTCTCCTGGTGCGTATTGCGTTGATTGATTCAAAATCGCATGGGATTGTACCCAACCCCAGAGAACGAATTTCCACACCTGTATGTTGTCTCTATGAATTTTCTTTTGTACCAGTGCTCTTCCTTGTGAAGTGTTCTGGCCTGGTCCCAGTTGATATTATGGTGTTCGGCCCATGCGTGAATAGCTAGCCCACACTTCGTTACCTCAGCCCTTTGAGTCGCTGTGCGATGTTCCTTAACTCTGGTGTCCAACGGTCGCTTTGTCTCTCCAATGTCAAGATTGCCACATTCACACGGTATGCTGTATATACAGTTATTTGGTATTGCTGGTGCGTCTGGCCTTGTTCTTGTTATCATGCTCCTCAAGGTGTTGTTGCTTTTGAAGATCATTCTGATTCCATAGCTGTGTGCAATTCTTCTAAGTTCTCCCAACCGCCAGGTATGACGACGCTGATTGGACCGGATAAGCCCCATTGACCATGACCGGTGGCGCATGACCGGTTAAGCGTATAATATAAATACAAGGGATAATCTGAATTTCCTATCATTCACCTGATGACGATAGCAGATAAACAGCTATTGAAATGTTGTGAGATCAATCGCTTCAAGCACGGAAGTCCAACAAACTTCAGACTAGGTATTACTTACATATCGCTCCAAGCCTTAGATAAAAACTTCCATATTTTGGTGCCACTTTCGGTGCCGGCTTCTCAAATTCAGGTTTGTCCTTGTCTAAAAATATGTAAATTGAATTTTAGATACTACATAATTTAGAGCCATACTCACGATACGACTGGAGCATTTCCAACATAGCTTTTTCTCTTAGTAAAGAAACATACATGTAAGCTATGAAGATGATACTTCCAAGGTAGAGATATAAATAGAAACCTTGATAGAAGAATGGGTTTGTGTCTTTGGATACTATTTCTGTTATTGGAAAAGCTACACCAAGGACCACAAGCAATTTAGCGTACAATGCAGACAGAATGGTACTCAAGTAATCACTAAAACAAAACAATAGTAAATAAGAAGCATATGCAAGTGCTTCACTTCGTAAAGAATTCAAACTTTAATGAATTATGTACCTAAACTATACTTTGTTATACAATTTTTTTCGTTCTATAGGAATAATAGTTTAAACTAAAACTATTTTCCTTGTAAAATGCATTTAGCAAAAAAAGTATCAAGTAATATTTTTATACAACATTAGTTATGTAATAGAATGAGGAAATAGTGTAAACTGGATTAATATTGTGTAAATAATGTCATATCTTCGACCGAGGCAAGTGTTTATTTAAGTCGGTGTGAATGAGGGCGGGTATCTCATAACCGCTGATTTATAAAATATTAAATATTTCTTAACTGTGCAATGATTGCTGGAACTCGGCAGGCTCAGTAGCTGGAGGGGGTGGTGCTAGGAGTAATTTTAAGTGACAGTAACTGTACTGCACTAGCGACAGAGTGAACTACAGGTGGGCAAACATAAAGCGGGTACGTCATACCCGACCTCACTGTCTGTGTAAGTATTTTGTGTTTTGGTTTTGTTTGAATTTTATGCGTATATTACTCAAATTTCGTTGTTTCAACTTCAAAATGTCGTATCAAGAAAATCAGAGATGCCTTGCTCAAATTTTAGAAGAATTTTCCAGTAATGAAAGTGGCGAATCAGGGAGTGATGGAGAAATTGATCACTGCTCTAAGCGTAGAGAAGAACGTAGAGAAGAAAGTGATTGGGACAAGAATGCAGATTCTGATGTAAAGAACGGCCACAGTCACATTCTACAGTCTACTTATGAGGTAGGTTAATCCTATTTTACGGCTAAGACTGGAACTGAATGCAAAAATTCTGTCATCGAACAAACACCCCCACAAGATCGGGAAATATTATCCCAGATCAACCTGGTATAACAGGTGCAGCTCATAGTGCCCAAACAGATTATGGATGTTGGACACATTTCATTGCAGATCCTATGTTGAATAATATACTTTTCTATACAAATAATGTGATAACCAATATGAGGATTTTGTGTCGCCTTGGGCATAACAAGAGCACATGAAAAACATTACTTTGGAAGAGATGAACTGGTTTTTGGGACTACTATATTTAGCAGGTTTGAATCGCTCTAATGGACGAAACCGAATGATTTGTGGCGTATAGATGGCACTGGCATAGAAATTTTTAGGTGTACAATGAATCTATAGCAGTTCTATTTTCTGCAGAATTGTCTTCTGATCCGTTTTTGATATTACCTTATCTCGAAGCTAAATTATTTAAGACAGAATAATTTTTTTCATTTTGTGTGCACAGTTGATCTCAATTTCTGAAATTTTTAGATATTTAGTCATAGTTTCAAAATATTGTTGATTCGTTCGTAAAAAATACAACAATGTTTTATATAGAAATATATATACTTTTAGAACTAGAATTGGGTTATTTTATTATATTACCTAATTTCCCTAATGTTAGATAATATATTACAGTAATAAGTTTTATTTTAAAGTTATTTTAGTTATTAAAACCGACAATTCTGTATTAGGATATGTTATACGCAGCTCATAGCTGGTGTAAGAATTTTTCACCTCATTCATGCCGAGTTAAATTAAGCAGCTAATCATCATAAGAATCAATATATTCATGGTTTTCATGCCCAAAAAATACACAAGTTAAATGATGAATGAACTTGAAATTATTTTTGAAATTTAACAACAATGAACTTAAATTTTTGGACTTAACAAGCTGAAACACCGAGACACTATAATAACAGGATTGTCTGCCCATTTTTCAGACTTAGTCTATCCGGGCAATACATCCTCTGTACGAGAATTTGGTGAGAATTATATTTTACCGTAAATATAAAGTTTTGCTATGACCCTAAGTTGTACATACATCAGTCGAGAGAATATGAATAAATATTATCATTTGGTGAAAATAAAATTTCCATCCATGAAAAGAATGTTTGCTTGGGTTATACTGGTGTGGCCATGACAAAATTCGAAGAATTAATTACTACATCCACCATCAATAAAAGTCAGTGATTTAAGATAACAAGAGATTTAGCCAGATAAGGGCAAGACAAACTTGCTGCCATAATTGTTCTAAATAAGAGAAAAAAACATATATTCTGGAGTTCGATAAGAAACCAGAGAATGACAATTCCAAATAGATTGAGGAGGTTGTAATGTGCCATAGAATTCCTTTAATCAAAGCATCAGTAACTGAAGATACATATTCAGGTCTACATCAAATGGGAAACTGACAGATCATCTAGTCATCATCAGTCAACGGGAACTACTCGAATATGATGACAGATTCATCTATAAGTACAAATGACCAACGTAGAAGGTCTGACTCAAAGAGGCTCAAAGAAGAAGCAGAGAATTATAATATACATAAGCACAAATAAATACACAATTTAATTGTCTTCTAAACGTTGTTTGTGGCATATTCTTGATTTTTTTTTGTTTTTTTTTTGGCAGTAACACCACAATCGAAATAAAACGACGTATATTGAACGAAAACCAAACGTTCAAAGTCTATTCTGAAACGTTTGGTTTTCGTTCAATGTACGTCGTTTTATTTCGATTGTGGTATCACTGCCCAAAAAAAAAACATTAAAGTACACAATTTCAATTCAGATATGGGGAATCGCGGTGAAATTATCACCAACCACAAACAACTAGTGACAGGGTTCTAGAACACGATAGGACAAGTATTAAGCGACTGACTATACACTCAAACAATGAGAACAAAATCAAAGCTACTTCACTATGAAGTTATGCCTCTACCCAAAATAAGGAAAGCTATATTGCTGATAAGATTGTACATTGTAACAAGTTTATACCTTGCACAAGCCTAGATTCTGTACAATCTTCAGGTAAAAAGCAGGTTACTGAAAATAATCTAGTACTGGGTCTCCTAATAAACACAGACATTATCTATGCTATTTTGTATACTCTCATAGTTATTTTCAAATTGACGCCAGGCTGTTTTGAACTATAGTGAAACAGAAACTATCCTTCTGTTTATGCAGGCAGTAAGTCCAAGGTCTTATATATTTTGCTAAGTCACGGGCAATTGGAACTCAACAGAATTTAAATTGTAAACAGAGATTTAGCAATATACTCACTCTCCAATTTTCCTGTTAATTTTTCTTCTTTCCTGTTCTTTATGATCTACTTCGCCTTTTGTGTCGATAGAAGAATCACTTTGCCCGTTAAATAACCTAAAAAGTTATCAATTTCGAACAATTAGAAACATTAATTATTAAATATAATAACAAATCTTTATTTTAATTATAACTTACCCCATGATGAACCGCCTTTGATGCATTACAGCTTGTGCAGCTGACAACGCTACTGCCTGACTAGGTCTTCTAAGTGCTGCTATAATGGCTGAAGGCCTTCTAGAATTATCTTCTGATTCGGATCCGCTTCTTGTATGGACCTCGTTGTTGGTGATTGTTATTTGAGGAACCGATGCTGGATGAAGGAAAGGAGTTGATTCGTATACGGTGCATGGTGATTGTGGAGGACTAAATAAAAGTAAAAAAATATTTTTTTTCTTCTAACAGTCATAAACATCAATTTTATATCACAAAAAATTAAATTTATTCAATATATTAATGTTTCCATAATAAACATAGACAGGATAAACCTTCGGACCCCCCACTTGAACTTCGGAAATATATGGCAATCATTTGCATATATTAAGTGTGGCAAAGGAAAAAATGAATTGCCAGCCGATGCATTGAAAGAAATAATTTATTGATGGTGTTCCATTCTGTTTCAACCGTTATAATCACCTTCTGATAAGTTATGGGGGTTAGGTCATCTAATTTTTTATGTATCATTCATATCCAACAGTTGCTAGATCAGATTTATCTCCGGTGAGTATACTGGCCAAACTAGTTTTAGCTCATTTACTTCTAACAGATTTTGTACCCTTATTGCAGCGTGTTCTCGAAGTTCTTCTTTCATGAGTTGAACAACTGGTCTGTTGACATTTTAGATGCACATAATTCCTGTCAACGTCTATGGAATATGAAAAAGTCTTGTCCGACGGCCATACCAAGATCCATCCAAGAAATCTCGGTCCACACTAAGCTGGCTGCTATTTGCCGTCTAGCAACTCGAGGCTCGCTTAAAGGTCTTCTACATCTTTAGCCTGCCATTAGTTCGTCTAAAATGTATTGTGTCTGCTGGGATAGTTCCTTTTGGTTACCTAGTAGAAAGCGATCGATTCTTGCATTTGGGACTCTTGAACGTCCATTAAGAGGCCTTAAAGTCACACTTCCAGTCTTTCGGTAAATAGATGATTTGAAATTTTTGTTGTAAACAGATTAATTTTACCCCATCAAAAGCTGAGAATAACTACCAAAGAAATAGGCAAATAATATGGGTTGTTCTAGTTTCATATTCGGATTAACGTCTAGTCTGCTCCTTGTTTGGGTCTAGTAGTTCTTTAAAATGTTTACTTTCTCCTTATTTGCATGTTTTGGTGTCTATGTTTGTGGTTCATATTACGTTTTTACTAATGTTTGATGGTAGGACTAGTCCTTTTATGGTTCTGTCATCGTCAGTTTAGTTTTCAGTGAAGAAGAAGTTTATCAACCAGCCAAAACTTGGTACATATAATATTTACAAAAACACCTAAAAAGCATTCGTTTATTTTCATTTTTGATGATAACAAATTATATGGGAAAAAGAAAAGTTTTTTAATTTTTCGTTTTTGGTAAAAACTAACAATTTCAAAATGCCAGTTTCGACAGACTTTCGAAATTCAACGTCAACTGGATATTGTAAAGAAATCGGATTGAACAAATCACCAAACTCTTATTATAATCATTTATTATCTCGAAAAATTACTAGACTTGCTTTTGAGCCTATTAATTTCCTAACTGAATCAAACCTGTTGAGTTACAATTACCACTCGAAGCTAATCTCACACTTGCAGCTCCCATTATAGGTATCGATGTTCCCGGCAGCTATTGACGATAATTTAACATGTTATCCTAATACCGACGGATCGAGAAAATAGAACACAGATTATATCTCCATTGTATCGATCATATGTTATCCGCCTTTGAAGGATTAATGTCTTCTCTGGCATTACTTGTTACAGATCGACGGATTTCCCGAGATGTCGTATTCCTTCTGGAAACCGAAAGGAATCAAATACTTTCTCGGTGGGAACTGCTTCTGGGGGAATATTTGAATTATTGATGCCAAACAATCAATAGTTGTTAAAGTAATGGGATAGTAATGTTTAACTAAGACATTCGGCAAACAGACATTTTAGAGTAAGCGTTCTTTGAATTTATTTTTGACAATTTTGGAGAGTTTATTAATTTATTGTACTATTTATTATTTATGTGAACCAATTAATCTCCTCATCATCAAATCAATAGCACATGGACTGATCTGTATCTTAGCCTCATGTCTATAGAAAAATTTATATCGCGAAAAAATAATTACTGGTAACAGGAAAAACATATCTTTTGCAACAATTAAATATTTTCTCTGTAGTCGATGGCAAGTTGAACAGTACAGTTGCAATGTACAAATTGCTATAAATGAAAATAAAGGTACTTCAGTTTTTAGCAAATTTCATACTTGTTTAGAGACTTCGTATTCGTTTCAGATCATGCATATCTTTTTATGAAGACACTCTGTATATAGAGACCGATTGAGAATCTCTATCTTGAAATTGGTGATTCAGATCCTCGTTCTTTTTGAAGTCGTTTAAAGCCGAAAGATCTAAGACAATTTTCGAATATTCAGTAATATTTCAAAGGAAAAACGGTTTTAGCGTAAGGACCCGAGCCGGGTTCGAGGATGTTGGACGTGCTGTTCTCAAACTTCCGAAGAGCTATCACAGTTCCTTGGTTATTCAAGGGTGTGTCACACAACTTCCGGCGAATTAAGAAATTGCTACTTTTCATCGGGCGTGTGTAGAATATGCACAGCATTGGCGATCTCAGTGGTTTCTTGGGCCAGTTTTGATTTAGCACCAGACTGATTTTTTTAGTCCACCTTGGAAACAATTTCACTATTGTGCTTATGTAGAATTTATGCAATACTATCCTAGGTGCCTGTTAAACCTTATAACAGGAGCATTTTTCTGCATATATTGTCTCATGTTCCTCTATTGAGCTACCCTCTAATTAAATAAAGGTATGACAAAGAAATGACGAATACTGAAGATATTGAAACTGAAAAGAAGAAGATCTGATATAATAGATGTGTTTAACATTTTATGGACAAGCAGCCACGTAGAGCTATTTCAAAGAGATCTAGCCTATTAGAAATATAAAAGATCACATCAAACCTCAATGTTAACTTATTTTGTTCTCTCTGGAATCTAATGCTAATTTATTTTTTTAATCTCATCTTCAGCATGTATAAATTTTAGTAATATGTAATTATAATTATAACAAAGTTTGTTTTTTTTTAGTATGTGTCTGAAGATAGCAAAAATCTATTCTATATAATAAATAGTGCTTATTTACCCAGACTTTTGACTAGAGGATCCGCGAAACCACCTCTACCAAACCTCAGCCAACACGAGATGAAAGCCCTCAAGACTCTCAAAGAAGCCACCACCATCGTAATGAATATTATAGACAACCCGGACAAAATGAAGCAACTTCTCGACAGTAACTCAAGTTACAAACGATCTTCCAGAGACCCGAGCACCTACCTAGGGAAAACAACAAAATCCAAAATCAAAAATTCACACATGGAAGAAGCCATAGAGAAGAAACTCATCCCCAGGGAAAAGTCAAGTCGATGCCCAAAGCTCTACGATTTGCCCAAAATCCATAAAGACGGAGTCCCACTTCGACCTATAGGTAGTGCTTTCAACTCGCCAGTATACAATTTGGAAAAATATCTAGCCAGCACCCTACAAACAATTGTGGAAAAATAAGACCATTACATTAATAACTCGGAACATTTCAGGCGTATTCTCAACAGTGTTTCCACAGAACCAGAAAATATCATAGCCAGTTTCGATGTTAACCCTTTATATCCAAGCATTCCGGTAGAAGAAGGACCTACCACCATTCATAATAGACGCATCACTACACTGCCTTAAAAGTGCCTATTTCATGGTTGACAACCGTTAGTATAAACAAACCGACGGAGCGGCAATTATCACCAGCGGTGGCTAACCTCTTTACGACTTAATTTGAGAAAAAGGCACTACAGACAGCAAACTTAAAGCCAAAGTTATCGATAGGTTACGTCGATGACGTATTTGTCATATGGCCTTTTGGCAAACAAGAACTGTTCAAATTCCTAGAACACCAAAACTCAATGCACCCCCAGGACTCAATTTGCATTATAACTTGAAAAAAGTAACCAGCTGCCATTTCTTGACGTCCTCTTAAGAAAAAAAAAACAGAATGGGCACCTGGATTTTTGCTGGATCACACCGTATACAGAAAGCCGACACATGCGAACAGATACCTAAATTGCAAACCTCATCACTACCTTTCTTAAATACACAGAGTTGTCAACATGGTGGTCTCTAAATCTATACGACTGACAGATGATAATAACAAAACAGAATTTAAAACAGATAACTGCCGCTCTACGACAAAACTCATACACAAACCACACAATCAAACAGGCAAGAGAAAAACAAAACCTAGACCCAAAAAAGATGAATTTATTGAATAACAAGGACTAGAAATAAACAACACATGAAAATTGGAAAGAAGGGACAAGACCTGAAAGCACAATTCAGAAAGATAAAAAGAACATTGGCGTAAAGATACACCGTTGTGAGCACAACTGCAAATGACAATAATAACGTATTGATCACATGACTATGAAAAAGGAAAGTTTTATAGAAGGATAAGACGACTGTTGAAAACCAAACTAAACAGTAAAAATCTGTTTCAGGCTATTAACACCTACACATGTTCAGTGCTCAGTTACTCTTTCGGTATAGTTAATTGGTGCAAGATTGACATTGAATAATTACGACGGAAAGTCCGAGTTTTACTAACAAAAGCTCAAAATCACAATCCACAGAGCCCTGTCGCACGTACAACTTGGCCACGATATGAAGGAGGAAGAGGAATGGCAGATATAAGCAAACTTGTAGTTTAACAAATTTCTATTTTGCGAAGTCATTTCCAGAACCTCGCAAAATTTTCTGAACTACACAGAGTCATATGCCAGGTTGGTGACTCAACACCATTGCGACTGACAGAACAACCCTTCAAATTACACCACTAGACAACTGATCAGAAACTGTTGAAATGGAAAGAGAAGCACCTTCATGGAAGACATATAAATGACGTCAACCAAGATTATGCAGACAGTGCAGCGTCGAACTAGTGTTTGATCTCTGGTCATATGTTCCCTGGAACGGAAGGCTTTATATTGGCAATCCAAGATCAAGTAATTCCAACTAAGAACTACCTAAAGTACATCGTTAAAGACCCTTCTATTAACAACGATAGATGCAGGTATGGTTGCCAAACATTTGAATCTATCCAGCATATCACAGGAGTGTCAAGCGTTCCCTGCAACTGAATACAAGTTTACAAAGAACGACACGATGCTGTGGCAAAAATACTTCACCAGGAACTAACACTGAAACATGAATTATCACAGGCGGTAAGATTACCATACTACAAATATAAACCAGAATCTGTTTTAGAAAATAACAACTCCAAGCTGTACTGGGACCGCACAATACTGACCGATTGGTCTGTTGCTTACAACAGACCAAATATAGTTTTGGTAGATAAAGTCTCTCGGAAAACAACTTTAATTGATATAGCAATTCCTAACAACAATAATATAAATATCAAGCAGGCTGAAAAAATAACCAAATATGGAGATTTGGAATTTCAAATAAAGACCCAGTGGAACATGAACAACACAAGAACTGTACCAATTGTTATGTCAACGACAGGAGTAGTCCCAAAATATCTATTAAACAATTTAAAATTCATCGGTCTGGACGAACATCTTTCAAATAAATGCAAAAAGCCGTCTTGTTAGGGACAGCCCGGACTGTCAGGAAATTCACGGGAAGCTGCCGCCACGACTCCAACCACGGGCCTGAAAACCTGGCAAGGGCTCCCACAGAGCTAAACCCTTTTGATGTCTAGGATATCTGGGGTTTAGCGAATTTTACCCTAAAGGCACTCATAGCGTGCCTTAGAGGGAGCGTGAAGCCATACCATTTGTATGGTCAAGTCGGGACATATTTAAAAGAAAGCAAATCTCACTTATAAAATCAAATTTGAATGTTCAGATTGCTTGTAGCAACTTACGGGACATATGGAGCAGATATATGGACCTTTAATGAAGATTTTAAACGGAAAATAAAAACAATAGATACCGGATTTTTAAGAAGACTCTGTAGAGTAACTTTAAATTATAGGACGATATGTGAAGAACTAAATAGTGATAGAAAGTTGTCTGGTATGGCCACATACAATAAAAAAAGTAGGAAATTATACATATATATGCAATACGAGTATATAGAAAGATTAAATTATAGAAGTATCTTAATAAACAGAAAATGTGTTTAACTCCCTGTATCCACAGCTGCTGTGTGTCCTTAAAATACTTAAAATTGAGAGGATAAACAAAAAATAAGTAGTACCTCTATCGGGTACATAAAAAGTAATAATATCAAAAAATTATTTTTAAATACTAATTAATATAAAAACTCTTCTAGTTTGATTCATAAAATTTTAATTCATACCTATGAATAAGACCAGACTTGGCTTTAAAAACACACTAACTTCAAATTCAAATATTTGTTCCTCCGACTCGGCAAAAAAATTCACAAAACTAATTAAAATCTCAGTGTCTCCTGATTGCTTTTTAGAAATGAGAACTAAACACCTTACCTGGTTTCTTCTTCCACCGTATCCATCTAAAAAAAGAAAAAGAGAGAGTGGGACTCCTTTTCTATATAATTACGTTGAAGACGACCTCAAAGGAGAATATAAGTTTTCCTCCTTATTAAAAAGTTTTCAGTTGCTCGAGAAAATACAGAAAAATTATATCCGATATAATTTTCAACGGGACAGAAAACACAGAAAACGCCAAGTGGTATTTTTCCCGAGACTTATATCAAAATATTTGCATATCTCCGGCTCACATAGCTGCACAGACACTGAAAGTTTCACGGTAGTTTTTAAAAGTTTCGGTTTTACTTAATTATAAAAATTGTTTTCGTTCTGTTTGGATTTTTTGTGCAGTTTCTAGGATTGTCGTGAACTACTGGCGGTGGACTTTGTTTGGATTCACGCTGACGAGATTAAGTTTGTTTCTTTGATTAGACAAATAGTGTTAATTGTTCGTACGACAGTTAAGTGATCTCGGTCTTTGTTTAGTGCTTTTGTCAATATTTGTGGTATAAATAGAATTTCTTAATGTATTTCAGTTTTGCACAACTTTTTTATCTATACAATGTATACCTAAGTGTGTTGTTAGATCTTATTTCTAACTATAAGATGCCTGACAAACCAAGAAATTTTTGATCCAAATTTGGTTGAGAATGATAAAACCTGATAATTTTTCGATTTTATATTGGGTTAACTTCCCGACTTGACCATACAGTATATGGCATCACACTCCCTCTAAGGCACGCATAGCCTAGGGAAAAATTCACAAAACCCCAGTTATCCTAGATACCAAAAGGGTTTAGCTCTGTGGGAGCCCTTGCCAGGTTTTCAGACCCGTAGTTGAAGGCGTGATGGCAGTTTCCCATTAATTTTCTGACCGTCCGGGCTGTTTCTAACACGACGGCTTTTACATTAGTTAGTAAAGATGTTCGTCCAGACCGAGGTATTTTAAATTGTTTATTAGATGTTTTGGGACTACTTCTGTCGTGGTCATAACAATTGGTGCAGTTCGTGTGTTGTTCAAGTCCCATTGAATCTGTATTTGAAATTCCAAGTCCCTATATTTAGTTATTTTGTTACCCTGCTTGATATTTATATTATTGTTGTTGGGAATTGCTATGCCAATTAAAGTTGTTTTCCGACAGACTTTATCTACCAAAACTATGTATGGTCTATTGCCAGCAACAGTCCGATCAGTCAGTATTGTGCAGTCCTAGTTCAGCTTGTGTTGTTATTTTCTAAAACAGCTTCTGGTTTGTATATATAGTGTGGTATTCTCACCGACTGTGATAGCATCGTGTCGTTTTTTTATTCTGTTGCATAACGAACGCTTAACAACCTCCTGGGATATGCTGGATAGAGTCAGATGTTTGGCAACCAGATGTGCATCTGTTGTTATTGATAGAAGAGTTTTTAACGGTGTAATTACTTTAGATAGTTCTTAGTTATAATTACTGGATCTTGGATTGCCAATATAAAGCCTTCCGATTCAGGAAACTGATGAGCAGGGATCAACCAGTAGTTCGACGCTGCACTGTCAACATAATTTTGGTTGACATCATTTATATGTCTTCCATGAAGGTGCTTCTCTTTCCATTTCAACAGTTTCTAATCAGTTGTCTGGTGGTGTAATTGGACGGGTTGTTTTGTCAGTTGTAATGGTGTTGAGTCAACGACCTGGCATATGACTCTGCGTAGATCAGAAAATTCTGCGAGTTTCTGGAAATAACTACACAAGATAGAAATTTGTTGATCTAATAGTTTGCTTATTACTGCCATTCATCTTCCTCCTTCATACGGTGGCAAAGTTGTACGTTCGACAGAGCTCTTTGGATGGTGATTTTGAGCTTTTGTTAGTAAAACTCGAACTTTTCGTTGTAATTGTTCAGTGTCAGTCTTGCAATTAACTATACCGAAAGAGTAACTGAGCACTGAACACGCATAGGTGTTAATAGCCTGAAACAGATTTTTACTGTTTACTTTGGTTTTCAACAGTTGTCTTATTTGGGTTAACTACTGTTATCATTATTGCTATAGCTATATGATTTACAAAAGTGATACAGAGCAACAAAATATTAAAAAATATATTAAACATTCTTAATTTGTTATAAACTATGTAAATTTTGAAATTCAATATAAAAAGTTTCAATAAGTTAAGAATGAAGGCAAAAAAATACCGACAAGAACAACGAGTGTTTTAATTTAGTATTCAACAACTTTTAAAAAATAAATTTCATTCAATGCATTGACAGAGTTAGGTAACAATATTCTAACAGGACATTTTGTATTACCAGGAAGGTTAAACCACATCATTATTTTCTATAAATTGAATTACCTGGTTTCTAGAAAGGCTCCTGCTTGATGGAAGATCTAAAATTCAGATTTTTTATGAGGAATATCCTACAAAGTCATTATAGTTTAGCCCAGGTTGATTACGAAAATACGTGACAGACTTGATAGTACACGTGTCTAACAATAAAATATCACAAATAGACATAAAATTTTTTATTAATGTGTTTTGGTT
Source organism: Octodonta nipae (assembly GCA_034190945.1). Lineage (NCBI taxonomy): Eukaryota > Metazoa > Arthropoda > Insecta > Coleoptera > Chrysomelidae > Octodonta > Octodonta nipae. The sequence continues at coordinate 2,532,770 of CM067219.1, forward strand.
TTTTAACCAAAAAATCAAAATTGCTAACAAGTTAGTAGTTTGTCCCTTATACAAAATCTAGTTACATAGCAAATATGATTAAAATTGTAAATATAAAGATGTCAGTTATTTTTCAGTAATTTGAATTATTGATTTCTCTCAACAGCCTCAGTATACTTATATATTTTTGTGCATAGATTCGGCAACACCCTGTATATATCTCTCATGTCCCGTTGGGTGAATAGAAATTATAGTTACAAACTCAAGTATAATATTCAATCGATTATACTTTTTGTACTTCCCACCTATTCACCATCACCACGGTTGGATGTTATACCAAAGAGATCCGTGAATTCAAATTCGTTACAAAATTACTTTAAACTTTGTAATAAAAAGTCCAATTTTTCACTGATACTTAAGCAAAAGTAACTACAAAACTTCCTTTATTACTCCGGTACATTTAATCTGCAAAAAGCTTAGGAGGAACTTTGCTGAAATCTTTAACAGAATGCTGTATAAATGCCCAACATACCTAAAATAGACACGTCTTCTAAATATCATTTACGATTTTGTACATTAGGAAGTGGGTAAAAAACCTTCAGTTCGGGATTTTTTTTTGTTTTTGATTATTTGTATGGAGATGTGAAATGGATGTGTTATAAACATAGAGAACAGAGATTCCTGGATCAACAAGTCTCTCAATAAACCTTTTTGACATCACTAATGATAGTAAAATGAATTAGTTGGAATTGTCACATAAATGATAAATTTCGACAGCAGTGATTTTAGTTTTGACAAGCTCTGAAAAATAAGAATTTTGATGTTCTAGTCTATGTAAAATAAAACATTTTAAAATATATATATAAAAGACTTCGATGTATAACTAAAAAGCTAATAATAATTATAACAAAATACAACTCTAGCAAATAACTGACACAGAAAGTAAAAAATGTAAACATTAAAAGGTGCTCATTCTGTACAAATTAATTTCCTACCAATCTAGTATATTTTTGAAGCCGGTGCCAAGCAAATCTAAAATCCTTCATTGCGTACTTATCTACTACTACATCAAACTTGATTGTTGCTGGGCACCGACCTCCAAAATATACTAGATTGGTAGTTAATTAATTACACAATGATACATTTTCATTTATTTTTTTAATTGACAGGTAAATGTTTACGAACAAAATCTTCTAGTAAACGTTGACATAATAAGCTGAAAATATATTTATGCCTTATGGACCACGCCATGTCACCTTTTTCTCAACTTTTTTGACAACCCTGTCGCACTATAATTTGTTCGGTGTCTTCTGTAAATTATAGCACGGAGTAGAATCCATCCCATATTTATATTTCAACCATCGTATATAACTCCTTGTGGGCTACCCCATAAATTATTTCATTTTTAACATTTTATATTATCGCCCTGTGTAAAATGAACTCTTCTCCACACTTTAAGCAACTTCTTATGGGCTATGAGATAAAAAATTTTTTAATCACACTGTATAAATATAATTCAACTCCAGCATATATTACAACCATCCTGTATATGATTTGTTTACGTTCACATTATATAACAGTTTCTTAAGCACCCTATATAATTTTAATTTCACATTTTTATACCACTAAACGTCCACTCCACCCTATATTCCAACCATCTTGTATATACAGCTGCCTATGGACCACTACCATTCTATTCCGTCTTATATTTCAATCATCATATAAATGCAACTCCTTCTATTACTTTAGTTTGTGATTATGTTTGCTATAACTAAAACCCTGTGTATAAACGCACCAAATAGCAGTTTAGGGTTTGACATGTGTTGTCACTGAATGTTATATTAGGCCGGGAGAATGTGACAACCAAAAGCACCGTTTTCGAAAATGGAAAAATTTTCATTTAAGTAGGTATTTGCCTGATATACAAACAAGCTTGCACTCATTGACTTAAGGAGGCGAATATATTATGCTTTACTACCTGTATGCTTGAGATGTAAATAGAAAATTTCCAAATTCGCAATTAAAACTTCCAGTGCGCAAAATTCCCCGACTATTACGTTGGATTTAAAATATATATGAGGAAATGTCCGTTATTTTATTTTCGATGAAATTTTTAAAAAGAATTTTGCAATTTTTTGGCGATTTTCTGCAAAACTGCAAATTGCAAGTCCCAGAAAAGTATATTATATCACCTAGGGATCTTCCTTAATAGATTAAACGTTAAAAAACTATACACATCCATAAGGAGTTTTCGAGAAATCGACCAATATGTTAGGGATATTGGTCGATTTCCATGCCCACATGTATTCATTTACACATTTCATCATTTTATCAATAGAATTCTTTTCCCAAATTTGATGTTTCACGAATCCGGATATAAACTCTATTAAACAAGACCGTATTCATTCAAAACGGTTCACCACAGGAGAACAAATCATGTAACATACATTCATAAAAAATACGCGACGAATTGATAACCTCCTCCTTTTTGAAGGTCGGTTAAAAACAAAGTTTGATGCCATGGTACAAAACATTGTCTGTATAAAAATAAACTATAGTTTAGTTCAAGAAGACTTTCAAATTCTCTTTAGCTTTTGTTTTTCAGAAACTACTCTATGGAAAAATTAAGAGAGACACCTTGTGAAATATGGTATAAATTCTCTGATACAATTTCTAACACCAAAACAAATAAATTAAACACCGGTTGCATAAAATAAGGGTTGCTAATTTCATGATATTCTAACTTAAAGGTAATACTGAAAAATTTTAAGCAGGAATTTGGTGGAAAGATTAAAATTATCAACAAACACTTTTTTACATCATTGTCACATCACGCGTACTTTGTATAAAGAAAACAAATACACTAATTAAGTAAATAGAAAAAGTGTACAACATGCAAAGTTTGTTAATAGTGCTAATAGTAGGGAAAAACCATAGGAGGTAAATTCTTCTTAAAAATGTTTCCAATTAATTTTGTATTTAGTCATATAACAACTCACATCTTTACTTACATTTAGCAGCATTGAGCATGTGTAACAAATTATCATTACTCCTTTCAAAAAATGTGGTAAGCTTATTCATTTTTGGATGAAAAATAATTCAAAAGACTTATTAGCTTATAAAAAGATCCAGATACACAACATACTTCTGAATTACCCTATACAATACTGTAATACTAATTCTATACAAAGTTGGAGATGAGCTTTTTAAGAAAATACTGTTATGATTTCCGCAATTTTTTAATTAATAATCAAAATGAATAATTCTTACCTGAAAGACAGTCGTCTTTTTGGATCACTTAGTTTCAGATAGTCCATTTAGTGCCACAATAATATCACCCAATATGATTTGAAACTCAATACAAAATCTAAAATGAGATTTCTATAAATATTATGGACTACCTCACCTATTTCGACATCACGTTTGTTATTAACAGTCTCATGCAAAAATTATACATTATTGATGTTTTGTGCAAAATTAAAACAGAAGGTGTGAAAATTTTCGATAGTGTATGAAAATAAGTATTTCAATTTTTAAGTGTATTTATATAAAAAGATTCGACTACTTATAGTCTGAGTTTTATTATTTTAAGGAAAAAATCAATAATTCAAAACAGAAATCTATCAGAATTTCAGTTATTTAATATTTATATATAGAAAGAGTAAATGTACACAATTATATTTTTACAATTTTAATATTATTGATGTATTTATTCCTAAGTCAATGCACATATTTAAATTATAGTAATTTACTGATTTTGATATTAATACTTACAGTCAAATTAAAAATTGTGGTTTAAATTAGTTTATTCTTAATCATCTAATGAATTAGTTATTAAATTATTAATAAACATTTTTTATTACCTATCAATTAATTAATTAATTAATATTATTTATATGTTCAAATTAATATTAACACGAACTAGATGTAATATTTAAATTTTAAATTTTTAAATTTTTCTAACTGCCATCTAAATTTTCCTGTAGGTGTGGTTCCTCTTGCTTCGGCTTCTTGCTTCCATTTGATTTCTTATTTATAGCCTTTAAAACATTTGGCCTAGGAACAATTTGTCATTTTCTAATTTCTCAATTTAATTTTATTTTCATTCTTACACTTTTTACTTTTTGCTCATTGAAGAGTCAGTTTTTGGATTTAAAATCTGCCTCCAATCATTTTGTGTAGAAGTATTTTCGTGTTCAATAACATAAAATGGGTTCCAGTAGCTTCTAGAAAATCCTAGATTTCGGTCTTTACATCTCGCGTCTTCAAACTTTAAAATCCTACCAAAACCCAATAAAAATACACATAATTACATTAATTTTTTATTAGAATATAAAATTTGTTGAATTGTAATAACTCAAACTTACTTCACCTAATCAATGTTCTGAAAATAAATGACTTTAATATATTACAATAAATTATGAGAATATTAAATAGATATTTTTAAGGTTCCGTATATACAAAAAAGTTTGATGACCCAATCAGGAATACATATAGTAAATGAAGAAATTTTGATTTTAGGGCTACTTCTGGGGGAAAAACTAAAAAAATCGACCGCCCCCCCCCTGATCTTCAAAACTACTGAGCCTAAAATTTTGAAAAAAATAGAAAATATAGATCGTTGCGCGAACTTTACCGGAAAAATAAGGAAAAACCACTAGTATTAATTTTAATGGGCAATTTATATAATTAAATGAAAATTTAAAAATAAAAAAATATTCAAACGCATCATGTAATATATCAAATGAAAGTTCCCATTCTGAGGAACACAAATATGTTTTTTTTCATATTCAAAAGAAAAATTAATTAAAAAGATATTAACGAAAATATACCAAAATTTACCCATTCCCCCCTCTTATCTAGAAGTATAGGGTCTGACCTGAAAGTTACTGTAAAAATAAGGAGGAACCTCTACTTTTAATCTCTAATTTTGGGGGGCAAATTACAGAATTAAATGGAAAATATAAAATTAAAATTGTTTCTAACCCATCATGTTATATATCAAATGAAAGGGCTCATTATGACGAAAACAAATATATTTTTTCCATATTTTTAAAATAAATTAATTAAAATATATTAACATAACTATAAAAAAAATACCCATCCCGCCCCCCTTATCTCCGAAACCATAAGCTGTAAAATTTTGAAAAAATACAGGAATAGCGCCTTACCTGAACTTTGCTGGAAAAATAAGGTGAAACCCCTAATATTCATTTTGGGGGGCAGATTATAGAATTAAATGGAACAAAAAATTATAATTGTTTCTAACTGATCAAGTAATATAACAAATCAAAGGGCTCATTATGACGAATACTAATATATTGTTTTTTTTTAGATAAATATTTTAAAATATATTAAAAAAATATTTAAAAAATTACCCATTCTCCCCTTTATTCCCCAAACTATAAGAAAAAAATTTTTTTGTTTACAGGAAAAATACGAAGAAATCCTTAATATTGACATTGGGGGTCAAATTATAGAATTAAAGGGAAAATAAAAAAAAATTAACGCATCATGCAATACATCAAATGAAAGGGTCTATTATGAGGAATACAAATACATATTTTTCATATTTTTAAAATTAATTGTTTACCAGATATTAACATAAAGATATAAAAAATTCTCATTACTGGCTTTATTTCCGAAATCATTCTACCTAAAATTTTGATATAATTAGGGGTACTTGTGCTCACTTGAAATTTATAAGAAAAATTTTTAGAAAACCCTCATAGTAATTTTAGACACAAATTATATAATTAAGTGGAAAATACAAATTCAATTTTCAAAGGCATCATATCAGATAAAAGGCTCATTATGTAAATTAGAAATATATCATATTTTTAAATCATTTGTTTGAAAGATATTAACAAAAATATTAAACATCAACTTAATTCCTACTTTAGAAACTACACTATTTAAATTTTGAAATATATATTTTATTTGTATTTTTATATAATTTGAATAATATATTTAATAATTTACAATTTAAAACTTGACTTATTTTGCCCTATACCTTCAAATCTACAGGGTCTCAAATTTGACATTTACATTTATGTTTATCTTTTCTGGCACATAATTTTCCGATCTGTAATATTCCTTAATACAATGCCGTTTAAATCATTAAAATTGGCCAAGCCGTTAATACATAATTACTGAGTATACATAAAAACAACGTGACGACGAATTGATAACCTCCTTCTTTTTGGAAGTCGGTTAAAAAAAATGAGTACTCAATCTAATAGAAATTTCTGAAAATTTCCTATTTTTTTTTTGTTGTACATTTTATTTCGTCAAACCAAAAGGTTTTATTGTCTTTAACAATTTTGACCGGTACAGTACTCAAAAAATTCACATAGTATATTATAAGTTTTCAATTTCCTTATAATCCCCACCATCATCGTTCCCCTTGCTCCCACCTCCTATCCCAACCCCTACATTAATAGCAATTTAATTCAATAAAAAATCAAATTCCCTCTTATTTTACGACATATCTCGACTCGAATCCTCTCAACCAAATCGGGGGGCGGGGGCGCAATCAAATAAAATTGCCGAACGACTGTGTACCCCGACCTGGCTGTGGACTCCCGACCCGCCAGCACCCTGACGGTCTGCCGGTCTGCCTCGGCACGGCGAATAAATTTTCTGGCAAATTGTTGGAAATGCTGTCGTCTCATAATATCCGGCTGGCAGATGGAATCGGGGATTCTCCCGAATCAACACACTTCCATATCCAACGGGCTCGATAATTGACTTATCACGACGTAGTCCCGCTACAGTGTCTCTTCCCTTCTTGCCTTCGCATCGCCAGTTCAGTGGAAATCGATAGATGATAGATTGGCATCGGTCGGGTGGCTACCTTCAGCCTAAGGGAAGAAGTTGATGAACAATTTTAGCACCGCCAACTTCAAGGAGTTCAACCAGTGGAACGGGTAAAAGTGTATTCGGTTACTAGGGTAATTAGTTCAGGATCTAACGAGGAAACGTATCTTGTTATGATGCTTTTCTGTTACAAAAAGGTTTCTTAGCATTACTTCAATTTTCAAAACAGTTGCTGCACGTAGTGTTTCTCAAAATAAAAAACATAATTTGCGGTAAATTCAAAAAGGCTTCTGAACTATACTTCAACTTTCAAAACAACTGCTACAGGTAGTGTTTCTCAAAATAAAAAGAATATGCTATAAAGTTGGGCATCGATTTTTTTAAAATATAAGAAATTATGGCATGTCGTGGAAAAACGGGGGTTTTCAAAACAACTAATAAGAGCAATAAGAAGCATTTTTTATCTGCTTCAGGATTCGCTTTATTTTTATAAGAATACATATGTATTTAATTTTCTAATTTGGGCCCCCAAATTTAACATTAGTTTTATTTTACTGGTAAACTTTCAGGAAAGCCTTTTATAATCTATTGTCTGATTTTTGCGGCTCTCTAGATTGGAAGATAAAGGGCAAAATAGGTCAAGTTTTAAATTATAAATCACCAAATCTGTTGTACAAATTATTTAAAAATACAAATAAAATATATTTTTCAAAATTTAAATAGTGTAGTTTCTAAAGTGGGAATTAAGTCGATGTTTAATATTTTTGTTAACATCTTTTAAACAAATGATTTCTGATATATTTGCAATTCACATAATGAGCCTTTTATCTCATATATTATATGATGCGTTTGAAAATTGAATTTTTATTTTCCATTTAATTGTATAATTTGTCCCTAAAATTACTATGGGGGTTCTAATAACTTTTCTTATAAATTTCAAGTGAGCCTCAGTACCTCTAATTATTTCCAAAATTTTAGGTAGTATGGTTTCGGAAATGAAGCGAGATATGAACATTTTTTATATCTTTATGTTAATATCTTCTAACCAATTAATTTTAAAAATACGAAAAATATATATTTGTATTCCTTATAATGAGCCCTTTCATTTGATGCATTGCATGCTGCCTTGAAAAATATTTTTTATTTCCTGTTTAATTCTATAATTTGAGCCCCAATATTAATATTACGGATTTCTTCATATTTTTCCTGTATACAAAAAAAGTGGTTTTATAGTTTGGGGAATAATGGGGGGAATGGGTAATTTTTTTAAATATTTTTTAATATTCATTTTAAAAAAATTAAAAAAAAACACATTTGTAATCGTCATAATGAGCCCTGTGGTTTGATATATTACATGATCCGCTAGAAACAATTATAATTTTTTATTTTCCATTTAATTCTATAATTTGCCTCCCAAACTGAATATTAGGGGTTTCTCCTTATTTTTTCCGTAAAGTTCAGGTGAGGGGCTATACCTCCATTTATTTTCAAAATTTTCCAGCTTATGGTTTCTGAGATACGGGGGGGGGAATCGGTAATTTTTTTACATTTTTGTTAATATCTTTTAATTAATTTATTTTAAAAATATGATAAAATATATTTGTTTTCGTCATAATGAGCCCTTTCATTTGATATATAACATGAAGGGTTAGAAACAATTTTAATTTTATATTTTCCATTTAATTCTATAATTTGCCCCCAAAAATTAAAAGTCGAGATTTCTCGTTTCTTTTTCCAGTAAACCTCAGGTCAGACCCTCTACCTGTATTTTTTTGCAAAACTTAACGTTTTATAGTTTCGACGATAAGGGGAGGGGGAAGGGTAATGAGTAAATTTTGCTATATTTTCGTTAATAACTTTTTAATTATTTTTTTTTAATTTGAAAAAATATATTTGTGTTTGGTGTTAGGGTGCCAACTGTGTTTTTACTTTATGACACACCAAAGGTTCCACAGCATTTCCATTACCAAACTTTGGAAATTTGTTTGGGGACAGACCTTGAAATCAGATGTGAGATATTCGTCAATTAATAATACCTTCAAGAGAATTAAAATTCCATAACAAATTGCTCGTTTCATTAGTCAACCATTTGTTGAAATATATTGTAACGAAATTTACCTAAGCCGGCCCTGGTTTCATTCCAGTACGACATCGATCGCTTTTAGGACAAGAAAATTGATCTCGAAATGGCTCGGTAGCTGTAAAATTGATAATAGATTGTACGAGAGTTTTCGATGCTGATTTTAAAAGGAGCAGCCCATTACCGCAGTACTCAGTTGGTGCGACGAAGAACTTATTTTGTATTATATTTGTGATACTCGAATCAGCTGCTGATGTAAATAAAAGTTTCTAGAAAGTGTGAGTAAATATTAGTAGTTTTTTTAATTTTAATTGAACCCACGGAGTATACAGTGATGGGCAAATGTGTGGAACCAAGCAAATATCTCTGGAATTATTAGAGATATCAAAATGAAATTTGGAAGGTGGATACTGCAGTAGAGTGTCTATTTGTTTCCAAATTTTTTTACAATTTTGAACTTCCTGTTTTAACGGAATTTTTGCAATTAAACACCCTGTATAGTATTTTAGTTTCTGATGAAACATTTTATTGCGAATACAAAAATATCGGGTTTGATATTGTTTACTTCAATACCTACCGAGATATTAACAGAAAAGTAATTAAGGAAAGGAAAAATCTAATATCCATTAAAGAAATACATAATCATAATTATTAACTAAATCTAAGTGATTTTCAAAACATTGAAACTTAACTTAACTAACCTTAATGTATTAGATGTTCAAACTGAGCACCGTTTACTTCTTGACAATAAGCAAGTCGGTTTTTAAATTCTCTAGTAACATTAGCTATTACTTCTTGTGTAATTCTCTGGATGTCTTGAGTTATTCTTGCAGCTAATTCTTGCAAATTATTTGGTCTATTATCATAAACCTTAGACGTTAAGTAACCCCACAGAAAATAGTCTAGTGGATTAAAGTCGGGACTTCGAGCAGGCCATTCATAAGTACCCCTTCTTCCAATCCATCTGTGATGAAATGTCCTATCTAAATGATCTCGAACAATGCGAGCGTAATGGGGTGGTGCTCCATCCTGCTGAAACCAGATATTATTTGGTAATTGTCCATTTACCTCCAATGCCGGAATAACTTGTGTCTCCAAGAGCTGTAAATACCAATCTCCGTTTAAAGTTTCTTGTAGGAAGAAGGGATTCTGTTGTTATAAATGCCGGCCCAAACGTTCAGTTTTTGGGGATGTTGTGTATGAGCCAACTTTGCGACCAGTAGCGGCAGTTATGTCGATTAACCGTACCATTTAAACAGAATGTAGCCTCGTCTGAAAACACCACATTTCTTATAAAATTATTATCACGGTTACAAATATCGATCATGGTTTCACAAAATTGCAAACGTCTGTCGAAATTGTCTTCGGAGAGTTCTTGAACGAGGCGAATTTTGTATGGATGATATTTTTCTCGCCTTAATATCCTTCCTACTGAACGACTGCTAATTCCATGCATATTGGCGAGATCGGTAGTGGATAAGTGAGGATTTTCTTCCAAAGATATAGTAACATTTTGAGCTACACCTTCATTACTTGCACTTTTTAACCGTCCACTTTTTGGTAAATTGCTAACTGTTCCACTTGTGTCGTACCTTCGCAAAGTTTTCGTCACTACTGAACGGGATATTTGTGTATTCGGATGAACAATGTTAAAAAGGTCACAAACTTCTTGATGCGTCCTTTTCCTCTCCCCATACCCAATCATCATTAATATTTCTATTCTTTATCTTTCACTTAATTCGGCCATTTTACGATCAAATTAAAACAATACAATCTTTTTAAGTTCGAATAAAAAAAAAACTAATAACTTATTTTGACAACTACTGTCACTTCTGCAATGAATATCATGGACTACTAAACTTGATTCAGATTTAATTTGAGCTTGATTTAAACAAACTCACGTGTATTCGACTATGGAACAAGCAGTGCTGTTGGCTTTGACGGTATAATGCCACCGATTGGCCAATAGAAATACAAATCCTTACCGAGCGGTTTGTTTATATCTAGCGTAAATGAAATCTGAACCGAGTTTAGCTACCATCGAATTTTTCCTTTCCTTAGTTACTTTTCTGTTAATATCTTGGTAGGTATTGAAGTAAAGAATATCAAACCCGATATTTTTGTATTCGCAATAAAATGTTTCATCAGAAACTAAATACTATACAGGGTGTTTCATTGCAAATTTTAAAATCGACATTACTTACTTACTAAAAACTGGAAACAAATAGGCAATCTACTGCAGTATCCACCTTCCAAATTTCATTTTGATATCTCTAATAATTCCAAAGATATTTGCTTGGTTCCACACATTTGCCCATCACTGTATAACAAAATAAATAATGTTTGGACAATGAGGGCAGCGCTAGTAGAGAAAAGTCTCTCAAATCTCCTTTTGGAGTCCATAGTTTGTAAATTCTGAAAAAAACGTTTTTATTATGGTGATACGTTTTGCCTAATTTATCAAATTTTCTAATAAGGTTAATCGATTTGAACTAAATGAATCTAGTTGCAAATCATATGCAATAAATTCCGCAAATGCTTTCGCAATGCCACCGCATAATTGTAAATTTGAACAGATGGTGTTCAATGGTGACAATCGGCAACAAAAATTAACATATTTTTGTAATTTCCTATACGAATCCCATTTGTGTTTGTTACATCAATAATGTACCGATAATTATTGTTATAATAAAGTACGTTTGCCGAGAATTCCGTCAGCGCATTTATCAGTTTGTATTTTTTTACGTGACAATTGTTTTGTAACATTGCAGAGCTTTGTTATCACATTAATGCTATAATGTGTGAGCTGTGTGTACCAAATCAATGTCAACTACACTCCTCAACATAATTAGAGGATATTGTTTACAAGATTTAATAATTGTCCGCTTCTATGGGATAGTTTTCAACGAGGTTTTGGTATTATCTGGACTCGTTAAAAGTTGGTTGCAGACTCAAAGAGATCACAAAGGTGGAAAATTGTGGATTCACAACCTAAAATGCACTAAAAAACATGGGTTGCTGTTTTGAGACCAGTGCTATTTTTATCAGACTTCCAAAAAGAACGAGGTTGTTATCAATTCGTCGTCACGTTTTTTTATGTATGTTCAGTGATTATTCAAAAACGGCTTGGGCAAATTTGATGATTTGCAGGGCATTGTGTTAAGAAACAATACAGAAAGGTACCATACAATTTTCTTTACCGTGAGATTTACGGTTTGTCAGAAAATCAGAGAAAACCGTAACTAAGGGACTACATTTCACTGAATTTTACTAAATCTACACTGTTTTCTCTAAAACGGCTCAACCAATTTCAGTATTTTAAATTGTATTCTACAAAGAGATGTTCTAGCTTGGTTCCGTATAATTAACTATAACGTAAAATATACCGTTTACAGTAGGGGCAGTCGGGACTAGTGCCCTGGGCGGCAAATTTTCTATAGCGGCAAAATATGGAAAGTCAATTTGTTTTGCATGCAAACGACCTTTACACTGAGTTTCCAAACGTGGAAATTGCATATAGGATATTTATGCCATAAGCTGTAACAAATTGTAGCGCTAAATGATCGTTTTCATGTTTGAAAAGAGTTAACAACTTCTTATGCTCTACAATGAGTGCACATAGACATTATTCTATAGATAGAATCAGACGTACTTGAACCATTAGATTGCAAAGATTTAATCGACCAATTTGCAACTGAAGAAGTCAGGCGTGTTAGCCTTTGAAGAAATTAATATAAAAGGACATTTTTAAATTCTTAGAAAAAAGTATTTTTTTTTTTTTGGTTTGAAAATATATATCATATAATCAATTTTCAGCAATAAATTATTTATTTTAATTAAGAAAATATATAAAAACTGTAAGTCTGGGTGAAATATCTATATTGGAGCCGCATTAAGTTAAATCCGGCGCTGGTTAAAATATTTGCAAAAACTCGGTAATCATCAATGTAAATGTCAAATTTTCATCATAAATATCGCAGTGAAATATTGGTCGAAGTAAAATTACAGTTATACAGGTGGATTCAAAAAATCTTACAAATAAATGTGATATTAGGTGGTACATAAGCAGTTCCACATAGAGGATGGTTGAAATATAAGGTAAAATAGAATTAAAGTTATACATGGTGGTTCAAAAAATGTTGTATTGGGTGGCACATAAGTAGTTGCATATACAAGGTGGTTGAAATAAGTGTGAAGTAAAACTATAGTTATACAGAGTGGGCAAAAAACTCAAAAAAATGGTTAAATGAGCATCTGCAGTAAGGATATTCGAGTTATAGGTTCAAAAATGTTAGAAGTACTTGCATATACAAGGCGTTTGAAATATAAGGTGGAGTGGAATTATAATGGTAAAAAAATCTTATATAGTGTAGTTGCTTATTCTTGGCATATTGGGCGAAGTAAAATTATAGGTATACAGGGTGATTTAAACAAGAGAGCATCATACTTATACAGGGCGGTTGCAACATCGTGTAGAGTTGAATTATAATTGTACAGGGTGATTTAGAAAATGCTAGACAAATAATTTATAATGTGTAACGAATACACAAAAACATATATTGGGTGGTTGTAATATAGGGTGAATTAGAGTTACACTTATAGAAAGTGAGCCAAATAGTAAAACAAATAAAAAATCCAAAAATATGTGGATATTATAAAAAAATACAAAATAGTGACAGGGAGAGGATAATAATATGCTAAAATAATCAATAGAATTGTAGCTTAAATAGTTAGTGATTGCCACGGTTCCTAATCGGTTTTTGTTTTAAACCAGTTGAAGTGGGTTCTTTTTAGGGTTCCGTATATACAACATACGGATACCCTTATAATATCACTCAGGATTTCTACCCCTGTCACATCACAGCAATTTTCTCCTAAACTACTGGACGGAAGAGATTGAAATTTGGTATCAATGTATACTTTGGTGACCCGATCAGGGGTACATATCGTAACCGACGAAATTTTGATCTTAGGGGTATTTCTGGGGAAAGGAAATAAAAGATCGAACGTCCGCCCCTCTGATCTCAAAAACTACTTAGACTAAAATTTTGCCAAAAATAGGAAATATAGAACGATGCCCGAACTTTACAGGAAAAAATAAGGAGAAACCATTGATATTAATTTTGGGGGGCAAATTTTAGAATTAAATGAAAATTTAAAAATAATTTTTTTTCAAACGTATACATGAAATTAAAGGTCCCATTCTGAGGAACACAAGTATGTTTTTTTCAATTTTAAAAAAATTGATAAAAAGATATTAACGAAAATATACCAAAATTTACCCATTCCCCTCCCCCTTATCTCTGAAACTATTAAACGTAAAGTTTTGAAAAAAATTCGAGGTATAGTTTCCGACCTGAAGTTTACTAGAAAAATAAGGAGAAACCTCTACTTTTAATTTTGGGGGGCAAATTACAGAATTAAATGGAAAATTTAAAAACTTTTTTTTCCAACCAGTCAAGTTATATATCAAATGAAAGGGCTCATTATATATTTTTTTCATGTTTTTAAAATACAATAATTAAAAGATATTAACAAAAATATAAAAAAATACATATTCCATCCCCTTATCTCCGAAATTATAAGATGTAAAATTTTGAAAAACAAATAGAGGTATAGCCTTACCTGAATTTTACTGGAAAAATAAGAAGAAATCCTTAATATTCGTTTTGGGGGGCAAATTATATAACTAAATGGAAAATAAATAATTATAATTGTTTCTAACGGATCATGTAATAGATCAAGTCACAGGGCTCATTATGACGAATACAAATATATATATTTTTATTTTTTTTAAATAAATATTTTAAAATATATTAAATAAATACCCATTCCCCCCTATAATCCCCAAACTAAAAGACCTACATTTTTTTGTTTACAGGAAAAATACGAAGAAATCCCTAATATTAATACTGGGGTCCAAATTATAGAATTAAACGGAAAATAAAAAAGTATTTTTTTTTAACCCATCATGCAATACATCAAATGAAAGGGCTCATTATGAGGAATACAAATATATATTTTTCATATTTTTTAAATTAATTGTTTACAATATATTAACATAAAGATATAAAAAATTCTCATTTCTGGGTTTATTTCCGAAACCATACTACATAAAATTTTGAAAATAATTAGGGATATTGGGGCTCACTTGAAATTTATAAGAAAAATTATTAGAATACCCCCATAGTAATTTTAGGGAAAAAAAATACAATTAAATGGAAAATAAAAATTCAATTTTCAAACGGTTCATATCAGATAAAAGGCTCATTATGTGAATTACAAATATATCATATTTTTAAATAATTTGTTCAAAAGATATTAACAAAACTATTAAACATAGACTTAATTCCCACTTTAGAAACTACACTATTTAAATTTTGAAAAATATATTTTAATTGTATTTTTAAATAATTTGAATAACAGATTTAATAATTTATAATTTAAAACTTGACCTATTTTGCCCTTTATCTTCCAATCTACAGAACCTCAAAATTCAGACAGTTGATTATAAAAGGCTTCCCTGAAAGTTTATTAGTAAAATAAAACTCTAATAGTAATTTTTCGGGGCCAAATTAGAAAATTAAATACTTGTGTATTATTATAAAAAAATCAAGCAAATCCTGAAGCAGATAAAATAAAAAGTCTATGTGTGGAAAATGAAAGTGTATATATTTTATAAATTTTAAACGTTTCCTTTAAAATATATTAGGGTAAATATAAGAAAATGCCCTCACTCCCTGCTTGTCTGAAACTTAAATATTAGAATCTTGAAGGAACCCTTAGTATGCGAGTCCAACTCGAACTTGACCAAATTATTTAAATATAAATTATGAATACATACCTATTAGGACAAGTTTTTCAAATTTTTTGATGGATATTTAAAAAAAATTGCATATCTGAGTTTTAAATACAAGAACCAGTTTTTGTTGTTGTTGGAAGAAATACCTAATTCAAACTTAGAAAACTGTATCGTCAGTAAAAAGGAATTTATGATCAAAACTTTACTGCAAGTTTATTGTTACTGCTGGCAGAAATTGGTCTGAGTAAGGTAATAATAAATTTTCCAAATTTTGACAACTTAAATACACATAATATATAGACTCCAATTGTGAACTATCTTTTTTGAAGTAGCTAAATTATCAATTAATCTGATTTACTTTTATGCTGTTCTTACGTAATTTCAGCTTAGAAGTAACTTATTTTCAATAAAGGTAGCTAACGTAAAATAATTAATAGAACTGAAACCTCCTAAATTTTTTATCTCAAAACATTCTCAAGTATACTTAGTGTTCAATATTTTATGCTGAAAATAAAGAAAATACAAATAGATTCTTTAGAGTGGATCGCCCTTCCACCTATGTTCCAAAAGCAAAACTAACTCATGTTACAAGTTTGTTCTACATATAGTTTACTGGTGCGACTTTTGCATAGACAGAACAGATGGCCATATCAGTAAATGTCTGAGCTTATAAAACAAGATATACCTACATACGGTTTGATCTTAGAGATCAGTTGACATAAAAACCAATAAAATCTTATATGTAGATTAACTGAAGGAAGTACAAGAAAAATACGTATTCTGTGTAAAAATAGCATTCTGTGTGCTTCAAATAACATTAGAGAAAGTTAATTCCTGCTCAGGCTACGTTTAGCTAAACTATTCGAGATAGCAGCACGTTTAATAAATCATTAATTTCTTGTGTATGAAACATAATGTTTATCTTTTGAACAATTATATTTAATTTTGTATTCTTGTTTGGGTAAAGCTGGGTATATTTCTTGTCCTATTTGACTTTCAAGGGAATCGTTTAAATGCTCATTTGTCGCAACCAAAAATACACCGAAACAACACTTTCCGAATAATGCTGTACTTTTGGTTGCCTATAAATAGTCAACTAAGTTGATTGATGTTCTTCCTTGGCGAAAGATAACATTTCTCTCTATATGACCTGTTGGTTAGATTGTTTTTTGTGTTTTTGGTTGCCAGTTAGTAGTGAATTAAGTGTATCATTAGGTTCAAAATACTAGAAGCGTCTAAAGCTAATATTTTCAGAATGCTTACTGCCTATTTAAATTTTAAATACCTAAGACGTAGTGTTAGAAAATGTAAAAGTTAATTTCCATGTATATTTTCTAAACCATACCATATTTCTACAAATTACGACTTAACAGAAAGATATGTTGTGAAATAAAGATTAATTATTGTTACACTTATTATAAGTGGTGCAAATCTGCGTTTAGATTACGCCAGGAAGTTTCAGGAAATGAAAAGTATTTCATTGGTTGCCTTCCAATTGATAGCAAATTTCTCTAATCAATAACATGAAATGAAACTCTCAAATTATTGACAAATTTACTGAAAACCTTGTTTTATATATTTCCTATTGACGAAAATTTAACTCCTAATCAATACTTTATTTTAGGTGTAAAATTCCGTTGTCAAATCCACAGATCACACAACAGAACTTCACATAACATTAAAGAAAGTTATTTCCTGCTCAGGCTACGTTTAGCTAAACTATTCGAGATGGCAGCACGTTTAATAAATCATTAATTCTTGTGTATGAAACAGAATGTTTATCTTTTGATCCATTTATCAAATCCTTAGAAAAGTGCAATTCATACCAATTTGTCATTCTTGGTCTCTATCACTTTTAATCGAAACTACTCATTGTAGGCAGTTACTTCAGTAAATGTATATTTTAGTATTAGTAAATGAATCTTGCTTATATAATGTTTGGTTTTAGGAACAACTATATTTAATTTTGTATCCTTGTTTGGGTATATTCCTTCTCCTATTTGACTTTCAAGTGAATCTTATAATAGCTAGTTTGCCGCAACTAAAAATACACCAAAACACATTAACACTTTTCGAATGATCCTGTACTTTTGGTTGCCTATAAATAGTCAATTAAGTTGATTGATGTGCTTCCTATGCCGAAAGGTACTGTTGGTCAGATTGTTGTTTGTATTATAGGTTGCCAGTAAGTAGTGAATTAAGTGTATCATTACGTTTAAAATACTAGAAGCGTCTAAAGCCAATATTTTCAGAATGCTTACTGCCTATTTAAATTTGAAATACCTAATACGTAGTGTTAGAAAATGTAAAATTTAATTTCCATGTATATTTTCTAAACCGTACCACATTTCTACAAATTACGAATTAACAGAAAGATATGTTGTAAAATAAGAATTAATTATTATTACACTTATTATAAGTGGTGCAAATCTGCGTTTAGTTTACCCCAAGAAGTTTCAGGAAATGAAAAGTATTTCAATATTGCTTGGTCTCTGTATATTTGGTTGCCTTCCAATTGTTAGCAAATTTCTCTAATCAATAATATGAAGTGAAACTCTCAAATTATTGACAAATTTACTTAAAACCATGTTTTATTTATTTCCTATTGGCGAAAATTTAACTCCTAATCAATACTTTATTTTATGTGTAAAATTCCGTTGTCAAATTTCTGTAAAATTTCTGAATATATATTCTAAACCTTCTTAGTTTAGCAACTTGGTAGTAGATGGCACAAAATATCACGAAGAATGCTTCTTTATGTTAAATCGTCCCCTGTTACCGATGTTTGTGGGCAGATGTCAGCAACTGACATGAACGTTGCATTCGTTATACTTGCAACCTACGTTTATAAATTAAGCAAGAGCTGGGGCTGTATGTCAAAATTTTACTTGTGCAAAGGGTACATTATTTATTTGCTAATATGAGAAAACTCATTACTCAAGTAAATTTTCATTTTTTCGGTCTCAATAAAATAGGTACTATATTCGGCGTATATATTTGTATTTACCTATGTTTAGCAGTTTTTCGAAACCAGCCTAACCGATTAGGATAATTTAAACGATATTCTATTAATGGGGCTACAGAGTTTGTTTCAACACATAGCTTACGATTTTCTCACCGATTTAGATATTTTAAACAGTATGTAATTAAAAAAATATCTCGAGATGGTTCCATATATTTGGAAAATCACGACAATCCATGAACCCTTAAACAGACAATTTTCTTTATAAATTCTTGTGTTAGAATATATTAGTCTAGTAACCGTCACCATAAGATTTTTTAATCACGGATTTGTCAAATTGAAGCCGTTCAGGAGCCAAAGACACTTAGCCTCATGATCGGGAGATTTAAAAATGTATAGTTAAATACGAAGTTAACTGGCATCATCAAAACACTAATCTATAGAGCCAAAAATATCTGCAGCACACCAGAAGCCCTCAAAGAAGAATTAGTGAAACTTAGAGAAGACCTTTTGACCAATGGATATCTGGAAACGATCATTACCAAGGCGTTTGAAGAGCTGGATAAACCACCTAGGCAGGAAGAGGACACCACGGTAGCAACTCTACTATTACCTTATACTAAAGGCTTGTCGGAGAAACTTAGAAGAATTGCACACAGCTATGGAATCAGAATGATCTTCAAAAGTAACAACACCTTGAGGAGCATGATAACAAGAACAAGGCCCGACGCACCAGCAATACCAAATAACTGGATATACAGCATAGCATGTGAATGTGGCAATCTTTACATTGGAGAGACAAATCGACCGCTGGACTCCAGGATTAAGGAACACCGCACAGGGCGGAGGACCGAACAGCATAATATCAAGTGGGACCAGGCCAGAGCAATTCACAAGGAAGAGCATTGGTACAAAAGAAAATTTATAGAGACAGCATATATAATCTCGAACGAAAATATAATTAGCGAGCCCAGCCTAAATTAAAAATATTTGGAGAGCTCTTCTTCGGCCTCTGCCGGTACGTATCACCGGCAACAAACCTCGACACTGATCCAATGACCATGACCGGAGACGCATGACCGGTTAAGGGCATAATATAAATAGAATGGATTGATCTGAATTTCCTATCACTTACGTGATGACGATAGCAGATACACAGCAATTGAAACGTTGTGAGATCAACCACGTCAAGACGATGGAAGTCCAAGGGAACTTCGAGGAACGAGTTACATTGTCTTACAACTTCAGAGTAATCTCTTACAGTCCAGTTCAAGTAAAATATGGTTAATGAAAATAAGAAACAACAACGGTCCTAGGTTGGACCCCTGCGGAACGCCTGAAGTAGCAATAAAATTAATTGATTGAAAACCGTTGTATGACACATACTGTTCTCTGTGCAATAAATACGACGTTACTAGTGCGCATAGTTCGTTGCTAAAACCAAAAATTTCTTAATTTTGTTACCAAAATCGAGTGATCACTCTTATCGAAGGTCTTCGAAAAGTCTCTGAACACTACATCCAGCTGGCCTCGAACGTCCATTACTTCAGCAACAAATTGAGTAAATTCATAAATAAAGGTTAGTCGTTGTAGAGCGATTTTGCATAAAGCCATGCTGAAATGAAGAAATAAGGTATTTGGGGGTAGATAACACTGTAGACAGAAATCTTAAAAATCGTTGCAAAGTTACTGAGAATAGTTATAGATCTATAGTTAGTTATGTCATTATGATTTGAGTAATACACTTATTACAAATTTACACTTTATTTAAAAAATTGTGACAACTGTGTTTCGCGTCCGATGGAGCTTAATCATACAATGGTAGTACCTTAAGAAATTCAATACTTATAAACTAAATAGAATATAAAAAAGGGGAGTTTACAAATGTTTCTTTAATCTTCTAGTTGTGTTAATATTACTAAGAAATTAGGATAAACAATAAAAGAGATATATCAGATTATGGGTTTTTCCAGATGAAATTTACACAAAGAGCTACCATTGAATTAAAACAATATCTCAAAACTATCCAAATGATATATCAGAAAACCACAGACGTAGATAAATCGTATAAAACTATTACATATCTAGGTTCCCCTAGTGTTAATATTTCAAAAATTTTATATCAGCAAAACATCAAAGTTAGCTATAAAACCAATAACTCTCTAGGCAAATTAATTAAGAACAATAAGAGTAAAACAAATAAACTCAAATCATCACGAGTTTATAAATTATCTTGCAAAGATTGCCCTAAAACATATATAGGTCAAACAGGTAGATCTTTTCAGATGTTAAATGAACATCGCAATTCTTTTATAAAAAATAAACAAGATTCCAATTACGCAAAACATTTACTTGAATACAATCATAATTTTGAACACGATTTCAAAATTCTACGTACAGAAAATAAAGGTATAAAACTAAATTTATTAGAGAGTCTTGAAATTAATCGTTTAAAATACTCCGAAAATTTACTCAATGACCAAATAGATCTTAATAAGTCCCCACTACTAAATTTATTTACATAATCAGTTAGTATTAGATATAATAATTTATCAAATAAATGTCAAAATGAGGCAAACATTTAGCTATTACGGTTTACCTGATTCACCCTAGAACCATAAAAATTGAACCTTTGTGTAAATTACATCTGGAAAAACCCATAATCTGATATATCTCTTTTATTGTTTATCCTAATTTCTTAGTAATATTAACACAACTAGAAGATTAAAGAAACATTTGTAAACTCCCTTTTTTATATTCTATTTAGTTTTATAAGTATTGAATTTCTTAAGGTACTACCATTGTATGATTAAGCTCCATCGGACGCGAAACACATGTCACAATTTTTTAAATAAAGTGTAAGTTTGTAATAAGTGTATTACTCAAATCATCATGAACTTCAACTTCCACCAAGTACCAGCCAACTCAATCCAATGTTAGTTATGTCTGCTGGATTTCCGTTTTTAAGGATAGGACTTACACGAGCCACTTTCCAACAGTTAGGATAAGGATATGATTCAAGTATTTTATTGCAGATAATTAAAAGTGGATAAGCTAGGACATGATCACAATCTTTAATTAAAAAACTTGGCATTCTGTCATTTCCAGATGTCAGTTTGTTTGGAAGTTTTTTATTTGCCGTTAGAATATCTTGTTCCATTAATTTAGGTAACTGAAGTGTGGAAACTAATTTCAGAAGATTATAGGGGTTGAAAATGGGAAGTGTCGACAAAAACGCTTTCTTTTACAGATATTACAAAAGTTATTTTGGTTGCTAGTTTTGAAATAAAAACCCTGTTCTTACTGGTTATAACTAAATTGCCTCTTTAAACTAAATTAACAATTTCATTCCTTTAAACCAACCTTTCGTATAGCCTGACGTACCACTTCAGTAATTCATCAAATAAATTTTTAAATCCCCCTTAAAGCCGACATTCCGGATCTCATTATATTTAAACTTCATCCCGAAAAGTGGATTTTCTCTCAAAGCTGTATCCCCTTTGCTCCTTAAGGTGTATTTTATAATTCAAACATAACCTCAAACTCATTTGAATAATTAAATAGTCAGAGAAAGTGTAATAAAGAATTCCCATTTCTTGTTTAATCAACTCTTTCTTTTAATTACTTGTGTTTTTCTGCGTTCGTCGACTTCGCTGCCGAAAGTTTCCTCCAGACTCCCTGCGCCGTTTTCAGATTTCGGGCGTTCCTCCTTTTGGGAGAAAGTGTTGAGCTCGGGACAGACGCACCTTGCGTTTACGCCGAACGGATATGGCGAAGATCCCCTGAGGCTGGAAAATGAGTCGCAGGTGGGTTTTCATTAGTGCCTTTGGAGAATTAAAAAAAGGAAACAAAATTTGAGGAGCTCTAAGTTGTTTTGACTTTGAATTAAAGATAAATATTTCAGTTGGATCTGAGTTTTTGTTTAACAGACTGAGTAATACAAAATTTGGTTCACTGAATTAAACTTATTTTAGACGTAAAAAATTTTAGTATTGAATCATGAATCATTAAATAAAGTTATGTGTGTTGCTTCAACAAAAGCGATGATTCAGCTCCTAGTAAGATCAGTCATTGACTGCCAGTTATCATCTGCCACCAACACTCTATGCGATGGACCGGATCCATGAGAATCCTGGTATGAACACGTGACTTACACACAATTTGAAACCATCAATCAGGACACAGCAATACACATGGCATGCTGGCACCAGGAAAAGTGAAGGGGGCAGTTTTAGCTACACCTCTGACTACTACTAGGCGCTGTTCTGCGATAAATGTTTCTATAGTAGTGGGCATGTCCTGAAACCTTTTACAATTTAATTCCCAGGCTTCTGAAGTCACGTTTGACAAATTGATGACACCACTATTGGCACCAAAAATAGAATCTGAATCAGCATTATCATTTAGCCTCATGGGTCTACCTCATGGCATATGCATCACTATTGGACCACTAGCATTCAATTAATTGTGAACTTTTTTTAGGAGATTATTTCTGTAAGATTCAGACATCGGAAGCCAATTTGGGTTGAGATACATGTCGCTCCCAGTGTCCATTAAAGTGACTGATCTTTTTTACGTCAATTAGTACTCCAGTTGTGTTCAGAATTTCTGGATAATTTTTACTATTTAATTCCAATCACATATGATGTCATGTCTAATAAATTGTTGAGACATCTTTTGGGTACCAGGTATAAAGTCTCAATCATCACAACCATTATCACTTATCCTCCAGGGTCCACTTTATGACATAAGGCTCCCTCAATCCTATCCTTCCTTTTGGGTATTGCCCCACTTATTGTCAACTCATTTTCAACCTTTTTAGGTCATCTAACCATTTAGTTGGGAGTTTGCCTCTTTTCTATATAATTCGGATCCTTAAGGTGAGTGTTCTTTTTTACGGCATCTATTTTGATGATGACATTAGGGATTTTGTGTCTTTGGGTTATTCTTCACACACCGCTTTCAACTAGTCATCAGATTGCTTGGATTTTATTTACGATGTCCTTAGTCATTGCTAAGGTTCCTAGAATCTTTAAAATTAAAATGTTTGACAATGTCTTTTGTTTGACTTGATATTGTCAAACTGTTGAAACCATAACGAATCTGCACAGTATATTCGGGTAAAGTTCTGTTAAACAGGGTATTATGTCATTTTGTAATAGGTCTAAGTACTTTTCCGAGTTAAATCTTATCTCAATAAAATAAGAACCCACAATTGAAGTACCCACAATTCCGACCCATACGTTTTTCTTGGAAAACTGTGTATGATTCAAAGTGGATTTTCTGATGACCAATAACGAAAATTTTGCCTGTTTACTGAATCATTTAAATGTTGCCTCGTCGGAAAAAACTATCTTACTTGAAAAGTGCGGATTGGCATTGCATCTATTCATCATTATTTCGCAAAATTCTACTCTCTGGTCCAAGTTCAAAAATAAAATAAAAAAAAATGTTTCCATTTGCAAAAATGAAGTTGATGGTCGCATATTTATTTCTGGCCCACCCTGTATAAATGAGTTTATCATCACAAAAACCACAGTCCAAAAAAAAACCGACGTGTCCGAAGGTTTTCCAAAAAAAACAACACCTGAATTTTAAAGGAATTTGTTCCAACTCACGCGTCCTCACTTTACAAGATCATGAAAGGTAATTTAATTTATTTGTAGTAGATTTACTACAATTCATATTTTTATAAAATTTTGTTTTGTATTTTTGTTGGTTTAGTTCGAATGTTAAGTTTGTAATAAATTTTTAGTTATAGAGTGAGTTTTTTTTCTGATCAGTATGGGTATCTCGGAAACTAGAGGAGATAGAGAAATGGTTCAATTGGGAAAGATTTGCAGTTTTACTGGCCCAATTTAATGACACTTTCGGATTTTTGTAAAAAGTCATGGCTTACTAGATATTTTGAAAAAACGAAATTCTGTCAATTTAGTCAAATCCCTCTAGCTCCTTTGTTTTTGATTTTATAAAAAAAGTGTAAATATCAAAATTGAAGGGAATTGTATCCCGAATATGATTTTCATGTCCTCGTTTGAGGGACAGCTCTCGTTTTCGAGATATGACACAAACTTATCTTTTTTTGAATGGAAACCATAGTTGGTTAGGACCTCAAAAAATCGGACATTTTTAGAGCTTTTCAACGATATAATACTATAATACTTATAGTTATTCATAAAAATAACGGAGTTATGGATGCTTTTCTCTCTTATTTTCACTTTTAACATAGGTAGCCATGAAAAAGATTGTTTTCACTTTGACGTTTCCTCATTTGAGAGTAATTCCATTAGTATTGCTGAACTGTCAGTCGAGATTGGCAAGTTTTCGTGATAAAATGGAATATTGTAACGAAGAAAAACTGAATATAGTGGAATGTTATATCAGATGCCATAAAAATTCAGTTCGTGCAGCTGAGGAATATTTTCATAAATATTTTAATCGTCGTCAACCTGCTCCATGTACATTTAAGAGGCTTTACAATAGTTTACGCAGATATGGATCTTTTACTAAACCACCAAAGGAACGTAGTCAAATTAACGAAGCAGTACAAATAAATGTTTTGGCAATGGTAATTCAAAATCCATCTACATCAACTCGTGAGATTGCGGCAGAAGCTGGCACATCTCAACGAACTCTAGTTAAGGTACTGAAAGCGCACAAGTTCCACCCGTACAAACTTTCAGTTTCTCAAACTTAGGTTTAGAGACATGTGCCTTGACAATCCATAGTTTTCATTAAAGGTGTTATGGTCAGATGAAACTAGATTTACTAACTGCGGTATGTTCAATAGACACAATGAGCATATCTGGGCTAAAGAAAACCCTTTACATGTAGAAAAAAGACGACCCCAGATAAAATTTGGTTTTAATGTTTGGTGTGGTATCATAGGGTCTACTGTTCTGGGGCTTTTTATCTATGACGAATCACTTACTGGGGAGCGCTACTTGCATTTCTTGCAATACACTTTTCTAGACATGTTTCATAATTTGAATTTGAGAACTCGTTGTTCCAACATGATGGAGCACCTGCTCATAACTCGTTATTAGTTTGACAACACTTAGATAATATCTATCCAAACTCTTGGATAGGAAGAAATGGCCCACCCGAATGGCCACCCCGGTCTCCCGATTGGGCAATTATAGACTTCTATTTGTGGGGTGCGCTAAAAAGTATACAAAAGAAAGAATGAGACAGTTGGTGACCTAAGGGAGGCGGTATTACAAGATTGAAATTGAAGAAATTGATAGGCGGTCTGTAAGGAAAGCAGTATTGTCATTCTTAAAAGGATGCAATTTTTGTCTAAATAACAATGGTGAACTTTTCGAATAAAATTTGTAACCATTTTTTTAATTTCTTAAGTTTTTAGTAAGTTCCTACTTATTTAGTTTTTTCGTTATATCTGATATACCTAATAAAAAAAATCTTTCAATGTTTTTTGGAATAGTTATTAATAAATCAATCTATTCCATGGCTAACTACGGTAAAAGGGAAAATAAGAGAGAAAAGCATCCATAACTCCGGTATTTTTATGAATAACTATATCGAGTATTATATCGTTGAAAAGCTCTAAAAATGTCCGATTTTTTGAGCTCATAGCCATCTACGGTTTCCATTCATTAAAAGAAAAGTTTGTGTCATATCTCGAAAACGAAAGCTGTCACGCAAACGAGGACACGACAGTCATATTCGGGGTACAATTCCCTTCAATTTTGATATTCACACTTTTTTTATAAAATCAAAAACAAATGAGCTAGAAAGATTTGACTAAATCGACAGAATTTCGTGTTTTTCAAAATATCTTGTAAGCCATGGCTTTTGTACAAAAATCCGAAAGTATCATTAAATTGGGCCAGTAAAAATGCAAATCTTTTCCAATTTGACAATTGCTCTATCTCCGCTAGTTTCCGAGATTCTCATATTGATCATCAAAAAAAACTCAACCTGTAGAAAACGTTGAAATTTATTTTATTTGAACATAACTTGTTTATATTTATGTGACGTAATACTATAAAATATTTGACCCAGACTAGTTTCCTTATCAGAACAAATTTCAGTAAAATAACTCCTCCGTTGGGACGTTCATTGACAAATGTAATTACGAACAAAATGTTCGAATAGGGAGCTAACGTAGTTGAGTTGAGAGCCGAACAGAAAGCAGCCGTTGAAGGGCTCATAGTCACGTATAACAATAATTTCTGTATTTGAAATTAGAGAAGTTTCGTGGAAAGACGACGTGGGAGATATTACTTCCAGAAATTTTGTTAATTTTCATTTGGAAACGTTGTTGCGTTTGCCCGTTAAAACGTTTGCTACAATAATTCGATGAAACTACTCTCAGACTTTGTGTGCCTTTCGACGACTTTGTCACAATTTGTCGTGTTTCGTTTTCATTTTGTTAATAGAGATGGATGAATGGATCGTAGACGTAACGATCAGGAAGATTATAAAAATTGTGCGTTAATAATCATTCATGTTCTCTTCATTGTTTAGGAAATTTTCATCTGAATTTTAGGTTTAAATCATATCTCATCATTAATATAAAGTCTAAAGTAGTCTAAAGAATTTTGATCTAAGTGAATGGATGCCAAGTTCTGTAGATTATCTCAAAATTAGTTTAATAAGAACATACAACATTCTAAAATAAATTCGATTTACATTTTCAACTACAGTAAAGATTTCTATTTTAATATATATACAGATATATATCCACATATTTAGAACTATATCATTCAACGTATGACAGGCGTTTCGAACCAGGAGTTCTCGTCAGATACGCTTCCTTGAATGATAAGTTCTACACACACCCATGCGCGAGCCCAGGAACTAGATTTGCCCTTCAGAAAATTGTTACTGATGAGCACTTCCAGCCCCCTTGCCATCCACCCCCTGAGACTTAACTCAGGTCCTCACGCTAACGCAGTTTTCCTACTGCATAATCGCTGTCTTCTTGTTGGGATAGCTTGGCTTTGGTTTGGTTCCGTTGCTTTACCTTATTGGTACTACAGCAACTGTCTTATTTGTGTTACGTGGCTCATTCTTTGCTATGACAAGTTTTAAAGTGAAATACTTGGATGTTATACACATCAGTAAGACAACAGTCAGTGTATTGAACCTAATAGATGTCGGTGACATCTACCATCTATTGAGTAATTTAAGTATATGAAGTATATGAAGCATAGTATGCCTTCATATACTTAAATTACTCAATAGACGGTAGATGTCACCGACATCTATTAGGTTCAATTTCTATTTAAATTTAAAGTATTTTTGAGCAGTCGAATTATTTACACAACTCACATAATGTAGCATAAATTGAAGCTCAAGATTTGGTTCTAATAGTTTTCACATATTAGTTATATTGTGCCTTATCTCTGTTTGTATATTGTAACGTCAACATAT
This sequence comes from Octodonta nipae, assembly GCA_034190945.1. Taxonomy (NCBI): domain Eukaryota; kingdom Metazoa; phylum Arthropoda; class Insecta; order Coleoptera; family Chrysomelidae; genus Octodonta; species Octodonta nipae. The sequence continues at coordinate 2,560,811 of CM067219.1, forward strand.
CTTTTTCTCTTAAAATTTGGTTGGGTGGCACAAATACCAGCTAACTTAGATTTATTTTGTGTGATTAATTCTTATATAAATTATAACAAAGATTGTGGGAAATTTACTAGAATGTTGTTTGTTCATATAAATAAATTTCAGGATCATCTACAGAACTTGAAACTCATATAGACAGTTTCTGAATGATTGAGACAAATAGTTGTAATTGGTTTGATATTGCGAGAAACGTGAAGCCTACGAAAATCATAGAAATTGCTTCCAAACATTCTTTGATGTGACGTTTTATTCCTGATAAGGAAATAGATATGTATCACACAAAATACATCCAAACATATTATACAGGACAACTAGTCGATAAATCCGTAGACTAACCTTCTTACAGTGAATCCTGAGAGTTTTTGTATAAGAGGGCAACTGGTGTTTCGGGTAGTTACTTACTCTTACGTATAATATAATTTCGCAGGTTGCTGGGTGTTAGTTGTCCATTTTGACATTTTTAAAGTTTATTCGTATTTCTGGCAATTTTTGACGTTTTTGACAGTTTGAAATATGTTGATGCTTCTGATATCAAATGACGTATTTTTATATTTTATGACATTTTTGCCAATTTTAATAAAAAATGTCTTGTGTTTTTTTAAATGCTTTCTTTACCTTCTTCATTGTTTATAACTTTTTGACATTTTTTAGAATTTTTAACATTTTCCGCGAGTTTTTTGTTATTTTTGGACAGTTTTACATTTTTTTGTATATCCTGTCATTTTTTTACGTTTTTAACGTTTTTTTTAATTTACTGCATTTTTTAACCTTTTTCATATGTTTTCACCCTTTTTTATATCTTTTTTTATCTCTGTCATTTTCAACATTTTCACATTTTTTAACAATTAATGTTTTTGATGGAATATCATTCCTTTTTGTCATTCAAAAGTTACTTGTAAAATTTATCTTTTTTCCTTACGCTTACGTCTATTATAATTTCGCAAGGTTCTAGGAATTAGTTGTTCATTTTGACATTTTTAACGTTTAATTTTAATTCTGTTGAGTTTTGACGTCTTTCACAGTTTGAAATTTTTTAATGTTGTTAATAGCGTATGACGTTTTTTATTTTTATGTAATTTTTTTTCAAAATATATCTTTTTGTGTTTTTTAACAACAACGTTCTTCACCATTTATGATTTTTTGAGATTTTGAGTTTTTTTAACATTTACATATTTTACAATTTTTAACATTTTCGATGATTTATGATACACGACATTTTTTGGTATTTTTTGACATTTTTAACGTTTTTATAAATCCCTACATTTTTTGACACTTTTGAATTGGTGTTAGATTTTTTGATGTTCTCTGATAATTTGGATATTTTTCACATTCTTTACAATTTATGTTTTTGATACGATACTCGTATCATTACCTTGTACAGAAAGCTCGTCATGCGTCAACAGTGATTTGAAAAATTAATCTTTTTCCTTACTCATACTAAGTTTTGGTTGCCCATTTTAACATTTTTAAAGTTTATTCATAATTCTGGCATTTTTGACGTTTTTGAAAGTTGTTTTAAAGTTTTTGATATCGTATGACGTTTTTCATATTTTATGACATTTTTGAAGTGAAAACTTCTTTAGCGGCGCTGAGCACTTTTTTTTGTATGGGTAAAAATTTCCAAACTCGCGTCAGGGTCACGTGATGCTGATCGAAAAAGCGTAAGATCGAGGGGAAGGGAGAGGAACTAGTATCTCCCACTCTTTCTACCGTGCCTGAGTGTGTTGCTCCGTTTAGGCGGCATAGGGCGCTTGCGCGAATGTCCGTGTGTGTTTATGTACAGCGTGCCACGCGTATCTAAGGAAGGTGACAGCTGTCGGCTTGACTGTTGTGTAGTAACCACACTGTTGTGTATTCGTATATGTGAATTGTTTAAATTATGGAAATTGAACAAAGTGCATCTATTAATGAAAAAAGTGATGATGAAGTAGTGAAAGAAAATGAGTGAGTACTTTATAAATATACTAGATGAAAAATATACTAGATGAAAAACTCTTACTTGGCTTTAGCCCGTAACTGCCGTCAAGAAAACCAGCTATAAGCTGAGCACTATAAAACGTAAAAAAACGAATAATAATAATAGTAATAAATATAATTTTAATAATAAGATTAGGTTTCGATCGAGTCTGTATTTACACATAATAGATGTAATATTTGTAATATGTTTATACTTTATAGCATTAACCTACATTTTCATGACACCACAATAAGCCCATTTGCGGTGTAGGTTTACCAAAAAAATAATTTCGACTAAAAATAAATGAAATAAGATAATAATAAATAATCGGTGTAGGTTTTTAATAAATATTGTTTTCTACCTCATAAATGATAGTACTTTTGTACTTATAATTAAACACAACGTTAATATTGAAGTTTTCACTTCTGCCGGCACTCCCGGAGTGCTACCGGTATTAATTTTTTTTGACAAATGTTTGATGTTATATTCTCATTTACGACTTTTTGAGATTTATGACATGTTTCACAATTTCCAACATTTTTCACGATTTGTTATACATTTTTGGCATTTTTTGGTATATCCTGACATAGATATTTTCAGACATTTTAACGAGTTAAAATTTTCTATATATTTTTTGACACTTTCGATTTGGATTTACATTTTTTATATTCTCTGACATTTCATAACAGTTTTTAATAATTTTGATGATTTTGACATTTAGAATAGGAAATTTTCAGTTTCCTGATTTTTTCCTTTGTACACACCGAATTAAAGTCAGAACGAAATTTAAAAATTTCGTTCAAAATGGGCAATAAACCTGTTTTTTTTGTAGAAATGGGTTCTAGACAATTTGTATAATTGTTGTAAATATATGCGCTATTCAGAAAGTTGTGGAGATTTTTTTTAAACAAATAACATTTAAAAATTGACTTGTTTGCAGTTTTATTATATAAATTTAATATTTGAATAAATCGTATAAATCTTCTACGATTTATACATTTTTTTGAAACTTCCTAATATGACCAGCAATATAGCAAGTGCTGCAAAATCTGAAATACCAGGTTCAAATAGTTGAAATTATTTGTACATATAAGGTTAAAAAAAACAGTACAAGGGTTAAAACTAGATTTTTTATATTTATTTCTACCTTTTTTTGCATTTTACAAATAAAACTGTGTAAACAATGAAAATGCTGTCGAACCTTTCTTGTGTCACAAATCATCAAGGAGTAAACTAAACAAACAGCAGTTTAGTGTACAGATAGATAATTAATTACATTAAAGAAAAACTCTATTTTCAGAACTTGAACATAATTGGAACACATTTATCATACCAAAGTATAATTTAATTTAATTTCTTTGAAAAACTTTCAACCTTAAGGAAAATGGGTTAATGCTCAAAAATCTAATGCAATCAACTTTATAGAAAATTCTATTCTACCTAATAGCTCGAAAAATAGATGCAAATCTGAAAAAATGACAATTTTTAAATCTCTAATTGTTTATAAATAATTATCCACTACTTTTTGGCATAAGGCACTAATTATACAAATTGTCTAGAAACCACTTCTACAAAAAAAAAAACAATTACATTCCCCATTTTGCAAAAAATATCGCTTAATAATATCTAATCCGTATTACTCAGCTTGAAGAATATTAGACCGAAATTTTAGAGATTGAAAAGCTATGAAATGTCATTACGTTGATGAACAGAGTTGGATTTTGTTTTTACTGGTTAGTCTCTGGATATGTATATTTCATTTGCGGAAAAAATATAATTTAGATAAATTCAATAGAACAATAACTATAAATCATTGTGAAGGATTTAATTTTGTATAATAAAGAGACTTTACTTGTTGGAAAAAAAATGTTATGGAAATTTTACTCTGTAATGAAACTCAAAAGAAAACGGTCGAGTCATTCCTTAATAAGCATTTTGTAGAGAGCAAGATGACATGGCAAACTCACTACATCAGCTAGCTAGCTAGTATTTTTAGAATGTACATATATGATTATTGATTGCGCTGTCAACAGCAATAAACTTTTCGTTTTACTTAAATTTAGTACGAAACTCACGGTTAATTCATCTTAGGTTTAACGCACATCAATTTCCAAATGGGATGTTAGGTGTACATCTGACAGCTCTAATCGGAAGAAATAATATAACGTTGTGGCGGTGCTAAGTCAGATTGTGCCATCCCTTCTCGCCCAATATATATCCCGACCTGGTGATTCCGATAATGTGATATAACTAATGGACGGAAAGCAGTAGGCCGGCCATTTAGCCATTTACTACAATCGCTCATAAATCACTCGATGGGGAGATTGGATAGGATAGAGCAGTCCAATGAGTTAGAGTATAGAGCGCGATAGAGCAAGTTGTATATATCTATATGGCCTTCGATATGCTATTATTGGTTCATTGGAGTCTTACAATGAATTCCCTGAATGCATATTAAAATGTACCAGATTTTTACTCGACTTTATATTCTAATTATGGTAGTTAACTAATTTGGTACTAAAAGTTTGTGAAACTCAATATATTTGCTTTCAAGTGCTGACAGTGTCTGATCTGTTGTTCAATTGATAAGTATTATACCATGGCTTTCAACTAAAGTTATTTAGTTGAAAGCCAACAAACAAATTGTTGGAGATATAAAATGACTATAAAATGAACAAAATCTGTATCTCACGTCACCAGCCTATGATAAGAAGGCCTACACGGAAGATTCGTTCAAATTATTTAGCAAAATACAAGACATTTGAGTTGTTAACCTCACATTGAACAAAGTACATGTTCTATGACTTACCATGGACCGCGCTTTGAATCGAATAACGCATATTGTAAAACGTCACTAGAGCTGTGAGTTTGGAATCAATTTAACGAAAATTCTTTGAAATCGTACGTGTTGAACAGACACTACAAGCTTACTAAATATACACATATCGGTGTGATCTGTGACGAAATTCCACTAAAACATTTAAAAAATCAAACGTCATCCAATCTTCCCCGATAGGATTTATATTATCAGCATTTAAAATTGGCCCAGTCAGTAGTATTCTTGCAATAGCAGATGATGAAACACTGCTGTACCTACAGCGCCAGTTTATGACTTTAAAGTACCGTGTCAGAATTTCTGCAAATCACTGTATTCCAAACAATATTTGAAGCCCTTAGCCCGAGAACGCTATCATTCCAGCCCCAAAAAAAAAACGACTACCTTTTGGAGGAAGGCAGAGGCATATAAGATATAACATCAATAATTTCAGGTTATTCCTACAATTCTTTGCCAAGTTCCCTCCGTGGAATAAATCAGATATAAACACATCCCTCCAAATCTGTCAAATCTATACAGATGTTTCGAAAAACAATAACCTAACAAATAATTAATAACTAGAACCAAAGAAGTCGGTATCTATAGACATAAGATCACTTATAGTGAAATTAAACTGTTTGTAGCCTATTGCGAAAATAATTCTAATAATCTATGCACAGTAATTGGATCAGATTTCTATATATTGTGTTGAGTATTTTCTCAGTTTGAAAGTAGGGATGTCAGGAGTTATTTATATTTTACTTATTAGTTGCTGAGTTAGCATCTGTCGTTGATATAATTGCATTCCAGTTTTATATTACCTGATAAATTAGTTCAAACATTTTATACAGGGTGAGTTTTTTTTGATGATCAGTATGGGGGTCTCGGAAACTAGCGGAGAGATAGAGCAAAGGTTAAATTGGGAAAGATTTGCAGTTTTACTGGCCCAATTTAATGCCACTTTCGGATTTTTGAAAAAAGTCATGGCTTACTAGATATTTTGAAAGAACGAAATTCTGTCGATTTAGTCAAATCCCTCTATCTCCTTTGTTTTGATTTAAAAAAACAGAGTGAATATCAAAATTGAAGCGAATTGTATCCCGAATATGAATGTCATGTTCTCGTTTGCGTGACACCTCTCGTTTTCGAGATATGACACAAACTTATCTTTTTTTGAATGGAAACCATAGTTGGCTATAACCTCAAACAATCGGACATTTTTAGAGCTTTTCAATGATATAATACTCGATATAGTTATTCATAAAAATAACGGAGTTATGGATGCTTTTCTCTCTTATTTTCACTTTTAATGTAGTTAGCCATTAAATAGATTGATTTATTAATAATTATTCCAAAAAACATTGAACGATTTTTTTATTAGCTATATCAGATATAACGAAAAAACTAAATAAGTAGGTACTTACTAAAAACTTAATAAGTTTAAGTATATAATAATGGTTACAATTTATGTTCGAAAAGTCCACCATTGCTATTTAGACAAAAATTGCATCTTTTTAAGATTGTCATTACCGCTTTCCTAACAGACCACCTATCAATTTCTTCAGTTGCTTGTAAAACCACGAACTATCTTATACTTTTTTCCGTATACGTTGTTTTCTAGCGCACCCCATAAACAGAAGTCTATAACTGCTAAATCGGGAAACCAGGGTGACTATTCGCGTGGGCCATTTCTTCCTATGCAAGAGTTTGGATAGATATTATCTAAGTGTTGTCTTACTAATAACGAGTTATGAGCAGGTGCTTCATCATGTTGGATCCACTCAATTTCTCAACGAGTTCTCAAATTCAAATTATGCAACATGTCTTGAAAAGTGTATTGCAAGAAATGCAAGTAGCGCTCCCCAGTAAGTGATTTGTCATAGATATAAGGTCCCAGAATAGTAGACCATATGATACCACACTAAACATTAAAAACAAATTTTATCTGAGGTCGTCTTTGTTCTACATGGAAAGGGTTTTCTTTAGCCCAGATATGCTCATTGTGTCTATTGAACATACCGCAGTTAGTTAATCTAGTTTCATCTGACCATAACACCTTTAATGGAAACTGTGGATTGTCAAGGCACAAGTCTCTAAACCATGTACAAAACAAAATACGTCGATGTTCGTCACCAGCATGCAAAGTTTAAGAAACTGAAAGTTTGTACGGATGGAACTTGTGCGCTTTCAGAACCTTAACTACAGTTCGTTGATATGTTCCATATTCTGCTGCAATCTCACGAGTTGACGAAGATGGATTTTGATTAACCATTGCCAAAACATTTATTTGTGTTGCTTCGTTAATTTCATTACGTTCCTTTGGTGGTTTAGTAAATGATCCATATCTGCGTAAACTATCGTAAAGCCTCTTAAATTTACATAGAGCAGGTTGACGACGATTAAAATATCTATTAAAGTAGTCCTCAGCTGCACGAACTGAATTTTTAAGGCATATGATATAACATTCCACAATATTCAGTTTTTCTTCGTTAGAATATTCCATTTTATCATAAAAACTTATCAATATTGACTGTCAGTTCAGCACTATTAATGGAATTATTCTCAAATGAGGAAACGTCAAAGTGAAAACAATCTTTTTCATGGCTACCTACGTTAAAAGTGGAAATAAGAGAGAAAAGCATCCGTAACTCCGTTATTTTTATGAATAACTATATCGAGTATTATATCGTTGAAAAGCTCTAAAAATGTCCGATTTTTTGAGAGATCACAAGATAAGTTTGTGTCATAACTCGAAAACGGGAGCTGTCACGCAAACGAGGACACGATAATCATATTCGGGATACAATTCCCTTCAATTTTGATATTTACACTTTTTTTATAAAATCAAAAACAAAGCAGCTAGAGGGATTTGACTAAATCGACAGAATTTCGTTTTTTCAAAATATCTAGTAAGCCATGACTTTACAAAAATCCGAAAGTGTCATTAAATTGGGCCAGTAAAACTGAAAATCTTTCCCAATTTAACCATTGCTCTATCTCCGCTAGTTTTCGAGATCCCCATACTGATAATTAAAAAAACTCACTCTGTATACGTCTCTTGATGGTTCCTTCAAAAAAGTCTACTAATAATTCATATATCTCTAATAGCTACAGGGAAATTTTAATTTTTCCAAGTGTATATAAAAATTGTTTCAGTTAGTCTTGTAAGCATAAACTCCTACTTTTTGGTAGATTCCAGTGGTTTTGAGGAAAAATGGAGTTGCCATTTGAAAAAATTAGTTATACGAATTTCGGATTCAGGACCAATCTGAGATGTCCGTTTTTTTTAACAGTTTTGAAAGAATTAGTAATATTTAAGTTTTATTCAGGCAAATTCTGGTAATTTTTGATCTGGTCCTATTTGCTTCCACAAAAATAATATTTTGTGAAGAGGATGTCAAAATTTTCAAAACGGTGAAATAACTTTTAACCGGACCCCTTCAGACATATGATGTTTCCAATAAAGTTATCTTAAAATTCATAATAGATTCTAAAAATGCTACAAAGAACATGGTGTTCCATTAAAAAAAGTTTGGGTCCACTTCCGGTAGAACGGGAAGTCGCAGACAATTGAAAATTGTAACTAAAACCAGCTCCTCGAAATCCCCCTCTACACTAATTTTCACATTAATGTTCCCAGTGGTTCCTCATATACATATGGACTCAGCTCTTAGTGGTATACTCTGACCATAAATATAAAATTAACCATAACCTGAAAACAATCAGTCATCGGACTTTGCGGCCATGAAGACATTTGTTCATTTTGTTGAGATCTACAAAATATCAAAATTTCAGCCAAATCCATCGGGGGCCAGTTTCCATAAGAAATTTGCGGGTTCCTTTGTGCCTGGTTCACCATTATTTGTATCAAATTTCTCTCCTTAGATTCCGACAGTACAAGAGTAATTCTTAAGTATTAAATATCTGAAGTTTTGATATGCGCCAAAATAAAGCAACTGACCCTCATCTAATGAATATTTTAAGAATACATTTGTTAAGTCACTGCAAAATACGAGAGTGAATCAAATATGAACCGGACTTTTCTGTTTCTCGCCCTGTAGGTAATTCGAGTGGCGTGACGTCTCGATATATGTTAGGTAGGGATGTTAAGAAGAGGGGAGTTCGTCGGTTTGCCAAGGCGTAGTCGATGCGCTGTTAGTAGCATCATGTCAGAGCAAGTGGTGCATACGTCAGTTGCGCAACGTGTTGTTATCAAATTTTTGGCGCGGGAGGGCGGTAGACCGTCTGAAATTTTGCGTCGACTATCTGCACAGTTCGGCAATGAAACACTTTCAAGGACCCAAGTGTACGACCGGCACAAAAAGTTTACAGATGGCCGAGAGACAGTGGAAAATGAGCCTCATGCACGCCGTCCCACGACAAGCATCAATGAGGCGAATATCTACGCAATTCGTGAGCTGATTGAAGGTGACCGCCATTTTACAGTATTAGCAATTGCTGAATACGTTGGAATATTATACGGGAGTGCTCAATCAACCATTTCAGATGAGTTGGGTTACCGAAAAGTGTGTGCAAGATGGGTTCCTCACCTTCTAAGGGAAGATCAGAAAGCAAACCGTGTTGCCGTATGTGAAAGGCTGTTAGCAAGATATCGAGCAGAGGGGGATGAGTTTTTGAGACATATTGTCACCTCTGATGAGACATGGGTGCATCATTATACCCCGGAGTCTAAACGTGCAAGCATGGATAGGCGTACTGCTGATCGATTTTCTGCACGAACGCCGTACAATTAATGCTGAGTATTACTGCGAACTACTCCAACAAGTGAAACTTGCCTATCGGCAAAATAGGCGGGGAATGTCTATCCGAAGTGTGATTCTGTTGCATGACAACGCTTGGCCACATACAGCTGCATTGACTCAAGGAAAATTGAACAAAATGCATTGGGAAACCCTTGAACACCCGCCTTATAGTCCTGATTTGTCGCCATGTGACTACCACATGTTTGGGCCACTTAAAGAAGAACTGGGAGGCCACCACTTTGAGGACAACGAAGATGTAGAAACGTTTGTGCGCAATTGGTTATCGACACGACCAGTTTCATTCTTTGAGAAAGGTATTAAAAAACTTCCGATTCGGTGGGAAAAATGTATACATAAGAGAGGAGACTATGTAGAAAAATAATATGTATTAAAATTTGTATTGATCGTACCAATAAAATTTTTAAAACAAAAGTTCGGTTCATATTTGATTCACCCTGGTACATTTAACTCTTCCGGAAAAAAAAATTCACGTGCATTTTTTCCAAACCACTTCACCAGATAAATCTTCCGATAAGAGGCTTTCCGTGTTGACACACCTCTTAATTTGCCCAATCTTCGCCTTCGTCTTCTTATCGTCTGTCCGTCTGTTATCCCCGAGAACATATTTCTTTCGGAATTAGCAGTTTCAATTAAAGTCTCTCCGAACATTATGGATAACGAAACTAATCCACAAAGTGGATTCCATAGAGATACTTATTAAGATACGGGAAAACCATTTGCCGGAAAAGTGGAAAAACTGAAACGAATGAAACGACAAAACAGTTTTCCGCAAACAATAACATGATTAAAGTCATAGCCTACTTTATTAAGTCGGCTCAAGGAGGTTTCAATCTCCGAGTTAGGGTCGCTTTGGCTGTCGGTTGTTATCTTTTGGTTTCTTTGAGAATTTTGAAATAGATATTTTATAAAGGAATATGAGTGCCTCAGGCATGAACTTTTGTACTGAAACGAACAAAATGTGCACATATAGCGTGTATTAGATGAACTTTGTATCAATATAATCGATTCTTTACAACAGAGATGAACAAACCATGATTTATATGCTTTATATTTTAACTTTTAACATGTATTTGTGTGTGCCAAGATAGAAAATTCTATTAGCACATTTATAAACAACCGGTTTGAAACAAATCTGATCAAAATAGCACATATATATATTGAACATTAATACATTTACTTTGTATACTGTCAAATCGGATCTGAAACATGGTGGTTCGACGGCTACCAAAAAACTAATATATGTTTCAAACTTATTTATAAGGTCTAATATATGTTTTTCTATACTTTTTAATTGAATCCATTGTACAAAATTAATTCTTATTAAATGGGGTGAATCAGTAACATTAAAAATGATATAGATTTGATTTTAATTAAAATTAGTATATCTTTATGTTAAAAGTAATCAAAAATTGATTTACAACAAAAAGAAATTTAGATATGAGTGAGTTTTTTTTTGATGATTAGTATGGGGCTCTCTGAAACTAGCGGAGATAGAGCAATGGTTAAAAATTGGTTAAATTGGGAAAGATTTGCAGGTTTACTGGCTCAATTTAATGACACTTTCGGATTTTTGTAAAAAGTCATGGCTTACTAGATATTTTGAAAAAACGAAATTCTGTGGATTTCGTCAAAACTGTCTAGCTCCTTTGTTTTTGATTTTAAAAAAAGGGTAAATAACACAACTGAAGGGAATTGTATCCCGAATATGTTCTCGTTTGTGTGACAGCTCTCGTTTTTGAGATATCACACAAACTTATCTTTTTTTGAATGGAAACCATTTTTAGAGCTTTTCAACGATATAAACTCGATATAGTTATTCATAAAAATAAAGGAGTTATGGATGCTTTTCTCTCTGTTTTTCACTTGTCACGCAAACGAAGACATGCCAGTCATATTCGGGATACAATTCCCTTGAATTTTGATATTTACAGTTTTTTTTTAAATCAAAAACATAGGAGCTAGTGAGATTTGACTAAATCGACAGAATTACGTTTTTTCAAAATATCTAGTAAGCCATGACTTTTTACAAAAATCCGAAAGCGTCATTAAATTGGGCCAGTAAAACTGCAAATCTTTCCCAATTTAACCATTGCTCTATCTCCGCTAGTTTCCGAGATCTCCATACTGATCATCAAAAAAATCTCACCGTGTATTTGATGTGAATATTTAGCTAATAAATAAATAAATAAGAACACTTGTGTACTTTTTGAAAATTTTAGACGAACCAAAGCAAGATTAACAATCAGAGACGAACCTATAAAGCACAGGCTCGGTTTTAGCTAATTTCTTCTAGCCCTGTTCAATTTTCCAACATTCGATTAACTTTTAAATTGATAAATTTATTATTCCCGCCTGTTTATCTCTCCAGGATCAGATAAGATTCATAGAACAGTAATGTAACGTCCAAATGATATATTCATTCAATTGTTCACCCTCATATGAAACCTCAATCACCCATAAATTACATTATATACATATATGTCTATCATATATCCATATATGTGTATATCTTGCTCGGGATCTTGCCAATGCCGCTACACAGAGAACGGTCATTATCGTTCAAACAAACAGTAACCATTAATTAAGTAAAACTTATCAGGTAATTAGTAATAATAAGCTGGCCAAGTGACCGAGGCATGGCCACATGGTATTGGGTGTTGCGCCCTCCATTCTGCTCACTCGGCCAGTTCAATTAGCGTATATCAAACGTGTATACATCATTTAATGGATTATTCAAGCTAACGAGATACCAAAGGGATAGAGTCCTCTATCTGAACACGGTGCTCAATAGCCGTCCGATTGCCGAGAATGAAATTCTTCTCAAATTTGATTTAGTACGAAACGCTATATTCTATTTGTATTCTAAATGATATTTGTGGCATATTTTTCAATGTCTAAGTGCTTCTTGGGAAATAACACCACAGTTTAAAGAAAATTGCTGTATATTCCAAACGTTTCGGGGTCTAGATCAGACCCCGTTGTCAATGGTTAAGAAACTACGGATTAAAAAGCACAATTCTAAGATGTAAATTAAAATATTTGACAATGGGTATTATTTGATTTTTGACGTAACTAAGAGAATTTTATTTGTAATATACAGGGTAGCACAGAAATTTCTAAAGATCATATAATCATAAAGTCTTCCAATTTGAAAGGGAGATCTTCAGAATTTTATGTGCGACTTTGTTATAAAATGCGACCAAAGAACTTTATTGATTCAGTGATCCCATTAAAATCATAAGGGAAAACCTTATGAACTATCCCGATATTGGGTTGTTCACAAGGACATGACCATTAGCAATTTCTTCCTTAATCATCGGCAACCAGGAGCGACTGAATTCTACGGAGGTAGTAGCGACACAATCGTTTTCATTTAACAAACTTAAAGCAGACTCTTTTAGTTTTCTTTTGGTGTTGTGTTCTTATTTGTGTAATATAACTGAATTTTGAAACTGTATTTTATGACCAAGGTCCCAAGCATGTTCTCAAATTTTGGATTTTTCAAATTGTCTTTTTTTTATGTAATTTTTATGTTCGTTTATTCGAACATTCAGAGGTCTAGAGGTTTCTCCAATATAGAATTTATTACATTCAAACGGGATTTTATAAATGCAATTTTTTGTATTTTAAGTTGTGTTATTTGGTTTGGTTTTTGATATAATTGATTTTAGTGTATTTCTTGTCTTAAATGATGTTTTGATATTATATCTGGTTCCCACTCTTTTTAGTCTTTATGATAGATCCTGTATGTATGGTATAGTTATTGTATTAATGTGATTATCTTGGGAGTCAGTGTTGCTTGGTGAAGTTTGATGTTGGTTGTTAGGGATTGTTTGGTATTCTATTTTGTTTAAGCCGTTATTATTAAATTTATTTGCTTAATGATTGGCAGAAAGTACATTTTTTATCAACGTTTTTTCTTCATTGAATTTTTGATATTAGAACAGTTGGTTTTTCCTCTGTCATATAGAGATTTAATGATACCTCTTTTTGCTGAACTTGGATGATTAGAGTTAAAGTTGAGATACCTGTTAGTATGAGTTGGTTTTCTGTAAATACATCTGTTTCAAATGTCGATTGTGTTTTGGTTATTAAAATGTCTAAGAATGGTAATTTGTTATTCAGTTCAAGCTCTAGTGTAAACTGAATAGTTTGTTCTGTGTTGTTTATGTCGTTAAGTAATGCATGTAAATGCAAATATATTTGGGAACATAATCTTGAGGATTAAACTGTGGTGTTATTTCCCAAGAAGCACTTAGGCATTGCTATATTTTATATTCTTGTAAACAGGGTGGGCCAAAAATATGGAAATCTTTGAATAACTCTTCAAGAATAATTTTCTTTAAAAAAATTATAAATACAAAAGTTTTTGCGTTTTTCCCTGATTGTGTTATCGTGACCATAATTTTGACTTTGACCATGACCTTGAAGGTCATATCGAGGTCAAATGCATATTTTTCGAATAAGAACCCCCATTTTGTATTCCCGTTTCGGAAAGAGCGGACAATTTCACATTCAGAATCACCTTGACCATGACCTTGTTCATGACCTTGACCGTTACCAAGGTCAAATGCCTTTTCATCAAACAAAAACTCTTATTTTCACCAAAATCGGTACAGGGAGGTTTGTGACGTCGCTGATCACGAACCTGAGGTCGGATTTACAAAATTCAAAATTGCGATATGGCGGCCGCAAAATTTTCACCAAAATTGGTCGTCGCCAAGGTAATTTTCGTAATTAAAATTATCCTGTATTTCCCAATCCGATTTGGAAGATAAGGGGTTTCCATTTGTAAAAACCATGTTGACTTTAAAATGACATTTACGGTCAAGGTCGTGGTCAAGGTTATATTTGGACTTAAAATTTACGCTTTTGTCGAAACCTAATAAAAAGGGGAGTTCTCGTTTGATAAAATCAAGATCAAGGTCAAGGAATTGTTTGGATGTCCAATAACGCGCCCTCTACTAATTCATAATGAGAAATAGGAGTTGTCGTTTGATAGAAAGGTATTCGACCTTGGTAGCGGTCAAGGTCATGGACGAGGTCATGGTCAAAAGGTTTCCATACTTCTGGCTTACCCTGTATATTTCTTTTTATTTTACGAGGGACCCATACGCAAGGTCGTAGGCAGATATTTTTTTTGGGGGGGGGAAGTGGTTGGATAACTTTTTTCGTAAGGTGATGAATAAATTAAGACGACAAAATTTATATTTTTATTTATGTATTTCCAGCATAAAATATTAATATCTTTTGTTAAAATTAAATCTTTAACCACAAAACAGCAGAATATAGAGAGGTTCAAGATATAGCTCACTGGTATACTACAAAAGAGGTGCCTAGATCTAACTCCATGTCATAATAACCTGTCTACTTCCCAAATTAAAATACCGACAAATGTGTTTCAGAAATTGGATCTGGTTTGTCACCTTCAGGTTTTGCCTTAATATCTGGTTCTGAGGGTTCATGATCTGAAGGAACATGATGGCCTAGAAAGGCTAGAAAAAACCAAAAGAGGCTGATTTGTTGATTAAGGTTTCACTATAGCTTGTGCTACTTCTTTGCAAGTATTATTTCGACGCTACTTTTTTTGTCAATTCGAAAAGTTAAAAATTTGTGAACATGCCTGGAACCTTGGTCATAACATACAATTTCAAAATTGAAACATATTACACAAAGAAGAACACGATGCAAAATGAAAGCTGAAAGAGTCTGCTTTAATTTTATTAAATGAAAGCGATTGTGTAGCTAGTACCTCAGCCGTTCCTGGTTGCCAATAATCAAGGATGAAATTAAAAATGGTAATATCCTTTTGAACAACCTTGTATCGGGGTAGTTCATAAGGATTTGCCTAGGGTTTCCCTTATGACTGTAATGAGATCTCTGGAACATCAGAATTTCTTTGGTCTCATTTTTGGCGACTTATAACAAAGTCTAAACATAACTCTTTCAAATTATTCCAATTTGAAAGAAGCTTTGTTATTTCACATGATCTTTAAAAAAAATTTGTGCTACCCTGTATATATCTAATTTCCAGTAAATTCCCTTAATTACATCAGTTTTATTGTCAAACATTAATGTCAAATTGTAATTACGATATTTGTCATTGCGAATCCTTTTAATTTTTTCATTTGTTGTACATTTTGTGTTAATTTCATTGAAAACGGGGTCCTATTTAGACCTTCGAACGTTTGGATTTTTGAAATATATAGACTTTCAAGTTTATGTTCTCAAAGAACTCAGAAAAAATTTATGTTTAGGTTTAAACACAATTTAATATATGTATGTATTTCTTTCTATTCGTGTTGTAAGAATTTTATATTAGAACATTTCTACACAATACATCCTATTATTGAAATTCATCGCGACATTCTTTTACAACCAAAAATAGTAACACCCTGTATATATAATAAGCTCCCATTCAAGCCCACAATGGAATTTCCGAGCATAACATGACGTGCCCCTTTCAGTTCCTCATCTCCCCGGAATAAGCAACATGTCATTGTAAACAAGGGTGTGCACAGACCGAGATTACGTAGTCAAATGAGATCGTCGAATATGCATGAAATCCTCCGTCGCCAGCACATCGCTCGGACTGCGTGACCCCCTCGTGCCCCAGGAGGCAGCAACGCTTACCTGGGGGAAACCACGGCCGTCGTCGCCGAACCCGCCGCCCGCCGTCACGCAGACGATACTGACAATGTCGTCATCAACGTCGACGGAGCGATGCTGCGGACGACCGTGCGGTCTTGTATTCCGATGCTAAGCCGGCGTCTGCTTAGGCCGCAACGCAACACGCCAAAGCCGATCATCTTATTAGAAGGTTACATTGAATTCCTGACGGGGTTTAAGACCCACAGAGAGCCGCTGTGAGAGCCTGTAGGCGTGCATCTCCAGGATGAGAGTTACGACAACTTGGAAGTGGATATTCGAACTATGTCACGAAGTAATAACAAAATCTTTTTCAATATTGGTATTTACAAATTAGTGAGGTTCCTTTACTGAATAAATTTAGTTGAGTTTAGATTAGTTTAGTTTAGTATTCAAGTCCAGTCCATTCAACTCCAGTCCATGCAAGTCCAGTCCATTCAAGTCCAGTCCATTCAAGTCCAGTCCAGACCAGATCAGTCCAGTCCAGTCTAGTCCAGTCCATTCCATTCCAGTCCATTCCAGTCCATTACAGTTCATTCCAGTCGATTCCAGTCCATTCCAGTCAACTCCAGTCCATTCCAATCAACTCCAATCCAGTCTATTCCAGTCCAGTCCAGTCCAATCCAGTCCAGTCCAGTTCAGTTCAGCTCAGTCCAGTCCAGTCCAATCCAGTTCAGTCCAGTTCATTTCAGCTCAGCTCAGCTCAGCTCAGTTCTGTTCAGTTCAGTTCAAGTCAGCTCAGCTCAGTTCAGTTTAGTTTAGTTTTTCCAAATACATCCAAATATTATACTATACCACCCCCAATACCTCGAGTCGTGTTCCCCACTGGTCATTGTTTATTTATTTATTCTTATATACGGGTAAACCTATTTACATAAAATACAAAACAAAAATTTATAGAAAATAACATTAAAACTAGAACTAAATCTAAAAACACAAAACACACCAAAAACATAAGTCTAAGTTTATACAAAATAAAATATAGTTACTTAAAATTAAAATTATAATCAAGATACATGTAGTCGCGAACAAAACAAAAACAAAACAAACGGCAGCATTAAATATTATAGAACAACGAGCGCTTGATTACCCTGATGGAGTTGTAAAACAGATCGATATGTGAGGAGTTCTGATTGCCTGTACGCAATAACCTAGTCATTGCTGAACAAAATCCATAGTTAGTTCTATGAAATGACACATTGAAGAGTTCTGAAGAACGAGTTCTCATTGTCGTATTCAAGGATATTCTGTCTAGTAAGCAAGGGCAGTCAAGTTCACCTGACAACAACTTGTGTAGGAACCAAATGTCAGCTATGTTACGCCGATTTTGCAAAGATTGTAAATGCATTTGTTCTAAAATATCACTATATTGATAATTGTCCCTGCTTAAACCCATTTTAAATGCTACTATACGCAGGAATTTATTTTGAACTTTCTCAATATTATCTATATGTGTGTTATAGTGGGGGTTCCATATGACAGAACAGTACTCCAGAATAGATTGTACTAGTGAACAATATAATAAACGAATCGTATTATGAGAAAATGTTGAATGATGAACGATTGATAAAACCCAAAACCTTGTAACTCTTGGAAACAACTAGGTCAATGTGTCTACGAAAAGTCAGAGTATTATCAAAAATTATGAAATGATTATAGGTTGTGAAATTTTTGCAAAAGTAATAATAAAACATTTATTGATGTTCAGGTCAAGATCATGACTAATACACCAGGCAAGTAAAGAGTTTAAATCGGATTGGAGTAACGTAGCATCATTGCAAGTTGCAATTTCTTTAAACAGTTTGAAATCGTCAGCATACCTTAAGATATTACAATGATTAATAATTTTGCCAACGTCATTAATAAATAAATTAAAAAGAAATGGTCCCGTGTGAGAGCCCTGTGGAACTCCTGAAGACACACTTATAATCCTGGAAATAATACCCCCCACTTTACCATAATGATATCGGTCTGAGAGATAACTCTTTGTCCTCTCTAAAAGTGGCCCATAAAATCCTAGAGCTTGAAGTTTGGCCCAAAGTATTCTATGGTTAACTCTATCAAACGCTTTAGTGAAATCCGTATAAACAGAGTCAACTTGTAGTCTATTCTCCAAAGTTTGTACTAAAAATGACTCGTAGACGGCCAAATTAGTTAAAGTAGATCTATCCGGAAGAAATCCATGCTGTTTGTTAACAAAAATGTGTTTAAATTGCCTTGATAAGAATTGAGAGAAAAAGTAGTCCAATAATTTCGGGATCTCCGATTGCAAGCATACAGCTCAGTAATTCCCAATATTTTCTTTAGATCCACGTGGATTGGCCTCAGGTAGCTATATTTCCAAAAACTGGGAAACTTTCCGGATGACAGTAACAAGTTAAAAATTGTATTCGGAGGAAGCGCTAGAGTGTGGACATTGTTTATTAAAAAATGCGAAAAATGCAAAGGAATACCATCAAGGCCACACGAGAGCTTTATCCGAAGTTCATTAATTCTCCCAATGATGTCTGCTACAGTTACACAAAAGTTTGTTTTTAATCTATGTTAACAATGCGCCTCATAGTATTCCGAATACCAGCGTTGTAATGAATGTAGACGATACAACTCTGCTTGTAAAAAATTATGGCATATCCATGACAAAATTGGACATGGTGAATGCGTTAAGAAATGGATTGGTATTCAGCTAATAATCTAAATCTGAATATTGCAAAAACTAATACAATACATTAAGCTGGCTTAAGAAAAGATAGGATTTCCAATAAAGATGGTGCTGTGTCAGTATTGAAAGTTACACTAGATCCTGGTTTAAGGTGGGAAAAACATATAAATGCACAAAGTAAAAAACTTAATAAAAAGCTTTCTTAATCGACTTCTAAGTTTATCAATTCATAACCAACTTTTTATGTATGCTCAGTGATTTTGCAAAGAAAGATACCATCTAATTCTCTACAACGTGAGATCTATGCTATACTTTTCCAGAAAAAAGTAATTAAGTGAGTACATTTAAGTGAATTTCTATGAACTTTAAGTTTTCTCTAAAACTGCTCAATAAAATTGAATGTTTTAAGTTGTATTCTACGAAGAGATGTTTCAGCTTGATTCCATATAATTTGCTATAACGTAAAACATACCGTTTTTCTGAGAATCGGAAAAATATATGCGAAAAACGTTAAACATTTATGAAAATGTAAATTTTCATAAGAAATATCTAGTTTAAATGTCATATGACAGAAAAGTATATTGTAGAGGGTTTTCATTTTGATTCATTTCAAGTCAGTTTCTTTCTGAAAAAAAAAAAGTTCTATTGCGGAGCTTACTGTAGAATAAAATGGCAGAAGATACTCCATTAGCCAATCGCAAAGTAAAATTGTTATTTTCTGAATGATATTTGTGGCATATTTTTCAATGTCTAAGTACTTCTTGGGAAATAACACAACAGTATAAAGAAAATTGCTGTATATTTCAAACATTTCGGGGTCTAGATCAGACCCCGTTGTCAATGGTTAAGAAACTATGGATAAAAAAGGCACAATTCTAAGATGTAAATTAAAATATTTGACAATGTGTATTATTTGATTTCTGACTTAACTAAGAGAATTTTATTTGTAATATACAGGGTAGCACAGAAATTTCTAAAGTTCATATAAGAATTTGAAGGGAAGATCTTAAGGTAAACCTAGGAAAAACCTTATGAACTATCCCGATATTGGGTTGTTCACAAGGACATGACCAATAGCAATTTCTTCCTTAATCCTCGGCAACCAGGAACGACTGAATTCTACGGAGGTAGTAGCGATACAATCGTTTTCATTTAACCAAATTAAAGCAGGCTCTTTTAGTTTTCTTTTGGTGTTGTATTTTTCTGTGCTTAATATAACTGAATATTGAAACTGTATTTTATGACCAAGGTCCCAAGCATGTTCACAAATTTTGGATTTTTCAAATTGTCGTTTTTTATGTAATACAGGGTATATCAGAAAGACTACAAAGAGTGGGTAACAGATATATTATCAAAACATCATTTAAAACAAAAAATACACAAAAATCAATTGTATCAAAAACCAAACCGAATAACACAACTCAAAATACAAAAAATTGAATTCATAAAATCCCTTGTGAATGTAATAAATTCTATATTGGAGAAACCTCTACATCTCTGAATGTTCGAATAAACAAACACAAAAATTACATAAAAAATGACTATTTGAAAAATCCAAAATTTGTGAACATGCTTGGCACCTTGGTGATAAAACACAGTTTCAAAATTCAGTTATATTACACAAAGAAGAACAAAACACCAATAGAAAACTAAAAGAGTTTGCTTTAATTTTGTTAAATGAAAACGATTGTATCGCTCCTACCTCCTTAGAATTCAATCGTTCCTGGTTGCCGATGATTAAGGAAGAAATTGCTAATGGTCATGTCCTTGTAAACAACCCAATATCGGGATAGTTCATAAGGTTTTTCCTAGGTTTTCCCTTATGACTTTAATGGGATCACTGAATCAACAAAGTTCTTTGGTCGCATTTTTGGCGAATGCACTATCTTATAAGAAAGTCGCACCTAGGAGCGCCACATAAAGTTCTGAAGATCTCCCTTTCAAATTCTTCCAATTTGAAAGGAACTTTATGATTATATGATCTTTAGAAATTTCTGTGCTACCCTGTATATTACAAATAAAATTCTCTTTGTTAAGTCAGAAACAAAATATTACACATTGTAAAATATTTTAATTTACATCTTAGAATTGTGGTTTTTATCCATAGTTTCTTAACCGTTGACAACGAGGTCTGACCTAGACCCCGAAAGGTTTCGAATATACAGCAATTTTCTTTAAACTGTGGTGTTATTTCCCAAGAAGTACTTAGACATAAAATTGTTATGTTGGCGATCTTTCCTATACGTTATAATGGTTGAAATATAAGGTGAAATATAGTTACACAGAGTGTATCAAAAATATGTTATATAAGCATAAGCAGTTAGGATATTTGAATTATCGGGCAGGGTGTAATTATAGTTATAAAGATGGCTTCAAGAAGTTTTAGAAGCAGTTGCCTATACCGGATGGTTGAAATAAAGGGTAGAGTCAAATTATAGTTATACAATGTGCTTCAAAAAAGTAACAAATTTTGTTATATATGGCAGACAATGAGCAGTTGCATATTTAGAAAGAATAGTTGACATATGTGGGATGTAAAATTATCGGTATACAGGGAATTTGAAACAGTATAATAGTAGGGTGAATTGAATTTATTCTTATCATATACAGGGAGGTTGCAATATAGAGTGAATCAGTACAAACAGAAAGAAGTTAAAAAATATATGGAAACTATGGAATAAGAATTTTAAGCATTTATTATTACTATAGCGTTTATATTTTTACCAAAGCAATGTTATATTTAGACATACTGGGAGTTGCGATTTGTATTTATTTCTCTTGCTAAAATGCTATAAACTTAATTTTTCCAGAATGATATTTTGCTTGTCAAAACAAGAAAAAACGACAATAGCATAAGATGCATCAAAAAAATCCCTCCAGGGCACATGGCATTGTCAATTTTTCAAGTAATTAACGAGAACTTCTATTTCGTCAATAAAAATAACGAAGCTAATCAGATCTTGATTACATCTAAATGAATTCCCGTCGAAAAAGGTGATTATCACAATATTGACAGGGAAGGGTAAATTGAAGACGAATAATTTTAACTTTACACGTGCTAAGGCCTTCTCTATCGCTGTCACTTTGGATTGGTGTTCCCTCTCCAGAAATATACGATCAGTAAGAATTTTTTGTTTTCCTTGAAAAGTTCGGGGAAAAGTATGAAACCTTTGGTGACTCACAGACGTTGAAAAGTAAAATTTTTGTTCAAAATTGTTGTTAAATTAACACTTGCATCTAACTGCCTTCAATATGAACATATACACAGTGAGGACGCCTGGGTTGGAATAAATTCATTTAAAATTCACGTGTTGTTTTTTGGTAAAACGCTAGGACAGGTCGTTTTTTTTGGATTGCGGTTTTTGTGCTGATAAAGTCATTTATACAGGGTGGCCCAGAAATAAATTGGGACCATCAACTTCATTTTTTCAAATGTATTTTATTTTTGAATTCTGCATTGAATACTAAGTAATTTTCATGTACAAAAAATGCTTGATTACAAATAAATGGCACCCATACAAAGTTCATTTAGTTCAGGAACTTACTGAAGATGATTTGGACCGGAGAGTAGAAATTTGCGAAATAATGATGGATAGATGCAATGCCAACTCGCACTTTTCAGTTAAGTTAGTTTTTTCCGACGAGGCAACATTTTGTTTAAATGGTTCAGTAAACGGAAAATTTTCGACATTGGGCATCAGAAAACCCACATTGAATTATAGAAAGTCATACACAGTTTTTCAAGAAATTGTAACGTATGAGCCGAAATTGTGGGTACTTCAATTGTGTGTCCTTTTTTTTTATTTAGGTAACACTTAACTCGGAAAAGTATTTAGACCTATTACAAAATGACATAATACCCTCTTTCACCCCCCAAATTTGACCCAAATGGTGAAAACTCCAATATACTGGCAGATTCGGTATGGTTTCAACAGGATGGAGTGCCCCCGCACTATTTGCGAACAGTGCGAGATTGTCTTGACAATATTCTCCAGATCTAAGGCCGTTAGATTTTTATCTTGAGGTTTTGTGAAATCGATAGTTTACTTCAATAAGCCGGAAAATATCGAGGAATTAAAGAATAGAATTAGGGCCGAAATACAACGAATCCTGCCACAAACGCTAAATGTAGTGTTACGAGAATTTGAAAACCGTCTTAGGTATTGTCAGGAAGTTAATTATGAACATTTAATTTGATATGTTGATGTTTTTTTTTCAATTTTGAAACAAATGTAATTTTTTCAATAACTGTTATTTTCGGTATAGGACATTGTACATGAAAAATATAAAATATAATAAAATAAAAAACAAGTGTTTTTATTTGAAAAAAATGAAGTTGATGGTCGCAGTTTATTTCTGGCCCACCTTGTTTAAAGGAGTTTATCATCACAAAACCGCAGTCAAAAAAAACGACGTGTCCGAGCGTTTATCCAAAAAACCAACAACTGCATATTAAATGAATTTGTTCCAACCCAAGCGTCCTCACTGTATATATATATATATATATATATTTGGGGGGGGGGGATATTATAATTGTGTATTTAAAAATCCAAAGGATTGACTCTCTGTTTTTTTATATCAATTTCAATGGCATTATAATAATATAGAATGACGATATCCCCGCCTGCTCGCTCTATTAATCTTCGAATGGAACTAGACAAAAAAAAATAAAAAGTTAAAATGTTTTCAAGAACATGTTTTGACATAAAATTGACATGTGCAATATTAATCACTGCCAAATAACACTATAAACGGTTTTAAAGAGAAAGTATGTGATGCATTATCTAAAACATATTTTTATTCCCAATTTAAATTTTGTTGCTAGATTTAGAATCGTAGATAAAGAGTTATTAGCCATTTGTTATATGGGTTAAGGCAAACTCCATTAAAGAAAATTTGATAGCAATTTCATTCTGAATGCACATTTAAATATGTTTTGTAAAAAATGTGCAATATATTAACAGATGGCAAAAAATAATGGATATAAGTATCACAAGCAAACGTTCAGGAATAGAAGAGAATTTAGTTAGATCGCTAGTACTAAATTTTTGGGTTGAATAAAATGTTCTTGTATACATATATATGTTACTTTATTGAAATTGATTCCTACAAGCCCATTTTTTATTAGAGCCTCCGTAAAATGAGGACTTAATGCGGGATGATTGCAAACCTGAATTTTTATACACATTTGTAAACCTTTTTCTCAGTCATTGAAGCAGTGAAAATACAGTATTATCAATGAAAATAAATGATTCTGAACACTATTTCACAAAACATGTTACCTAGGAATTATTATGATTTGTGCAGTATGAGTTAAGTGAGCTTTAAATGGTACATATTTTTTATTATAGTAGTTTAATAATAGTCTGTTAGTTTAGTTTACCCCAAATATAGTTTTATAAGAAGTGTGACTGTCACTGTTGCAATTAAGTTAATTATATAAAACATATTTAAATAATAATTTCATATCTCAAGATACTTTTATTAAACAATATTTAATTTTAAAATCAATAGATACGCCTATGAAGACAACCTTGTCACTACTTTTCCATTTCATTTCCTCAAATGCCCTGAATTTATATGTCTCACATATTTTGTCTAGAGAACACCTGCCGATACTAGGGATGATCTTCATTCATCAAAATTTTCAATAAAATATCATTTGAGAGGATAAGCATAACTTCATCAGTGACGTCCCGTTCATAATATAATAAAATTAAATAACCAGATAACGCAAAATGTAGTTTAATATACATTATCATTTTTGTTACAGGTTAATTTAGAATCCTAGTATAAGTATAGTTAAAAAAATATTGTTATTTTTATTATTAAGAGAGGGCATTAATATTTTTAACAATTCTATTAATTGCCTAAAAACATTATTGCATTATATTTTAATAAAAAATGCCTAAGGATATATGTTACGCCCATGGGAGAGCCCGGCCGACCACACACCTGCATTTTTATGCAGACTGTATTTATGTGTTTTTAATGATTATGACTAGTGATGGGCAAAACCGATTATTTTTTAAAATCGATTACTCGATTATGTTTTAAGTTTAGATCGATGCATCGAGTAATAATCGATTATTAATCGATTATCATAGAGTGAATGGTTAGAAATTTAAAACTAATACCACGATATACATATATATATATATATATATATATATATATATATATATATATATATATATGGTTTATTGCTCAACACGTTGAATATTTGTTTGCCCGATAGTTTCATCAAACAAAAGAACCACTCTAGTAATCTTAGATCATTTACCACCTAGATATAGCCAGTCAAGCATAAAATCGTGGCAATGCTAGAAAGAGAGGGCAATAGAGACAGTAAGAGGCTATTTCACTTAGTGGGTGGAAGCAGCCAATAAACAACATGCTGAACGTATTTCATTGGAAGCAGTTCCCAACCGAGTGAAATAGCCTCTTGCCCTCTCTATTGTCCTCTCTCACCTTAGTCTTACCATGACATTTGTGCACTGCAGGCTATCTCTAGAAAGTAAATGCTCTAAGCTAGTAATTCACTAAAGCATGCAAGATTGGTGTCAAAAAATTCAATTTTTTCAATTTAATTAGATAAAAGAAAACAAAAATATTATATTTATTTCACTAGAATGATATAAAAAAATACAGATGACTTACAATCATCAACAATAAAACAATATTTTTTCTAATTCCTCTGAAATTATTTTTTATAATGAATAAACATAAATGTTTAAATTACACTGGTTGACAAAACAATACACTAGTTTGAATCCAATTCAGCTGACAAACATGAATTTAAAAAAATAATGTAGTTTAGGTTTTCTGGCTGTAGCCGATTTCTTAGGTTAGTTAATTGTCCAGTTTTGGAGAAAATTTTCTCAGCTGGTACCGATGTAGCTGTATCCATTTCGGACTGATCCTGATTGTTGATGTCGGTAGTCGACTGTATGTCGTGCATTCTTTTCAAATGATTCGACATGTTGGTAGTATTGCCACAAAATACAAGTACTTTTTTACATTTTTTACATTTAACATCAGACTGTCGCTTTTTGGAACAAATCCAAACGTGGGATGACACCTTCATTCTCTTTATTATACTGTGCTTCAACGTCCTAAGACAATTTAAAATAATAATATCCGTCTAATTTTCACAGTTGGTCCTAATTTCTATTATAAGGTATTATAACTTCTAACAAGTTTTACTAACATAATTGTGAATTTAAAATGCAATTCACAGATCACAAAACAGCTATTTAATTTTTCAAACCCTGTATCAATCACGGGTCAAATATTTTAACATCATCCTGTGCCAGTTGTCATTTTAGAGGCTGATATTTTCTAAGGATTTATTAAAAGACCTCAGATGCTCTAAGTATAAACAATCTTTATTGTATGATCTGTGAATCTGTTGAGCAGATGTTTAACATTATTTATGTTTTGTGTTTTTTTAATCTATCTGAAAAGGTGGAACGATTATTAATAGAAATCGATTCTAACCTCGATTATTTTTATTAATCGATTACGATTAATTTTACTTAAAAGAATCGATTACTCGATTCTTAGAATCGATTGTGCCCAACACTAATTATGACCTATATAGTAAAAAGCGTGGGTGCGTAGTAAATTTTTCCAGGAAATCTATTCATTTATATATTTGGGAAAATACAGTAGTAGTTTGAACAGACGAACTTTTTTCAGTGACGTACAAGAATAGTATATTGCGCACCAAGGGAAGAAAGTACGTCATTCCAACCCGCGTGTAAGATTGTCACCCGAGCGAAGCGAGGGTGACAAACACGCGGATTGAGATGACGTACTTTCTTCCCGAGGTGCGCATACTTCTTTTTACCACATCTGTAATGGAAAGTTCGAAATAAATGTATAAGTTAATTAATTAACTTAGAAAATGATTCATAACAGATCATATACTTTGGACTCGATTTATCAGGTAATAAATTCTTCACAATGTCTCCGGCTTCACCTTCGATGTCCCTCAGTACTTCTTGTACATCATCACTATCAAATGAGTTGTCAGAATCAATCATTTCTAAATAAATTATATTCTAACAAGAACTTAAAAATTGTATTATTTTTATCGTCAAAATAACGAATTATTAAAATGAATTAATTTAAGTTAAGGTTAGACTTTAACTTATTTATTATTATGCGTTGCTAGGCAACAGATATTATTTATATCTACCAGGGAAAAAAAGTTGACGCATACGCACAATTAACCAAATTATTTTTACCCGGGTAAAAATGAGGCATTTTCTTCCCTCAAAACAGGGCAAGAATTCGAACTTTCCACGCAGGTGTGGTAAAAAAGAATAATAATTAAAGATGTAAATATCATTATCATTTTTTTAGTAGACATTTTTTAAATGAAATTTTAAATATCGTATTTACTTTTGATAGGTTAGTAATATTTAGTTTAAGTGAATATATGAATTAGCAAAATCGTTTTTTTTTTGTAATATAGAATTAAAAAATTTAAAAATCATCATTAACTGTGAAGTGTTGGTAGGTATTAGTCCACTCAAAAATTGGCTAGTTTCGGGGTTATAAATACTCCACCTTCAGAGTAAAAGATACACACAATGTATAAATACATATCAATTATCAAACAACTTATTATGGATTGAAATTTTTTTATCCTGTTTAACAACCAAAAACAGTGAAAGAAATGCCCCACTGGCACTACATATTCTAAGATTATTTGATTATGATTAGGAAAATAATCCTAGAATATTTAGTGTCCGTGTGGCGATCCTTTCACTGTTTTTGTTTGTTGAACGGTTTAAAAAAAATTTCTATCCATAGAATACGTTTTTTTGATAATTGATATACAGTGATGGGCAAATGTGTGTAACCAAGTAAATATCTCTGGAATTATTAGAGATATCTAAATGAAATTTGGAAGGTGGATGCTGCAGTAGATTGTCTATTTGTTTAGAAATTTTTTTACAATTTTGAAGTTCCTGTTTTACCGGAAGTAATGTCGATTTTAAAATTTGCACTGAAACACCCTGTATAGTATTTTAGTTTCTGATGAAGCATTTTGTTGCGAATACAAAAATGTCGGGTTTGATATTGTTTACTTCAATACCTACCGAGATATTAACAGAAAAGTAATTAAGGAAAGGAAAAATCAAATATTCATTAAAGAAATACATAATCATAATTATTAACTAAATCTAAGTGATTTTCGAAACATTGAAACTTAACTTAACTAAACCTAATGTATTAGATGTTCAAACTGATCACCGTTTACTTCTTGACAATAAGCAAGTCGGTTTTTAAATTCTCTAGTAACATTAGCTATTACTTCTGGTGTAATTCTCTGGATGTCTTGAGTTATTCTTACAGCTAATTCTTGCAAATTATTTGGTCTATCAACATAAACCTTAGACTTTAAGTAACCCCACAGAAAATAGTCTAGTGGATTAAGGTCGAGACTTCGTGCAGGCCATTCATAAGTACCCCTTCTTCCAATCCATCTGTGATGAAAGGTCCTACCTAAATGATCTCGAACAATGCGTGCGTATTGAGGTGGTGCTCCATCCTGCTGAAACCAGATATTATTTGGTAATTGTCCATTTACCTCCAATGCCAGAATAACTTGAGTCTCCAAGAGCTGTAAATAGCTATCTCCGTTTAAAGTTTCTTGTAGGAAGAAAGGTCTCACGATTCTGTTGTTATAAATGCCGGCCCAAAGGTTCAATTTTTGGGATGTTGTGTATGAACCTCTTGTACCCAATTAGGATTACTATGCGACCAGTGCGACCAGTAGCGGCAGTTATGTCGATTAATCGTACCATTTAAACAAAATGTAGCCTCGTCTAAAACACCACATTTCTTATAAAATTATCACGGTTACAAATATCCATCATCGTTTCACAACATTGCAAACGTCTGTCGAAATCGTCTTCGGAGAGTTCTTGAAAGGCGAATTTTGTGTGGATGATATTTTTCTCGCCTTAATGTCCTTCCTACTGAACGACGGCTAATTCCATGCATATTGGCGGGGTCGGTAGGGATATATGAGGATTTTCTTCCAAAGATATAGCATCATTTTGAGCTACACCTTCATTACTTGCACTTTTTAACCGTCCACTTTTTGGTAAATTGCTAACTGTTCCACTTATGTCGTACTTTCGCAAAGTTTTCGTCTCTACTCAACGGGATATTTTTGTATGTCACAAACTTCTTGATGCGTCCTTTTCCTCTCCCCATATCCAATCATCATTAATAGCTCTATTCGTTCTCTTTCACTTAATTCGGCCATTTTACGCTCAAATTAAAACAATACAATCTTTTTACGTTCAAATAAAAAAAAACTAATAACTTATTTTGACAACTACTGTCACTTCTGCAATGAATTTCATGGACTACTAAACTTGGTTCAGATTTGATTTGCACCTGATTTAAACAAACGCACGTGTATTCGACTATGGAACAAGAAATACAAATCCTTACCGAGGGGTTTGTTTATATCGGGCGTAAATGAAATCTGAACCGAGTTTCGCTACCATCGAATTTTTCCTTTCCTTAGTTACTTTTCTGTTAATATCTCGGTAGGTATTGAAGTAAACAATATCAAACCTGATATTTTTGTATCCGCAATAAAATGTTACATCAGAAACTAAAATAGTATACAGGGTGTTTCATTGCAAAGTTTAAAATCGACATTACTTCCGGTAAAACAGGAAGATCAAAAGTGTAAAAAAATGGAAACAAATAGGCGATCTACTACAGTATCCACCTTCCAAATTTCATTTTGATATCTCTAATAATTCCAGAGATATTTACTTGGTTCCACACATTTGCCCATTACATATCTTTTACTCTATGGATGGTTTTGAATAATAAAAGTATATGTTTTTTTATAAATTTAAAACTCATTTCCTTCTTGTCTAACTCTGGAAGATTCTAAAAATATACAGCGTGTCCCACGAAGATAGACGCTTACTTGTCACTCAAAAAATATCGATATCAAAATTCTGAAAATTTGGCAACTTACGTAAGCCGATGTGAGCAAAATATTTTCAGGACTGTGGCACTTCCGGTTATATTGGAAGTAGACCCAACTTTCTTTTATCATACGGAACACCCTACATATTGGATTTTTGGATACTACGTTAAATTCTAGATAAATTTTATTAACCGTATGTTATCTCCAAGTCTTAAGATGTTTCGGTTCAGTCGAACTAACAATTATTATGAAATATCTTATCTAAAGTTATATTATCGATTTTTTTGAATTACAAAAACCGCCTAGCTTCGTAGGACACCCTGTATACATATTATGATTTCTCTACATTATTGTAAATCTCAAAGGTGGTACGAAACCCTTAGTTTGCGAGTCCAACTCACACTTAACTAACTTATTTATCTAGAGGATTCGATTAGTTTGATAGATGAACCTATTCAAATGAATCAAAAATAAAAAAACACAATTCCTTTCTACAACACTTCTATACGGTAAAATAGTTTATTCTTTACTACGCCGATGTAGCTACTAAAATTACTTGACATCTACTTTCTAAAGGAAAGTTTCCTAGCCTTTTTATGTGGGCTGCTCTATACTTTGAAACATCCAGTATAAAAATTACCTCATCAACTACAGATATTAAACTAAAATTTGGTTTGTTTTATGATTCTTTTGTGACATCATCTCTTGTAACCAACAAGTTTATTCCTTTTAAATGCATCACACTGTATGCAACTCAAGTGTGTGACGAAAGACAAGCACATGTCACGACCTACCTAACTAAACGTATTCATTCGTATTAATGGAATACTAAAACAAGGTTCCTGAGGTTGTCAATTATTTGTTGAACAACTGAGGGTGCAAGGCTTGTCTCTTAGCCGTTTATTGATTATTGATGACAGTTGTCATGTTGGCTTAATGAAGAAAAGTGGTAGACACAGGGGATGTTGTTGTTGTTCCTGTAGATGTTGTAGACGTATCATGATAAAGCAGAGGCTTAATATTGAGTGAATGGACGTAGTATGTTGGCCATAAGAGCTTGTATGTCATACGTGGAATAATATATAACACTACTTGGATAATAGGGCTGTTCAAGTTAAATGGGAGCAAGAACAAGAGCTTAAAATGTAACATTGAAGGATGAAAATCAGCGCTGAGGTAAATTAATTAATGGGGATTGTTTATCCTGTGTCAGACATCAAATAACAGAATATACTGTTTTATGATGAGTTTCTAAATTAGGATTAAAATTTAGTAAAACATTTTTAGTACACTAGTCTTTAAGAGCCATTTTGGTGAAATACTTATAGAGTTCACCGATTGTTATAATTTTGGTGTTATTCGCCTAGGATTGACGTCTAGAAACTTTTTGAAAAAGTTGAAATGGCTCCGATAAAAATGGCTATAGTTATAAACAGTATAGTGAAAAAAAGAATGCTTCCGTTTTTTTTTAAAATCTCAAAAACGATAAAAATATGAGAAAAACCCTTCTGTAATAGTTTCAAAGTTATTTAAATAAGAGTGATCGGAAGCTGAAAGAAAATATTGAACTTACAAACAGTAAAATAAATAAATATAAATTTTTTTTATAAATCATGTGATCCATAGTTGATTTTATTGAGATTTGCAGTTTTAAAAAAATTAGTTCATACAAATTTATTTGTTTATAACAAATTGTTTATTAAATAAATAAATTTAATGTTAACAAAAATACTTTTCTTAGGAATACGAACGGCCAATAGAAATAATGATTAAAAAGAAACGATTCCTTAATATCAATAATAAATGACAAATAGTTAAACTTAGTAAAATAGTTACTTAACGAATGAATTTTTAAGCAATACATTTTTTAAAAAATATAATATTTTTTGATACTTTGAATCATGAAAAAACAATTTCATTATCTCATAAACAATGCATTTGTTTATAAAAACTTTTTAAACAATAGAAATATAAAATTAAAAAAATATATTTTATTATGGCGCTTAATGATAAATAATTTGGTCAAGTGCGAGTTGGACTTCCATACTAAGGGTTCCGTACCACCTTCAAGATTCTAATATTCCAGTTTCAGACAAGCAGGGAATAAGTTTTCTTATATTTACCCTAATATATTTTAAAAGAAACGTTTTAAATTTATAAAAAATATACATTTTCATTTTCCACACATAGACTAAAAGAAAGTCTAATACATATGTATTCTTATAAAAATCACGCGAATTCTGAAGCAAATAAAATAAAATATTTTATCTGCTTCAGGATTCGCTTGATTTTTATAAGAACACATATGTATTTAATATTCTAATTTGGCCCCCAAAAATTAATATTAGAGTTTTATTTTACTAATAAACTTCCAGGGAAGCCTTTTATAATCTACTGTCTGAATTTTGAGGCTCTGTAGATTGGAAGATAAAGGCCAAAATAGGTCAAGTTTTAAATAATAAATTATTCAAACTGTTAGATAAATTATTTAAAAGTACAAATAAAATATATTTTTCAAAATTTAAATAGTGTAGTTTCCAAAGTGGGAATTAAGTCGATGTTTAATATTTTTGTTAATATCTTTTAATCAAATGATTTAAACATATGATATATTTGTAATTCACATAATGAACCTTTTAACTTATATATTACATGATGCGTTTGAAAATTGAATTTTTATTTTCCATTTAATTGTATAATTTGTCTCTAAATTTACTATGGGGGGTTTTCTAATAATTTTTCTTATAAATTTCAAGTGAGCTCCAGTACCCCTAATTATTTTCAAAATTTTAGGTAGTATGGTTTCGGAAATAAAGAGAGAATGGAGAATTTTTTATATCTTTATGTAAATATCTTGTAAACAATTAATTTAAAAAATATGAAAAATATATATTTGTATTCCTCATGATGAGCCCTGTCATTTGATGTATTGAATGATATGTTATAAAACATTTTTTTATTTTCCGTTTAATTGTATAATTTGGCCCCCAATATTAATATTAGGGATTTCTTCCTCTTTTTCCTGTAAACAAAAAAAATATATCTTATAGTTTGGGGAATAAAGAGGGGAATGGGTAATTTTTTTAAAATATGTTGTTAATATATTTTAAAATATTTATTTAAAAAATATATATTTATTTACATGATCCATTAGAAGCAATATTTTATTATTTTCAATTTAATTCTATAATTTGTTCCCCAAAATGAATATTTCTCCTTATTTTTCCAGTAAAGTTCAGATGAGGCGCTATAGCTCTTTTTTTTTAAATTTTACAGCTTATGGTTTCGGAGATAAAGGGGGGGAATGGATCGATTTTTTTATATTTTTGTTAATATCTTTTCATTTATTTATTTAAAAAATATGAAAAAAGATATTTGTTTTCGCCATAATGAGCCCATATATAATATGATGCGTTAGAAACATTTTTAATTTTATATTTTCAATTTAATTTTGTAATTTGTCCCCCAAAATTAAAAATAGAGTTTTCTCATTATTTTTCCAGTAAACTTTAGACTTTATACCTCTATTTTTTTTCAAAACTTTACGTATTATAGTTTCGGAGATAAGGAGGGATTGGGTAAATTTTGGTATATATTCTTTAATATCTTTTTAAGTAATTTTTTTTAAATATGAAAAAAATATATTTGTGTGCCTCCGAATGGGACCTTTTATTTGATATACGACATGATACGTTTGAAAAAAAAATTAATTTTTATTTAATTCTATAATTTGCCCCTCAAAATTAATATTAATGGTTTCTAATTATTTTTCCTGTAAAGCTCGGGCAACGTTCTATATTTCCTATTTTTTTTCAAAAGTCGATTTTTTTAGTTTTTCCCCCCAAAAGTACCCCTAAATTCAAAATTTCTTCATTAACGATATGGACTCCTGATAGGGTTACCAAACTATACATTGATGCCAAATTTCAACCTCTTCCGTCCAGTAGTTTAGGAGAAAATTGCTGTGATGTGACAGGAGCAGAAATTCGGAGTGATACTATAAGGGTATCCGTATATTGTATATACGGAACCCTAAAAATAGTAAATCAGGGGTATATGAAATAAATTGTGGTACATGTCTCAAAATCTATATCGGTGGCATAAATGAGACAAATGATCAAAAATCTAACTATGCCGTTGTCACTTCACCTTCTGAAAATCATCAGTTTAACAAAATTTTGCATAAAGAAAACAAGAATTTCAACTTGGATTATTTAGAAACTTTAGAAATTAATATACTTAAATATTCAGGCCTTTTGTTAAATGGCCAACTAGATTCAAATTCCTCTTTAATGGTTCTGTTTGAAATTACTATAAATAGAATAATTTTGGCGTACAACAATAGTTGTTTATAATACATTGTACAGTTGAAGAAGCTATAATATGGCATAACATGTGTAGTGTAAAACATTTTTTATATGAAAATTTCTGAACTATTTAGTTTGTTATTTAGTGTAGGATGGATTTCCATCAAGGATCGGCCTCAATGATTCAACTCTTAAATTTTTATTAGTTTATAGAAACACTATTAAAGTAACTAAATCGTATACAGCCTTGTGACTATTAGTTTTTGTTTGTACTTTAAATATAAATTTCCAATTTATTTTTAGGTGTGTACGTAGATAACAAATAACGAGTACAAAGGAAAGAGGGTAGACACAAACAAACACTCACAATACTATATTTACAAAGCAACAAATTCGGCAGTGATAGTGTTTATTTTAAATCTGACCGTTCAATAGGTAATCGTAAAACGCAGATTGTTTTGATACGGATTTAATGGCCTGTGCGTTTTGTGTTTTATGGAATCATGGAAATCATGGAATTCATTGCGGAAAAGAAATTAATGAGAGTTTTCCCCTAATCTGTGATTATTTGCCAAAAAGTTTTCGAATAAATCAAATAGACGATATGTAACGGGGGGTGTAGACAATAAATTATTCCGGTAACGTGACTTTTTGTATTGCTCAAATAAATATTCAGGGATAGACGTTAGCGATTTCTGCCGTTTTTGGCATCTTTTGTATAAAGTAAGTGAATCTAAATTTAAACGCCTGTAAAATATTATTTCTTGAGTCACCGAGAC
Organism: Octodonta nipae; assembly: GCA_034190945.1. Taxonomy (NCBI): domain Eukaryota; kingdom Metazoa; phylum Arthropoda; class Insecta; order Coleoptera; family Chrysomelidae; genus Octodonta; species Octodonta nipae. The sequence goes on from CM067219.1 coordinate 2,595,771, forward strand.
TGTTTCTAGATGACATTTTAGATTATTTTTATTAGAGATTAAGTCACCATATTTACATGAGTAATGTACAATCATGGACAAAATTATCGAATTATCGAATTTTTTTGTTGTCACTGTTACTCGAATACGATTCTGAATTATCGTTATCTAGTAGGCGAATATATTCATAAGTTTTGAACTACTGATACTACAATTGTAATTTCCATAATTTACGTTTTTTAAAAAACTGTCCGACGCGTTTCGACTAATGTCTTTGTCAAGGAACCAGACTAACTGGGTATTTCTTCAAGAAGTTGTATTTATATTCAAGGAGTGATATAATTACCAGGTACTTAATTTTAAAAAGGATTATTTAACTTTATTATAGGTAAAAGGATTAACTAAAGAGGTTTATTAAGGGGGAATTATTTATTTCTATCTGGTCGTTTAACAAATTACTAATATTTTTAAGTTTATTAATCTCCAATGATTCTAAAAGGTTTAATTTATTGCCTTTATTTTCTGAATGTACTAATTTAAAATTTTCTTGGAAAATATGATTTTCTGTTACTAAATGTTCGGCATAATTGGAATATGTTTTTTGATTAATAAAAGAATTACGGTGCTCATAGATACGTTTTTTACAGGCTCTGCCGTTTTGACCGATATTGACTTTAGGGCATGACCCACATGATAATTTATAGACTCCAGATTTATTTTTTGGATGGATTTTCGATTTGTTATTTATCATAAGTTTTCCAAGACTATTGTTTGTTTTGAATGTAACGTTAATATTATGTTTTCTTAAAAAGGATGCTATTTTTAAACTTGGTTTGCCAAAATAGGTTATACTATTTTATGAATCATTATTGGTTTTGCTGTCTGGGTAAACTTCTCTTAATGCCTTTTTGTGTTTTTGATTTCTAAGAATATTTTCTATTAATTCGGCTTCAAACCCGTTATTTACTACTATCTGTTTGATTATGTTTAGTTCTTTCTGAAAATTGTCTGGTGATTGTTTTATGGAAAGTAACCTATAAACCATATTATTGTAAGCGGAAAGTTTTTGTTGATATGGGTGTATAGAAGTGCGGTGAATCGTTAGATCGGTTTAAGATGGCTTGTGAAATATTGAAAAGTCGTGTTTGCCATTTACCTTGTTAACTCTTAGATATAGAAAATTGATTTCTATCGTAAATTTAATATTTGGATGGATATTGTTTATAAAATTGAGAAACGTCTCTAATTGTCTATTCGTCCCTACGAAACAAGCTAAAATATCGTCTACATATCTGTACCAATAAATAAAATTTTTAGCCAATAGATTTTGGTGAACTTTGTTTTCAATATTAGCCATGAAGATTTCTGCGAGTATGGAACTCGTAGGGTTCCCATAATTAATCCTTCGTGACTTGTGAATAATTTTTTTTAAGGCCGGTTTCTAATGCTGTTAATAGATCTGTTTTTATTATTGGGTCAATGTTGTTTTTATCTAATATGTCGGAAATTATAGTGATAGTGTCTGATGGAGGTATACTGGGGAATAAATTCTGAACGTCAAAAGAAATTAATTTGGCATTAGACGGTAGACTAACATCATCTAACAGTTTTTTAATTACCCTAAATAATTTTAATTACAAATTTTTTTCAACATATTTATACCCCCAAACGTCCACTCCACCCTATATTCCAACTATTCTCCGTCCTTTATTTCGTCATCATATAAATGCAACTCCTTCTATCACTTTACTTTGTGATTTTGTTTGCTATAACTAAACACCCTGTGTATAAACGCACCAATTAGCATGTTAGAGTTTGACATGTGTTCTCACTGAATTTTCTATTAGGTCGGGAGAATGTGACAACCGAAAGCACCGTCTTCGCAAAATCGAAAAATTTGCATTTAAATAGGTATTTGCCTAGTATACAAACAAATCGAGCTTGGTACTCATTGATTTAAGGAACCGAAAATACTATGCTTTACTACCTATATGCTTGAGATGGACAAAGAAAATTTTCAAATTCGCAATTAAAACTTCCTGCACTATTACATTGGAATTAAAATATTTATGAGGAAATGTCTATTATGTCATTTTTGATAAGAATTTTGGAATTTTTGGCGATTTTCTGCAAAACTGCAAGTTGCACGTCGCAGAAAAGTATATGAGATTACCTAGGGATCTTCCATAATAGATTACACGTTAAAAAACTATACACATACATAAGGAGTTTTCGAAAAATCGACCAATATATTAGGGATATTGGTCGATTTCCATGCACGCATGTGTTCATTCACAAATTTCATAGCTCTACCAATAGAATTCTTTTCCAAGATTTGAAGTTTCACCAATCCGGATATATACTCTATTAAACAATACCATATTCATCCAAAACGGTTCACCACAGGAGAAGAAATCAAGAAAAGTTGAAAAAAAGTTACATGGCGTAGTCTATAAGGCATAAATATATTTTGGGCTTGTTATGTCAACGCGTACTAGTACATTTTGTTCCTAAACATTTACCTGTCAATTTAAATGAATATGTGTCATTGTGTAATGTTGAGGCTTTGATGAATGAAAACTACCTGAGTTCAAAAAAACTAAAAAGTTGAAAATAAAACATTTAAAAAAAATAAATAACCGACTTCCAACTATAACTAAAAAGCTAAAATTAATTATAACAAAATACAACTCTAGCAAATAAATAACACATTCAATGGTGTTAGGTACCTACCCAGGAAGTAAAAAATGTAAACATTAAAAGGTGCTCATTCTGTAGAAATTTAATTACCTAAAAATCTATTAAATTTTTGAAGTCGGTGATAAGCAAAAATCAAGTTTGATGAAGTAGGAGAAAAGTACGCAATGAAGGATTTTAGATTTGCTTGGCACCGACTTCAAAATATACTAGATTGGTAGGTAATTAATTTGTAAAGAATGAGCACCTTTTAATGTCTACATTTTTTACTTCCTGGGTAGGTGCCTAACAACATTGAATGTGTTATTTATTTGCTAGAGTTGTCTTTTGTTATAATTATTTTTAGCTTTTTAGTTATAGGTGAAAGTCGGTTATATATTTTTTTAAATGTTTTATTTTTAATCCTAGTCACCATCTTGTGAATTTATGGATTTGTAATAACAAAACAATGTGAAACAATCGATCAGTAACACTGATGGATTCGTATCATTCAAAATGTATACGCGGTAATCGAGATCAACTGATATCAAACGAAACTGATAATCTCCGAGCTCGTAACGGTGAAAACTGTCAATCGAGCCAATTATTTTAGCCGACGGAAAGCTGGAAAATGTACTAAAACTAATTTAATTAGGTCAATCTGGCAGCGATAGTGAATTATTAGTGAAACGCTGCATTTGCCAAGAAATTATTACATTTAATATCGATGAGCATGTGGAATACCGTTTATATATTTGTGAGCATCGTTTTAAACTATCACCAATCTCAAACATAATTCATTGAAGTGGAACAATAACAAACTGATGGAGAAAAAATTTGATTTAATATGTACATTTCTGTTGATAATATTAGTGTATATCTATCACGTCAAAAAGCACAGCCCTCTTTTATTCAAAACGCTCTGTTTCTTTTCCTCTTTGTTTTTTTTTCTATTTTTTAAAAAATAAACTATTTAAAAGATTATAACAAAAATTAAAAAAAATTCAAATCTTCCCCACCCTATCTCGGAAACTATAAGCCGTAAAATTTAAAAAAAATAGGCATATGGCCTCAACTGAATTCTACCGGAAAAAATAATATTATTTTGTGGGGCAATTAACAGATTAAACAAAGCAGATACGCCCACCAACACCCAACCAATAACAACACAGTCCCTTCATCACGTGACATCCCCCTCTAACTGACCGATAACTATAAATAAAAGAAGTAGAGTCCCCGAGTTCGATCTAGACTCTAACACTTTTTTCACTTTTGTCTCTTGATAATGGCTCCAAAGCAAGGGTCGAAACGTCGAACATTTAATAAATTCAGGCGCGGTTTTCACTCGGAATGTAGCCTAGTTCATATATATAAATAAATATATAATTAAATGTTTAAAATAAATATTTTTAAAGATATTAACAAAAATAATAAAAATGACCCATCCTTCCTTTTATTTCCGAAACTATAAGACCCTATTTTTTTAAAAAGGAGGTGTGTAAGGCCTTACTTGAACTTTACCAGAAAAATACGACAAAATTTCTATTACTAATTTTGGGGGGCAAATTATAGAAATAAAAGGAAATAAAAAAAATAACCTTTTTTAAACGCATCACGCAATACATCCAATGAAAGGGCTCATAAGGAGGAATGCAAATATATTATTTTCATATTTTTAAAATTAATTTTTTCACAAAATATTAAGAAAAATATTTAAAAAATCTCATTTCCCCCTTTATTTCCGAAACCAAACTACCTAAAATTTTGAAAATAAATATTAAAATATAAGAAAAATTAGTAGAAACCCTCACATTTTTTTTCGGGGGCAAATTATAGAATTGAAAGGAAAACAATAAATTTTATTTTCAAACGCATCACGTATTATATCAAATAAAAAGAGAAATACAATATTTTTTTAAATATTTTTAAAATCATTTGTTGAAAAGATATTAACCAAAATATTAAACATCAACTTATTCCTCTCGTTATCTCAGGAACTAAAATTTTGTAAACTAAATTTTATTTGTATTTTGAAAATTACTTGTCTAAAAGATTTAATATTTTTTTATTTAAAACTTGACCAATTTTCCCATCTTCCAATCTACTGAACCGCTAACGTAAGACCAAACTGGTTTACAAGATGGGGAAGATATTTGTATGTTTTCTCTCGATATTTTGAAGACCCCTGTAGATATTAAATTAGATTAGATCACGCAACTTTTGTCTCATTTAAGCCACCCTGTATCTGTTTCGGAAATCCCTATGTAGTTGCTGTCGAACGTATGTTATTGGTTTCTCGGAAAAGTCTGGAATTTTTTAACCGATTTCCAAATAGGAGGAGGTTATCAATTCGTCGCGTATTTTTCTCGCTTTTTTTTGTATGTATGTTACCTGATTTCTTCTCTTGTGGTGCACCGTTTTGAATGAATATTGTCTTGTTTAATAGAGTATGTATCTGGATTGGTGAAACTTGAAATTTTGGAAAAGAATTCTATTGGTAAAGTGATAAAATTTGTGAATGAATACATGCGTGCATGGAAATCGACCATTATCCCTAACATATTGGTCGATTTTTCGGAAAGTCCTTATGGATCTGTATAGTTCTTTAGCGTTTAATCTATTAAGGAAGATCCCTAGGTGATCTCATATACTTTTCAGCGACGTGCAACTTGTAGTTTTGCAGAAAATCGCCGAAAATTCCAAAATTCTTAGCAAAAGTTTCATCGAAATGACATAAAGGACATTTTCTCATAAATATTTTAATTCCAACGTAATAGTGCGGTAATTTTAGGCACTGGAAGTTTTAATTGCGAATTTGAAAATTTTCTATGTACATCTCAAGCATATAGGTAGTAAAGCATAGTATTTTCGGCTCCTTAAATCAATGAGTACCAAGCTCGTTTTGTTTATACCAGTCAAATACCTATATAAATGCAAATTTTTCCATTTTGCGAAGACATTCTCCCGGCCTAATAGAAAATTCAGTGACAACACATGTCAAACTTTAAACTGCTATTTGGTGCGTTTATAGACAGGGTGTTTAGTTATAGCAAACAAAATTACAAAGTAAAGTGGTAGAAGGAGTTGCATTTATATGAAGATTGAAATATAGGACGGAGTAGAATGATAGTGGTCCGTAAGCAACCGTATATACAGGAAAATTATATAGGGAGATTAAAATACTGTTATATTATTTGGACATAAGCAAATCATATACAGGATGGTTGAAATATACGTTGGAGTTGAATTATATTTATACAGTGTGATTAAAAAAATATTTCTTTTATAGCCCATAAGAAGTTGCATAAAGTGTGGAGAGGAATTAATGTTACACAGGGCGATAATATATAATGTTAAAAATGAAATAATTTATGGGGTAGCCCACAAGGAGTTATATACTATGGTTGAAATATAGGACGGATTTGACTCCGTAAATATGGGATGGATTCTACTCCGTCCTATAGTTTACAGAAGGCAGCTATCAAATTTATGCTTGTCTGTGGGCAGTCGTAGGTACAGGATGGTTGGTACATAGGTTGGGGTGGAATTTTCTATAGTTGTACAGGATTGTCAAAAAAAGTTGAAAAAAGGTTACATGACGTAGTCTATAAGGCATAAATATATATTGGGCTTATTAAGTCAACGCAAAAATTAAAAGGTGCTCATTCTGTACAAATTAATTACCTACCAATCTAGTATATTTTTGAAGTCGGTGCCAAGCAACAATCAAGTTTGATGAATTAGTAGAAAAGTACGCAATCAAGGATTTCAGATTTGCTTGGCACCGGCTTCAAAAATTAACTATATTGGTATGTAATTAGTTTGTACAGAATGAGCACCTTTTAATGTTTACATTTCTTACTTCCTGGGTAGGTACCTAACAACATTGAATGTGTTATTTATTTGCTAGAGTTGTATTTTATTATAATTCTTTTTAGCTTTTTAGTTATAGATAAAAGTCGGTTATATAGATATTTTTTTAAATGTTTTATTTTCATCGTCAGTTGTGTGTCGAGAAGGATGTTTTTTGCCACCAGTTGTTTACTAAGATAGGGACAGCATCCATTTAGGGAACAATTCCTTTTTAGTACTGTAAAAATTAAACTCTGTAACAATGGGTATAGTTGGTATAGTTAGGTCCTTAATAGACACCAAAATATCGAAACAAGTTTTATGAAATAGCTTCAAACTGTGGAAATTTCCGTTAAAATTGGTGTCTGTTAAATATCAATGCACTTTGTAATATATTTCAGCTAAATTATCATTTTTGAGTACACTCGCTATAGAAATTATGCAGTTCCCAATGTGTGATTTCCATGACAAATTCTAGCGAAATTTGTGAGCACTCTACCGTGCGGTTTTCCTGTGTGCAGTGCGAACGCCCATTCTAATTGCCAGCCATTGACTGGTGATTTTGCTATTGACCTTTAACACCAGACATTGACGGCAAATGGGAATAATAGTTGTCCAGGAATGATAAATTTGTTTTTATATTGTTAATTATGCAATATTATATAAAATCTCAGAGTATATATCAAACTATATGTCACCTATCTATAAAGTTATAAATATTAAATGGGCGCCTCTTATATTTGTAACTGTCTAGATACATTTAATTTTTTAATATACATTTTTATACAGGGTGGGTTTTTTTGATGATCAGTATGGGGATCTCGCAAACTAGCAGAGATAGAGCAATGGTTAAATTGGGAAAGATTCGCAATTTACTGGCCCAATTTAATGACACTTTCGGATTTTTGTAAAAATCATGGCATACTAGATATTTTGAAAAAACGAAACTCTGTCGATTTAGTCAAATCCCTCTAGCTCCTTTGTTTTTGATTTTATAAAAAAGTGTAAATATAAGAATTGAAGGGAATTGTATCCCGAATATTATTGTCATCTCCTCGTTTGCGTGACAGCTCTCATTTTCGAGATATGAAACAAACTTATCTCTTTTTGAACGGAAACCACATGCTATGACCTCAAAAAATCGGATATTTTTAGAGCTTTTCAACGATATAATACTCGATATAGTTGTTCATAATAATAACGGAGTTATGGATGCTTTTCTCTCTTATTGTCACTTTTAACGTAGTTAGTCATGAAATAGGTTGATCTATTCCAAAAAAAAATTGAACGATTTTTTTACTAGGTATATCAGATATAACGAAAAAACTAAATAAGTAGGTACTTACTAAAAACTTAAAAAATTAAAGTACATGATAATGGTTACAATTAATGTTCGAAAAGTCCACCATTGTTATTTAAACAAAAATTGCATCTTTTTAAGTTTGACATTACCGCTTTCCTCACAGACCGCCTATCAATTTCTTCAATTGCTTCTAATACCGCCTCCCTTAGGTCACCAACTGTCTTATACTTTCATTTCAGTCTATAACTGCCAAATCGGGAGACCGGGGTGGCCATTCGCGTGGGCCATTTCTTCCTATCCAAGAGTTTGGATAGATATTATCAAAGTGTTGTCTTACTAATAACGAGTTATGAGCAGGTGCTTCATTATGTTAGAACCACTTAATTTCTAAACGAGTTCTCAAATTCAAATTATGCAATATGTCTTGAAATGTGTATTGCAAGAATTGCATGTAGCGCTTCCAAGTAAGTGATTCGTCTTAGATAAAAGGCCCCAGAATAGTAGACCCTATGATACCACACCAAACATTCAAACCAAATTTTATCTGGGGTCGTCTTTGTTCTACATGGAAACGGTTTTCTTTTCAAACCGCAGTTAGTAAATCTAGTTTCATCTGACCATTACACCTTTAATGGAAACGGTGGATTGTCAAGGTATATGTCTCTAAACCATGTACAAAACAAAATACGTCGATGTTCGCTACCAGCATGCAAAGTTTGAGAAGCTGAAAGATTGTACGGGTGGAACTTGTGCGCTCTCAGTACCTTACCTACAGTCCGTTGAGATGTGCCAGCTTCTGCCGCAATCTCACGAGTTGATGTAGATGGATTTTGATTTACCATGACCAAAACATTTATTTGTGCTGCTTCGTTAATTTGATTACGTTCCTTTGGTGGTTTAGCAAAAGATCCATATCTGCGTAAACTATCGTAAAACCTCTTAAATGTACATAGAGCAGGTTGATGACGATTAAAATATCTATGAAAGCATTCCTCAGATGCACGAACTGAATTTTTATGGCATATGATATAACATTTTACCATATTCAGTTTTTCTTCTTTATAATATTCCATTTTATCACGAAAACTTGTCAATATCGACTGTTAGTTCAGCTCTACTAATGGAATTACTCTCAAATAAGGAAACGTCAAAGTGAAAACAATCTTTTTCATGGCTACCTATGTTAAAAGTGAAAAGAAAGAAAAGCACTCAGTTATTTTTATGAATAACTATATCGAGTATTATATAGTTAAAAAGCTCTAAAAATGTCCGATTTTTTGAGATCATAGCCAACTATGGTTTCCATTCAAAAAAAAGATAAGTTTGTATCATATCTCGAAAACGGGGATATAACAATCATATTCGGGATACAATTCCCTTCAATTTTGATATTTACACTTTTTTTATAAAATAAAAAACAAAGGAGCTAGAGGGATTTGACTAAATCGACAGAATTTCGTTTTCTCAAAATACATAGTAAGCTATGACTTTTCACAAAAATCCGAAAGTGTCATTAAATTGGGCCAGTAAAACTGCAAATCTTTCCCAATTTAACCATTGCTTTATCTCCACTAGTTTCCGAGATCCCCAAATTGATCATAAAAAAAACTCACCCTCTATAATATTCTTTTGATTTGTTGATTGTATTTTGTGTTATACTTTCACATAAGATATTATATAAACATGACCATGCCTTTAATCTAATATACCGAAAATATAATTTGGCAGGGACTTTATCTTTTTGTACATACACGGAGCAAATACCCTTACGCTGTGAACAAAACCTCAGAGGGATATTTAATTGAAGTTTCCTGGCAAACAGACCATCGTGTGTAACCCTTTTGTTTTATGCTGAATACATTGTGGGGATTGCTTTCGCTAATACTTCCGAGTCCATTCAAATTAATATTGTTCACAACAAATGGGGATTTATACTTTAGTATATTTCAAAGATCGTCCGCGGATCTATTTTTTTTCTAACAATCACTGCTGAACAAAATTTGGTGACCAGAAATTAATAATTTGTTCAATCAGGTATAGATTTTGTATTACAAGTCCCAACAAGTTGAATTTATAGGTTAATTGTTCAGATAAGTTTAATGAAGTTTACAATTACTGGCCTCATTGAAGTCGTGTCATCAAAAATCCTCAACAGTAGCTCTAATTTTGATGATTTTTGATTTTGTTTATATTGTTCAAGATCAGAAACATTTCGAAACGTTTACAGACCTTGGGGATTCTAGTCACTGGAAGCTGTCTTACTCAAAATAACTCAGGGCGTCAACAGAATTATTCTTCACTAACAAATACGTTTTGAGATATTTGCAGTTGAAAATTATATTTTAGTAGTACAAAAGCATGTTTCCAACGGCTTTTCTCCAATGATTCCAAAACCTTACGTTAAATCAAATAGGTGTGTGTAGGAAGTAATAATCAAGGCCATCTCTATGACCAATACCATTGCCACCGTGGTTACTTCTTGAGTGGGCCTGGCAAAATTTTAACTTTGTATTGCTTCATTTTCTTTTTGGTACGCGTCTTTGGCCACTTACTGGCTGAGCAGATGTAGAAATCTGGTTAATAGGCTCTGACGTCTTCCAAATAATTTATCCAATTAAATTGTTGTCGTATCTTGTCCAAAATCCTGTTCATACCCAGCAATCGCTGGAAGTTGCGGAGGAAAAGACGGTGGCTAGAGCAACAGGGAAGATAGAATTCAAGTGCTGACAAAGGTTGGTTATGCCATATAAAACAGACAAGCAACTGGGAGTTAATTTAGATGACCAATTGATTTTTAACCATCATGCCAGGTTTGTCAAGATGAAAGCAACAAAAAATGGAGGCAGCTCTGGTTACACTACTCCCAAACGAGAATGGGCCTCGAACGGCGAAAAGGAGACTATGGTATAGGGTGGTGAAGCCTATCTTGTTTTATAGGGCCCCTATATGGCACAGAGAGATGATTGTGATGACCTATCGCAGACTCATGGAAAAAACGGTTAGACTGATCCTCTTAAGTTGTGTGTGGCTACTGGGGAGGTACCCATTGATCTCTTGGTTAAAGAGTGAGCGACAGTTTACGGTATAGATGCAGAGGGGAGGATGATAGCATGAAAAGACCATAGAGTTATGGCAGTGTAGATTGGATGCAAAAGTGGAAAAAGGTCAGTAGCCATACTACTGATAGGACGACTAAATGAATGGATGACTTCTAGCTATAGGGAATTAAATTATGAGTTGAGCCACTTTTTAACTTGACATTGTGCGTTTAGATCGTAAGTGCTGACAATGAAAAGGTCGGAGGATGTGTTTTTAACTGGATATTGGGCGTCGACACCCCACAGAGTATGATAATGAGTATTGCTACTATATTTTATTTATACTATTGTTACTTTGAAACACTATTACAATTAAGAATACCACTCAGTCAGTAATTCCATGGTATTGGGAGGAAATCTCCTTGAGTTTATTCCCCAAATAGGTCCTGTGGTTTTAGATTCAGCTGATGTGATTTCTTCCTTATCTTCTCCCATCAGACCTGCTTGATTCAAATCCATTATAACATCGAAAAAGTTTTCTGTTGTTGATGCTCCATCACCCTTAGTTCGTTCATCGATTCTTCCCAGTCTCCACATGTTAGCTCCATATGACAAAAATGTTAGGGAACTAGTGCTAGATTTAGTTTGAAACCACACTGCATTGATCTTGAAAATTAATAGGTCTGCTCTAGTGGTATCATCTTTTCTATTGGTAGCTTGTTTAATTAGTTGGTGTTCTTCCAGTTTGTTCTTCATGCTATTTGAAATAGCGTTAGTGAGAAGTCTAGGATACAATTTTTAACATTCTGTAATATTCAATGGTAGTGTGGTCTCCCATGTTCAGTCGTAATATTGTATTATTCTAGTTTTTTTTACCCTTGTAACTTTGTTCTAAACATACTGTATAATTTTGTCAGAAGGTATGCTGGTCCATCCTTTACCCATTCTATCGCTATTCATTGTCTGATATTTTACAGTTTTTCGTTTGTCCAGAATCATATCTTTGGTATTAAATTGTTACATCTGACATTATTTCCGACCTGACTATTCTTCTTTCCTCGATTTTAAACGTGGTTTTTGTTGAAGTTTTTGTTATGTCGTATTGTTGTCTCAAAATTTCTTATGTATTTTCCACTTTTACTAGTTAGTATGGTACGTGTCACTCTGTATTTCATCAAAGGCATTTTGTTTCCTTTTTTCTTCTGTTAATCTCGGCACTTTCATAGAATTTCGTTAATTGAGTCATTTTTTCTAAGTCTTGAAAATCGTCCCTGAGATCTGAGTATTTTTATGTATGAGAATATACTAAATCAATTAAAACAATTGATTAATTCAGTAAAGTTAAAGAAAATATGTCAACATTTTACAAATAGAATATAGGACTTAAGTTGAGAGCAGTTATTCTCCAGCTACCTATATGGGGCAAACGTAATGAAATTTTAAAAACAGAGTAACTTTGCATAAAAGTATCAGTTGATTAAGTAAAGATTCCCGTGGTTTAGCTTTTCAGAATATTTCGAATTTTGATAACTCTTAAGTCCTTGTCAATGGTAAGATTCAATTCAAAGTACTTGTTTTGACACCTTAATATAAAATATAGGAATTCATTCAAATCTTTAAAAATTTAAAATTCACTTCGGTATTATTCTGTAATTTAGTGCATTCTTGTTAGCTGCATACAAATAAATCATTTTCCAGTAATTTGAAGCTTTTGTTTTGTACTAATATCTATGATTTTGATTAGTTTTTTTAACATTTACAGTAGTGTTCCAAATGTGTTATCTGGTCATGTCTAATTTCATTTTTAACTAATGGCAGCTTCTTTCTTAATTACAACTTTCGTTATATGCGTAAAGTTTATAATCCGAAATTATGCAGGCTACTCTAAAAATCGGAAGTAAGAAGATTCTATATCTCTGAGCTAATTGCTCTTCACTTATTTCTCCGTAAAAAAATAAATTACATTATTTTAATTAAGTTATCCAACCAGAAGGAAACCGCAAATAGGATTGCGCTATTTGAAAAATCTAAAAACCTAACCAACCATATATTTTCATTAGTTCCTCTTGCTTTCATTAAGGCAATCGAAAAACTTCCTACCCTCATTCGTTACTCTCATTTCCCCCAAGAACCTCCTTAGCGAGGAATATTCTAAACCGAGGCTTTCCTTCAAGAAAAGAAGCAAAATGTACAATAAAGTGGTATTTATAAGGATGACTATTACTCGACTAATTCCAGAATCGTTATTCCAAGAAAAGACAAAAGAAAATCCTCGGCCATCTGCATACGTACGACCGTCATTTGGAGACTGTAACCAACGCTATGCTGATTTCGGAGCAATCGCCCATCATCAAGACAGTCCAATGCGAATGGCGGTATACACTGAGAGAAAACATCCAAGATTTAGAAAACTTCGGAAAACCCATACTGGGACAATAAATATGTACCTTTTGCATATTTGAGTAAACTTTGTTCTCTCTCTCTTGACAGACTTCATTTCTTGAACTACTAAAATACATTATAGAGCTAATAACTAAATAATTTTACATTTTAGTGGTTCAAAACTTCAGAAATGTCACAAATTCAGTGTCATATTTATAAGTTTCCAAATTCTCAAAAAGAAGGGCTAAGAAACAGAAAAAACACATGGGTAAATACATGTTTATACAGAAGTGCCAAAAAGAATAGAACAAGCACTACAGTAAGCAGTAGCATCCGAAAAAAATAAAATAAAATAAAGCCAACATAAAATCATATACTAAAGTAAACATAGGATTTTACTTCTTGAACTTATAATTTTAGGACAATCTGGCCAATTCGCTCAATAACATCTCAACACTGAAAACAGTTTTTTCTTTGTTAGGTGAACTTAATGGCAGTTCTAGCTGTCAGAATAACAAGCTTGTGATTAGACGACCCTGTGAAAATTTTATGAATGACAAACTGGCAAAGATTGTTAGAACTATGTCATCCATTTGACCCATGAATTACAAAAACTTATATATATATCTATAACATATTATGCCATAGTACAACAAAAAACAATATTTAAAACTAAGTTTAAGATTCTTTTGCGTATATTCCATATAGTACTACTTGTACCGCTAAAGACTCCACAAGAAAATCAACAAGTAGAAAAGCGGATAGGATACAATACCAAAAGTTCAATCAATTATAAACGAAATATCTAATATGACATGCAACTAAACTGTTGACAATGACTTCTACAATCCATGAAGCGACATTTGAATCACTAGGGATAGAGCCGTTTCCAACAGACAAAGCTGAAGGGACTCTCTACGGTAGAACTGCAGCTACATGTAGACCAGAAAAAATAAGAGTACCAAATGTGCTGGCAACACAAACCCAAGAAGATCGAGTTTTATTCCAAGCAAACCGGCATATAGTTGCAAGTCAAATTAAAAGAGGCCAAAAAATGCTGGTGTGACAACATAGATATGAGCGTGAGAAATATAGGGGAAAATATGGCAAGAAGGAGAATCCTGTTGTCTCAAGGTCTCGGGACCAGAAGAAACTTCTTACTGATGGCATACCTCAGGTCTCAGAAACCAGTAGAGAAAGCGCTGACGACGATTATAACGAAGTACAAAATATAACAATGAAAGCGGGTCAAATAGAAAAGTGACCTGAACTGAAGGTATTAATATTGAACATACAAAAGCAGGCCCTACAATACTTAGTAAATAACTCAAAATTCTTAGTGATAGGTGCCTTTAGGATGCTGGAAAAAGGTTTAATATCATGAATATTTAAAAAAGGGTTGGATAGAGACGCAGTAACTAGAAGGATATTAGCATTTTGACTAGAGTGGTCGGATGATATAGTAGAGAATTGAAACTAAGAATATACTTAGGCGAATCATAAAAGCATAAGAAAAAAAAAAGTCGAATAAGGACGAGGAGTGCATATAGTATTTGTTTATCTGTAATAGGTTTATGATACTGTGCAATTGAATACCCAATGGCATGTAATAGCAAAAATTCTATAAATCAAATCTATATACAAATAAAACATCAGAACGGTTTATGGTGCTTGTAAACGATACATTAAAGTGGGCAGTAATACTTTTTGGCATGCTCCAAGGGACTGAGATATGGATGCTCCTTTGCTTTGAAAAAAGTGAGACTAAGATGTAATGAAATGGGGTGCATATTGATGATTTTTGCTCCTTAATTTGTTTGCGCCGATCAAGTTTTACAACATAAAACTGAGTTAACGGTAAGAACGCTCAAGAAATAATTTGAAGAGCTTGTGTTTGTAGTTAATATAACAAACAGTGAACACATGTCCTGATATGGGCACAACAATTAAACACTTAAACACTGTACCAAATTTAAATATTTTTGGGTAACTCTTTCTTCAAACAGGACAGGACAAAATACTAAAAAGTAAATTTATTTTTTCTGAGTTCTTTGGAAATAACACCACATAAACTTGAGAATCTTTATATTTCAAAAGTCCAAACGTTTCAAGGTCTAAATCAGACCCAGTTTTCAATGGTATTGACACTAATAAGTAAACTCTGTTCTTTGAATCTGTATGTACCGATGGATCTGAGATGTTAAAGAGAAAAAAAGACTACCTCCACTTGATTCCTAATACTGAAAGCGTAACAACAGAACATCTGGATTGGAAAACCTAATAAATGGAACCATTTGAGATACAATAGAATCCAAGCAATTCTTATAGTTTATAATTCGTTCACCTTCAAAGAATGTATGAGGAAAAAATACCTAAAAGAGTATAGCACTGGTTCTTCACAGAAAGAATGGGAATAAGAAGATAACTAGAATGGCGGGATGATGTACAAGAAGACCGTGAGAGAAACTTAAGAGACCAAAGAAGATGAGTTTTAGACGTTCTAGCGCAAAATCATCAAGGCTTACCTGCAATTTCCCATAAGATACTTTAAGGTCTCAAAATGCCGAAATTGAACCAAATTTACCCCCACCACTCACACTTCGCCTCTGGTGTGGTGTCACAAGCCACGCCCTCTTGAAGCGCTCTCATTGGTCAGTTGTGCAGCAGGGGGCATTCTTTGATGTCGGGGAAGATGACACTGGCACGCTCATCCGCACGTGCCATGTTACGTAATCGCCTGAGGGTCAATGACCTCGGACGACAGGGGCGTTGACACGGACGATGGCACGGAACCATGGTATGGGGCGTTGACGTATGGCATGGAAAGATGGCACGGAATGTTGGAATGGGGCGTTGACGTATGGCATAGAACGATGGCATGGAGCGGATGGAGCATTGACAGCTGACAGGTAGGCCACAGAGTTGGGTTTGTAGTACGGAACACGGTTGACATTTGACGTACTTCAGGCGGGTTGTGGCGTAGTAGATAAGCAGTTATCCCCTTGAAGAGCTCACATTGGTTAAGTAACACGTGCTCAGCTATGCGAAGCTCTCATTGGTCAATAGTCACGTGATCTGTTCAACCGCGCCAAATTTCAATGATATACGAAATAATTTATATAGTTATATTACAAAAACCGCCGCAGTCATGGGGAATCGAAACCCAGCCGTCTGCTTCCTACGTAAGCACTTGGAATATGTACCAACAAGGATACTGCTTATGAAGATACTAAAAGTTGATAGTATGTTGAATAAAAACCCGTTTAAGATGCGTAGTAATAATACCACTCACCGGCAACCGTAGAGATAGCGGTTGGGTGGAGACACGACAACGACGACCTTGTCAAAAATATTCGCAGCCTGTTAAACGTACCAGTTCGCTCCCTCTGTTAGGGAGCGGTCAAAGGTCAAAACATCGATGTGTGTAAAAGACTGCACAGCAACGACCGATAGCGAAATATAGGGTGTGAAATAGGCTTACATGAAAATGACGAAGCAGGAACACTCACTAGTGTAGGCAGCTCTAAATTTTGTGTGGTATGCGAGAAAACATTCACGGAAAATGAAGCCCTAACTTTTAAACTTAAATGTCTACAAATATTATAATAGATGCTTGATAATAATAGAGCCTAAAAAGCTTAAGGAATAGAATTGAGCTGAATTAGGTAATCGAGCTTATTGAAACGTAATTTACATTTAATTTACATATGGTTATTAAATAAATGCCATATTTAATTCAAAACTCGAGCACTTCTTAGGTATCATAGACATCTTGCTTTTGAGAGAGGATTTTTCTCAGTGTGATTTGCGATGAAGCATCAGAACGGATTTATAATCAGTCCTAACGAGGTTCACGGTTCTCCGAAAAGTTTTTCATTTAAAGTGACCGGCAAAGGCAAGAGTTTGCGGCAAATAAGGCCCCATTCGAGGGTCTCCAACGCGCGAGACTTCAAAAGATTACCGCAGCAGACGACAAAGACGACCGGAAAGGGGTTTGAAAAGAAAAAGACATGACTCCTTCAACTTCTTTAAATATTGGAGTTTTCACAACACTCTATATTTCTAATTGAGTTCGCAAGAGAGTTTTGATCTGAGTTCGGAGTTGGAGTCGCTCTCTCTGACTTTCCATTTATTAGAGGTGGGTATAAAATTAATTATGTATTTAGACAAAGTAGTTTTCTAAGCTTTAAAATTGCCTCTACAACTTTGCTTTTATGTCGAATATCGTCTTCGGCATCTGAACAGTTCGGTTTTGGTTCCAAACTCGTGATCCTACTTACAATAATTATTTTCTTAAGTAGCGTGTGAATTGAAAGCTGCTTTAAGTTACCCACGCGGTCTCCCTTTGTCTTGCAATAAGATGTTTATCTAACTTGCTAATAATATCGACAACTTCTGTCTTATGTTTAATAGAAACTGTAACAGAAATATGCCACAGATGGCTCTATATTTTCCAATATATAAAAACGCTGTTACTCATTATGAATAACAGAGAAAATTGCAAATGCCGCACAATTGATCGATATTATAAAAGATCAAATTTGTAGTTCAAACAATATTCTAATTTCATTCCAGTAGAGTCAACATCCTACGTTTTAAGTTTATTAAAAAATGTTTTCTTAAAATTTATATTTGAAATCAACGATATACCAATTTGGCGCAGTCAGTAGGATGCAGACACGATTTGTGAACAAGAGACTTTCCAACGAACACTGCCTGAACACGAAAAATTCTAACAGGCAAGGTTCGAACATGAGGTTTCCTTACGCGGAACGGAGGATTCTCATCCCTCAAGAGGGAACGAACCACGTCGAGACGAAGCGCCTATAGCAATAAATAGAAAGCGCTCATAACAACTATATAAAAAATAAATCAAGGGGCCTATAAGGTATTCAGTCAGAAGTAGCCAGAAATGCTAATAAATCTGGTCGCATGTGCAAATGAGATCACAAAGTTCAAGGATTCCTGGAGTAATAAATTATCAAAATATTCAATATGATAAACCTAAGTTATAATATATGCATTTGGTCAATACTTTTCTAGTTTGTAGTTAAAAACAAATGCTGACATTACATTTCCCAGAAACTCTGATAGTATCATTCATGTATACCTCTACACTATTATTAAGAATGAGGTATTATCAGTGACTAAGAAACTGAAAGATAAACTAAACTCTAGACCTGATAACATCCCGTCATTTATCTTAAAAGATTGTGCTGGAGCACTGTGCGGAATCTCAACAAATATGCATAACGCCTGTCTCAAATACAATAAATTCCCTGAAGCCTGGAAAGTGGCAAAAGTTTGCCCCCTTTTTTTAAGGATGGTAAGAAAAATATATTAGAGAATTACAATCCTATAACTGTACTGTCAATATATCACTCAATATATCACAGAAGCATTGAACACCAACAAACAAATCGACGTGATCTATACAGATTTCAATATGGTATTTGACAGAATTTATCATAAAATTCTCTTAAAGAAGCTATCAATATTTGGAATTTCTATACAAGCATTAATTTTCCTATAGTCTTACTTATTAGGTAGATACATTTACATGACTTAAAATGGTTTCAAGTCCAAGTCATAATTAGCTAAATTAGGGGTTCCTCAAGGGTCGAATTTGGGACCACTGTTATATCTTTTGTTTATTAACGATTTATGTAATACAATATCAACAGAAAAGTTATGCTTTGCTGATGACTATAAGATTTTTCTACAATAGAATGTGTGCATTATTGTAATAATATTCAGTGTTAATTGGTATCTATAGAACACTGGTGTAATAGCAATAATCTACTTATAAATGCATAAAATGCAAAGTCATGACATCAGCTATCAAATTTCCTTATTCAAGTCAAGGTTCGCTATTGGAGCAAAATACTAGTATCAAGGACATATTTGATTATAAATTAACCTTTGTAGAGTACATAGATGTAAAAACATGTGAAGTATTAAAGTTCAACGGATTCATATTTAGTAATTGCCGAAATAATACTACTATTTCCGCATTGAAGACATTCTGTTTTGGGTATGTACGTTCAAAGGTTGAATATGCAAGTATTATTTGGCATCCATACTATGATATTCAGAGCAAACGTGTTGAAAAGGTTTAAAGGCGATTCCTGATATATTTTGTTCTCAAAAAGAAATGTTTCTAATGATCAGTTGTGTGAACGTTTTCAACTGCCTTATTTGCAATTAAGAAGAAATTGTGTATCTTTTGTATTCTTGTTTAAATTAGTAAATAATATGGTAGACTGTTCGGAATTGTTAAACAACTGAATTTCAATGTACCCACGTTTCACTCAAGGAATGTTGTATCTTTAATTTGTCCTGTAAATTGTTTTTTAAAAGTGAAGCTCTGGACAGTGTTTGCTGATGCAACACAGGTGTTATAACTAATTTGGCCGCTCTTAGAACTTCTATTTCATTTTCTCCGCATGCCATACAATAACACCTCATAGAGTAGTGAAGTATAAGTTGGTTTTCAGAAGTTGTGGCCATGAATGACTTTTACCTTTAGCAGCTTTAGTGTCGTATCCATTGCCTTAATTATCTTTTCTGGTAGACTCATACTTATGTTTTCATATGTTGGCTTTGATCGTTTATGAAATATTTATTTGCGATCCCATTTTCTTCCTGAGTTATGAGTGTCTTGTGTTTTTCGGGCGGGTATATATCTAACATCTTAGTTTCTAAGTGAAACTAATAAAAACGTTTTAACAAAGTTGTCTACTTTCTTTGTACTTGGTTACTCTACGGATATAAAAATATGAATTACAATCTAGATACTAATTTTATCTGACTAGTTTTTTGAAGAAAGGAGTCTTCAAGCCATATTCTTCGTTTTTGAGGATTGTTTGAAGGTCTTTGACAGTTTCAAACACTGCTATGATCACTGGTGACTTATTTTGACTTTATCTAGATTGCACTGCATCACATGCAGAAGCTGGTGGTGGATTGGATTACCTCGCTGTTGAAGAAACTGAATATAATGATCTGGTAGGTACAATTGATGAATCCTAGTAAAACTTATTTAGAGACAGAATTTGAAGTATAATGAAGTGTTCTTCTAGAAAGATGAAAACTTCTAAGGCAGAAACTCTGTAACTAGTTTCTCATTTGTTTATTAAAGCATAGCACATTTAATTATCTGATTATGGTCCCTATAGCAGTTTTATCTTAGTTATCGGAATTAGTGGGGACAAATGTGTTTAGTTACCACATTTTTCAATCATTTATAGAATAAGTAGGCAATTTTGTTAACACCTTGAGCTTATGAACATTGTTATTTTATTTTAAATGTTTATTTGGGATTCTCACTCTTCAAAATGATTTCTGAAAAATACAGATAATTGTCGTCTAAACGTTGTTTGCGGTATATTCTTGATTACTTTTATGTTTTTTTGGGCAATTACACCACAATCGAAATAAAACGACATATATTGAAGGAAAACCAAACGTTTCAAAGTCTATTCTGACTTCGTTGTCAATAAATATAAAGCCGTTTACTACGAAGTCAGAATAGACTTTGAAACGTTTGGTTTTGCTTCAATATACGTCGTTTTATTTCGATTGTGGTGTTATTGCCCCAAAAAAAAAAACATAAAAGTAAATACAGATAAGTTAAGCAATAAATAATGTAGAAGCAGTTTGTGGAAACTGCCCGGAACAGTAGTTGTCTTCTGGTAGAAAAAATTATCTCGCAGGATTAACTATCAGGAATCGTTGTCGAACAATGTATTTTGAAATGATTTACACAATATTTGTAGCTTGACTTTTTGGCAATGTCAATTGATTGATTAATTCTAAATAATTAGGATTTACTTTTACGAGATCTGTTTCTGTTAATTTAATAACTTGATTATTTAACTAACATTGCAATTGCTTATTATATCTCTAGACCACAATTGCTCCTAGTTTTTCACTACTACTTTTGCAGAGTTAGCTTTCTTCTTTGTATTTGTACGAAAAAACCTAGGCTTGAATTTTAGCTTCTAACTGATCAATTTATATCTTTTTAGATTCTGAATTACTCAAATCTTTTCCATGAACATGAAACATTCTAGATTTCTGTAACGTCAATCAAACTCAATCCATAATCAAACACCAACCCTTTCTATTTTCCTCTCCAAATCTCTCCAGTAATCAACCAGTCTTTCAAATACAACATGTCAACTTATCGCCAGACGAAAGCAGATTGTTTCCAGCCTTCTCTCACCTCAACCCAGACCTCTTTAATTCACATACATTACTCTCTCCTTGTTTTCCGATTTATTCTCTTGAAGAGCGTAGAGTACATAGAATCCGTGGTATCCGTAAAGTGCGGCTTAGCACCATCCCCCGACGTTCGTTCGGGATTAAAACTTTTCTGGTGCGATCCCTCTCCTAACATGTTCCTCTGCTGGCTCTAATCATCTCACGTTCCAAATATTACCATATTTACAGGGGATTATTGTTACATCAGACCGTGCCTGGAAATTTAATAACCCACACGACAAGGCATTTGTTGGGCTAGAACGGTGTGTATGTGTAGGTTGAATCACAATTTAAAGGTTTGTGTACTTATTATGACAATGTGGAATTGAAATCATCAATTTTAATTACTGGTGTTTGGAGCAGTTAAGAAATGATGTACGTTCTTGAGTTGAGATATAAGAATTAAGTTGGAAATTAAGATTTTAATTTTTCATATCATTAACAAGTAAGTTGGTGTCAAGTTAGTACTAATCTATGTACAGGATGAGGTTTTTTTGATGATCAGTATGGGGATCTCGGAAACTAGCGGAGATAGAGCAATGGTTAAATTGGGAAAGATTTGCAGTTTTACTGGCACAATTTAATGACACTATCGGATTTTTGTAAAAAATCATGGCTTACTAGATATTTTGAATAAACGAAATTCTGTCGATTTAGTCAAATCCCTCTAGCTCCTTTGTTTTTGATTTTATAAAAAAGTGTTAATATCAAAGTTGAAGGGAATTGTATCCCCCGAATATGATTGTCATGTCCTCGTTTGTGTGACAGCTCTCGTTTTCGAGATATGACACAAATTTATCTTTTTTTGAATGGATACCATAGTTGGTTATGACCTCAAAAAATCGGACATTTTTAGAGCTTTTCAACGATATAATACTCGATATAGTTATTCATAAAAATAACGGAGTTATGGATGCTTTTCTCTCTTATTTTCACTTTTAACGTAGGTAGCCATGAAAAAGATTGTTTTCACTTTGACGTTTCCACATTTGAGAGTAATGGAATTAGTAGTGCTGAACTGTCAGTCGATTTTGAGAAGTTTTCGTGATGAAATGGAATATTCTAACGAAGAAAAACTGAATATGGTGGAATGTTGTATCATATGCCATGAAAATTCAGTTTGTGCAGCTGAGAAATACTTTCATAGATATTTTGATCATTGTCAACTTTACGACTTTACCATAGTTTACGCAGAAATGGATCTTTTACTCAACCACCAAAAGGAACGTAATCAAATTAAAGAAGCAGCACAAATAAATGTTTTGGCAATGGTAAATCAAAATCCATCTACATCAACTCGTGAGATTGCGGCAGATGCTGGCTCATCTCAACGAACTGTAGTTAAGGTACTGAGAGCGCACAAGTTCCACCTGTACAAACTTTCAGTTTCTCAAACTTTGCATGGTTTAGAGACATGTGCCTTGACAATCCACAGTTTCCATTAAAGGTGTTATGGTCAGATGAAACTAGATTTACTAACTGCGGTATGTACAGTAGACACAATGATCATATCTGGGCTAAAGAAAACCGTTTCCATGTAGAACAAAGACGACCCCAGATAAAATTTGGTTTTAATGTTTGGTGTGGTATCATAGGGTCTACTATTCTGGGGCCTTTTATCTATGACGAATCACTTACTGGGGAGCGCTACTTGCATTTTTTGCAATACACTTTTCAAGACATGTAGGATAATTTGAATTTGAGAACTCGTTTAGAAATTGAGTGGTTCGATCATGATGGAGCACTTGCTCATATCTCGTTATTTGTAAGACAACACTTAGATAATATCTATCCAAACTTTTGGATAGGAAGAAATGGCCCACTCGAATGGCCACCCCGGTCTCCCGATTTGGTAGTTATAGACTTCTATTTATGGGGTGCGCTAAAATATAAGTATACAAAAGAAAGTATGAGACAGTTGGTGACCTAAGGTAGAAGGTATTACAAGCAGTTGAAGAAATTAAGAGCGGTCTGTGAGGAAAGCGGTAATGTCAATTTTTGTGTAAATAATAATGGTGGACTTTTCGAACATAAATTGTAGCCATTATTGTGTACTTTAATTTTTTAAGTTTTTAGTAAGTACCTACTTATTTAGTTTTTTCGTTATATCTGATATACTTCATAATAAAATCGTTCAAGATTTTTTGGAATAGTTATTAATAAATAAATCTATTTCATGGCTAACTACGTTAAAACTGAAAATAAGAGAGAAAAGCATCCATAACTCCGTTATTTTTATGAATAACTATATCGTTGAAAAGCTCTAAAAATGTCCGATTTTTTGAGGTCATAACCAACTATGGTTTCCATTAAAAAAAAAAGATAATTTTGTGTCATATCTCTTAAACGAGAGCTGTCAGGTAAACGAGGACATGACAATCATATTCGGGATACAATTCCCTTCAATTTTGATATTTACACTTAAAAAAAAAACAAAAACAAGGAAGCTAGAGTGATTTGACTAAATCGACAGAATTTGTTTTTTACAAAATATCTAGTAAGCCATGACTTTTTACACAAATCGGAAAATGTCATTAAATTGGGCCAGTAAAACTGCAAATCTTTCCCAATTTAACCATTGCTCTATCTCCGCTAGTTTCCGAGATCCCCATACTAATCATAAAAAAAACTCACCCTGTATATAAATAGGCAAAGACAAAACGTTTCGGTACCATTTTCTCCTCTGTCCCTCAACGATTTCCTTTATTTTAAGTGCAGAATATATAAAGAATCTTTATTTATGTCTTTTAAAACAAGTAATTTAATGATAATTTCTTAATATAATCCAGGTGAGTGGAGCCCACTATGAACAAGTAAGAATGTTATCACTATTTGATATTATTCTAGGATTACATTTTTCCAGTTGAACCTTCTATAGGATTTTAAAATGAAAAGTGCTCGTTAAGCGATTTTTGGATGAGTAAAAAGTTAAGTGTTCTTATGTTAATTTGAGGCATACAATGAAGTTGCCTTAAGCAGTTACATATGGAAATATATTGACCGAGATGTAGATTATAATAATACAGGGTGATTCCAGATATGTTAGAAGTCAAATGTTCCTTGGGTGGCACATACGCAGTTGAATATATAGAGTAGAGTGCAATTATAACTATACAGGGTAGTTTGGAAAAATACATATATAGGGAAGCCCATTAGCGGTTGAATTTACACGGTTCTTGGACTAAAGGGCGCAGTAGAATTACAGTTATACAGGGTGTGCACAGGTATTTGTCATATTAATTTTAGACTTACGAATTTGAACACAAATAAAGTCCTGTTAATTATATCTGAAAAAGAACTTGAATTTCGTTACTTATTGACACAATTCGTCGAATTTCGACCACTGGGCGACAGCTAGTAATAATTACATAATAAATAATATTTTTATCATAATGTTGCGAAATTTACCTTAGCCAGTAAGACATCGATTGCTTTTAAGATTGATCTCGAAATGGCTCGGCAGCGCTAGAATTGATAAAGGATTGTACGAGAATTTTCGATGCTAGTTTTAAAAGGACCGACCCAGAATCGCTGCAGTCAGTTAGTGCAGCGAAGAGCTTATATGTAGAATTGTTGTTGTGATATTTGAATCAGCTGTTCTGTATAATTTGATGTAAATTAAAGTTCTAAAAAAGTGAAAGTTAATATTAGTTGTATAATTTTAATTGGACCCACAAAATTTATAACATAATTATCTTTTTTTTTCAAGTGGATAGTTTCACATTTTTAATTTTTTTGCGACAATAGCTTTAACGTCATCATTTATGAGCAAAATTTGCATGGCTACAACCACTTGTAATGTGAAGAGCTAAATACGAGTATATTGGGCATGTTTGAGAATTTTGATATTTGATATTGTGATTTTCCCTTTTTCCATTTTTTTTGGCATGTATTGCCTTTCCCATTTTTGCGTTTTTGGCGTTTGTGACATTTTTGACGTTTTTCACGAATGTGACTTTTTTGTTAATTTTTGACATTTTTTGTAATTCTTGACATTGTTGACACTTTTGACAGTCTTCATGATTTTGACATTATCATTATTTTTCACTTTCTTTTGGTTTATGGCATTTTTGACATTTAGGTACAACAATTTTGTCATTTTTTTAGATTTTTGACATTTTTGATATTGTTTACTTTTTATACTTTTTTTTCTTTCTTTCTGTAATTTTTCTCGTTTTAGGTTTTCGACAGGAACAATTTTGTCAACTTTTCATTTTTGACATTTTTGATGTTTTTGACATTTATTACTTTTTTCACATTAATTATGACAATTTTATTCTCTTTTGTTTATGATTTTGTGATGTTAGATGTACTTAATATTTATAACATTTCGCGGAAAAGAAGACCCGGAAGTTTCTATAGTATGAAAGAAATCATCTTATTTTAGATAATCCTGAACAACCTGTCACTCAGCAACATCGAAAAACCGCCAATCGTCACCCGAATCGCACTTCTGATTTCTCACTTCTTTTATATTAATGTGTTAATGTAAAATGTACTTTCTTTAGGTACAGGTACAGGTAATAAAGTATTTCTTTTAGCGGTTTAGATTCATCCGAATTGATAACAGTTTAAGTTAAAAAATATATCAACTTTTTTCATTATATTAGTTAGTAGAATGTAGCAAAATTTATTAGTTTAGATGAATTTTCTACTGTATTGTGAATATTTTTCGTTGTAGGTTTTAGGAGAGAATGAATGCAGTAAGTTCTTCATATATTGTAAAAAACTCATTTGCTTCTTTCAAAGGTCAAATACAATGACTGATTGTTATTTTATTTATGAAGTCTCTGGAAGTTTCTATCATATAAAAGTAATCCTCCTGTTTTAGATACTCTTTAACCACCTGTCACTCAAGAACATCGAAAAAACGCCAATCGTTTGCCGAATCCCACTTCTGAATCCTCACTTCTGATTTCCGATAATCTATCTGCATGTCGCCCTCCACACAGCCACCTACTTAAAAAGCCAAAAGGCCGACTCGAGACATGCATTATGCGTGGCGGAATTCTGGAATCAATCAACTCACTTTGAAAGGTTCCAAGTAACTAAATCGGAAAACCTAATCTAAACGCCCCGACTTGTTGTGATATATGCGGTCGCTCTGTGTGCCACGCGGAACACTTTATTTCGCACATGTCAGATAATTCTAAGAGAGCCATAAACTAGTCAACTTCGTGATACATAGTCGGAGACGATGCGAGCGATACCCGGCGATATTCTCAGCGCGGAATGGAGACACGAACTTTGGGAGATATATATTTATATGAAAATATGGATAGAGGAAGTGCAGATGTTGCCGGAAATGAGCAAAGTGATGCGTAAAGATCAGTGAGTTAAAGAGGCACTTCCAACTATTTCGTCGCTGTAAATAATTGAATGACTTTAAAGCTCCAGTTTTATTATTAAGCTCGATTTTTATCTTTAGCTTCTTGAAAATATTCTACACATCTTATTTAGCGTACAGAGTAAAAAAATATATAAAAAGAACAGAAACAGAGCATTTGTAAATAACAAGTCCACACATAGTAATCACAAACTAACAGATAGGTTCTTTTTCCATTCAGTCGCTGCAGTAGGGAGAGTATATTTATCCGTTATTGTTCCCTGGTAGGCCGTAAGTTTGCAGTGTTGGTGTATATGTTTGACTGCTTGATAGGTTGCCCCGCATTCACAATTGTTCGTGGGTTGTTTATTCCATTTATACAGCATATCTGCGCAGACGCCCTGTCCCGTTCTAATTCTATTTGCCGTCTTCCATATATTGCGAGGTAAATCGAAACCCCCAGGTTCCTCATGGATGCTTACATAGTCGAGTACCTCTGGAAGGGCATCTTCCCTCCAACCTGCATCCCATTCCCGGAGACCTCTGAAATCACTTTCATGCAACGCTTTCGCAGTCCTGATTGGTGGATGTCTGGATTTCAGTCTGGTGAGGCAAGCAGTTGGTATATACTCGTATTCTCGTAGGAGAGCTTCTTTCCGTCGGATATTTGACGGCATAATATGGCTGAGAGTTGGAAGCCAGTAAGTTGGTGTATATTTTATGCATCCCGTTATGATACGCATGCTCCTGCGGAGGTCAACATAAACTTTTGAGACATGGTGGCTGTTCATCCAAACTGGAGTACCATACTTAGCCACGCTGAAGACGAGACCCATTGCCGAATATCGTAAGGTATCGGCAGTTGCTCCCCATGAGGTTCCACAGAGCTTTTCCAGAATGGTTTTCCTCGTCTGAATTTTTGCAGCTGTGTTCTCTATATATTTCCTAAAAGAGAGCGTTGTGTCCAGTGTAATAGCCCGGTGTTTTGGGTTCGGATTGTACCTAAGGCGTTAACCATTCCAGAATATTTCAGGCTATTGATTAGCCTGTTTATTAGTCAGGTGAAAAAAGGAACACTCTGTTTTGCTTGGACTTGTAACTTGTCTCCATTTTTTATAATAAACATCCAAAGTTTCGAGATCTTTTTTTAAGATTCTCTTTGTTGCTTCAAAAGATTTAACTTTCACCGCTATAGCCAGATCATCGGCGTACGCAAATTTATAGGCACTTGTTGCAGGAAGATCAGCGTGTATAAATTTAAAAAAAGGACAGGAGCAATTACGGAGCCCTGAGGAAGGCCATTATTTAGAATTCTCTGTTGTAGCTTATTTTCTGTTGTAGCCTGTAATACCATCCAAATTCAATAATCATAGTTGGCAGTTTTCACACTGTTTAACTTATAAGATCGTATCTTTCTAATAGAATCCAGTACGTAGCATCAATAGACATAAGTCTAATGAATTTACTGCAATCTTCTGGTGTACAACAAGGCTCCATTCTTGGATCTTTATTGTTCATATTATTCATGAATGACCTAGTGATGTGCTGGATTGTACACACGTTTGCTTCCCAGATGACTTGAAGATATACTCGTTAGTGAACTGGCTTGCTGACTGTCAGGACCACAATAGACTTAAAAAATTATAAAAAAATAATTGACAATAATATCTATAGGGATCCCAGTACCTTCTGGTCATTCATTCGAGGCAAAACACTTGATGGGTGTGAGGAGGATGACTTCGAATAACATTACCTTGCCCGATGAACAAAGCATTGCAGATGCCTTTGCACAATATTTTCATTCTGTGTTTCAACCAAGTACGATCGACCAGCATGTTCTTTATTGTAGGGAAAATATTCATGACTATCATCCTATCAGCTTATTAAACAGCCTGGCTGAAATATTTGAATATATATATATATATATATATATATATATATATATATATATATATATATATATAACTTCATACTTGCACACATAGCTGACAACAACATGGTTTTCTTCCTAATAAGTCAACAGCTACAAATTTCTGTATCTTCTCTGAATATGTGTGGGAGGCAATTCTAAACAAACAACAGCTTGATGTCATATACACAGATTGTGCAAATGCATACGATAAAAAAACTGTAAGTTCTTGGTTTCCCAAGTGAAGTATTGTCATTCATAACTGCATACTTGCTCGCACAAACCCAAAAGGCAAAGATTCTGTCTTCTCCCATCATCTCAGGAGTACCCCAGAGTAGCATCATGCGTCCTCTCTTGCCTTTGATTTTTATTATCGACTTTCCCGATAGCCTGAGGACCTGCGTTGAGTTGTTGTTTGCTCAGGAGGCTCCGTCGTAGCCTTCACAGTCTGATGGCATTCTTGCTCTATCTGATTTATCTTTATGTGAAATGGAATTCAGTTTCCTTGTATCTCGCATATACTGCGTCAGTAAGGGCAAGTTCTTTAGTTTTACAAAATCATATCCTTACATTCATAACCTTCAACACTTATGGTATATCTCTAATGTCGTAGCTCTCATGTAGCTTTTAGAATCCCTTACATTTTTTTGCTACTAACTCATGGTCAAATTAATTCGCATCTTTCAATTTATATTGAAGTAATTTAATATTTAACTATTTGTTTTTACTTAGTATAACTCAACCTGTTTGATTTTTTAGCAACTCATCTTACTTCACATTACATGAAATTGCTATTCAATAACTTTGCGAGAACTTTATATAAACTTACCGATACTGTCTGTACTCCTACTTATTAAATTCAAAAACAATTATTAACCCCCAATACCTCCATTATGACGTATAATAGTTTCTCCTACTTGCCATTTCCAAAATACCTCCCCACAAACTCACGTTATTTTGTAGAGCCGAGTTATTTCGACTACAAAGGTTGAACACAAAGACTTCGACGGTGTACATTCTCAATTCATTGCTTCCTATGTAAACTCAGCAGAAAGTTGATTGTCCAATATATCCACATACAAAGTTTCAAATTATTATTCCATCGATGCTACGGTTACAGCAGCTATGCCATTGTTGCGCGTTAGAGGGAATGAAACATCTAACAATGCCACCCGATATTAATTTGTGCAAAGGAAAAGACGTACGTAGAAATTTATGCAGGAAGTTACTACGTGTATGCAAATATCGACAGATGACGGCGTAATAAGGATGCGAGGAAGTATAATAGAAGTTTCAGATATTGAGCAAACCTACTAGTTTCAAAATCCAAATAATTGACAAGGATTGTATACATTTGGTGTAGCAAGTCCGGGATCTTAAGTTGATATTTGTCCAACGTAATTATTGTTTAAACACTAAACAATATTAGATTGTAAGTATTACGTTTACATGGCGTCAAAAAGAGATCGATATCGCAAGATATTTCCAATATTATACCGGGCAGAGGAGATGTCAGGTACTAAAGGTTTTGGTCAATGAAATTTTGAAATGAGCCTCTACAGTTCTGACTTCGGAAATAAAGCAGAAAATTGACGGTCAAATATGAACTTGACATCATTTAAACATTTGAAGGCTAACACCATTTACTGATCAAGAGAATTAAAATATATTATAAATTAAGCGAAGCTGAGGAGAAGTATGACTGATGTATCTTTCAGACCGAATACAAGCTAACGTAACTTACTAACAACAGAACTATCAAAATTCCTTCTATCAATCATCCAACTTTTGAAGGACAGAACATCATTGCACGTCAAGGATTCAAACTATTTTGGACCAGAACATCGCTTCGTAAATGTTGAGGTTGAAAACCTCCTCACGAAGATACAATTAGGTGAATTTCTCGTCATAGTGAGAAAGAAACTTACTGAGGACGAAACCTTGGAGAAGACTGAGCTGCCAATAGATTCAATTATGGACTTACTACAATGTTGACTTAAGATCTGCTACCGGTTCTTCATGCAAGAACATGGATTGCCTATGGACTTCTCATTATCGCCAACCATGGCCAACATTTACATGGAATGGTTATAAAAGGTTCGAACAGTTCTTGGGTGTGAGACAACATTTAGCCTAGCTCACCCCATTGAGTATAACCGAGAAATGGAGGAAGAAGCATCCATATCTATTTTATGTTGCTCTCGCCAGGGACGGAGTGGATAAATTTTATAACAATACAGGGTGAATTTTTTTTTGATGATCAGTATGAGGATCTCGGAAACTAGCGAAGATAGAGCAATGGTTAATTTTTAGATAAGTTTGAGTTATATTGGGAAAGATTTGCAGTTTTACTGGCCCAATTGAATGACACTTTCGGATTTTTGTAAAAAGTCTTGGCTTACTAGATATTTTGAAAAAGAAATTGTGTCGAGTTAGTCAAATACCTCTAGCTCCTTTGTTTTTGATTTTATAAAAAAAATTGCAAATATCAAAATTGAAGGGAATTGTATCACGAATATGATTGTCATGTCCTCGTTTGCGTGACAGCTCTCGTTTTCGAGATGTGACACAAACTTATCTTTTTTTGAATTGAAACCATAGTTAGCTATGACATCAAAAAATCAGACATTTATAGAGCTTTTCAATGATATAAAACTCGATATAGTTATTCATAAAAATAACGGAGTTATGGATGCTTTTCTCTCTTATTTTCACTTTTAAAGTAGGTAGCCATGAAAAAGATTGTATTCAATTTCACGTTTCCTCATTTGAGAGTAATTCCATTAGTAGTGCTGAACTGACAGTCGATATTGGAAAGTTTTCGTGATAAAATGGAATATTCTAACGAAGAAAAACTGCATATGGGAGAATGTTATATCATATACTATAAAAATTCAGTTCGTGCAGCTGAGGAATACTTTCATAGATATTTTAATCATCGTCAACCTGCTCTATGTACATTTAAGAGGCTTTACAATAGTTTACGCAGATATGGATCTTTTACTAAACCACCAAAGGAACGTAATCAAATTAACGAACCAACACAAATAAATGTTTTGGCAATGGTAAATCAAAATCCATCTACATCAACTCGTGAGATTGCGGCAGAAGCTGGCACATCTCAACGAACTGTAGTTAAGGTACTGAAAGCGCACAAGTACCACCCGTACAAACTTTCATTTTCTCAAACTTTGCATGCTGGTGACGAACATCGACGTATTTTGTTTTGTACATGGTTTAGAGACAATCAAAAGTTTCCATTAAAGGTGTTATGGTCAAATGAAACTAGATTTACTAATTGCGGTATGTTCAATAGACACAATGAGCATATCTGGGCTAAAGAAAACCATTTCCATGTTGAACAAAGACGACCCCAGATAAAACTTGGTTTTAATGTTTGATGTGGTATCATAGGGTCTACTATTCTGGGGCCTTTTATCTATGACGAATCACTTATTGGGGAGCGCTACTTGTATTTCTTGCAATACACTTTTCAAGGCATGTTGCATAATTTGAATTTGAGAACTCGTTTAGGAATTGAGTGGTTCCAACGTGATGGAGCACCTGCTCATAACTCCTTATTAGTAAGACAACACTTAGATAATATCTATCCAAACTCTTGGATAGGAAGAAATGGCACACGCGAATTGCCACCCCGGTCTCTCGATTTGGCAGTTATAGACTTCTATTTAGGGGGTGCGCTAAAAAGCAAAATATACAAAAGAAAGTATGAGACAGTTGGTGACCTAAGTGAGGCGGTATTACGAGCAATTGAAGAAACTGATAGGCGGTCTGTGAGGAAAGCGGTAATGTCAATCTTAAAATGATGGAATTTTTATCTATATAACAATGGTGGACTTTGCGAAGATAAATTGTAACCATTATTATGTAGTTTAATTTTTTAGGTTTTTAGTAAGTACCTACTTATTTAGTTTTTTCGTTATATCTGATATACCTAATAAAAAAATGATTGAATTTGTTTTTGGAATAGTTATTGATAAATCAATATTTTTTATGGCTACCTACGTTAAAAGTGAAAATAAGAGAGAAAAGCATCCATAACTCCGTTATTTTTTGAACAACTATATCAAATATTATATCGTTGAAAAGCTTTAAAAATGTCCGATTTTTTGAGTTCATAGCCAACTATGGTTTCCATTCAAAAAAAGATAAGTTTGAGTCATATCTCGAAAACGAGAGCTGTCATGCAAACGAGGACATTACATTCATATTCGGGATACAATTTCCTTCAATTTTTATATTTACACTTTTTTATGAAATCAAAAACAAAGAAGTTAGAGGGATTTGACTAAATCGACAGAATTTCATTTTTTCAAAATAACTAGTAAGCCATGAGTTTATACGAAAATCCGAAACTGTCATTAAATTGGGCCAGTAAAACTGCAAATCTTTGCCAATTCCCCATACTGATCATCAAAAAAAACTCACACTGTATATTTGCAAAATTTACAAATCAAAATTTAATATCACTAATGATTCTGTAATGTAAGGTCCCTTCCATTATGTTTAGTTATGAATTACATTGGGAATCAAGAAAATAATTTTAAACTTTACTAGTTTCACGAAATGTTTTAAACAAGCTTGAATTGAACTTACTTATGAACGATATCAAGAATTTAGACATTTTAGAAGACAAAAAAATTCGAAATCCAAAATATAGCAATGAAACCGTTGATATTGTTTAACAGAGTTTTTGTTACACCACCATTATTATGTGTAATCAGAAAGACTGGTGCAAAATCTGAAAAAAATATTGTCATCACATTCCCGTACGTACAGCACTCATCAATTCGACTAACAAATACGTTCTCGAATGAATGAGAGGATGAGCCAAATGCAATGTATACATTTTCGGATATGATCGAGAGCATGGGACCCCGAAAACTCATTTCGGGCGAACTCTCTGAAAATTTAGGAATAATTTCCGGTAAATCAGACGGAATGTTCGACCAATTAGCCATCAATCAACTAACTGACTATTTCCACGTTCATACTCACAATCTACCATTCAATCGAGTTCATTATGTGGAAATTTTACAATTTATTTTACGGACCAATCGGGCCGAGTTGATTAGGTTTTTTTATATGCAAATAATTTGAAAAATGGAAACATATATATATACGTATATTAGTTCACACATATGTTGGATTACAATGGAAAGTTCCGTTAGGACTGTTTTTCATTCAAGTAAGTACTCAATTAAACATGTTTTAAAAAAATATACCCAACTTCCTCCTATAACTAAAAAGCTAAAAATAATTATAACAAAATACAACTCTAGCAAATAAATAACACATTCAATGTTGTTAGGTACCCAGGAAGTAAAAAATGTAAACATTAAAAGGTGCTCATTCTGTGCAAATTAATTACTTACTGATCTAGTATATTTTGAAGTCGGTGCCCAGTAAATCTAAAATCCTTCATTGCGTACTTTTCTACTACTTCATCAAACTTGATTGTTGCTGGGCACCGACTTCAAAAATATACTAGAATGGTAGGTAATTAGTTTGTACAGAATGAGCATCTTTATATTCTTTATTATTCCAGTTTAAAATTTACAACAAACACAATATTCATTGCAAATCCTACAGAGGTAATGAAACCTGTGCGTAGGCCTGGACAGAATTACCTAAAACTAAACATACGAGGGTGAATCAAATATGAACCGGACTTTTCTGTTTCTCGCCCTGTAGGTAATTCGAGTGGCGTGACGTCTCGATATATGTTAGGAAGGGATGTTAAGAAGAGGGGAGTTCGTCGGTTTGGCGAGGCGTAGTCGATGCGCTGTTAGTAGCATCATGACAGAGCAAGAGGTGCATACGTCTGTTGCGCATCGTGTTGTTATCAATTTTTTGGCGCGGGAGGGCGTTAGACCGTCTGAAATTTTGCGTCGACTATCTGCACAGTTCGGCAATGAAACACTTTCAAGCACCCAAGGGTACGACTGGCACAAAAAGTTTTCAGATGGTCGAGAGACAGTGGAAAATGAGCCTCATGCACGCCGTCTCACGACAAGCATCAATGAGGCGAATATCTACGCAATTCGTGAGCTGATTGCAGGCGTACTGCTGATCGATTTTCTGCACGAACGCCGTACAATTAATGCTGAGTATTACTGCGAACTACTCCAACAAGTGTAACTTGCCTATCGGCAAAAGAGACGGGATATGTCTATCCGAAGTGTGATTCTGTTGCATGACAACGCTCGGCCACATACAGCTGCATTGACTCAAGGAAAATTGAACAAAATGCATTGGGAAATCCTTGAACACCCGCCTTACAGTCCTGATTTGTCGCCATGTGACTACCACACGTTTGGTCCACTTAAAGAAGAACTGGGAGGCCACCACTTTGAGGACAACGAAGGTGAAGAAACGTTTGTGCGCAATTGGTTATCGACACGACCAGTTTCGTTCTTTGAGAAAGGTATTAAAAAACTTCCTATTCGGTGGGAAAAATGTATACATAAGAGAGGAGACTATGTAGAAAAATAATATGTATTAAAATTTGTATTGATCGTACCAATAAAATTTTTAAAACAAAAGTCCGGTTCATATTTGATTCACCCTCGTACATACTAACATAAAAATATAGTCATATAAACTACTATACTAAAACTCTAGATACTAAATTATATTGAAGTATTGCTAATTTTTTTATTTTTATACTCTGCACAACAATCATGTTGTATTGTAAAAATATTTAAGAAACATTAAACAAATATTTAAAAAACATACGACAATACAATAATAACAAAATCAAAAAAGGCACATTTAGTGTACTCACACAATTTCTTTCACACATGTATCCTTACTTTTGTAGGCATGACAATATATATGATATAGGTATATTGTTTCTGGTCGGGAACCTTCATCAGTTGCGCTGGAAAATTTATTTATCTATTTGATACATAACTGTAATTTAAGTAACCTAAAAGTTTAACGGGAGGACAGCAGTGACATGGAAGGGCTCCAGACTCGGAACCTTCATATGCTAGTTTCCCCGAAAATCATAGATGTCGGTCTACAGAGTTTTTTTTTTCAAAATATAATATAATTTACCAAAGTGTACTTTCTACGACCCTAGTAATAAAATAAATTCCTCCAAATAGCACAAGTAATGCTTAGTGTTTAGAACAATGTAAAAAGAATTGAGATCCGGCAGTTCAAAGGAGATAAACGACAAACGCCCACAACGAATTATGCAAATACACTTAGCCGTGTCGGCTGGCCCGAAACAAGACTGACCAGTAATTCAGAAGCGGGATATGCCAAGTTTCAGAAGTGCGATGCCGTCAATTTAATAGCTGCGGTCTCGTTTAAGTCACGCCTTGCTAACTTCTCGAACATAACGAGATGATAATAGAATCTGAGAAGACTGGGAGAACATGCAGAAGATTGGGATAGCACGGAGAACGTGGGGTGTATGAAAACACGTATCCGAGGAGTTTGATAAAAATGCGAACGTGATTGACGTGCTTATATTACGGATAATTTAACGATTGTCAGCGTCAAGGGGTAGATAAGATGGAATGATTGAATAACGGATGACATTAATTTAATTTGTACTGTATCGTTGGAGAGAAGTAATTGAGGAGACATTTTGCATGAGGTTTAAATGATTCATTTGATATCAGAAATGACAACGGTTTATGCAATATTTTTAAATTTATAACAATTTTGTTTATTGGTAAATTTTTTGGTGATTTTAAAGTTTCTTATTTGATTTTATTTAACAAATTTATTTGAATTACTCAGGTTTTCATTCAAGTAGTAAACAAAGAAGTCAAGGACAATTGGTGAAAAAGTGTCAAAGCGAAAACTGAAGAAGATAAGGATCACACAATATACGCCACTCTATTTATAGTTAGGAATATAACACTCATATTACATTAGTATATTTTGTACCACATTAAAATTTCAAATACTTATTTATTGCTAACAAAAATAATTAGAATGTATTGGCAAAATAATCATAGACCTGCTCACGAGTCATTCAGCAGTTACTTGTCAAACGATCTGACCAATATTCGATTTCAAAACTATTTTCGCAATTTTAGATATCTATCAAACTCTAATAGGTTATCACTTTTGTTTATTTTTGTTCTAATATTCAGGCGCTAATCTTTCTTTTAACATTCTTAAGTTAATGCTCTTCAAAGAAATAGCACAATCAAATATACAGGGTGATCCAAATGAAAAACATTCGTCATGAAATACTGTATTTTTATCAAAAAGGGATATTTAGTTATTTACCTACAAAGGGGTTGCAAAGGATTTTTTAAAAATATGGCACTGAAGCAATGACTTTGGTTTTTCGTTATAGCTAATAAATTTCTTTTTCTATTTATACACAGTGTTCGAAAAGTCCGAGTTTGGCTGATTATCTCGGCAGGAAAACTTTTTACAAAAATATGGTCAATACGAAACTTTTAGAATTTTTTCCTGCCCACAAAATGATCATGACCTTGACCATGACCTTCAAGGTCAAATCAAGGTCAAGTTGTTTTTTTAAATTAGAGCACTCATTTTTGACACCGGAAATGAATTGACCATTTTTTTCCATTTGAGCTTGAGGATCACCAGAAGTCAATTTTGGGTCAAACTTTGGGCTCGTAAAACGGGCATTATGTGCCTAATAAAAATATTTTTTGACAGGCATATAATTGTACAAAATTCATTATGACCATTGCGTAGCCACGGTAAAATAACAAATGTCCCTGTCAAAAAAATCTCTTTCTTGGACCTTTAATGGTATAGTAGGACTTCAATTTGTCCCCTGCTGACCGTCAAGGTCAAATAGAAAAAAAAGTTCAAGAACATATTTGATCATAAATTTTCCTGTGTCTTCATTTCCGATATCAAAAATGGGTGTTCCCATTTGAAAAAATCAACTTAACCTTGATTTGACCCTGAAGTTTATGGTCAAGGTAAAATCCATTATGACCATTTTGTGGCCAGGGAAAACTTCTAAAAGTTTTGTATTGACCATATTTTTGTAAAATGTCTTGCTGCCGAGATAATTAGCCGTACTAGGACTTTTAGAACACCCTGTATATGACACTTGTTACTTTTCTTTTAGAAGTTTTTTGAAACGGTTCAGATCGTACTCAGTTCAGCAATCCAGTGAGACCTAGGACCTAGGGAGTAAGTAGGTTCTGAAACTCCTTTATCAGTAATATAGAGAAGTTTAGAAGCAGGCAGATTGAAGCCCAGAGTTTAGACGAGAATTTCAGTATTTCACTTCAATTCAAAAAAAGATAAGTTTGTGTCATATCTCGAAAACGAGAGCTGTCACGCAAACGAGGACAATCATATTCGGGATAAAATTCCCTTAAATTTTGATATTTACACTTTTGTTATAAAATAAAAAACAAAGGAGCTAAAGGGATTTGGCTAAATCGTCAGAATTTTGTTTTTTCAAAATATCTAGTAAGCCAAGACTTTTTACAAAAATCCGAAAGTGTCATTAAATTGGGCCAGTAAAACTGCAAATTTTTCCAAATTTAACTATTGCTCTCTCTCCGCTAGTTTCTGAAATCCCCATACTGATCATCAAAAAAACTCACCCTGTATATATATGTATATATATATATATATATATATATATATATATATACATATATATATATAGCTGTTAAGTGGTTTCTTGGAATTCATCCGCGTAGTTGATCGATTGTAAAATGACGACTTTTCGACAGAGTCACACCTGCCCTCTTTCGTTTGAATACTGTACAGTACAGTATTCAAGTGACTAGAAGCGAAAACAGAAGGCTAAGAGAATTATGCGAACCGACCTGAAGAGGGCAGATGTGACTCTGCCGAAACATCGTCATTTTACCATCGATCCCGGCAGAGATCAGTAACTTAAATTATCAATTAATCGGTACTAATTGATCATCAAAAAATTACAGCTTCCATCACCGGTTTCTATTTAAAAACTCATAAAATAAGCATCACCGTAACACTCAGAAAACAAAAAAAATACAGTTACCAGATGTGCTTTTGACTTTCGCAACGGTTAAGCCAATAGCTCTAATGAGCCCATATTGTGGAAAATATAAAAAAATCTTCTCGTTCTTCTGAACGACTAAAGCGTAACGAAACAACTCCTGAAACTCCCGAACGGAGTAACTTCAACGACTCGAGATCTCAAGTCGGCAACTTCCAGGCAGCTTTACGCTTAACGCTATCCAACGGTTTGATGCGAAGTGATCCTAGATTAGCGAAGTGAATTGAAAAAGCCCATTCTTCACGAGCCGTCGCTCCCGCCAACTGGAGCCCCGAGAGAGGTGCGGAGGTGGGGGAGATTGAGCTGAAGATCCGGTTACGGCGGATGGATTGAACTCTTTACTACTAACGACTTAATTGTAGGGAACTGCTTACGCTTTTTCTCTTTCACCGCCCGAGATATTGCAGCAGTGAATAAAACTGAGATCGTTGGGGCTTACTTCCATTTCCACTGCTTTAGAGTTTTTAGTCTGGGAGGAGCTCTTGTAGGTAATTTGTAGATTTTTTTAAGCTCAGGCACGCTCTATTTGGTATAGTCTAAGTTTAGTATTGTTTTGGTAAAACAATAATGCTACAGTAAGGAGTAAATGATTAAAATTTGGTAAAGTTTGATGAATGTTTTTTTATATATACAGATATATATCCACATATTTAGAACTATATCATTCAACGTATGACAGCCGTTTCGAACCAGGAGTTCTCGTCAGATACGCTTCCTTGAATACACTGACTGTTGTCTTACTGATGTGTATTACATCCAAGTATTTCACTTTAGAACTTGTCATTCAAGGAAGCGTATCTGACGAGAACTCCTGGTTCGAAACGGCTGTCATACGTTGAATGACATAGTTCTAAATATGTGGATATATATCTGTATATATATTTACTTATGTGTTTTTATATAAAACAATCGAACCATCTGTCAAGAGTATGGTATATGTTATAGCATAGTATGCCTTCATATACTTAAATTACTCAATAGACGGTAGATGTCACCGACATCTATTAGGTTCAGTAAACTGACTGAATGTTTTCTTCATCAGAAATTAAGCCTGTTAGGCTTGGTCAATTTGATCAGCGTAAACGTCGCCCTGTGAGAGTTAAATTAGATAGCGAAGATGCGGTTCCCAGTATAATCCGGAAAGTCAAAGGACTAAGGAATCATAGAGAATATAGGAACAAGCCTATATCAATTACCTTTGATCGTACACCTCGACAACAGGATGCCTTTCGTATACTAAAGGAAGAGCTGAAGGATCGTGAAAAGTCTGGGGAAACCAATTTACGAATTAAATACATCAAGGGCGTTCCTCAGATTGTGGGAAACTAACGAAGCCCAACAGTCCGCAATTCTTGGTGGGTTACTACCAGAATGTTCGCGGCCTTAAAACAAAAGTTGATACGATTTACGCGTTGGTCTCGGACTGCGAATTTGATTTGATTGCTCTTTCTGAAACTAACTTAAATTCAAGCGTGAACAACAGTGAACTCTTTTCGACGCAGTACAATGTTTACAGGAAAGATCGGAAGCTTGATATTGTTGATCGTGTAAGTGGCGGCGGCATACGTTTAGCAGTGAATACCAGATTTATCTCAAGTGTTGTGAACTGTACGTATATGGATACCAGCTTTCCAGAGATCGATCTTCTTGTGGTTAGGTGTAATTTTTGGCATAAATCATCATATGTTGTAGTTGTATATATTCCACCTGATATTGACCTGAATTCTTTTGAGCAATTTTTTGAATCTTTTGATCAACTAGATTTTGTGTGGCGGAATGTCTAGATAATAAAAGTCAAGTGGATGTTATTTACACCGACTTTGCAAAGGCCTTTGATAAATTGGATCACGGTGCTCTACTTAGTAAATTGGCTAAATTTGGATTCGGTAGTCAACTCATTACTTTTTTAAATTCTTATTTTGACAACAGAATCCAATCTGTTTTCTATAATGGATTTAAATCAAACCAATACGTTGCTACATCAGGGGTTCCTCAGAGGTCAAATCTGGGACCTCCGCTGTTTCTTCTTTTCATTGATGACTTAACAAGTAGGCTAAACTATAACAATTTATTATATGCTGACGATTTAAAAATCTTTGTTTAGATTACAGGTATTGATGATTGCTATTTTCTACAAGAGAATCTTAATGTTGTTAGTGACTGGTGCTTGCAGAATAATCTACATTTGAATGTGTCTAAGTGCAAAATAATGTCTTTTACCAAGAAGAAAGCTTGTCTAGATTTTAATTATATGATAAGAGATGATTGCTTTCCACGCGCAACTTTAATTAAGGATCTTGGTGTGTGGTTTGATACTAGGTTGAATTTTTACAAACACATTAACCTTAAACTTGCCGAAGCTAGTAAATTGTATGGCTTTATTGTCAGAAACTGTAAATCGTTTCATAGTATAGATGCTCTGAAAGTACTTTATTATTCTTTCGTATGCTCCAGGCTAGAATATGCCTCGATCGTCTGGAAACCATTTTATAATTATCAGAAGTTAGCATTAGAAAGTGTACAGCGAAAGTTTCTTAAGTATCTATGTTTTAAAATTGATGGAGTTTATCCCAATAGAGGAGTTAATGAGCAACTTATGTGTAATAGATTCAATGTGGAAATTTTCGAGCTCACTTTTCTATACAAGCTTCTGCATAATAAAATAGACGCAATGAACTTGATATCACAGCTTGATTTCAATGTAGCTTCTGTTTTTCTCAGAGATCCAGTGGTTTTTAGGTATAGTCGTTACAAAACTAACTTAGGCATAAACTCTCCTGTTTTTTGTATGACACAAAACTTCAACATCATTTGTAGGGAATGTGATATTCATGTAGACTCTTTGTATGTTATTTTGGGTAGTTCCGACGCTTTATTTAGTTTATAATTTTTAACTTTATTTTTGATATCGCAGTTATCGAGTATTTGTTTATTTTGTTTATTTTTTTTCTGTTATTTTTTAGTACATTTTGCTTTCTGTTTTT
The DNA here is from genome assembly GCA_034190945.1 of Octodonta nipae. Lineage (NCBI taxonomy): Eukaryota > Metazoa > Arthropoda > Insecta > Coleoptera > Chrysomelidae > Octodonta > Octodonta nipae. The sequence continues at coordinate 2,637,518 of CM067219.1, forward strand.
TTTAAGGATGCTTTAATATTTTACTGTTAATAGTTTTTTACTCTTGGGCAATAAAGCGTTATTTATTTATTATTTATTTATTTATTTATCTAAATTCTTTTTTTGTTAATTACTATTGGAGTCTTTTTTCCATTTTTTTTTAGTTTATCAAAAACAAAATGTTGTGTGGGATCCAAAATCGATATTTAGTAACGTTAAATGCCTAGAGTACATCTAGGCCGAATTATTGGTTTGCGAGAGGTGGGTTTTTCAATTCAAGAAATCGCTAACCGCATGTACAGAAATCCAGCTGCTGTTATGAGAAGTTGACAAGCAAATTTTATTAATTGTCTTCTACACGTTGTTTGTAGCATATTATTGATTACTTTTACGTTTTTTTTTTGTTATGTTGCAAGAACACCACAATCGAAATAAAACGAAGCGTATGAAGGAAAACTATTCTGACTTCGTTGGCTTTATATTTAATAAATAGTACCTGGGTGACCGAGCTTCACTCGTAAATTCAAGGTTTATCTTAAACGTACGTATATCCAAATAATCGGACATTTGCTATGTAAACTAATTTAAACTTCCCTAACATAATATTTTGTTCTTACATTTCTTATTTACATGGTGTTACTACAATTCAACGCCCCCCTATATGTGCAACTTCTTATGAAAAACCCATCCAAACATTTTTTTCTATCATTTTTTTTATCACGCTACAATTCCACTCAATTCCATATTCCAACAACCCTGTATATGCGACCGCTTTTGGCCATTCTACAAACACTTTCGTTTCCAAATTCTTTCATTTATATTGTAACATTTTTGTAAACACTTTGTATAACTATAATTCCGCTCCACCCTATATATGCAACTTTTTATAGGCTACCAAATAAAACTTATTGTAAATCACACTGAATAACTATAATTTCACAACATCATATGTTTCAACTACCCTGTATGTGCATTTGTTTATAGCCACCTATTATATATTTTTTTGAACCACCATGTATAATTATAATTTCAGTACATCCTTTATTGCAACCAATCTGTAAATGCAAATGCTATTAAGTTACCCTGTAGGTATAACATTCTATTAACATTTTCTTAGCGACCTGCATAACAATACTTTTACTGCGCCTTGTATGTCAGCTATCATTAATTTCCAACTGCTTATGGGGTACCCTATACAATTATTTTTTCTCGCTTTTTTCTAGCCATACTATAATTCCATTTGAGGCTATATTTTAATCATCCTGCATAGCAACTCTTATGGACCATCTAACATATTTTTTTAGACCCTGTATAATTATAATTTTACACTACCAATTCGTATTATATGCATCAAATTAACATGCGAAATTATGAGATTTTAATCATCCAAAAATGGCCTAACATGCCAATTTTTCCACCTTGAAAAATTGAAATGTCCAGCTATAAAAATGTAATGCTAGGAAAATATGACGGAGGCATAAAATAGTTACCTGTTCGGAACATACAAATACAATATTATAATTCCAGTATATCCTATATTGCAACCACCCTGTAAATGCAAATGCTTATAAGCCACCCTATTCTATTAACATTTTTTAGCGACCTTGCATAAAAATACTTTTACTCCGCTCTGTATGTCAGCTATCATTAATTTCCAACTGCTTATGGGGTACCCTATAAAATTATTTTTTCTCCCTTTTTTTCTAACTATACTATAATTCCTTTTGACGCTATATTTTAACCATATCCTGCATAGAAACTCTTATGGACCATCTTATTTTGAAATACCCTGTATAATTATAATTTTACACCACCAATTCATATTATATGCATCAAATTAACATGCGACATCATGAGATCTTACCCATCCAAAAATTGCCTACTGTGCTAGTTTTTTCACCTTGAAAACTTGAAATGTCTAGGTATAAAAATATAATGCTAGGAAAATATGACGGAGGCATAAAAGAGTTATATGTTCGGAACATACAAACAGAATTTTTATTGAAAAAATGTTTAAAAAAAGTTTCTCTTTCAAATAGGTCACAAAATCACCCTGTATTAAAAGAATGTTTACAACAGGAGTCACTCTTACGTAGGTTACCAAATTACCCTGTATTGAACGCCTTGAAATTACAAAGTAGCCGCCTTGATTGTCAAACTGTCAATAAATTTTTTAATAATTTAATTTCTCTGTAAAACGATTTTTCCCAAAGATTAGAACCTCGCCAATCGATTTCTATACATCGAAACTTCCAAATGCGAAAGTTTCATAGAAATTGTTAGAGCCGTTTTCTAGAACTCAATTACATATATATATATATATATATATATATATATATATATATATATATATATATATACAAACATTGCTCGTATTATAGTATTAGATAAAGCCATTGACAACGAAGTCAAAATTGTAATTAAGGAACAGCCAACTCCTTTACCGACATGATTCGTCTATTAAACGGCCGGCTCAGCCTACTCCTTTATGGGTATGGTATATCAATAGCATGAGAAATTCCAAAGACGAACCAGAGTTTGACTTAATTATAATTTGAGCTAATTCAATTATTTTTCAAAAATTACAGAAGTTATAATTATAACATTTGTCCTTTATTCCAAACCGGTACAGCTCTAACGATTATAAACAACTTACCTTAATGCGTGTTTTTCAGTTCCATTGAAATTATATAGTCAATTTTGAAAATAATAATTTCGATGCTCATGCCTTATTAGAAAATAGCACAGGTCTGCAAAAAAAGATCTTTGTATTGTTCTAAGGAAGTGAAGGGTCATTTCCGAAGTAATTTTTCATGTAGAATCCAAATCCAGTATCCAAATTGCTCTAACACGTCAGAATTTTGAGATATCCTAACCTAAAAGCGCAAAAAATGCGAATTTCGACTATATTTGAGGTTATGTAGCCTCGCAATATACTTTCTTCTAAAAAACAACCGATGACACCTCAAAGTGTAAGTCTTGGGCATTCAAATGCCGTTGAGTTTGCTCAAATACCTTAATTCTGCATTGAGATATTTCATTTTGAATCCAACATATCCAACATAAAAGACGATATAAAACGAGAAATTTAGAAGATAAGGAAAAAAGATTTCATAAGGATGAATAATGAGAGATACGGGGACAAACGTTGAAAAGCACCCCGGTTTGTGAAAGGAAAGGAAACTCACGTTAAAAAGCACCCTGGTTTGTGAGAGGCAAGGGGACTCACGTTAAAAAAGCACCCCGGTTTGTGAGAGGCAATGGGACTGACGTTAAAAAAGCACCCCGGTTTGTGAGAGGCAATGGGACTCACGTTAAAAAAGCACTCCGGTTTGTGAGAGACAAGGGGACTCACGTTGAAAAAGCACCCCGGTTTGTGAGAGACAAGGGGACTCACGTTCAAAAAGCACCCCGGTTTGTGAGAGGCAAAGGGACTCACGTTAAAAAAGCACCCCGGTTTGTGAGAGGTAATGGGACTCACGTTAAAAAAGCACCCCGGTTTGTGAGAGACAAGGGACTCACGTTAAAAAAGCACCCCGGTTTGTGAGATACAAGGGGACTCACGTTAAAAAAGCACCCCGGGTTGTGAGAGACAAGGGGACTCACGTTAAAAAAGCACCCCGGTTTGTGAGACACAAGGGGACTCACGTTAAAAAAGCACTTCGGTTTGTGAGAGGCAATGGGACTCACGTTAAAAAAAGCACCCCGGTTTGTGAGAGACAAAGGGACTCACTTTAAAAAAGCACCCCGGTTTGTGAGAGACACGGGGACTCACGTTAAAAAAGCACCCCGGTTTGTGAGAGACAAGGGGACTCACGTTAAAAAAGCACCCCGGTTTGTGAGAGGCAAAGGGACTCACTTTAATCAAGCACCCCAAAGGAAACAGTCCTTAATACGTCCACGTCGTTCTTTCTGGGTAGCGCTAAAACTAAGGTTATTACAGTTTGTAAGATGCGATGTTAATTGAGGGATTAGAATTGTTGGATTTCACTTTGGAGTTTAAGATACGTGGATTCGGCGTGAGTTTAGGGTTTGCTGATTTGCAGGAAGAATAGTTCTTGAACTTTTTTACCGTTTGTCACCCCTTTTCACCCCCTTTAAAGTACTTGGTGGTCAGTTTGGATGCTGTAACTTTGTTTACATCGCTTTCTTACACTTGAAAGTTCATTTATATGAAACTACGCCAAAAATATATGGAAAGTCAAAAAGTAGAATACATTTATATGGATTACAGCGATTTTCAGCCCCTTTAAGGAACTTAGGGGTGGTTTTGGATGGTGATACTTGATGCATATTGTATTCTTACTCTAAAACACTCACTTCCTTTAAACCGCTCCCAAATACGTGGAAAAATAAAATATAAAATACTCTTAGGTCGATTTTAACATTTTTCACCCTCTTTTTGCTTCCTTCACAGCTATGGTTTTGGGTCCTACAACTTGATGTACATTAAATTTTGGTTTTAAAGATTCTATTGTTGCAAAACAAAACGTTATACAAATGTGAAAACTTACAATGGAACATAAGTATCGAATTTGGGAGTCAAAGACTGAAGAATGATGTGGATTTTGAGAAATTGATGAAACACGAAAACTTCAAAATGAAATATCTCAATGCAGAATCAAACTATTTAAGTAAACTCAACGGCATTTGAAAGATCAAGCCTTACACTTTGAGGTGTTGTCAGTTATTTTTTTAGAAGAAAGAATATCGCGAGGCTACATAACCTCAAATATAGCCGAAATACCCATTTTTGCGCTTTTAGGTTGGGATTACTCAAAATTCTGACGTAATAGAGCAATTTGGATCCTGGATTCGGATTCTACATGAAAAAATACTTCGGAGATGACCCTTCACTTTCTTAGAAAAAAATCATGTTGACCTGTGTAAATTTTCCTTTTGATTCGTCAACACTGTGAATAGGGCTGTAACCCAAATCTATTGTAAAACAATCCCAGGTGTTTTCCGCCCCCGTGTTTTCTTGCGCAATCTTCATAATAACGAAACTATCCGCAAAAAATCTGTTACAACTTTGCCATTATATATGCATGTAAGCAAGTCACCACATAAGGTTTCAAGTAACAAGAAAGATGTTATCTAAAGAGAAAACTAGTACGAGGAAGCCGAGTTAGTTCGTGGAAACAACAACATCAAAACCGCCAAGAGAAAATTCGTCGCCTTCGGGAACATAAAACCTTACATGCGATGATGTTTAGAGAACGAGACAGAGAAAATAAGTTGTTTTCCTCATATACATATTACGAGCTCTTCAGAAATATGTTTAGGAGATATTATATGTTGTTAGAAATTGAACACCTTACAGGGGAAAACAAAAAAGTATTGTGCCAGAAGTGTCGCTGGTTCTGATATAGAGTAAATTAGTAATTAATAAAATGAAAGATCCTCAACAAATCAATTTTTACATTTGAAGGTACACAGTTTATGAAAAAAAATTCAAACTCCTAGGCGTAAAAACATCCCTTAAAAAATTTAGGATAGCGTGATTTTCTGCGCTTAAAAGGGTTTTCAATTCTGTAATCAGCACTATAGGAGTTTTTGATTTTTGGAGGTTGGAAATGAAAAAAAAAAGACAGAATTTTCTGAAGGACCGGTTCTTCATGAAAGGAATACCTATGGGCTCCCTATTATCACCAACCATCGCCAACATCTACATGGACTGTTTCGAAGAACATACAATGAAGACGTACGAGAAGCAGCCTCAGCAATGGCTTTCTTATTGGGCAACACAATGAGAGAGAACTACAGGCATTCCTGGAACACCTAAACCTATCCCAGCTATCCATTAAATTCGCCATGGAGAGGAAAGAGAGTGTGGGTATCTACCATCTAACATTCCTGGATGTCAAAGAACTAGGACCGAAATCAGAAAGGCTACACATACTAGAATATATTTAAAGTACAATTCCAACCACCCATCACCAACGAAAACTGGCATCATCAAAACATTAATCCGTACAGCCAAAAATATCTGCAGCACACCAGAAATCCTCAAAGAAGAACCAGTGAAAGTTAAAGAAGACCTTTTGGCGAATGGAGATCATTGACAAAGCTTTGAAGAACTGGACAAATCACCTACGCAGAAAGAGGAGACCAGGATAACAACTCTATTTTTACCGTATGCTAAGGGCTTGTTGGAGAAACTCACACGAATTGAACATAGATATTCAATCAAAATGATTTTCAAGAGCAACAACACCTTGATGATTACAAAAGGCCGGATGCTCCTACAACACCAGATAGCTGCATATGCCTTGTTAATGTGGCAATCTTTACATTGGAGAGACAAAGCGACCACTGGACATCAGGATTAAGGAACACCGAACGTAGAAACATCATATATAATCACGAACGAGAATATAATTAGCGATACCAGCGTCCAAATTAAAAAGATTTGGAAACCCCTTGTTCGGACAGGTACGATGACGCTGATTGGATCAGATAAGACCCAATGACCATGACTGGCAACGCAAGACCAGTTAAGGGTATAAACACGACGGATACCCTGAATTTCCTATCATTCACCTAATGACGATGCCAGTGAAAGGTTGTGAGATCAATCATTTCAACATGATGGAAGGAAACTTGGAAAAATGAAATTATCAATTGTTTAATCCGTAAAACTGGGTTTCTGTTCTATTTTTTAAATATTTTGATTTATTTCTATTTCAATTACAATTATAATTTCAATTACAATTATTTGAATTACCATTACAACAATTTGTGTTTGATAGGTAATTCTATCTGCTATTGCACTTGTATGTGTCATCATCATCACCATGACAAGCCAAATAATAATATAAAGGGATAACCTATCCTATGGACAAAAATAAAAGATTGAAACATATCAAACATTTGAATAATAATAAAAACTAAATGTTAATTATTTCATTTAATATATTATAGTTAGTAAAGATGAATTTACTACAAACTTCGATGAAAACTTTACTATTTCGAGCATTTTTTATTTCTGTAGGCAGCATATTATAAAGTTTTGGACCCTAGAAGGTTGGAAACTTTAGATTAATAATATTATAGTTAATAGGTATTTGAATATTTCTATTTGTTCTACTACGTGTATTGTATGTATGTTTAAAATATTTAAATATATTGTTCGTTTTATGCACATATGAACAAACAACTAGAATATACAGCGATCTAATATCTAATGTCTTCAGAGTAAAGTAGATGTGTGTGTGTGAAATAAGTTTTAAAATAGAGTTTTGTATTGTTTTCAGTTTCTGTATTAAATTGTTATACATGCCACCCGATACTAAAATTCCATGTTATATAAGAGATTGTATAAAAGTCCCCTTTACAATTTTTAAGGACTTCACACTTAGAAATTCTCTCAAAAGATAAAATTATGTATCAGCTTACGAATTTTATTGAACAAATAATCAACATGAGGGCCCCACTTAAGGTGTCTGTCTATAATTATGCCAAGGTATTTTGTATAGGATGTTTCTGGTAAGTATGATAATTTATTGTTATATCAGGAAAGTTAGGTCTATTTGCAGATGTTAAAGAATAAACGATATAATTAGTTTTGCTCCAATTTAATGATAGCCTGAACGACTGCAACCAGTTTTGTAAGCTTAGGAATCCATTTATTGATTTGGTTTTTAATTCATCCCAAGTTTTTGCTTCAAACACAAGAGCAGTATCATCTACGAAATTGTTAATCCACCCGTGTCCAATTGCAGTAAAGAGTTTATATATGTTATAAACAGAATTGGACCTAATAAGGCGCCTTGTGGTATCCCTATTTTATTTTTTTGTTTCTTATTTACTTTAACTATCTGATATCTTTCATTCAGATAACTTTTTATCACTTCCAATACTTTGCTTCTAATACTGTAATGTTTTAGGACACTTAGTAGTTTGGAATGGGGAACAGTGTCAAAGGCTTTAGCTAAGTCAATAAAAAAAATCAAACACTTGTTACCAGTGTTTAGGGTTTTGAAAATTTCAGAAACTCGACCAAGAGTATTGCTTGAATTCCTATTTATAACATCGGAAAACACTAGAATATCCATTTTTAGAATGCTAATTTGATTAATCTCTTGCTTTATTCAGTGTTTTACATGATCAATATTAGCTGGTTTGAAGATTTTTTATTTAAAATAGCCCCACAAAAGACCCTTTTCAGAGTTTATTTATATTTGGGAAGTGGCCCGTCTATTAGCCGGATCTGAACCTAATATACTATGGTATGTGTTCGATTAAGAACACTAGAGTTTCTATTTAGCCTCCTCTAAGTAATTTATTAGCATTCCATCTCTGTATTATACTTATAGATTATTATCTTGTTTTATTTTTAGTTTTAATAATTATATGAGTAAAATGTATGTGTAGAACTTTTTCATATTTCCATTTTTTCCTACATACGCCTTAACTTTTTTTAACAGAATAAACACCAGTTACATTTAAAACCCACCTACCTCCTCGAAAAAGTTGAATCCATACTTTTGTGAAATACAACTGAAAGCAAGCAACCCAACGCGAAACTCCAATATGTAGTTCCGAAGTTGGAAAAGACCGATATTAAAAATTGAATAGTCCCATCTAGACGGGAAATGGAAGTATCAAGTGGCAGCGTTAGGAGGGACTTTATCAAGACTCCTGCTAGACATTACGGGGGGAGAATCTGCTACTTAACGGGGGAAGAAAACACTGTTTAAGGGACCTATCCCTTTTATAGGTCGCAAAGTTAGCGTATGTTTGAATGCTATCCGTAGAGATAAGGACGTAATGGACCTTTTGCCACCATAAGCTTGTTCATTGAACTTGAGAATGTGCAATTTAGTCGCAAAGTCTGGGGGATGCAGACAGAAAATTATGGAATAATTAAGCAAATTCATTTTGAAGATTTATAGGTGAGACAGTCATTTCAATTATAAATTTGGGGATTCATGTATAGGTGAGAAAGATATTCCAATTATAATATATTCTTGAGTTTCCCTTGTTACTCTAAATACAATAATCACAAATGTGCTAGAATTTTCCAAAAAAAAATATTTTTGGATGAAAGGTAGGTAATAATTTTTGACAGCCAATTCTGGTTCAAATCAGTTCTAAATAAAATATAGACATACTAAAACAAATCTACTCTGAGGTAAATTATGTTTTTAACCGACTTCCAAAAAGGAGAAAGATCAATTCGTCGGGTATTTTTTTTCCGCTTTTTTTTTGTATGTATGCTACCTGATTAATTCTCCTGTGGTGCACAATTTTGAATGAATATGGTCTTGTTTAATAGAGTATATATCCGGATTGGTGAAACTTAAAATTTTGGAAAAGAACTCTATTGGTGAAGTGATAAAATTTGTGAATGAACACATGCGTGCATGGAAATCGACCAATATCCCTAATATTTTAGTCGATTTTTCGATAACTCCTTATGGATGTGTATAGTTTTTTAACGTTTAATCTATTAAGGAAGATCCTTAGGTGATCTCATATATTTTTCTGGGACGTGCAACTTGCAGTTTTGCAGAAAATCAGCGAAAATTCCAAAATTCTTATCAAAAGTTTCATCGAAATGAAATAACGGACATTTCCTCATAAATATTTTAATTCCAACGTAATAGTGCGGTAATTTTAGGTACTGGAAGTTTTAATTGCAAATTTGAAAATTTTCTATGTACATCTCAAGCATATAGGTAGTAACGCATAGTATTTTCGACTCCTTAAATCAATGAGTACCAAGCTCGTTTTGTTTGTATACCAAGCAAATATCTATTTAAATGCAAATTTTTCCATTTTGCGAAGACGGTGCTTTTGGTTGTCACATTCTCCAGACCTAATAAAACATTCAGTGACAACACATGTCAAACTGAAAATGCTATTTGGTGCGTTTATAGACAGGGTGTTTAGTTAAAGCAAACAAAATCACAAAGTAAAGTGATAGAAGGAGTTGCATTTATGTGAAGATTGAAATATAGTACGGACTAGAATGATAGTGGTCCGTAGGCAGCTGTATATACAGGATGGTTGGAATATAGGGTGGACTGGACGTTTGGTGGTATAAAAATGTTGCAAAAAATGTGAAATTAAAATTATATAGGGTGATTAAATAACTGTTATATGATGTGGACATAAGCAAATCATATACAGGATGGTTGAAATATATGCTGGAGTTGAATTATATTTATACAGTGTGATTAAAAATTATTTCCTTTATAGCCCATAAGAAGTTGCATAAAGTGTGGAGAGGAATTAATGTTACACAGGGTGAAAATATAAAATGTTAAAAATTAAATAATTTATAGGCTAGCCCACAAGGAGTTATATACTATGGTTGAAATATAGGACGGATTTGAGTCCGTAAATATGGGATGGATTCTACTCCGTCTTATAGTTTACAGAAGGCAGCTAACAAATTTATGCTTGTCCGTGGGCAGTCGTATGTACAGGATGCTTGGTACATAGGTTGTAGTAGAATTATCTATAGTTATAAGGGGTTGTCAAAAAAAGTTGAAAATAGGTTACATGGCGTAGTCCATAAGGCATAAAGTTATTTTGGGCTTATTGAGTCAACGCGTACTAGTACATTTTGTTCGTAAAGATTTATTTGTCAATTTAAATCAGAAAGTATCATTGTGTAATGTTGAGGCTTTCGATATTACTTGGTTCTGTCTATTAATGTAATACATATAAAATAAAAAATAAAGAATGAAAACTACCTGAGTTTAAAAAAACTAAAAAGTTGAAAATAAAACATTTTAAAATGTAACCGACTTCTACCTATAACTAAAACTTTAACTAGTAAATAAATAACACATTCAATGTTGTTAGGTACCTACCCAGGAAATAAAAAATGTAAACATTAAAAGGTGCTCATTCTGTACAAATTAATTACCTACCAATTTTGTATATTTTTGAAGTCGGTGCCAAGCAACAATCAAGTTTGATGAATTAGTAGATAAGTACGCAATGAAGGATTTTAGATTTGCTTGGCACCGACTTCAAAATATACTAGATTGGTAGGTAATTAATTTGTACAGAATGAGCACCTTTTAATGTTTACATTTTTTACTTCCTGGGTACGTAGCTAACAACATTGAATATGTTATTTATTTGCTAGAGTTGTATTTAGTGATCCGTATTATATACTGTAAATAAGGAAATTCTGATTCAAGGGATAAATTGTGCAAAATTAACACATTCCTCCCTTATCTTCAACACTATAGAGCCTAAAATATTGAAAAATATACATATCGGTTATATGAACCCTACAGGTAAAATAAAGAAAAAATACTAATAATAAATTTGGTTGACAAATTATAGAATAAAGTGAAATATATTACTTTTCAAACGTATCATGTCAAATATTAAAAGGGTTCATTCCAAGGAATAAAATAGTTTTTTAACGATATTAATAAAAATATTCTGAATTGGCCTATTTTTTCTCCCCATTTGTCTCTGAAATTATAATTCCACCAATTTACAAAAAAAGGAAAATATGGCTTTACAGTAAAAATAAACCGAAAAGAGTGATATGAATCTTTGGTGGCAGATGATAAAATTAAATGTATTTTTTTTTCAAACACATGATATAATTTATCAAATGAAAGGGGTATAATGATTTTTTTCAAATTTTTTTAAATTACTAGTTTAATAAATATTGACAATTATATACATAAATAGACACATTCCTTATCTACGAAACTATTCAGAGTGAGATTTTGAAAAAATAATTTATAATTAAAAAAGAACTATATAACATTTTTAATCGCCCTATATAACTGTAATTCCACTCAACCTTATATTCCAATCATCGTGTATATTTAACTGACATTTTCTGTAGCCTTTTGGATAACTGTAATTATACTCCGTCCTGTAACGCAAATATCAGCTCTGTATAACTATAGTTTTGCTCCACTCTTATTTCAACCACTTAGTATACGCAACTACTTATGTGCGACCCATTACAATATTTTTTGAACCACTCAGTATAACTAATTCAATTCCAACTTATATTCCAATCATCCTTCTATGCAACTGCTTATGTATCACCTAATTTCACATTCACACACATGCACACTTGCAACTGTATACCATACAGAAATGGAATGTTTTCTGCATTTCATGCGACGATAAGCCCCTTAAATTACCTTCGTCTCTAAAAGAAGACTTCAACTGAATCAAAATGAAAACCATTGCAAAATCATATTTTCATTTTGCAATCACATCAATAAATATAAAGCCATTGACAAAGAAGTCAGAATAGACTTTGAAACGTTTGGTATTCCTGCAATATACGTAGTTTTATTTCTATTGTGGTGTTATTCCCCAAAAAAAACATAAAAGTAATGTCATTTAAATCATCAAAGTTGCTGAAGCAGTTTATGAGTAATCACTGAGCATACATAAAACAAAAACGTGACGCCGAATTGGTAACCTCCTCCTTTTTGAAAGTCTGTTAAAACGTAGGTCTTGAACCCTAGTGTAAAAGTTAAAAAAAACATATAAAACATGATTTTTTTTTTGATTTTTTTCATAGGATCATGTAGTATATTGCAATATACTGCATTCAATCTAAATTCATAAGACAATCGGCCTTAAATAGCATAGTCGAAAATACCAGAATTCGATGGTCACTTCTGTTTGTACTTATTTTGAAAACATTATGGTAAAGTTCTTAGGTGTGGTGGAGAAATCTAAAATATCAAGTAATGAAAGTAAAAATTCAATTATAATTATGATTATTAATAAACGATGAGGGTTGCGATCAATACGATGTGAAGGTATTTCGAGAAAATAATTCTCAGCACTAGGCAGCAATTAACCGAGCCCCGATGAATAAAAGCACCATGTCGATATGTCCGTCATTTATTTTGACGAAGGTAAAACGCTGTTCTTGATAACAAAACAAAGCGTGATTTAATTTGGTTTTAATTATGTGTGTGGGGAATAGTATTAAAATTCGTAAACTTTTAATATACCCTAAACTTAAATTACCTATCTTATACGAACAAATGGAACTAAACGGTTTATGGCCGAACTGCTTTTTCATTTGACTGAGATTTTCAATTCGATAAAACTTTATTTTATTTTATGTCTGTTTCCAGATAAATAAAAAAACTTCGTTAGTTATATTGATTAGTTTTTCGTCAAATAGAGGACTTAAAGTTAAGAAAAATGTTAGAATAAAGTCCATTGTAACTTGTTAAATCTTTGTGGGTTTTGAACGATTATAGTTATATTTTCGTTTACTAGACTAGAGCAAGGGACGCTGGATTTGAGTGAGTGTGGGAAACTTTTGGAGGTCGTGGGAAAAAACGGCATTCTTTGATGACTCCAACCACGCTCCTCGTCACTTGTCGTGTTACGTCGTCGGGGGGTCAATGAGCTCGGGACGATGACCTCAGTCGACACGGGACATATTGTTGGTGTTGAGAGCTGATGTACGCCATAGACTTGGGTCAGCGACATGGGACCTATTGTTGGTGTTGATAGATATCGTACGCTATAGGACCGGGTCTGCGCATCCAAATCCACCTCTACAATATTTGGGAAGCCCATATTTACACATATGAATGAATTGGATAACTTGAGATTTCATCTGTTTTGACACCGATACTACACACTTAAAATATCCATACCGAATCGACCCGACCCGACCCCACACTACTCACTGATTCGATCTTGAAATCCTAATCCAATGCAGATCTCTGCATAAGAAACAGGGACCAGGTAATACATTGAGACTTTCTTTTATCATAGTATATCAATAATATATAGAATATAAACTAATATACAATACCTGCATAAAATTTTCTGTTCGTTCTAATAAAAATTTGAATTATTTTTCTGCCATACATAAAACTAGAGACTTGACATACATCAGAAGTCATAAAGAAGATCGTTAAACTTGCCATTAAATTTATGTACTACATAGCTTCATATTATAAAGTAAATATTTTACAATAATATTTCTGAATAATAATTAAAATTTATTGAGTGGAGAAGCTTAACATGTAAAACTTCAAAATGTTGTATTCATGAATTAATACTGCTGTATTTGAATTATCTTTCGTCACTAGATGGCGTCACTGTTAATTGAACAAGAAGGAAGAATGACTTGGACTTGGTTTAATCACAGATCACACAGGTTAAATCCTTAGTATCGCATTGTAGACCATATACTTCCTATAAGTATACTTCTGGACGTAACGTACCCATTTTTCCACATTTTTTTTGGCGTTGATGCAGAATAACCAACAGTTTTGTTTCATAGTTGGTATCTTGACGCTTATCGTTTTAGATGTCATTTCACATTTGTTATTTGAAATCAGAAAAAATATAAACAGAATAACAATCATCAAGAATTATTTTCAAAAATGTCGAAAAGTTGTTTTACATTCAACAGGACAGATATAACATATCTAACCTAATCTTATTATATGAACAAAGGTCATAGTTATATAATGTGTAATGTTCTTCTTCTTCTTCTTCTTCTCCTTCGTCCAAGGTTGTCCCTCTCGGGACGGGGGATGACTTCGATCTTTCGATCTTATTAGCCAGTTACAAGTGGTTAAATTTTGTAGACAATTTTTTTAACTAATACTCCGATTCACTAAAAATATTGTAGATAAAATGATCTTCAGAATGAAAATGAAACGTAATTCTTCTAAATTTCGTAGATGGGTGTATGATTATATAGATAATTAACAAAACGATATTTACAGAACGAGGGGATCTTAGACTTCAGGCATTATCACTATTTCTATTAGTTCGGCACTATCACTATTTCTATTACTTCGGCACTATCACTATTTCTATTACTTCGGCACTATCACTATTTCTAAGAAATATATTCACTACCTGAGCGTCTTTTCACTTTATATAAGTGTCTATTGGATGCCGATGGAAACCTTAACCCTAGAACGCACACACACACGACCGGCCACCCCGCCATCTTGCACCAAAGTCCGTGTAATGTTCTGAATATAAAAACCGGGTAACACGACAGGAAAGGTACCTGAAATTTACCGACTTAGAGTTAGGCAATGTCATAGATATTGTCGTTTTTGGTTTGGGAGCATTTGGTTCTTTAGAGGGGTGTCCTACTGGATCTTTTGACTTTAGATGCAATCGATACAGATGATGATGTTGCTGTCATTGGTATGAATTTCAGATTTGACGTCTAATTTTCAGCTGCAGCAACTTTCTTAGATTTGACCGATTACTTTGCTGCTCCTTTGTAGTCATGTTCTCTTTGTAGTCGATGACCTATTGCTATAAGCTGCTGGTTTTTGAGTTAACTTGTATACTCTACTTCCAGTCCCAGATTTTCTGGTGTCTTTGTGGTGTTTTGTTCAATTGATTTCAAAGTACCCTTTCTCTGCAATTGGGTGTTGCTTCTATGGGTGTCAGGTTCAATAATTGCATAATGGGATACTTAATGATTATGTTAATTCACAGTTTGTCAATTACCACATGTTGGCCAGGTCCTCTATTCACAAAAGGTAGACTTGCTGGATTTTAATGTTTTACTTTCAAATCATTTTGTGTTGATTCAATATTCAGAAACTTATTTCTTAGTGGGTGTGTCCTTTCTCGTTTTTTTGGCGTTAGGTGCAATTGAAACATATTATGATGATGTAGTTGTCATTGATTTGATTTCGGAGATGAAGTCTTTTATTCAGCTGCAGCAACTTTTAAAGATATAGCCGATTGCCTTACTGCTTCCGCAGCTGACGATTTCTTTATCGTCGTATGTTTTTGCTAGAAGCTGCTCGCTTTTCGTGTAACTTCCTTGCTTACTTATAGTCCCAAAGGACTGAGGTGCTTTGTCCAATTGATGTCTAAGTAGTCTTCTCTACAATTGGGTTTTGGTGGTATTAGCGTCATGTTTAATAACTGTATTAGTTTTGATAATTTTTATTCAAAGAAGGCAAAATTCTTGTTTCCAACATTTTACATTTAAATTAGTTTGTGTTGTACGATTTTATTTCTAAATTTAAGTAACAATGTCATTTATTGCCCGCTGATATAGAGAACAGACGTTTCCAGTGCATTGGAATGAATGAATTTGATTTCTCAGTGTATAAAACGATTCCTTCCGATACCAATAAAAGCAGGCCTTTCTGCTAATCTCTACCGAAAGGCTGTAGGGAATAATAATCAGCGATTAAGCAGCGTAATTATCAGATTTTATTGTGTTCGGTATCATGAAAAAAGCTTCCGTTAGCTACTATCCTTTCGTGTCTGAAGAAGGTGGAAAGCACCCTTCGGCGTTGAATGCCCACGAAGATGCCGCATTTTCAGGGGTTATATTTTCTTTTTTTTTACTCTTTCACGGAGGTTTTTTATAGGCGATTATGCGGCTTTCATTCATCACTGTGTTTGAATGGAGTTTTGTAATAAAAGTACGCGATGGTTTTTTTTTTGTACCGAAAAGGGGTGATAATTTCACCAACACGTTTTGATTATCTGAGCGACGTAACAAAAATGGTTTATGATTGTTAGACATCGTCATAATTGCGATATAATCTTTCATTTTTCGGTTTTAAGTCTTTAAATAAAAAGAAATACATAACAACAAATGGAGAAATATTTACCCAGTATCAAAGAAACAGTCAAAACAGTTTAAAAGTAAAAAAAGATATGATACGAAAATAAAAACATATGTTTGATTATTTTATTGCAAGGTTGAAAACAGTTATTATACAGGGTGTAAACGATTTGAGTGTAAAGATTTTGAGGATCAATACTTCAGGTCAAAACAAATCAAAAAGCTTTTCAGGAATATCATATAGTTTGCCAAAAAAGTACAAGTTAGGTAGCCTTTATTACAGTGAATAATAGACTACTTTCGGCTTCAAAATGCTTGTAAAGATAAATATGAAAATACTCAATAGCCTATACACCTGTAATAACTGTATTAACAAAGAAAATTAATATTTAAACTCTAAATATTCTGTTACAGTTTGCCGTACACTTCTCCGAACAGATGTGGCAACATATCATCTAACATGTCTTACTCAGTACTGCAGCTGACCGCTACCACAATTGCTTTTTTGCTGCACCGGTTCTTGTGAGAAAGTGATTTTTGCGTGATATTCGACGTAGCGTTCGTGATTTGATTTTTATTTTAAACAATACATTGGAAAATAAATAAAATCGGTTGTGAATTATGAGTTCAAGTGAATTAGTTTGTGACAAATAGTGACAAGTATACAATTAGATCAAGACCTGACATGTTATTAGTTTGTGGGGAAAGCAGATAGCAAGAATGTTGAATTTTGAATATTTATTATAAAGAACCGTTTATTCTCCAGAGCCTTATCATAACGACATCCTGTAAGTACCTGTGTATTTATTTGTGTAACATAAGTATTTATTAGTATTTATTTTTCGAATAATTTGACATATCAAAGAACTACATATAAGAAATGTTTTGTTTAATATACTCTGTATCGAATTATGTTTGTATCATCCCTTTTTCAACTTCAGGCATAAAATAAATAGGCAAATATGAATATTCATTTCAATACATAGATATTAAAAAGGTACATTTTTGAAAATAATATTTCATAAAATTTTATTTACCTAAATAAAACTACAGGCACTCGAAACTATGTAATTATTTAATACAAAAAATAACAGGTGTTCATTTTTTTGTGTGAATCATTCCTTTACTATTCACGCTACAAGTTCATCAGATTTTTAGCGCGACGTTGTCACATTGACAATAAATTACTTAATATGTATTTCGAATTCTCTTGCTTATTAAGGCTTTTAGTTTAGTTTTTTGTTTTATTTGGTGTGTAGTATCTGCACCTAAAATATATGC
Organism: Octodonta nipae; assembly: GCA_034190945.1. Classification (NCBI taxonomy): domain Eukaryota; kingdom Metazoa; phylum Arthropoda; class Insecta; order Coleoptera; family Chrysomelidae; genus Octodonta; species Octodonta nipae. The sequence continues at coordinate 2,655,321 of CM067219.1, forward strand.
ACTCAAACTATTTACACCCTGTATAATACTGAATTGAAAGTTTATAATAAATACTTTCCTGTTAAAAATGTGCAGTTACAGTAAACAAAGTTGTAACTTTTTGCTTTATAATTATGTCATCTCTACTTGGAGTTTATTGAATGTTTTGGGAGTAATATATACAGGGTGTAAACTGAATAAGTGCAAATATTTTGAAGAATAACTGTTAAGGAGAAAATATATCAACCACATTAATAATTGTTGACTTGATTTTTACAGTTAAAGAAAATTTTCCAGTGAAAAGTCTTCAGAAACCAAAATGTAGCTACTAAACAGCTCATACAGCTTTACTAATCAATTTAACATTGACAAACCACTTTTTGATAATTAAAATTAAATCAGACTGCAACGCAAATTGACTGAAAAGAAATTACAACATCTCAATATCTCAGATATATCTTCCAACGAATCAAGCGTCTGTATTCTTAGTTTTTGTATTTTGTTTTGTTTGCATTTTAAAGGCCAATTTGTGTTTAATTTGTCTAACCGAATGATTTTAAACTTTATTATTGTGTTTCTGATAAATTAAGGGATGTTGCTGCAATGGCAAAAATTTACTTAAATTATATTTTGGATTTCCATGCTTATTAAAGTCTATAGAAAACAGTGGTATAAGAATATATAAATCGATAGAATAAGGATGTAAAATAATTAAGAGGGAAATTTGTATGGGAAGTAAGTTATTAGGGAAATTAGACAAACTAACAATTTAATTATCACGGATCAAACTAAAAATAAAAGTGAGAAACACTCACATCAAATGACACGAAGGAAATCGGGGACACTTTTGCTGAAACATACAACATAATAGAGGAATAGAGACACTTGAACCCAAGCCCTCTACTTTCCTGACATCTTTTGAACAAAACCTCGTGCCTCGATTGACCTCCTTAAGTCCAACTCTTGCTGTGATCTGATTGGTTCAGACAAATCTTGCCGTTATCTAATTGGTCGAAGGCTATTCAACCACACTTCCATGCAAGAGGCATGATTCTGATTGGTCAGTAGATATACCAGTCAATAAATCATATCCATTGGTTCGACGTTATGTCTTGCGATGTTTTGGTTGGTCAATTCAATATTGGACTGAATTTTGTTCGGGTTCAGGCTGGGTAGATATTTGTAGTCATCGATTTCAGTCATCATTAGAGCATGGAATTCTTGGACACAGAACACAATGAGATGGTAAACACACAAAGATAGCTCAATACAGTTACTTACTGGTACTTGAAGCAGTTTGTGTTGTCATAAAGTCGGTACTCAATTCAAGGGGTAATTACAAATTATATTGTCGGATATTCTGCATTGCTTCAAGATACTGTCATCCAAAAAAACTTAAATAGTTTCAAGCTTCTAATGCAAATTTTTAATTCATTGTAGTAAGTCGTAGGATATTTTCAGCCCTAATATCTTTAAGCAGTTTTTTGGACTTCAAGTCTGTTAATGGTGCACTCGATATGTTTCAAAGAAAGTATGTCTTCAACATAAAGAAAGTTTCAAAGAGGTTTTATCAAATTTTAATGTACTTCCTATAACTTCGGTATTATTTTGCAAACGTAATGGAATTATGGACTTTCATAGTGACAAATTATCAACTCCCTACAACTCTGTGTCCTGTATTGAAAAACGAAGAAAGAAAATATAACCTAATGAACTTAAATGAATGCAATTATTTTGGAATCACAGATAGCATTTTTTAAACTTGACTGGAACTCAAATTAGCTTAATTAAATATCTACTGCAAAGATAGTTTCACTAGGAATCCTTATATGAATAATCCAGATCAACAATATCGACGAAAACCCTAAATCCACATTTGTGAATGGGAAACTTAACAGAAACGCCTCTCTATCTGCATTTGTTTTCCCTCATACACATCACAGGTTCAATTCATGAGATTCCCTACAAGAAACTCATGTGAATAAGAACAATATGGTGTCCTATTCTGGATTCGGGCCGATTCCTGGATGCATTTGCGCTCCAATGGTTTGATTTAGTTAAAGGGATTAATTCAGGGAACAATCGTGGTTAAAGTAATCCTCTTGTAGAACTGAAAGCTTTACTCTAAGGGATAGTAGTAACTATTCTCAATATAAAGGACGTCTCAGGAAATTGGCTACTAACAAATGCGCTCTGATCCTAGTGCATTATGGAATATTTAATTTTGTGGGTTTTAAAATTAAGGAAATTTGTACTGTTGTAGATGGAATTGGGACAGATTCGTAAGAACTTGTTTATTTTTAAACTAGGAACCACATTTTTTAGAACAAATGCATGGAATAATCTTCTACCACTTCTGTTCTATTAAGCAATTTTTTCTATAAATATTGTTATACCTTTCATGAGCTCGCACAAAGTCATTTAACTACCAAATCAAATTATTTAGTAATTCTCGAGATTATATTAATACACTAACCACTGTGGTAATTTTCACAAATGATCTCGAGATGTCGTATGAGCATACAAATCAATAATTTCCAGCTTGCAACACTGAATTCTTCAACTACCACAACTGACTTTAACTTAGTTCACAAAATCGTTCATAGGATTCTTATCTTCTCTATTTTTCTGGAATACAGCCGATGTCTCAATCTTGCTGTTGTGTTAGTTGTTCTTTCTACAAAACTCTCAAAGTTATGTTTTGTATAGCTCAGTTGATGTTTGAAATACAGTTTTTTGTCTTTTTTGAGTAATTATTAATCCCAGTTTCGATTCTCATTTATACGCATACCAGTTTGGTTTGTATATCAGCGTAAGCAGACGTTAATAATCCTACCTTCTAAATACAAAGAGAGAAAGAGAATGAGAACGAGAAAGAGAAAGAAAAAGGCAGTGAGGAATAAAATGAGAATGAGAATGAGAATGGGAATAAGAATGAGAATGAGAATGAGAATGTGAATGAGAATGAGAATGAGAATGAGAATGAGAATGAGAATAATAATGAGAATGAGAGTGAGAATGTGAATGAGAAAGAAAATGAGAGTGAGAATGAAAATGAAAATGAAAGTGTGAGTGATAATGACATTGAGAATGAGAATGCGCCTGAGCATGAGCATGAGGCTGAGAATGAGGGCGAAAATGAAGATGAGGATGAGGTTGAGTATGAGGATGAGAAAGAGAACAAGAACGAGAAAGAGAAAAGAATTTGAAGGAAAAATAGAAAAATAAAATGAAACAAGAAGAGAAAACGAAAGTGAATAAAAGGAGAAAATAAAGTTAAATAGAAAGAGAAAGTGAAAGAGAAAGAGCAAGAGCAAGAGCAAGAGCAAGAGAAAGAGAAAGAGAAAGAGAAAGAGAAAGAGAAAGAGAAAGAGAAAGAGAAAGAGAAAGAGAAAGAGAAAGAGAAAGAGAAAGAGAAAGAGAAAGAGAAAGAGAAAGAGAAAGAGAAAGAGAAAGAGAAAGAGAAAGAGAAAGAGAAAGAGAAAGAGAAAGAGAAAGAGAAAGAGAAAGAGAAAAAGAAAGAGAAAGAGAAAGAGAAAGAGAAAGAGAAAGAGAAAGAGAAAGAGAAAGAGAAAGAGAAAGAGAAAGAGAAAGAGAAAGAGAAAGAGAAAGAGAAAGAGAAAGAGAAAGAGAAAGAGAAAGAGAAAGAGAAAGAGAAAGAGAAAGAGAAAGAGAAAGAGAAAGAGAAAGAGAAAGAGAAAGAGAAAGAGAAAGAGAAAGAGAAAGAGAAAGAGAAAGAGAAATATTTAAAGTTAATAGATATAGAGTTTAGCGTAAATTCTTCAGAAATATTTGTGGAAACATAAACTCTTACATTACATGATAGACAAAGAAATAAGAGAGAAAACTGTATCAAAAACAGTACAGCTGTTCTTGACATAATTGTGTTCAAAGAGAACAGACGACAGTCAAGTGTTACTCTTGAGTTTAATTGTTCAACTTGTGCAAACTTTTCAGGAGGTTGCGAGCTGTACGTATCTCATTGTAAAATACGTAAAATTGATATTCATTATACTTGATGTTTAAGATTGATATTAAGACAAAAAGGCAAAATATATGTTCTTTTGTGAGACAAACGGACTGGAAATTTAGTAACATTTATTTCCGACATTTTATTGGCGGTTTTAAATTATACACATTTTCAAAGAACTTCAAGTCATAACTTTAAAAATATCGAAGAACATTAAGCGATATTAAACCCAATGGTGAGGAAAATAAACCGAATAGCCATTCTTTCAAATGAAAGAAAAATGTAAACGAAAGAACGTCATTTCGTACGATTCACTGCGAACGAGCCACAGTTATACAAAGTCATCGAAAAACCTCTTTCGTTTCTAATTTCCGATCTAGATTTTATCGTCAGTTAGATATGTATTATGAACCTGTTCTGACAAATGGCAGGATAATTAGCCATATAAATAAGCACTTTGATTGATCTCTCTTTCGAATCACGAAGAAAAGGTTCTGCGATGCCATTTAAAGTCGCATTCTGAAATCAGAAGTGGGGCATTCAGATTTCAGAAGCGGGGCAATGCGACCGGGCAAGTGGAGTGACGGGGGGTGTGCAGCGAATGTGTTTGTTAGTGCCCTCTCTTGTGATTAATGATCTTTTAGAAGGCCAAATGTTATTTTCATTCCTGCCAGACGACGAGAAATGGTCGGCTTGAATCGTAATAATGTTCAGAACGGTATTATGCAATTTATGTCGTTCCGTCAAATGTCAGCTTTACGGAATTGTTGGCGTAAGTTCAGATGCGGATGGGAATTTGTCTGAGGACATTCGCTATTAGTGATACCGTATATAGTTCTTACAAAAACTTTATTGGTATAAATGGATATGTTGCTGTTTGGCTCTAGCGGACTCATACTAACGAACTCTCTGTTACAGTTCGGTGAAAGAAAATTCTCTTGTGTTTATATTTACTGTTGACAACAATCCTCTTATAATTATCTTCCGTACATAGCTAGCAATTTTGTTATCCAAAAAAGGTTTTTATATGTAAACAACTTTTATCTCAAAAAATTAAATGTTTCCCGGGTATATGTTACGTTATCTTCTTTACTATAGCAATTTGTTCATGACTTCTGTTGTTTTTAGCTTGCGGTTTTAAATGTTACAATCTCTTCTGAAATAATAGATACAAGTGTTGTTAATGATGGGTTAAGGATTGTTTGGTTAAATTATCCGACAGACTGTTACACTACTGGAGAGATGGGAGGTTTGTTAATTTATTTATTCCACCGCGAAGTCCCATATTGTCATTTGTATATAAGATTCAGTTCCACTTAAGCGTCCTGTGCCACCTTGACTAAACAACTTAACAATAATTATTGGTAGGCATACCTATTAGTTATTGATACAGTTTACGAGAAAGTACTATTTCTTTATTCTTGAAAAAATTGAATATACAGCATGCCAAAACTCAAGTTAATAATTTTCTCACTTATAGTGAATCACTTCGTATTTTATTCTACATCATTCTCAATAACTAAAATCGGTAGTTTCAATGTAATAACACGAAAGAAGTATTTTTGGCAATGGTTTGTTGAAGAAGTTGGATATCTATTGAGTCGAAACATTTTTGAGATAATTTGGAAGACTTGCTAACACATAGTCGGGATTCAACCCACCTTGACCCAAACGTTTCTGTAGTTCTTCCTCTTTTGCTTCATAAATTGTTTCAGCTGCTCTTTTTCTAATTCTCTACTTGACCTGTTCCTCATTGAAGGCATTCATGTAGTCAACTTTGGCGAGTTCAATTTTGGAGAAATAAGCATCAACAAAGCCCCTTGGATCCAAAAAGTACTGCATACATATACAATTGGGGTTAGATTATCCCCATATTTTACTTTCCCTTTTTTCTCTAACGTATTTTTGATGATCGGTAACCTCTATTTGCAGTCACTTTTAAATAGTCAATCTGAATTTATCGTTTTAATTTAGTATGATATGCGATACTGACGGATACGGAAAGAAATTAATTGGCAAAAATAAGTTAAAAAATACATGCGGATATATTTTGATAAGCAAACCAACAGAAAGGTACATATTAACAGATGAACGTAGTAATCTACGGTGGGATGTTAGACTATAAAATCTAATTTGTGTTAAGATGAAATAATTGGGATAAATTAAAGAAAAGCAGAATTGTCTAGAAGTCAGAGGACTTGAAAACTCTTTAAAAAATTAATCTTTTTCTAACAATTAAAAACGTATAGTCAATGATGTTTAAATGATAATATTTATTTGAATTACACGTTCTAGAATATCATTATTTAGGACTACAGTGTAATAAAGAGGTGGAAGGGCGGTCTCAGATCAAGAAATAAACTAAAAATCCGTAAGAGGCCCCCCAATGTTCTGGTCCTTAAATATCCGTACGGATCAATTTTTTTCATCTTGTATATGAATACAAGAACTATATATTTCTCAAAAAAAAACAGTTTGGGATTATTGAGTAACAAAAGTATATACATTTAATTAAGGTGTATAGATAAAAGATATTTTTTCCTATAATAATATATTAAAAAATAGTGACATGAATGACCTGTTTTTTGTAAGAAGCCGTCACAGCTCACATTAGACAGCATTTTTTTCCCAGTTTAATAGATGATTAATTTTATGGATTTATACTTAATTTTAGTATAACATACACAGTAATTTATGGATATAATAATTAAAATATATTATTGAGGTTGCCAATAGTGATGCAAGTAGTTAATAATAATTAAATTCGACGTTTTTTTTAAATATGAATATATATGTACTTATTAAGTCCATTTCAAAAAGCTGATGAATTTAATAATGATTTATAATTAATAATTTGAGGTTAATGTTAAAAAAAATCAAATTCAGAAAGGGAATTTATCAGTTTTGGGTTATAGAAGATTGAAATGTATGTAACTGCTAACTAAAAAAGTCAATATTTTTTTAGCATATACAATTTATTTAATATTATGTAAAAAGTCTTTTATCAAATAGTTTAGTACTTCATATGACAAACAGAAAATATTCCCAATTATCTATGCAATAAAGGATGAATGAAGTTATATTCTCAAATAATAGATTTGTCTCCTTCGAACACATCTAAACCATCAGAAAACACCAAATCAGTCTATTGACACTTATGACTAGTCTTTCGAAAATTCTAGATATCGGGCCTTACATTTCGCGTCTACAAATTTATGACTAGAACATAAGCGTTATTAATATGTATAAAACATTTAAAAAATATATAACCGACTTCCACCTATAACTAAAAAGTTAAAATTAATTATAATAAAATACAACTCTAGCAAATAAATAACACATTCAATGTTGTTAGGTACCTACCCAGGAAGTAAAAAATGTAAACATTAAAAGGTGCTCATTCTGTAAAAATTAATTACCTACCAATCTTGTATAATTTTGAAGTCGGTGCCAAGCAAATCTAAAATCCTTCATTGGGTACTTATCTACTAATTCATCAAACTTGATTGTTGCTTGGCACCGACTTCAAAAATATACTAGATTGGTAGGTAATTAATTTGTAAAGAATGCACCTTTTAATGTATACATTTTTTACTGCCTGGGTAAGTACCTAACAACATTGAATGTGTAATTTATTTGGTAGAGTTGTATTTTGTTATAATTATTTTTAGCTTTTTAGGTATAGGTAGAAGTCGGTTATATTTTTTTGAAGATGTTTTAATTTCAACTTTTTAGTTTTCTGAACTGAGATAGTTTTTATTCTTTATTTTTTATTTTGTATGTATAACCTTAATAGAAAGAACCAGGTAACATCGAAAGCCTCAACATTAGACAATGATACTTTCTCATTTAAATTGACTGGTAAATCTTTACGAACAAAATGTACTAGTACGCGTTGACTTAATGAGCCCAAAATCTATTTATGCCTTATGGACTACGCCATGTAACCTTTTTTCAACTTTTTTTGACAACCGTTTATAACTATAGATAATTCCACTCCAACCTATGTACCAACCATCCTGTACATACGACTGCCCACGGACAAGCATAAATTTGTTAACTGCCTTCTGTAAACTATAGGACGGAGTAGAATTCATCCCATATTTACGGAGTCAAGTCCGTCCTATATTTCAACCATAGTATATAACTCCATGTGGGCTACCCCATATTTTTTTTCATTTTTAACATTTTATATTATCGCCCTGTGTAACATTAATTCCTCTAAACACTTTATGCAATTTCTTATGGGCTATAAAAGAAATAATTTTTTAATCACACTATATAAATATAATTCAACTCCAGCATATATTTCAACCATCCTGTATATGATTTGCTTATGTCCACATCATATAACAGTTTTTTAACCACCCTATATAATTTTAATTTCAAATTTTTTCCAATATTTTTATACCACCAAACGTCCAGTCCACCCGATATTCCAACCATCCTGTATATACCGCTGCCTACGGACCACTATCATTCTAGTCCGTCCTATATTTCAATCTATCTCCTTCTATCACTTTACTTTGTGATTTTGTTTGCTATAACTAAACACCCTGTCTATCAATGTACCAAATAGCAGTTTAAAATTTGACATGTGTTGTCACTGAATTTTCTATTAGGCCGGCAGAATGTGACAACCGAAAGCACCGTCTTGGCAAAATGGAAAAATTTGCATTTAAATAGGTATTTGTCTGGTATACAAACAAAACGAGCTTGGTACTCATTGATTTAAGGAACCGAAAATACTATGCTTTAGTACCTAGATGCTTGAGATGTACATAAAAAATTTTCAAATTCACAATTAAAACTTCCAGTGCCTAAAATTAGTGCACTATTACATTGGAATTAAAATATTTATGAGAAAATGTCCGTTATGTCATTTCCATGAAATTTTTAATAAGAATTTTAGAATTTTCGGAGATTTTCTGCAAAACCGCAAGTTGCACGTCACAGAAAAGTATATGAGATCACCAAAGGATCTTCCTTAATAGATTAAACGTTAAAAAATTATACACATCCATAAGGAGTTATCGAAAAATCGACTAAAATATTAGGGATATTGGTCGATTTCCATGCACGCATGCGTTCATTCACAAATTTTATGGCTTTACCAATAGAATTCTATTCCAAAATTTGAAGTTTCACCAATCCGGATATACACTCTATTAAACAAGACCATATTCATTCAAAACGGTGCACCACAGGAGAAGACATTAGGTAACATACATACAAAAAAGCCAAAAAAAATACGCGACGAAGTGAAAATTTCCTCCTTTTTGGAAGTCGGTTAAAAGTGGTTTGTATCCTCATTTAAATTGGGAGCTATTGAGTTAATTATTGAGTTTAGATGATATTATTAAACGAACATCAATCTCGAAGGATTGATATTTGTTAATTTATCAATTATATAAAAAACATAATGATATTGGTCGCAATCGATAACTTTTAAATAGTGGTTTTAACAAAAATAAAATAACAAAACTTTAGAGTTTATTTCGATTAAAATAACATTTTCCTAACTTATATAATTCATATTTAAATTAACTCAGATCTTTTGTTCAATTTTCCGAATTTTTGCAAGCTTTATTAAATTAATTCAGCGTGTTCACTTGAAGCTAACCACTCATAGCTTCACCACATCACATACCGCAGTAGTACTCCATCAATTTCTCAATTAAACACCCCCAGAACAACAAGCTGACCGAAGAGAGCGCACCACCGCGGTAGGACCGAGAGAGCACTTGACGTCATCCCGCAGAGACATGTCAATCGTGCACGTTTATTAACCCAGTCAACTGAATCGCTGCCTCTGGAAATTCCACCGACGTCCAGTTCGGGATAGCGGAGTTCGCTCTGGATGAACACGGTGGAAAGAGCCATGCCAAATATGGCACGCTGCGATTCTACATGAATGGAAAATATGAGCTTAGAATGTTACGCTACATACGTTTGTTATTACTTTCGAGAAACATCAAAATTCAATGAATTAAACACCACCAACGACATTATTGAATAGTTTAATAAATTTATTTAATTTAAAACTAAATCAATTGTAACAGCAGGTAGATTGTGATTCATACAGAGAATTTGGTTTATTTTACTTTCAGCCTAAGGTATGAACTGTCTATTAGAGGAAAGTCAGTTATCATTACTGTTTCTTAGAAAACTAGGTCCAACCCTTTCTGCAACTGTTCTGAAACTTACTTGTAACACCTTGTTCTGATAATGGTGTTATTGAGACAAAATAATTGAATATCCAAACGTTTCAAAGTCTTATTCTGACTTACAGCAAGATGAGGCACCTCCACACCTTGCCCATGTGGTGACTGGTGACTGCATAGTTTAATAATGTAATCCATTACAACTGGATAGAAAGAAATAAGCCAATATTGTAGACTTCGAGATCGCCGGATATAAACCACCTTGATTTTTTTTGGTGGACGTTAAACAAAAAGGAAATAGTGAACAACCAACGACAGTTGTTTAATACTCTGTCGATTCATACTGCTTGGCAAAAAAATCAATATCGCTCTCTTTGAGGGCCTTTGTTACACCAGAACGGAGTATTATTCAGACCTTGAAACGATGGGAAGTTTTAAATTTAATAGAATTTTCCTCATGTGTGGTGTTGTTCTCAAAAAATCACAAATTATTAAGGTTGCCTAGCATTCTCTGACATATAGTATGGCTGGCTTCGTACAGATATATATTTAGATTGTTTTAAATAAATCAAAATGAAACATACTCTATAATAGACATATCTTTTTTATTTGTTCGCTGATTTAAATAAACACCTCAAACGTTAGGCCAAGCTTAGTTCAACACATTACTGAAAACTGAGTGGAGATTTGTACGCACAAACATTTGGAGAAACGAAACATTATGGACAATATTATATTATGTAAATCTTAAAGGTTAAAAAATAACTATAAATACATTAATGTTTTTCAATAATGAAAGTGGTATTACTATAAAATGCTATATCTCTGGATTTTAATGTTAATCTTTCTATAGAAAACTTAAACATCAATTTTAATGCCAACTAATTCAACAATTTCCATGTTATTATTAAACATGGTACTTCATTTGAATCCTCTGAAAAAAAAGTTTGTAAACCGTTAGTGAAAATATTTTACTTTAAATGCTAAACATCTTTTTTTTTTAAATAAAATATTTGGACTACCTAACTTTAGCATATATTTAAAGTTGAGCTGTTTTTGTTAGCTATCATACGAGGACTGCCTTATATATTTCGGGATTGGACAACACTAGTGTTGCAATCTGACAAGTGACAGCTCTATCGTAAAGTTTGACATTTTTGAGGTTACACGTACTCAGAACGTTTTGACATAAGAGTGCTCTGTGTTGTTCACAGTAACTTAAAGGATTCATCTCGGCCAAAAAAATGGAATTAAATCGAGAACATTTTCGTGTGATTATTTTTTACAACTTTCGAGGTGGATTAAGTCAGCAAGAGTGCATGGATGAACTTAATTTAATTTTTGGCGATGAAACTCCATCAAGGACCACTGTTTATCGATGGTATGGTGAATTCAATCGAGGTCGTAGTTCACTTCAAGACGAATTTCGTGAAGGTCGTCCAAAAACCGTTGATGCTGTGCGCGAACTGATATTGCAAGATCGTCATGTGACCTATCGTGAGATTGAGTCAACCTTACACATTAGTGGGACCAGCATACATTCAATTTTGCATAAACATTTGAATGTCAAAAACAATTTGTTCGCTTTGGATCCCACACAATTTGTCAATCGTTCAAAACAAGGCTCGTATCGATTAGTCGAAAGAAAAGCTCAAAAAATGCGTTCGCGGTGCTTCAAAACACGTTTATGACATAGTGACAGGTGATGAATCGTGGATATACGCGTATAAGCCCGAAAGTAAACAGCAGTCGACTGTATGGGTGTTTCAAGATGAGCCGAATCCAACAAAAGTTGTTCGCCCAGGAAACACTTCCAGGCAAATGATCGCCTGTTTTTTCGGAAAAACTGGACATGTCGCAACCGTACCACTAGAACAACGCAGAACAGTCAATTCTGAGTGGTACACAACCATTTGTTTGCCAGTTGTCTTCCAAGAAATGAGGAAAACCAATCGCCGAAGACGGATCACTCTTCACCACGACAATGCGAGCTCTTACACATCGACTCAAACAACTGCATTTTTGACCACTCAAAACATCGATTTGATGAGTTATCCGCCTATAGTCCTGACTTGTCACCAAATGACCTCTTTTTATTCCCGTACGTAAAAACAAACTGAGAGGTCAACGTTTTTCGACACCTGAAGAAGCGGTTGCTGCGTCTAGAATGCATGTTTCGGAGATACCTCAATCAGAGTGGAAAAAGTGCCTCGACAATTGGTTCAAACGCATGCAAAAGTGTATAGATCTTCATGGTGAATATTTTGGAAAACAATAAAGCGATTTTCGATGATTAATATTTGTTTTTGTTCTCTAACCCCGAAATATAAAATGCAGCCCTCGTATTAATCTAATTCAAGCGAATTTAACTGGTCGTCCGTAGTCTACTTAGAATTTTCAGAAACATTCGTATGAACGGCGTTCCGAATGGCTACTAACAGGAAGAGAAGAAGAAATGCATTTGCTACGTGTAAATTTAGTGAACTCCCAAATTAATTTAGAACACAACGAAAACCATAGAAAATACAAAACAACAGTATTAAGTGTATACATTTGTGATGTGCCGATCCGAATAATATAACAAATAAAAATTAATAACTGCATTGTAGTACATGAATGGCTGCAAAATTCTATAAAAAAAGTGTCATAACGGTAGCAGTTTTACACATTGTTCGCCCTAGCTCACATTCGCCAAACTTCTGGAAAGTAACGTGCGAAAATGATTTAGCCTGAGAAAATTATCTTACAAACTAGACACAGCATAACATTCAAAGAGCATTCTCTTCAAATAAGGTTACCAACATCCTATAAAAGACATCTCTATTTTGTCCTTTATGGCACTCATCATTGCATTTCCTTAGCGCACTAATCAGATGACAATTCAGTAAGCATGGGACCAAGCACATCACAAATCCGCTGCAAATCCGTTGGAATCCAGTAAGCAGATCTCATAGCTGCCGGTGTGAACACGGAGCACAGAAACAGCAACAGCTTTGATTGATATGATAGGACGGCATCGTGTTATTGAACATGGCACTCTTGATTTATAAGCCTATTCAAGGAGAATAGCTTGACTTGACTTGATAAGTGGTCAGATATAATAAGAGGTTTGCATTTACCTTAGAATTTGTCTCATATTTAATTCTTCGAAACTATTGGAAGAGGTAAGCGGATGTATTTATGCAGAACCTATACTTAAATAGAGTCAGGGCTTCCAAGAGTTTAGACTAAATATTGTTCTTTATTGAATATAAAATTAGAAAACATAAGAATCTATCATTATCTAAATTAAATTTACCTTGAAATAGTAACTCAGTTCTTTTACCAGCCATTTAACTCAGTCTTTTTTCAAAATCATGTAAAGTTTTTTTATTTTCAAGTCTCCTTTGTAATTGTCTTGTAAACGTTGTTTGTGACATATTCTTGATTACGTTTGTGTTTTTTTGGGCAATATTGTTATTGTAATCTCCTTTGTAATATTTAATTTATGTTAATTTAAATCTGAACGCTTTGTTAGATTGTTTGAAGACAAAATCGTAAGTTGGATTCATAGAAAATTAGAACAATTTTAAGATGTGTAAAAAGAGGCAATTTAATCATTTATAATGAAAATATTAATAATATAAAATAGCCACTGAATTGTCAAATTTAATTACTCAGCTCATTAATTATCATTTATCAGTGACAAATAATTTTTTTTTCTTTTGATAGGTATATAAGTTTATGTCAAAATTATCGCCATCAATGGTTATTGGGGATTATAATTTCATTCAAATTATAACTATCTAGCTGACCCGTTCCGGCTTTCCATGGGCTAGACAAATAGGCGTATTTGACGTATTTATCTTGAACATGATTTTATTTGGTAATTTTCACAACCCATACATTATATGGCTAAAACGGGTTCTAAAAAGACATCATATTGGGATTTATTATGAAGAGCAACACATATTTCTTATTGCGGTTTTAACGTTTTGCAGTTTATTTTTTTGTTAGATGCATTTTTACTGACATTTAGTTTTAACGATGTAACATTTTTGCCATTTTGAAATTTTTGATGTCTCTGACATTTCTAATATTTCTGATATTAATACTCTTTCCGAGGTGTCATTCTTTTTTTTACATCTCGCGTCTTCAAATTTCTGATATTGTTAACATTTGGTAGTTAGACATTTTCGACATTGTTAGCATTGTTGGAATTTTAGATATTTTTACATTTTTAGATTTTTTTTTTGTCATTTTTGACATTTTGGACCCTTTTGACATTTTTGAAATTTTTGACACATTTGACATTTTTAACAATGTTGACATTTTTGACATTTTTGAAATTTTTGACACCTTTGACATTTTTGACATTTTTTGACATTTTTGACATTTTTTGACATTTTTGACATTTTTTGACATTTTTGACATTTTTGACATTTTTGACAATTTTAACATTTTTGACATTTTTGAAATTTTTGACATTTTTGACATTTTAGACATTTTTAACATTTTTGACATTTTTGACATTTTTGACATTTTTGACATTTTTAACATTTTTGACATTTTTGACATTTTTACCATTTTAAACATTTTTGAACTATGTACTCTACAAATATTACTCGAAAGTCCTGGTTTATCGTATTTATAGTACTCTACTAGCTGTTCCTGTAGACGTTGTTGGGCATTTTTTGTTCAGACCCAGGTTGACAAGGTTTTCCAATAGCTTTGCAATGTATTAATTATTAGAATTTAATAGAAGTACTTTGAACTCGTGAATTGTCATTTATGATATTGGTTTGAAGACGCGAGATGTTAGACCGACATCTAGGATTTTCGAGAGAATTAGCACACAGAGGATCCGAATCTGGAGCCGTCTCGTGTAATTGCTGTTCTGCTTTAACTCCTAGGACAGAATGTCACGATAAAATTTTCAGGTTACTTCACCTGTCAGAGATATTGAATACTCTCTTTGAGGTGTCATTCCTTTGTACGCAATGTATCAAATACATAAAGAAGTGTTCGAGAGGACATTCAATTGTGGTAAGCGCAACTGATGAAGGTTCCCTGACCAGAAACAATATATGTTATATATAATATATAATGTATTCAATATCTCTGACAGGTGAAGTAACCTGAAAATGTTATCGTGACATTCTGTGCTAGGAGTTAAGGGAGAACAGCAATTACACGGAACTGGTCCAGGTTCGGAACCTCTGTGTGTTAATTCTCTCAAAAATCCTAGATGTCGTTCTTACATCTCGCGATTTCAAATTTAACGAAATATATCAAATACATAAAGAAGTGTTCGAGAGGACATTCAATTGTGGGAAGTGCAACTGATGAAGGTTCCCTGACCAGAAACAATATCTGTTATATATAATATATAATGTATATTGTCTTGCGTATAAAGGAATGACACCTCGAAGAGAGTATGATATTGGTGTTCATCAGACTAACCGAACTTTCTGTAGGATTACTCTCCTGTTTGCCACACTGTGGCTGCCTTCTTTTTGTTGGTATTTGTTGACCCAATCACGAGGAAATAACAGAAATAAAAAATTCTGTTTTTCGAAAGAATTCTGGGGTTTGGGGCTATACAAGAATTCACTGTTTTCTCTCCGGAATTATTGAACATAAATTGTTAAATAAATAATTGATTGATTGAAATTAAAAATGGGAAACAAAAAATTGTTTAAAAAATGAAAGAATGTTTTGTTTATTAGTGGCAATTAAATTATAACGCACTCCTAACTGAAAATATTGTTCATAAAAAGTGCTTAGATGAGATAACTTTCATATTTATACAAAATTCCAAAGCATCGATTTCTGTTCGTCGTACATTCAGTCGTACATGTTATACACACATGTACACATATTTATAAAGAAGAAGTTTACGTATGGAGAAACTCTGATAATCTCGGAACGTATTATGCCTTAGTGACATTTAATGTCGTTTGTTGCTTTCATCTAAACTGTGACATTCTCCTCGCTCGCATACTGTTTGCATATCTTCCATTAGATAACAGGAAATATTAGGACAACTCTTGCTCTCTCTCTCGCTCTCTCCCTCTCTCTCCATCTCTCTCTATCTCTTGCAAAGCGTGTTGACGGGATTTTAGTCCAGTCGAACTGCAAATGCTTTAGGTTCGAAGATCATTTTAGAAATACACTAAACAAAATGAAGAACTAGCCTCTTATACAAATATTCCTAATTTTCAACTAAATATTTTTTTAAGATTTGACACTGGCCTAGATATACTTAATGCCTAGGATTTTAGTAATGTCTGATGTAGAAAATATTACTTTTTGATTGGCATAATCTTTATTAGTTGAGAAAATGATTATTTCCAAACTTTATTTTAAGATTAAACATGAAAAAGATGTATCTAGCCTTTTTTAGTTTGTTGTTGTTTTTGATAAAGCTCCACTATTGATACCTGTTGTCCATTGTTTTTATATTGCTGTCGATTTGGTGAGTTCAAAACCATTGATGGACACAAAAAAATGTTTATTTGCTTATGAGGCGAGGATTCCGATCGGGACGATCAGAATTAAAACGGGAACACTATAACAACGTGTAACAATGTATTGGACAATGACTTCTTCTTTTTGTAATCTATATGACAAAGATAATATGTATTTTAATGCTCATATTATAAACTAAATTCTTACAGGTAAGAACACTTTGAACTGAACACTGAACTGAACTGAACACTTTGTACATACTTTCCAGTCGTCTCATTTCCTAGGAAATTTGATTTACCTGGTACAAAAGATTTATTCTTACAGCGTTCTACTTCAGTTAGAAAAACCCCAAAATTATTGGAAACTTTAATCAATCGACAAAATTGGGGCTCATATAAAGTGTCTATTTAATTCCAGAAATTTCCCCGAAAAATGCGAAAAGACTCATATTTTTGGCCACAGGTTTACAATTAAGGGCGTTAGAGTGGTTTATTTTTCGGGAAAACAAAGGAATATTTATTACGTTTACTTACCGTGTTGGCTAGCTCGAAGTTAAAAAAAGTTCCTTCAGGAAATCAAACATCACAAGTAGATATAGTTTTTGCAAGGTATTTCTTCTTTTGAAAGAATCTATTAACAAGGACGACTCATATAATTTCATAAATCTATAGAATAGTTTCAAAAACAAGTATAAACCATCATACCAATTGAAATACTTATTCTATAGCGCACTGTCTTATGTGCAAACATATGTTTTGAATTTTCAAAGAAAAAATTATGTATTAGGTCCTTAACCACTATAGGGTGTCCCAACGAACATTTCCCAAGATATTCATTCCTTTGAAATCGCAAAACTCGTTAAAAGATTTAAATAGGGTGGGGGGTATATTTTGCGCTAGTACGCATTTTTTTAAATGGAACCCTACCATTAGTGACACCTCATTTTAAAGTCTGTTTAAATCGGTTTTCAACGGTTTTTGATATTCCATCAACAATAAGGGATTTGTGAATTATAACGTGATTCCTGGATATTTTTCCGAACTCTCATGTTATTAATGAATAATAATTATAGCTGATAATTCGCTTATAATATTAAAGACTTTTTGCTACTATGACAAGGAAAATGAAATGACATTGGATCTTAATCATTTTAATATAACAGGTTAGTTGATAGACTATAGGCATAGGAGCACAAAATCCCTTGCATTTTTTATGAAGGGCGAAAATGTGGAAAGTGAACCAAATTTCCCCCCACCACTACTATTTCGCTTGTGTGACGTCATAAGCCACGCCCCGTTGAACCGCTCTCATTGGTCACTGGCCACGTGCTCTGTCAATGCAAACACAAGTATTGTTTAGAATTTTGCGGGTTTGAACAGAGTACCTGGCAAGTGACAATGGGGGCGTGGCTTATAACGTCATCCAAGCGAAGTGGAGAGGTGGGGGGAAATTTGGTTCAATTTTCATATTTTCGAGCTAGATAAGAAAATACATGCGATTTTGCCTGCGTACGCCTATAGCCTATCTACTGAAATTTTTGCAAGGCAGTGATATGATAATTTCGGTTATCAAACTTATTATTTAATGCTAAAGTCAAGAATTTATACAACAGCTCAAGAGTTTGTAAGCTTATATGTTCGGACTGTAGTACTTTCTATGTTAAAATTTTTCTACCAGATACTCTGAGATTACACCTTTACTTGAAATCACGGTAATTTTAAATTATAGCTAAAATTATTATCAAACATCTTTCTAAGAACAAATCCTAATTTTGAAATCTCACATAAATTCCCCGGGTTCATTACTTACCGACCTGTTTGAATTACTGATTTGGAATGTTTTTTTCCGCCCATTAGTAGATTATTTAAACTTTATGTTCCTATTTCTTTTTGTATTCCAATTTCCACTTCTAAATGTGCTTTTGCTTTGTTCAGTTCATGCCTTTAGTTTAAGTTTTTATTAATGTTTAAAATGATTAAGTTGCTTAGTTTTGCAAGTTTTTATTGATGTGTATACAATTGAAAATGACGCGTTGGCATCTAAACAAGTGAAGTACATAAATTCAGTGATAAAAAACAAAGAAATTAGTTTCATTTGATCCTTGCGTCCATAGTATTATGTTACATAGTGTATTTTTACGTTTCTACTCACATTTATTTTGACCAGTTAAATATTACCTCCTGAAAAATTGAAATCAATGTTACTTTTCTACATACACCAAACTGGACTACATGCAAAGAGGAAATATTAACAAAACCGTCGGGAGTTGTATGCCTTCTGTCGTTCGGTCGTCTCTGATTATCTGAGATGAATAGCGACCGACAGAGGGCGTTTCACGGACGTGAACAACGGACAAAACGATAAACATGATGATGATGACGTCGTTTGAATGTGATGTTTGGTTTTCAATCTACTGGAGATGTTTGAATGTGATTTTTTGATTCTTGATCACGGTGGAATTGAAAACTAAATACTTTTAACTGTTTGATATTATTTCGAAAAAGTTCTTGAAAATTAGATTTTTCATATTGTTGCATTGAAACTGTTGACAGTTATGTTGACTTTGTACATCGTTTGATCTAGTTGTATTAACGAAGAATTCGGCAAGTACTCGGTAATTAGACATCATATGGTACAGAAGTCACCAGAATCTACCGCATACTCGCTTCTGCCCTTGTAACTTGGCATTCGACTGTCGGAGTTTAAACCATTTGTTGATGATGTTGACGATAAAGTGATCTATAAGTTAATAAGAAAGTATTTGTAATGGCCTCACTTACACTTTTCACACAATTCAAATATTTTTGGTGTATCTCAGTTTGCTTTGTTATATTGCTGTGAATTCATCCCCGCAGAAAAACGATAAAATGACGACGTTTCGGCTGAGTTAGATCTACCTACCCTCCTCAGGTCGATTCGCATATTTCTGATAACTGTTTGTTCTCGCTTGTGGGTACTGGAATATTATTCCAATATAAATTTGTTTGTATCGGTTATCTATTTCTTGCCATACAAATTTCCCAAATGGCCTTATGTGAAACGTGCTTAACAAAAGGACTGATGACTGTGTTGTAATCAAAGTTCATATAGCTTTAGCTCTTTTGCTTCTGATATAACCTATCATCTACGGTGAGTAGAATTTTGATTAAAAAGAACATTAAACACCTGTTTTTTTTAATTATATAACATACCTTATGTGAATTATACAGAAAATCTAGAAGCTCAATTTTCTTTAGTACAAGAAGTCAAAACACTTCTATAATAGTTAAGCATTTAACATAGCACTATGTCAGTAATATTGTTCTGGGAACATTCTCGATTTCATATGGGTCAGCTGGTATCTTTATAGCGGTTAGATTAACTATTTGTAAGTACACCAAATACACACAGATACCATTTTCTGGGAACTTGTTCCTCAAAATCAAAATAGAAATATAGTTTGTGTTGCTTTCCAGGGGCTTACCTGAAAGTTTTAGTTCACCCGTGTTTGGGGTTCCCTCAAAATAGATATTTTGTTGACTGAAGGGTTGTTTACTCATTGATATTGACAGCTTTACTGTTGAAACGGAGAGAACAAAATAAACATTAGGTACACCACTTTCTGTCTATATATAGTATTGTTTTCATTTAAAACTCACAAGTTATTGAAACCATACAAATAATAGCCTTACTTCAAGACCTTATTACCATCATAAAAAACTGAAACCAGAAATATCCAAAACCATTCCCAATTCGTGACAAAAGTGAGAAAAAGTAAAAAATTATGAAATAATCATACAATTGTACTTCCAAGTTGAGATCTAACTTCGTTTTCAAATAGAGTTATAACTCAAATCTTAAAAATTCAAGCCCTTCGTTTAATTTATGAACCTCTAATCAATGGGAGAATTTTCACTCCTGACATCGTTTAGACTCCCATAATTTTCTTTTACGACCAATATTATCCTAGTCGGCTCCACAAAACACTACCAGAATGCACTCACAAACGGATCGACATACTTATTTTATCTCCACTGAATTAAGAAGATTGGGGCTTTCTGGATTCGATGACTAATGGATTTTTTCCTCCCCAGTCCTGTACCAGAAAACCATAGCATTTCTGTCTTTTCAACGTTTTTGAAAAGGTCACGAAATAACCTGTCTGACAATTAAATGACATTTACTGAGTTCTAAGTTTATAATACTGAAAGATGATTTCTGAATAAAAATAAGTCGATTTTAAATTAAGGTATTCACATTTAATGACCTTTCAGCGATATCAATATAAACGTCGTTGCCATGAATTTCTAAACAACAATTAGGTTAACAGAATTGGTATAGGAGTTGTATTAGTCACAGGATAAAAGTAATTTCTGTGGTATCCCAGTCAGTAGAAACTTTCCTAGACAACAGGACACAAGGTGAGAACGGAGGTTTTCGCGGCGAGAGTCATAGCTGATTCTGCTTTTTCTGGGAATTAGTTTATTTATATACTTAAAACCGGTATATAAACAAAGTTTTCCTACGTTTCGCCCAGACTTATAAGGGACTTTTTCAAGGATGAGACAAAAAACAAAACTAATGTTACTTACGTTGCGGCTATTCCATTCATTTCATCTTTTTCTCACGAACACTTCAAAACTTCACTTTTTTATTCAACTTGTCACAATGATGTACAAATTCTAAATGAGTAATAGGTACGAAGAAGTAATAATTCGCCCCTCTACATTTTCAGGTAAAAATGGTAGGATTATTTTACGATTGTGATGAAATTTCGTATACGTTCCTGGAATTTTAATAGTGAATAATGTAAGTGATTTGTTTTGTAGAAATGTTGATGCAAGATTGCCAGATGGACGAAAGTTCAAAACTTTTGTCACAGTGGAAATTCTTGGGATTCACGGAATTTTCTGGTGAAATAATACTGAGATTTGGTCACGACAGAGGAGCTGTCGAAGAGGATTTGGTGGCCCGTTTCGTGATGATGTTCAGCTACAGCAGAGTTTGAAAGCAGGCCCGTTTTCAAACAACGTTTGTACTCACCCAGACGAGTGTTTATAGATCGACCTGTTTCACCGATATATACTGCCCCACACGAGCCTGGAATGCAATAAACACTTTTAGATGAAAGAGGATTTTGTTTATCCTTTGGAGAGGGTAACATTTGTGAGATTTTGGATAGTGGTTTGTAGACTGTTTTCACCTCGTGCTTATGGAGAAGCTTACCAATCCTATCCGTGACCTTGCTGATGTATGGCAAATATTCTACAGATTTATTAGGTGACAATTCTTTCTTGGGAAGGGGATGTTGGTGACGCGAAATGGAATTGCGAATCTCTCGTTTCCTGTAGCCATTGTTTAGTAGACTACCCTTAACCCAAGCTAATTCCCTTCTCAAACTTTTGGGTTCGGAAATGGATATAGCTCGATGCACCAGGGAGTTCACGAATGACCTTTTCTGAGATGGGTGATGATGGGGTTTTCTGTATACAGAGTGGCCCAGGCGACCATTTGGCAACCGTGAAACCAACACGTCTAGGAAGGGATCCATTGGACTCAATTTCCATAGTGAATTTGATGTTTGAATGTTGGGTATTAATGTGGTTAAAGAACAATTGTAGAGCCTCTTGTCCATGTTGCCAGATGACAAAAGTGTCATCAACATATCTGAACCAAATTTTAGGTTTGTGGTTGAAGATTCCAGAGCCACTGCTTCAAAGGCTTCCATAAAGATATTTGCGACTACCGGTGATAGCGGCGAACCTATGGGGGTACCTGAAGTTTGCATGTAATATTTATTTTGAAAAAGAAAATACGTCGTAGTAAGACATTTTTCGATCAATATGAGTAAATCCAAGGTTTGTCCGTCTTCCGACAGCTGTTCTCTAATAATCCATAGGGAGTCTGGGATAGGAACTTTGGTGAACAGTGACGTCACATCAAAACTAACTAAAATGTCTTGGGGTTCAATTTGTATCTCTGACAGAAGAGTTAAGACCCCCACATGTTTTATTGATTGTAACGTACTATGATAGAAGTATGCTTATATCCTCGACTAACGGGGTATCTAGTAATTTAGGTTTTGATCTTCTGTAATGACAAACAATTCTACTGTTCAGCTTCGCGTCTTGATTCGTAGTGATGCCTAAAGCGATTCTTCATTTAGCAGTAAGTCGATCCTATTGACGTACTTTCCTTTTCCGTTCTGGCTGCGCCCTCTGCGTCCGCTTAGATCAAGATTGGCATATACAGGCTCATTCTGGACTTGTATTGCTAACACGGCCATCCAAATAAGGTTTCGCTCTCGAACCTGTATTTCTTTATCGCAGCCATGGTCTGATTCATCTGTACCTATAATCATCTAAATATATATATATATATATATATATATATATATATATATATATATATATATCAAGAGAACGTCCGTCTGGATTCTGAAATTCCATAACCTTTAAACTCAACTCAACTACATAGTTGGTTGAACCTCAAAAATATATCTGCAATTCCTTATTGCCCAGGCAGAATGCCTGCAATAAGCAACCTTTGAGCTTGCAAGAAATCAAATATTCCAAAACCTTCAGATACTCAACATGACTAAATACTCGTTAGTTCAGAGGTTAAAGCTGAAAAATTCAACTCTAATTATCTTTGCTTAGGCAGCTTACCTGATATAACCAAGCTCATTGCTGCTTCGAATTAAAGATTTCGAATTATTCAGACACTCATCATGACTAAACCCTGAGTTCAGAGGTTGAAGCAAATATATTCAACTACAAATTATCATTGTCCAGACATTTCGCTTTCTTGGAATCAAATATTCTGAGACACTCAAAACATTTAGTCCGAAATAACAAAGTTTATCTGTTTCTTGGAATCAAGGATATCGAAAGCGTCGTTCTATATATTTTATTTTGATATTAAAAAAAATACCCAGTAATAAATAGTAGTTGGCATTACCAAAAGAAAAATTCTATCCATATCCAGGTCCAGTTTGAAATACTCAAAACATTTAAAAAGTTCTGATTTTAGAACTCAATTTTTAAATAAACCTTGAAAAGAAGAAACAACTAAAAGCTATTATTATCAGGTAAATTCTTTGGAGTATACGATTTCGAGTTGAGTGTTTCGGCAAAATTTCACAAAACATTCTACTACAAACTCTGTTGAACTTATTCATATCAATAACATAAATCATGCCTCTCAACCAATGACTACCTGTCATTCATACCTAAAGTTGAAGTTCGCTAAGCAATTTTCAAACAAACGCCTATTTGTGCCCATAAAAAATTCAAATATCGACACCGAAACATCTAGTTTTACACAAACCGTACGAATTACCGACGGCATATACTTACATGAGTAGTAATTACGCACACCGAAAATGTTTTTGCGATTCCAACGATGTGAATGTCGGAACACGGAACGGCAACAAAGCACAGAACAATGAACAATGCACGCTCTTCATGTTTGTGCACCGACATTATCATTACATTGCGTCATAGAATAGACCTCGAGCACAAATTAGCTGTTTAAAAGTAGACGAACAACGGGTTCTCTCAGACCGAGCCTAATGTCGGATGACAGAAAAGTTTGTAATATAGTTTTAAATTAAATTCTTTGATCTTTTAATTTCGTTAGTGTTAATTTTCAGATTAATTTCGAAATATATTATGGTGGTAGAGAATGAACTATAATGTGGTTATTATGTGAAAAGTGTACACATTTGTGTATATTGAAAATAGAAAACAATTTAGAACATTGGGTAGACATATATCCAATGTTTCACGGATGGAATAATATGAAGGATTATTTATTGGGGAGTACATCCGTTCGTTATTTTTATTCCTTTTTGAATCTTGCAGACGTTTCGTTAAGACTTCAATGGCATTACCATTACGATGTAGTAAACTGAAAGTTATTGTCCAAATATTTCGAGGACTTTGTTGTCGCTTGTACCGACGCTGTTTGATTGGAGTTGGTTAAGAAACACCGCACAGCTACCCAAAGGGTGGAGCTAACGAAGCCTGGGCTTGCTAACCACGAGTGGACCGTAGACCACAACATCAACTGGGACCAGGCCAGGGTAATTCACAAGGAGGAGCATTGGTATAAAAGAAAATTTATAGAGAGAGGGTATATAATCTCGAACGAGAATATAAAAAGATTTGGAAGCCCCTTCTTCGGCCACTGTCGCCACGCATCCATCACTTTTGAGAACCAAATATTTCAGGAATTTTCGTTCGAACTTTTCGACAAGTTTGCTGTGAATATCATAATATGGATGCAAATCATACTTGCATATTAAACTTTAGTACGAACATACCCAAAATATAATGTTTTCAATAAGGAAATATTAATAAAGTTTCGGCAGTTAATCAATATAAATCCATAAGACTTTGATGCTTCAGATGTTTTTACAGATATGTGCTCTACAAAGGTTAATTTATCGCCAAAGATAACTCCCAAATCCTTGATACTAGTATTTCGCTCCAACAGTGACTTGAATAAGGAAATTTGATGGCTGACGTTTTCCGGGTATATGCCACTACTTTGCATTTTTTCGCATTTAGATTTAGATTATTTCTATTGCACCAGGTTTTTAAAGATACTAATTGGCTCTGAATATTATGACAATCATTTACACATTCTATCGTAGAAAAAATCTTGAAGTCATGAGCGAAGCATAACTTTTCTGTCGGTATTGTATTACATAAATCGTTAATAAACAAAATAAATAGCAGAGGTCTTAATTCCGACCCTTGAGGAACTCCTGATTTAGCTAAGTATGAGTCCGATTTGAAGCCATTATAAGTCACGTAAATGTATCGGTTTGATAAGTAAGACTTAAGGAAATTTACTGCTTGGATAGAAAATCCAAATCCTGATAGCTTGTTTAACAGAAATCTATGATCAATTCTGTCGAATGCCTTACTGAAATCTGTATAGATCACGTCGACTTGTGTGTTGGTGTCCAGGGCTTCTGAGATATATTGAGTAATTGCTACCAGGTTGGTTGTTGTAGATTTTTTATCACTAAATCCGTGATGATATGGAGACAGCTGATTGCCTACTAGTGGATATATGCGATTGTACAGTATAATAGATATAGGTCTGTAGTTCTCGAATATATTTTTCTCACCATCCTCAAAAATGGGGCAAACCTTTGCTACTTTCCAGGCTTTAGGAAATTTATTGCACTTGAGACAGGTGTTATATATATTTATTAGGATTCCCAATAGCGCTCCAACACAATCTTTTGCTATAAATCAGGGAATGTTAACAGGTCCAGAGGTTAGTTTATCTTTTAGTTTCTTATTCGCTGATAATACTTCATTCTCAGTAATGGGGTAAAAGTTTATATGAATAATACTATCAGAGTTTGTGGGAGATATATTTTGTCAGTATTTGTGTTTAAGTACACACTAGAAAAGTTTTGAACAAATGCATTTACTATATCGTTCGGTTTATCATATTGAATGTTTTGATAATTTACTATCCCAGGGATCCTTGAATTGTGTCTTCTCGTATGCACATACGACCAAAATTTATTAGAATTTTTTACTACTTCTGACTGAATACCTTCAAGGTAGTTGTTATAGGCGCTTTTTATTTGAGCTTTGACAATTTGTCAGAGTCTTGAATTCAGTAAGATTGAGTATATGGCTTTGTGCTCTAAATTTTTGCGATATTTGTTTTTTAATTAAACTAATGGAAAAAAAAATTAGAGGAAACTAATGGGTATAATTTCTGTTCAAGGGAACATAAAGGCCAAAAATTTCATAAATCTTCTTGTAAAAATTGTCGAGCAAGTTGCTAACGTCGGAAGAGTTTTGCGTAATTATATTCCAGTTCGTTTCGTAGATGGTCCTATACATTGCAAGAGAGTCTGCTTTTTTAAGGTTATGAGCCTTTAGGTTAGTTTTACATATGGAACCAATGGACACTCATCATGTACTACCATACAGGAATTTTAAGATACTAACAGATCCAATAGTCGATTTAATTTATTAAATGCATTGCTGAATTGGTTATTGGTCCGTGTGTATGCGTAAAGTTGAATATAACAGAGGATTTTGGGTCCCCATGATTTCTGTCATTAAAATAAGGCACATTGAAATCTCCCAGTAATATCAGGTTCTCAGAGTTTACACAATCCTATTGTTACAGGTGATCAAATAATGTTTCAAATTAATCAGAACGTATCTTATCAGGTATATACATTGAGATTAAATAAATCGTATGGTGAGTGGTGGGATATTTGTAAGATACATTTCATTTACAACAGTTTTTTGCTCTAATGATAATTTCTTATTATCATACACTATTTTCTCAAAAATATTGCTCAAGTTTGAAGACAACCACTTGTACTAGTAGCTATGAGGTATTAACTCTCCCCAGTCATATTCACGTTATTCCAACTTCCATCAACGTCTGATTTAATTTACACAAACGATACAAAACTACTTTATCCGCCTGAATGCCCATAATCAGCAGTAAAACTCATCCGACATGCTCCACACATGGAAATCATTTCTATCTCTTTGTATATTAATGAGGATCTAAATGTGTAGCCCTCAAGGGCATCTTGACTACGAAACACACAACTGAATACGTGAATCTCTTTCCGTTACATGTACAACCGAATGCAATGTAATTTATTCGCTGTCTCTGTTCAGCAGTTGCTCCTCTATTTTCATCATTAAATACACAATTGCGCCCGCAGGTCCGTTCCAAAAGCAATGTATTAATAATTTCCATGCATAAGGTTTAGTTGTATCGCATGTTCTGAAAGTCTGGTGAATATGAACGTGTGTCCGATAGAGTCTGTTTTGCTGCCCTTTATGGCTTGTTGTAAAATCAATGTGTTGTCTATACAGGTAGGCCTTGATTTTCTATCCTGTATTGTTTCTGGAAAAATTGACTCAAAGCGAACAGGCAGAAGCCGATGTCCCAAAAGGTTGTACCGCTGTAGAGAATTGGATTGAGTGGACTGTAGTTTTGGGTGGTTCTATTTTGATAAAAAACTCAATTGCCCTTCATAAGAAAACTCTTACCTTGTCTACGAGTTAGATCTAGTAAAAGCCTCGGGAAATCTGCCATCCATGTATTTGTCTGCATTCGGCGCGGGTAGCCGGCCTTAACCCTGGGTTTTTAGGCACAACTAGAAGTTATAATGTTAGGCAATGCGCACTCACGAGGGCTGCACACGCACTTTGGGGTTGCACTAGCGAGCACATAGGGAAACATTTTTCCTTGAGAGTTTCGTGGAAGGTCCGTACTGGACGAAAGGCGAATCTCGAGTCTCTTTTTCTTCTTACTGCGATTGCGCGCTTAAGGTAGAGTTTTTTCCAAGCAATTGAGAATATAGATATGTAAATATAAAGGCTGTCTCTTTTAAACCCCAAAAAATACAGAGTGTTTCGAACAACCGCTATTTTGAAATTTCTATTAGACATAATAGCACATGTCTTCCCCAGAACGACAATTTTTTAATCCTCTTTAAGTCTGATCTCCTAGAGCTTAGTCGGACGTCCAGGGAATGTTTTTTGCCATGTCAACTTGGGATTTTAAGAAGGGATCTACTTTAGTACCTCCTACTTTAACGTACCAGGGACCTCTACGAACTTTATTTTTAGGTTAAGTATTATTAAGAACATATTTCAAAATACCATCTTAAATATTGAATTAGAATCTAAGATGTATTTGTTACGCTCATAGTTGCGATTAAACTCATATTTGTTATAATTATTTTCAAATTAATTCAATATTATTTTATCAATTCAAAAAGCTGGAATATTTGCAAAGAATATTTAATAGACTGAAAATGAGCTTTGCCCGATTGTCATTAATTTCTAGGTCCAACTTATATACAAACTACAATTCCTACTAATGTTATAAATGTCAATGTATGTTTGTTTGTTAGGCTTTCACAACAAAACTATTCAACTGAATGTCATGGAACTTTGTACACATGTTCTTGGGGGTATTAGAAAGGACATAGGGTACTTTTTATTAAAATGATTTTATTATGTCCCTTTTTCACAAGATAAAGTGATTCAGTTTAATTTCAACTCTCTAACACTTATTAAAATACTCATTATAATAATTCCACTTTATTATATATTTCCACCACTGTGTATATGTAACTGCTTATGGCCTCCCAATATACAGGGTGAGTTTTTTTGATGATCAGTATGGGGATCTCGGAAACTAGCGGAGATAGAGCAATGGTTAAATTGGGAAAGATTTGCCGTTTTACTGGCCCAATATAATGGCTTACTAGATATTTTGAAAAAACGAAATTCTGTCGATTTAGTCAAATCCCTTTTGTTTTTAATTTTATAAAAAAAAATCAAAATTGAAGAGAATTGTATCCCGAATATGATTGTCATATCCTCGTTTGCGTGACAGCGTTCGTTTTCGAGATATGAGACAAACTTACCTTTTTTTTTGAATGGAAACCATAGTTGGCTATGACCTCATAAAATCGGACATTTTTAGAGCTTTTCAACGATATAATACTCGATATAGTTATTCATAAAAATAACTATCTTATTTTCACTTTTAACGTAGGTAACAATGAAAAAGATTGTTTTCACTTTGACGTTTCCTCATTTGAGAGTAATTTCATTAGTAGTGCTGAACTGACAGTCGATATTGACAAGTTTTCGTGATAAAATGGAATATTCTAATAAAGAAACAATGAATATGTGGAATGTTATATCGTATGCCATAAAAATGCAGTTCGTGCAGCTGAGGAATACTTTCATAGATATTTTAATTGTCGTCAACCTGCTCTATGTACATTTAAGAGGCTTTACGATAGTTTACGCAGATATGGATCTTTTATTAAAAAATATAATATAATTTAATAAATGTTTTGGCAAAGGTAAATCAAAATCCATCTATATCAACTCGTGAGATTGCGGCAGAAGCTGGTACATCTCAACGAACTGTAGTCAAGGTACTGAAAGCGCACAAGTTCCACCCGCACAAACTTTCAGTTTCTCAAACTTTGCATGCTGGTGACGAACATCGACGTATTTTGTTTTGTACATGGTTTAGAGACATGTGCCTTGACAATCCACAGTTTCCAGTAAAGGTGTTATGGTTAGATGAAACTAGATTTACAAACTGCGGTATGTTCAACAGACACAATGAGCATATATGGGCTAAAGAAAGCCCTTTCCATGTAGAACAAAGACGACCCCAGATAAAATTTGGATTTAATGTATGGTATGGTATCATAGAGTCTACTAATCTGGGACCTTTTATCTATGACGAATCACTTACTGGGGAGAGCTACTTGCATTTCTTGCAATACACTTTTCAAGAAATATTGCATAAATTGAATTTGAGAACTCGTTTATAAATTGAGTGGTTGTTCCCACATGATGGAGCACCTGCTCATAACTCGTTAATAGATAAAATCTATTATCCAAACTCTTGGATAGGAAGAAATGGCCCACGCGAATGGCCACCCCGGTCTCCCGATTGGCAGTTATAGACTTCTATTTATGGGGTGCGCTAAAAAAACAAAATATACAAAAGAAAGTATGAGACAGTTGTTGACCTAAGGGAGGCGGTATTACAAGCAATTGAAAAATTGATAGGCGGTCTGTGAGGAAAGCGGTAATGTCAATCTTAAAAAGATGTAATTTTTGTCTAAATAACAATGGTGGACTTTTCGAACCTAAATTGTAACCATTATTATGTACTTTAATTTCTTAATTTTTTAGTAAGTACCTACTTATTTAGTCTTTTCGTTATATCTGATTTACCTAATAAAGAAATCGTTCAATGTTTTTTGGAATAGTTATTAATAAATCAATCTATTTCATGGCTAACTACGTTAAAAGTGAAAAGAAGAGAGAAAAACATCCATAATTCCGTTATTTTTATGAACAACTATATCGAGTATTATACTGTTGAAAAGCTCTAAAAATGTCCGATATTTTGAGGTCACAACCAACCATGGTTTCCATTCAATAAAAGATTCGTGATACAATTCCCTTTAATTTTGATATTTACAATTTTTTTATAAAATCAAAAACAAAGGAGCTAGAGGGATTTGACTAAATCGATAAAATTTCGTTTTTTCAAAATATCTAAGTAAGCCATGACTTTTTACAAGAATCCGAAAATGTCATTAAATTGGGCCAGTAAAACTGCAAATCTTTCCCAATTTAACCATTGCTCTATCTCCGCTAGTTTCCGAGATCCCCATACTGATCTTAAAAATAACTCACTCTGTATAAGTATGCAACTGTTCATGGGGCACCCAATAATACATTTGGTTTCTCACATTTCTAGGATCACACTGTATAATTATAATCTACTGCACCTTATATCTCAGTCAATTTGTATATGCATATGTAACTGCTCAAGGCAACTTCATTGAGTGCCTCAACTTAACATAAGAACGCATAACTATTTACCCATCCAAAAAATCGCCTAACCAGCACATTTTACTTTAAAATCTTGGAAGGTTCAACTGTAAAAATTTAATGCCAGAAAAATATCATGTAGTGATAAAACTCTTATAAGATCCTCCACATCAATTTGTATTGAAAGAATTTCGTCTCATGTGTCCGTACCAAGAACGTTGTTTTTTCTATATAGTATCTGTTAATGTTGCTTCTATCTTCATCATTTGTTTAATTTTATATGTTCTCACATAGTCCTATATTGTTAGCCTACAGCATCTCCTCAAAAAAATATTATCTAGAGCATTAACTTTTTGCTTCTCTTATTCATTGTCCAGAGTTTTAATATTTCTTTTTTGTTTCCCGAACGTCTTTTCTCCATAATATTGAGTTTATCTGACTTGTGATGGCTCTCCCTCTACCTATTTTTTGTAATATGTTTTTTTCATCATTTCCGTCTTCAGTCAGTGTAACTCCGAGGTATCCATATTCTTTGGTACTTCTTATAATTTTGTCATCTATATTTAAGTTTTCTCTTGCACCTCCTATTGTCATATATTCTGTTTTTTCTGTATTTAATTCAAGGCCCCACTTATATTCTTCCACGAGTTTTCGAACCATACATGTATATATTTTATATATATATATATATTATATATATATATATATATATATATATATTCGGTTTTTAAATCCAAGGGGAATGTCGGGTTTGATCCAAAAGGGAATAAATGTGGGCTAAACATTTATTCGACAAACAATAATCACACTAACTAAACTGACCGAAGGCACCATAACGATCCACCACGGGAGTTTCAAACTATACGAACAATAGATAATGTTGATGATCAATTTATCTTGGGTGCCACATAACATAAGTTCGATCGGCGTAGCGATATGATATTATTAATCTAAATAAGAAAACCCAAGATGGCGGAACCAATATGGGTGTACAAAATTACACTTCATGGCGAAAATTTTTAAATCCAACCATTTTGCACCAAATCTTGTATACGGGGGTTTGGTTTTTGGGGTCGCTGACCACGAATATAAGATTATATTTGAAAAATTCAAAATGGCGGATACAATTTGGCGGATCCACCACCTCAGGTCAGGTCCAATATGACAGACAATTTTTTCATAAATTGACGGATTTGCGTATATAGGGTAGTTTCGTGAGTCACCGAATAAATATTATAGTTTAAATCTAAAAAATCAAAGTTGACGTAGTTAATATTATATGCGAAAAATTCATAAATAAACTGTCTGAAATCATTAATATTGTAATTTCAAATTATCATTAGTCTTTGCAGTGGAGTACCTTTTAATTATCAGTTTCACAAATTTGATTTTATATTCGGGTTCAGCGACCCCAAAACCGTATACCAGATTTGGATCAAATCGGTTTAATTTCGAAACAACCGCTCACAATATTATATCAGCCATTTTGAATTTCGCAAATCTGATTTTATATTGGTGTTCAATGACTCTAAAAAAAAACCCTATACCTGATTTGGTGCAAATTGGTTAATTTTCTAGGAAAACAGCTTGCAACAGTTTCACACATTGATTGGGGGAGATCTAGGGTAAAAAATATCAAGTTTTTTCATTATTCCAAGGATGAACATGAAAAAATAATTACTAAACTGAACAGACGATTTCCGAACCTACTTGAAGTCCCCAAAATTCAAAGAAGTCATGCATTCATACCCACTACAAACAATATACTGATTATTAAAAAGTACTTCACTGCAAAGAATAATGGCAATTTAAAATTGCAATATTAATGATTTCAGACCCGTTTATTTATGAATATTTCGCATATAATATTAAATATGTCATCTTTAATTTTATAGATCTAAAATATAATACTTATTCGGTGTCCCCGTAACTACCCTATATGTGCAAATCCGCCAAAATGTATCCTCCATTTATAATATATAAAATATCTTCTTATATTCGTGGTCAGCGATTCCAAAAAACCTTGTTTAGACAATTTGGTGCAAATCAGTTGGGTTTCGAAAACAACCATCCGCTATTTTGGATCCACCATTTTGAATTTTTCAAATAAAATTTTATATAATTTTTTTAAACGAACGGAATATGAGATATCGGCCATGTCTTGCTCTCATCGACCTACCAATTATTTATCTGTGCAGATGTTTCAACTCTATGTTTGGAGTCCTCTCTGTAGTTATTTAGATTAATCACATTTACCTGATGAACACTATATAAAGTTGAATGTCGGCGATTTGTCACAAATCACCTTTTAGGAAGAATATCTGTAAGAGTCATCCAGTAATCGATAGATTCAGCTTTTCTGGTTTCTTTGATTTGACATTTATTCCGGAAATATAATAATACCTCATCTTCATCAATTTCTTGTAACTGAAACCAACATATTCTGTAGCTCATGTGAAGTTCCTTCAGTGAGCATCCATTATTTGAGCATTCCTTAAATTCTCGGGAAGTCTGTCCTTCCGGACCATCTGAATAATTCCCACCTTATACACTTTCACCTCACGTACCCTCTAACGGAATATCCTTATTCTATCTTCCCATAACCGAAATCTGTATCAATATAAACACAAAGAAACCCCAACCAACACACACACTTTATACAAGTTGTAACATAAACCGATGTGCTTTCTTTCCTCCTTGTATCGATCAGAACACTAAAAGGGCACACCGAAACAATAAAATGTTCGACCTGTGGAACCGAGAAAAAGGACGCTCAGCCGAGGTGAGCGCCGCATAAAAAAGACGCTCGGCGTCGGAGATGGAGACCAGTTGGTGGCGTCGTTTTGTAGTGCCCTTCAATTCCGGGCAGATACGTGACTCCGTGGACCGGAATCTCAATGACCGGAAGTAACGGATTGCAGAGTGTCCGTTTTTAATTTTTGATGGTATATTCGATTAGTCTAGCATCGGCTATTCGTTGTGTGCGTGTTTTTTTTTGTATGGCGCAGAACAGACATTGAGAAAATTAGGTTCAAAAAAATATTGGCATATTTAGTTATTCTAGTATAGAGTGTGATCGAAATTTGATTAATCGCGTCTATAAAGTAAGGAAATTCAACTTGATTTTGATGTTTGCTTTACTTCTTGATCATGACAACTTAAAGTTGTTGAAACGGCTTTGAGTGTTTCAAATAAAGGTTTGGTGTTACAATGCAAAACTGCGTTTTTACATTTGATTTTCATATAAAAGTATTTGGAATTCGTTTTTATGTTATGTTAATTTAAGTACATTTATCGTCAGTATTTTTTATTTCAATTCTTTACAATTTTTTCTATTGTTTAACATATTTTTAAATGACTTCAATTATTAAAAATTTCGAATAATGAACAACATAAATAATGCCACTCTGTTAGAAAATGATCTCAAATGCTTAGGCAGTTGATGTGACCGTCAAAACAGGAGTTTCTCAGGGAACAATTTAGGGGCCACTATTTTTATTTTATCCATTAATGACATCTTGGTGGTTATTCTTTTTCAATATAAACAGTCACAGGCATACAGTGAGTTGAAATACATAAAAAACATGAAATATTTATACACTAAATACACATATGTATACATATTTAGAAATATGGAGCTTAACGTATAGGTATTGTTATTCTACAGTAGAACAATTTAAATACTCTTGTACATTGTATGGTTCTCTTAAAACCAAATATTTGAAGATTTCTCTATTAAATATTTATTCATTGTTTATATTTCTAATTCTATTTGGGAAATTGTTAAAGAATTTGATACTGGCATACTAAGGACCTTTTTCATATTGACTTATGCGATGTAATGGAAAATTAGATAAATCTAAGGTTCTTGTGCCATAATTATGTTTTGGTAGTGAGTTCTAAAAATTTGATTTATGTGTAAAGATAAATAACAAGCATTCGTATATGTATAATCCATATATAGTAAGCATATTGTTTGCTTTAAATGTGTCTCTACATGTGTCCCTAATCGGTATATTAAGCATTAAACGAAAAATTTGATTCTGTACAATAAAAATTTTTTGACACTCTGTGTGGGTTGCTCCACCCCAAAAAATTATACCAAATTTTATTTTAGAAATAAAGCATGAAAAATAAATGGTTTTCATTACATTTAACGATAGATATTTTTTTGTAACTCGGAGACAGTAAGTCACGCTACTTAGTTTTTTCCTTAGTTCATCAATATGATCGCTCCAACTTAAGAATTTATCTATTATGATACCTAAAAATTTTGTTTTATTCTCTATTTTATTGTTTACATTATCAATTTTAATATTTTCTATTTCATTACCACTTTTACTTTGAAAATTTATTAATTTCGTTTTATCTTTATTGAGTATTAGTTGATTTTGTAGCATCCATTCATAAATTTGCTTGTATATGTCGGTTGTTTCTAGTTCTAATTCATTTGTCGATTTAGCAGTTATCAAGAGATTTGTATCATCTGCATAATTTACAATACCATGTTTACTATTATTTAATATTTCGCAATGGTCGTTAATATATATATATATATATATATATATATATATATATATATATATATATATATATAAAAAGCAAGAGAGCTAAGATGCTACTTTGAGGAATACTGAGTTTTATTTGAACTACATCGGATTTAAATTGCCTTCCGTTAGACACTAATATTACTTCTTGAGATCGATTTTCTAAATAAGAATTTGTCCATTTGTTTTCCATATCTCTAATCCCGTATTTCTCCATCTTCATTAACAAATAATTATGGTTGATGCTGTCATATGCCTTTGAAATATCGAGAAACATACCTAAAGCAATTTCATGATTTTCAAGAGCATAAAAAATTTTGTTCACAAAATCAAAAACGGCGGTATTTATACTTCAACCCTTCAAAAACCCATGTTGATTTTTACTAAATATGTCATTCTCATTGAAAAACTTTAAAATTCTATTATAAGCAAAAAGCTGTTAATAAGCTGATAGGTCTAAAATTCTCCTTACATTCCATATCACCTTTTTTATGCAAGGGAATTACGATGGCAAACTTTAATAGGTCCGGAAATATTCAATGTTTAAAAGAGTTGTTAATAATCGTCTTCAATGGGTATATAATAAAATCAATTATTATAATTATTTTTATTCTTTATAGTCTTTACTACTTCAAAAATTTGATTTGGATTTGTTAAATTGAATTTGAACTCATGATTATTTATGGGTATATTATGCTGGTCTATTATTTGTTTTTGTTGATTTTTTAATAAATCATGAGCAGCATTTGCAAAGAAGGTATTTATTTGGTATGCTCTCTCTACCGAAACTTCTTGTAAAATTGTATTTTTCACTTTATTATGTTTTAGATTATCAGTTATTTCTTCAACAATTTTCCAAGTAGTTTGGGACACCTTATCTGATTTGAGTATGTCTTTTTTGTATCGTATGCAGATGATTTTGCCGTTATCTCAACGGAGAAATCTTGGGCAGGAGTTCAAATTAAAATGAACGAGTATCTCGATTACAATGCTGACTGGCTTATGTTAAACAACCTGTTCTTAAATACGAAGAAAACCGCATGCATGACCTTTGTAAATTATTCTGATACTGCCCATGATATCTTTAATATACAAACAAAAGGTAATAATATTACTAGAGTTCAAAATTGTAAATATTTGGGGATTATTTTTGATCAAAATTTAAAATGGGATCAACATATTCAATACAATATTAACAAAACCAAATACTTTATATGTAAGTTAATATGTATGTTTAGTGTTACGTAATTTTCTAAAAATCCTACACACAGGTTTCATTACCTTTGTAGGATTTGCAATAAATATTGTTTTAATTTTAAATTGTCAACCGAAATAAATAACTAATAATAATTATGATAAGATAAATGGATAAATAAAACAATGTTCATAAATTGGCTTTATTTTGGATACCTCATAAAAGTCACTACTATTTGGGGTCTTATTTGACCACAAAACAAGTTAAAGGGTTAAAACAAAAATCTCACGCTACCTCTTTGCATATATTATATGCCTCTGAGTTATCTCGTACTCGTAAGCAAGCACCACCATTCAACAACTAGCAGTACAAATAAAAAAACAGAGCAACGAATCCCTGCTGGGTGACTACCAGAGCAGATTCAATCTCCTAACTAATTTACAAATTTTGTCGTCGCGTCCTCCAGCTCCGCAGGCCAGCGGCGTATCGAGAACCGAACCCACACACACAGACCGTGCTGTAACCGTAGCTAGTAGCTGCGGACAGCTACAGTCGAACAGAGAGCGAAAAGCCTGCCCGTGATTAAAAATAAAAACGGCTGTGGGAAAGCAAATTCGTCCACATCCGTATTCCATCCGCTTCATACGACCGGCTAATTAAAGTTTAATTCTGATGAAACAATTATGAACCGTTGTGTTTATTAGCTGAAAGAGAAGTCAGATTTTCCAAACGTTTTATCAACATGAGGTTTTTGTATGTAATTTCGAGTCGTTGGGACGGTTTCACTGACAGCGTAGGAGGAGGATTCTGTCGGGGAAATTTTTGTGCGATGTATATGTACATCTTATGAGTCACAAAATAATATGAACTTTAAAGAATTCGATAAACATAGAAAATGTCATAATAATGATACTTTAACTGAGTGTGTCACGATAAGCCTAAACTATCTGTATTTATATTTTATATTCGCTGATTTGTACTCTTGTACTTTCATACAAGTATTTTTTTTAATATTAACGTTTATAATCATTGTTTCCTGTTTAAAGGAATCACTGAATCAACAAAATTCGTTGATCGAATTTTGGCCAAGGTGGCACCTAGGAGAGTCACATAAAATTCTGAATTTCACAAGGGGTTTAGACCCCGAAAACAATTTTTCGAGGTTTTTTACATTTTCCAAGTGTGCTGATTCTTTTGAAAATCCTAGATGTCGGTCTTACATCTCGCGTCTTCAAATTTAACAAAATGCATCAAATGCAAAAAGAAGTGTTCAAGAGGACATTCGATTGTGGGAAGCGCAACTGATGACGGTTCCCTGAGCAGAAACAATATATATTATATTTATATATAATATATATTATCTTGCGTTCAAAGGAATGAAACCTCGACGAGAGTATTCAATATCTCTGACAGGTGAAGTAACCTGAAAAATTTTATCGTGACATTCTGTCCTAGGAGTTAAGGGAGAACAGCAATTACACGGAACGGCTCCAGATTCGGAACCTCTGTGTGCTAATTCTCTCGAAAATCCTAGATGTCGGTCTTACATCGCGCGTCTTCAAATTCTTTAAATAAGTTCGTTTGTTCTTTGGTTTTTCTGACTATGAAGTAAAAAAAATCCGTAAAATCAGGGAATACCTAATTTCTAATATATTTAATGCTGGTGAAATACTTATTGTTTTGTCGAAAACAACGTAAACAATTTGAATAATCTGCTTAGAAATATGTTTTAAGAGAGATGCCTCATATACTTTTCTAAGACTTGTCGTCAAAGTCAGCCTTACACGTCACGACAATTTTGTAGCTATTTCTTCCAATTTAAAGATACATATTACAGATATTTCATTATTAAGTAGCTCTTAATTCAAATTTGAACATTTTCTTCAATTTAAAAATTTCTCTTCTAAATAAAATTTTTTTTTTTCGAAATTTGAAAAACATTTTCTTAAATTTTGAAGATAACTTCTTCAACTTTCAAGATATATATATATATTTGTTTTTAAGTTTTCGCGGGCACTAAATGTTTTAGGTGGTTAGGTCTAGTTACTCGCGTCTTCAAATTTAACGAAACGCATCAAATGCATAAAGAAGTGTTCGAGAGGACAATTGTGGGAAGCGCAACTGACGA
Organism: Octodonta nipae; assembly: GCA_034190945.1. Classification (NCBI taxonomy): domain Eukaryota; kingdom Metazoa; phylum Arthropoda; class Insecta; order Coleoptera; family Chrysomelidae; genus Octodonta; species Octodonta nipae. Next base: position 2,694,123 of record CM067219.1, read on the forward strand.
AGGTTCCCTGACCAGAAACCTTATATATTATATTTATATATAATATATATTGTCTTGCGTACAAAGGAATGACACCTCGAAGAAAGTATTCTTGATATTGTTGACAGTTTTGAAATATACTGTTTCTAATTCAGGACCTTCATCAGTTCCGTTTCATTCAACTGATAGAAATCTCGAATAACTATTTATGTATCTCTTAGATGTAGAAGAACATAGTATTACACTGGGTTTTTATGCAATTATACCAAGGATTCCAGAACATGTCCATTACTTCCTAACCGTCGATATCCATTAATTAATACCATGAAAAGTGATAAAATAGCATTAAATAAAAAGCTAAAACAAAAATTGTAAGAAATGTTGAAATTGATAATACGATATTTCACAATCAAATAGTTGATCTGAAATCAAGCTTAAATGGTATTGAAATCAATATTAGACGCATAGAAGATACTTTTAATGAGGTTGTAAAAACATTTTTATAAAATTTTTGGAATAAATCAGTTTTTTCAGAAGGTGTGGTGTTGCAGCCAGAGTCATAGCTGATTCTGCTTTTTCCGAATTTAAACTCATAATTTATGCTTCAGTATGAAAAGTTTAATAAAGTGAAGTTTCAAAGTGTGTTTGTGAGAAAAAGACTAAACAAATGTAGGCGCCGCAAGGTAAGTAACGTTTGTATTTCTCATCCTTGAAAAAAAGTTTAGTTTATTGTCATTTTATTACAACATAAGTTCTAAAAAACGGTATAAGTTACGTCATTGAAAAAAATAAGGGACCACTCTGGGATTTTCGTTAACAGAATGCAGTTTAACTCATTCAAATTTCTTGAGCCGGTTACGAGTAATCGCTGAACACACTTAAAAAACAAGTGAACTGCGAAAATGCTCCCTTTTTTGAAATCGGTTAAACCCAAAATTAAAAAGTTCACAGTGAAATTCCTAAACAATATACAACATACCCAGAACCACAGAGGGTAAGTGTTAGGAGTTATGGGCTAGCGGTTAGCATGCCACTGACCGACCGAAAACACTAACAAACAAGGAGTCCCCTTGTCTTCTAAACGTTGTTTGTGGCATATTCCTGATTATTTTTATGTTTTTTTTGGGCAATAACACCACAATAGAAATAAAACGACGTATATTGCAGGAATACCAAACGTTTCAAAGTCTATTCTGACTTCGTTGTCAACGGCTTTATAGTTATTGATGTAGATTGCAAAATGAAAATTTGATTAATGACATTTAAAATTGACATTAGAAAATTTGTTGTTTTTAGATATACAGGTAGCACAAAAAGTTCTAAAGATCATGAATTATAGTTAACCAGCTTTCAAATTAGAAGAATCTGAAAGACTTGTCTTTAGAATTTGTAAGTGGCGTTCCTAGGTACGACTTTGTTATAAGATAGCGCATTCGCCAAAAATGCGATCAAAGAATTCTATTGTTTCAGTGATCCCATTAACGTCATAAGGGAAAACCTAGGAAAAACCTTATGAACTATCCCGATATTGGGTTGTTCAAAAGTAGGTTACCATTATTAATTTCTTCCTTAATTCGTCTTCGCTCAAAAGATTTAAGGCAGACTCTTTTATTTTTCGTTTTGTGTTATCTTGTTCTTTGTGAAGTAAAGTTGAGTTGTCAAATTGTATTTTATGGCCTAGGTCCCAAGCATGTTCACAAATTTTTGATTTTTCAAATTGTCGTTTCTTTATGTAATTCTTGTGTTCATTTATTCGTACGTTTAATGGTCTCCATGTTTCTCCAATATAAAATTTATTGCATTCGAAAGGAATCTTATATATGGAGTTTTTTGAGTTCTGGGTTTTGTTTGTTGGTTTTGTTTTCGATATTAAAGATTTCAGTGTATTTCTTGTTTGGAATGTTGTTTTAACATTAAATCTGTTGCCCACTCTTTTCAATCTTTCTGACAGACCCTGTATATATGGTATAGTTGTTACTGCAATGTTGTTGTCTTGAGTAGTAGTAGTGTTAAGAGAAGTTTTGGGTTGATACGGAAGGTTTGTTTTCTGTTTAAGTCTGTTTAACTCTTTGTTGATAAATTTTGTGGGGTAATCGTTTTCAGTGAGAACATTCTTTATAATTATTTTTTCTTTGTTGAATTTATTATCATCAGAACAGTTCGTTTTTGCTCTATCATATAATGACATAATGACACCTTTCTTTACTGTATTCGGATGAATTGAAATTTAGGTATCTGTTTGTATGAGTTGGTTTTCTATAAACTTCTGTTTCGAATGAAAATTCTGTTTTTGTTATTAATATGTCTAGGAAAGATAGTTTGTTATTTTATTCAATTTCTAGGGTAAATTTGATACTTGGCTCTTTGTTATTTATGTCATTTAATAATTTATCTAGTTCTTCAAGATTGTGTTCCCAAATTACGAAAATGTCATCAACGTAACGCCACCAAATTAAAGGTTTATTTTCTTTTGATAAAATTACTTGTTGTTCAAAGTTTTCCATAAATATGTTGCTTAATGCTGGTGAGAGACAAGAACCCATGGCCATGCCAAAATCCTGTTGGTAAAAGTCATCGTTTAATTGAAAGTATGTAGTTTTGGTACAATATGTTAGTAGTTCCATTATTGTATCAATTGATAACTGAGTTCGTTGATTTAATGTCATAAGGTTTTTCCTAGGTTTTCCCTTATGACGTTAATGGGATCATTGAAACAATAGAATTCTTTGATCGCATTTTTGGCGAATGCGCTATCTTATAACAAAGTCGTACCTAGGAACGCCACTTATAAATTCTAAAGACAACTCTTTCAAATTCTTCTAATTTGAAAGCTGGTTAACTATAATTCATGATCTTTAGAATTGTTTGTGCTACCTGTATATCTAAACACAACAAATTTTCTAATGTCAATTTTAAATGTCATAAATCAAATTTTCATTTTTGAATCTACATCAATAAATATAAAGCCATTGACAACGAAGTCAGAATAGACATTGAAACGTTTGGTATTCCTGCAATATATGTCGTTTTATTTCTATTGCCCAAAAAAACATAAAAGTGAGGAGTCCCCTAACCCGACTAGTATATTATTATAGACGATTATTATTGAGATCCGGAAATGATCTAGGTAGGCTTAATTTCTTTTATAAATAAAGGCAAATTGATCTGTCGAACAAAATGTGTCATGTTGTTTGACTTTAAACCACTACCTCTATAAAAGTCCCATTAAAGGTGAAACTGCATTGATACAACCTAACCATTAAGAGTATTAATATACTAACAGTGTTTAAAAGTTGTAGTTGTAGTTTTATTAGCTTACAAAAAAATCTTTAACATTTGAATGAATTATGTTTTAAAAACATGATACTAATCTCCCATTTAAGACACTTCAGCTAACTTAAACTTGTCTTAGAATCAAAGTGAAAATGTTTTCGCTGTACACCATACATTATTCCAAAACACTGACAGCATAAACAACCGTATAAATCAGGTACAAAGCCATCCAAGCACACAACGTCTATTTGTATCTTCTCGTCATTGATTCTACACTACAATTATATACGCGGGTAACTATCTCAGGTGAACTTGCATTGTTAAAGTTTGAATTCGCCAGTGATAAATTGTAGGTGTAAGAATAATATATTACCCTGTCTGTAACTCACAACAATTTCCTAAAGGGAAGTGTAAAGTTTCGTTGTTTGAAAGACGTCTTGGAAATAAGTGAAAGAAAAAGAACGAAATTTGTTTGTTTATTCAAAATATTTTTCTTGGATGGAGGGGAATCAAAGCCACAGGTAATTGAAAAAGTTTACATTTATCAAACTTTTGAAACTGTTGTCAAATTTGATTATCAGTCTAATTTTAGTGCAGTAACAGATTATTTTTTTTTCGCTTAAAGCAATATTTAAAAATTACTAAAAATAATCTATAATACTACATAAAGAAGAAGAATTTATTTCCCTGTAGATGTTTTGTTTTCGTCGAGTCATACTTATCTTAATTTTTAAATACCCTAATACATATTATTAATATATTTGATGTAGTTTTTCTAAATCTTTGGATAGGTACAAGACTGACTATTGAGTGACTAGCCAAATAGCTTGATTTAATTCCTCTCGATTTTTTTACATAAAAAAAAATGTAGAAGAGTTAAAAAACAAAAGTACCCCAACACTAAGAGTTGTCAAAAGAAAAAAAGAAACGTCTTCTTAACTGAAGGAAATATCTTCAAAACTTACCTAAAGTTTTTGGAAAAATCTTCAGAATTCAAGTCAATATCTTCAAAATTAAAGGAAACAAAATCAGTATGGAACCAAATATTTTTAAAACTGACGAAAGCATCGTCAAAATTGAAGGAAATATTTTCAAAATTCAGGGAAATATTTCCAAAAGTATTTTCAAAACTGATGAAAATGACTTCAAATTTGAAAGAATTGTTTTCAAATTTGAAGGCAATATTCTCAAAATTGAAGTAAGTATCTTCAGAGTTGGAGGAAATATCTTCAACATTGAAGGCAATTTGGAAAAAATATCTTGTAAATTGAGAGAAATATCGTCAAATTTTAAAGAAAAATCTTTAGTATTAAAAATTAATTAAAATATTTTATAATTTTAAGGAAATATTTTCAATTTTGAAGGTAATAGCTAGAAAATTTAAGCAATTATCGAAAATATCTCCTAAGAAATATATTCAAATTCAGATTGAAAGAAAACATAAATTTTAAAGAAGTATTTTGAAATTTAAAAGAATCAAATGCTAGAATACACCAAAACTACAGCATTTAGAACGGAAATATATTTAAATCTGAATAAAATACCCTTAAATGTGTTTTAAATATCTTCAAAAATAAATAAATTTCTTCAAATTTTAAAGAAAACTTTTCAGTTTTGAACGAAATGTTTTTCAAACACAGGAAAGCATCATCAAATTTAAGGAAGTATTTTTAAAATTTAAGGAAACATTCTCAAATTTCATGCAAATATTTTCAGTTGGAAAGGAAATAACTTCAAATATGTTCAGAATTGAAAGTCATATCTTCAATTATGGAGGCAATAAACAAGTAGGAAATATCTTCAAATTTGAAGAAAATGGTTTCAAATTGAAGAACTTATTGAAGAAAATATCTTCAAAAGTGAATTAAATATCTTCATATATGATTTTTCAGTTTCAAAAATAACTTTAATTTGGAATGAAATGTCTTCAAATAAATTTTCTCAAAATTAAAAATTAAAAAAAAATATTTTCAAAATTGGGGAATATATCTCCAATTTTGAAGGAATAAAGATGTTGCCAAGAGTGGTGTCGTAACCTATTTTCACACCATTGTGATACCAAAGAAAACCAAAAAGTAACCTTAAATGGATTAATTAATAACTCTCAATACAATATTTTCAAAATTAAAGAAAATACTTTGAAAGAGAACGTAATATCTTCAAATATGAAAAAAAAACAACTTCATATTGAGCCAAATATTCACAAATTTGAAGAAAATAAACTGAAAATATTTTTCACATGGAAGGAAGTTTCTTCAGAATAATATATATATATATATATATATATATATATATATATATATATATATATATATATATGTTTTAGGTGGTTTCCGGGGATTCATCCGCGTAGTTGATAACTGATCCCTGCCGGGATCGATGGTAAAATGACGACGTTTCGGCAGAGTCACATCTGCCCTCTTCAGGTCGGTTCGCATAATTCTCGTAGCCTTATGCTTTCGCTTCTAGTTATTCGAATACGTATTCGAGTAACTAGACCTAACCACCTAAAACATTTAGTGCCCGCGAAAACTTAAAAACAAATATATATATATATATATATATATATATATATATATATATATATATATATATATATATATATATTTAAATTGAAGAAAATGTTCAAATTTGAATTAAGAGCTACTTAATAATGAAATATCTGTAATATGTATCTTTAAATTGGAAGAAACAAAATTGTCGTGAAGTGTAAGGCTGACTTTGACGACAAGTCTTAGAAAAGTATATGAGGCATCTCTCTTAAAACATCTTTCTAAGCAGATTATTCAAATTGTTTACGTTGTTTTCGAGAAAACAATAAGTAATTCACCAGCATTAAATATATTAGAAATTAGGTATTCCCTGATTTTTCGGATTTTTTTTACTTCATAGTCAGAAAAACCAAAGAACAAACGAACTTATTTAAAGAATTTGAAGACGCGCGATGTAAGACCGACATCTAGGATTTTCGAGAGAATTAGCACACAGAGGTTGCGAATCTGGAGCCGTTCCGTGTAATTGCTGTTCTCCCTTAACTCCTACGACAGAATGTCACGATAAAATTTACAGGTTACTGCACCTGTCAGAGATATTGAATACTCTCTTCGAGGTGTCATTCCTTTGTACGCAAGACAATATATATTACATATTATATATAACATATATTGTTTCTGGTCAGGGAACCTTCATCAGTTGCGCTTCCCACAATTGAATGTCCTCTCGAACACTTCTTACATCTCGCGTCTTCAAATTTAACGAAATGTATCAAATACATAAAGAAGTGTTCGAGAGGACATTCAATTGTGGGAAGCGCAACTGATGAAGGTTCCCTGACCAGAAACGATATATTTTATATATAATATATATTGTCTTGCGTGCAAAGAAATGACACCTCGAAGAGAGTATTATTTAAAGAATGTTACACGACTATATAAAAAAGTACTAAATATAGATTTGAAAGAATACGAGATGTAGGTAAAAGCAGGAAAGACTATTCCATTGAAGATATGACTTAAAGTAAAAAAGAAGAAAGGGAACTACCACTGGGTATAATTACATATCTTCTTAACTAATTTTTAAACTCTCGACACAACTAAATACAGACCTTGACACAGACTGATAGGACACTTTACTCCATATACCAAGTACAAAAAACAATTTTTATTACTAAAACTCTTACCGACTGTCATCCTACAACCGACCGCATTAAAGAATCCTTTTAGCCGGGAATTCGATTTTGCTTTATCAGCATATTCACCGGCTCTCTGGTGAAACAAATGGCCATATCAATTAAAACAAACGAGTAAACAATTAAAGTGATTTAACACCAATTCATTTGCAGTAACGGTATTAATTTATCACAACAATATTAGTTATTCCAATTAGTTCATAAGGTCGGTTTGCTATGAGCTCATCCGTGATGAAAGCTTGTGAACTGCACTTTCGGGCTTTAGCTATGGCAAATTTAATAACAATAATTTCAGTACATAGGAGTTAATTAGAAATACGAGAAACAGAAATTAGCAGAGACATGTATGCACAATGGTCGAGAGAATTGCTACAGTAAATATATGTATTTAATATCTTCATGTTGACATGTTAAATGCAATCGAAATTCAGTAGAGTTGATTTAAACGAATTATAACAAATAAAAAAATTAGCTAAACTAAAGAAACGGAATTTTGAGAATTCAAGAAATTACATAACTTATTGAAAAAAGTTGTGCCCTTTAAAGATATCTTCAGGTAAGCTTTATAATATTAAAATCGATTCAATAATTTTTGACAAAAATCTCAAAATAGCAAAATCACTTGTAATAAGTAATAATAAGTTTTTTATTAGATTTACAATCAACATTTATGACCTTCGGTATTTTTTTAACCGACTTCAAAAAGGAGGAGGTTATCAATTCGTCGCGTAATTTTTTTTGTATGTATGTTACCTGATTTCTTCTCCTGTGGTGAACCGTTTTGTATGAATATGGTCTTGTTTAATAGAGTATATATCCGGATTGGTGAAACTTCAAATTTGGGAAAAGAATTCTATTGGTAAAGTGATGAAATTTGTGAATGAACACATGCGTGTATGGAAATCGACCAATATCCCTAACATATTGGTGGATTTTTCGAAAACTCCTTATGGATCTGTATAGTTTTTTAACCTTTAATCTATTAAAGAAGATCACTCAGTGATCTCACATACTTTACTGCGACGTACAACTTGCAGTTTTGCAGAAAATCGCCAAAAATTCCAAAATTCTTATCAAACATTTCATCGAAATGACATAATGGACATTTTCTCTTAAATATTTTAATTCCAATGTGATAGTGCGGGAATTTTAGGCAATGGAAGTTTTAAGCAACAACTAAGTGTGATGAAGTAGTAGATAAGTACGCAATTAAGGATTTTAAATTTGCTTGGCACCGACTTCAAAAAAATACTAGAATGGTGGGTAATTAATTTGTACAGAATGAGCATCTTTTAAAATTTACATTTTTTACTTCATGGGTAGGTACCTACCAACATTGACTGTTTTATTTATTTGCTAGAGATGTATTTTGTTATAATTATTTTTAGTTTTTAGTTATAGGTGGAAGTCGGTTATATATATTTTTTAATGTTTTATTTGATAATATAAATGTTTTCAAAAAATAGCAATATAACAGAAAATAGCACCAACGATTTTTAAAGATAAAAAATGAATAATTGAAAATAAATGCGATGCGTTTTTGTTTTTTAAAACGACAGTTTGAAAAATCCAATATTTGTGAACATTTTTGGAACCTTGGTCATAAAATACAGTTTCAAAAGTAGGTTATATTACACGAAGAATATGGTTTCTATCCTTCCAGGTCCACACAGACGAATCTTTGTACCTACATAGAATATATAAATGATGCAATCAGTAAAAATTGTATTGTGGACTCTATTTATACAGATTTTCAACGAGCATTCGATGTCGTTAATTTCGGTCTCCTTGTTAGGAAGCTCTCGGCTTATGGTTTTCATGGACCATTACTACACTGGCTTGAATCTTTTTTAATAAATAGAAGTCAAATTGTTAAGATTAAAAATTTCGTGTCTGAACCCTTTCATGTCACATCAGGAGTCGCTCAAGGTTCCCATCTTGGTCCCCTTCTATTCATACTTTTTATAAATGATTTAAATCTAGAGATCAAAAATTCTCAAATTTCTTTATTTGCTGACGATGCGAAACTATATAAAAGCATTAAATCAATTCAAGACAGAATTTCCCTACAAAGTGATCTGGACTCGCTTCTAAATTGGTGTTCTTTTAACGGTTTTTCATGTAACCCAGTAAAATGCTTTGTCATGACTTTTGGTAAAGACTCCACAAATATGTTTACGTATAATTTAAATGGAGCCAATCTTGGGAAGGTAGACGTAATTAAGGATCTCGGGGTATATATCGACTCCAATTTAAAATTTCATTTCCACTTGGATTATGTCGAATCAAAAGCCACTAAACAAGTCAACTTCATCAAGAGATTTTCAAGTAAATTCACTAGGTTTGAAACTTTCAGAATTTTGTACTACGCATTTGTTTATCCTATTCTATCTTATTGTTCAGTCATTTGGAGACCCCATTGGGATTACCAAATTAAATTACTTGAAAGGCCTTCGTTATTCTTCTTTCAAATGTGACCACAAACCACAATTACTCTAACATTGCACAAATACTTAAAATTCCTGATCTGTACTCATCAATGACAAGAAGTGATATTGTTTTTGGTTTTAAAATCATTAACAACAAAATAGATTCTATTGACTTGTTGGGTAGGTTAAATTTTCACGTTCCTAAGCGACATTTACGACACACTTCTTATGTTTATGAGTCTGAATATCACTGGTTATCGCCGATGGATAGAATATCGGAATTTATGAATAATAACTGTTCGTGGCTTGATTTGTATAATTGTAATGTTGCTAATGTTAGTTTTAAATCAAAATGTATATTTAATTATTCTTAATCTTTTAAGTCTTGTTTTATTTTAGTTTGTTAATAGATTTTTGTAGCGTTTCTTTGTATTCTTATACTTTGTTGTATTAGTTTATGTAATGTAAATGGGTTTTTACCCCGTAAATTATAAATAAATAAATAAATAAAAAAAGAAAGTAAGAATAGAATTTACTACGAAATTTGTGAATCCAAAAATATAAACTGCAATATGTACTATTGAAGTTAAAGTTTCCCGTCAGCAAGTTGGTGATGGACTCGTCCAGTGCTGCCGCTCTTAAATGCTCATATGTATTCAGTATCTTTATGTATCTATACACAAAATTCTTTTTGATCATCATGATTGACTGAACAAAGTACCATTAAACATATTGTTTTTGATAGTTGGAGCCCGAAATTAATGAAACTGATATTGTAGCTCAATTTCTACGGTTTTTTCAAAATTGCTTGTAGAAACAAACGTTGCTCCAAAGGTAACTTCTGGTAAAAGGCCAAAAACTAAATTCTTAGCAACGTTTTGAGATTATAACGAAATAACAAATGTTACTTTTTGTACCAATTTTTCTTTTAACTTATTTTGTTCCTGTTGATTTGGTTCTCTATTTGTATATTTTGAAGTTTGTGAGCTATTGTGGACACTATCTATACTGTTTCATTCAACTCCACAATGATATATAACAAAAAATCGATACATTCTTTTTCATTATTATTATATCGATAAAAACAATTTTCCAAAATCGAGTTCTCGAACATTCCGAACTCCATTACCCTTACAAACTTCCCAAATATCTTCCTATATCTCAAGTAAAAAAATTCTTACCTGTAATTGAAAAAGCGAATCCTGCTTAAAACTTTTCCGTTGTCAACCCACTCCAGAACTTTTCTCCTTCCCATCATTCTTGCAAAGAGTGCACATCAGGTCGTCTTCCATTATTCACTCGGAGATATTCCTCTATCCGTCTTTTTTTGCCATCAAAATGATTCATATCGTTAGACAAAAGTTGCCAAAAGAAATATAATAATCTAAAACGGCTGCATATTGTTTTGAGAAGGGAAGTTATCTAATAAAAAATTCGAGTTGCCGAAAGATTAAAAACTTTGGAAATTTTCCTTGCGGAAACATTATTAAAATCTCTCTTCTTTTCCCAGGAACAACTTAGATATTTTTTAATAATACTTCACGAGAGAAGAAAGTCTATAGTTAATTTTCCGGAAAAAGACGGGAATTAACCTCACTTCTTTCAACCAAAAGGCACCGACTGGATGCTTCTTGTGAGCTGCTCCTCTTCCACGGCGTGTTTAGTTAAGTTTTGGAGAGTTCTCCACTCGAGATTTATGATAAGATTGTTCGGAATTTCGGTTATTACGGTGGCAAATTGCTTGAAATGGTTATTTAACTTTGTCATTAATCACACTCAAACTTAAGTTAGCTTTCATAAAGTATTTCGCTTGATGTTTGTACAGTGCGTTAGGCTTCCCTGAAATTTGAATGACTCCAGAATTTGTAAACACAATGGATGTTGTTGTATTATTAAAATGTCGCAAAGTATTTAAAGGAAAATTCTGTTTTAAGCTGATGTACATAAAAACTGGAAAACAGGGTGTTTGGACTTGAACTCCTTACCATATGATACAGAACATTAGTTAGAAGCTAGTCCCGAACTAATGAAGAAAGAGCTATGATACTCCAGAATTGTTGGGATGACTTTTTAAATAGTAAATGTTTAGTCCTACACTTGTGCTTTGACGCATACACAGTATTTATTCCTGTAACTATGGTAATTTATTATTTTTACTTTAAACTACCAAAATAAGAAACCTTTGAAAAACTAGTCATCCTATATAAAAACGAAAACAACAACAACGATAAAAACAAGTAAAATAAATAATGTAGATAAAAAAGTGATTCCTGAAGAATTTATGATAAAATCACGTCCATTCCAGAGTTGAAAATACAACACATCAACCAAAACATGAATGAATCCGAAAGGAGTATCATAAAAATACTTAAAGCCGACAAATCTATTATCATTCTACCAGCTGATAGAGGAAATGCCACAATCCTGATGGACAGAACGGAATACAACAAGAAAAAAGACGACGTACTGTCGAAAGGAAAATACACGCCATTGCATACGGATCCAATGTCCAAATAGAACTTACAACAATCTCAGAAATCATACTGAATACAGTTCATCGGAGACAAGGAGAAAATTAACAGCAGACCATCACATCTTTATGGGCTATCTAAGTTACACAAAGCTGGAGTACCTCTCAGACCGATAACAAGTTCACGCAACTCACCAACAGCAGTTCTATTAAAATTCCTTTTACCAATCATCCAACCTTTGGAGGGCAAATTGTCATCGCCTGTCTAAGATTCAAATCATTTTGTCGAGATCATAGGATCTGTAGAACTTGGGCCTGAACATCGCTTACTAAATCTCGCTATAGTGAGAACGAAACTTACTGAAAACTAAATCCTGATGGAGATGACGGAGCTGTCACTAGGTTAAATCATGGACTTACTTCAGTATTGCATCCAGAACTGCTACTTTCAATAGAAGAATCGGTTCTTCATACAAGAAGGTGCATTGCCTACGGGCTCTCCGTTATCACCAACCATCGCCTACATCTAAATGGAATGGTCCGAAGAACATGCACTGAGGAGTTTTGAGAAGCAGCCTAAGCTATGGTTGAGGTATGTCGATGACACCTTTATTATTTGGCAACATGGAAGGACAGAACTACAGGCATTCCTGGAGCACCTGAACCCATCCCAACCATCCATTAGATTCACCATGGAGATGGAAGAGATTGGGTGCCTACCATTCCTTGATGTAAACTGTCAAAGGACTAGGACCGGAATCCAAACAACAGTCTACCGGAAGCCTACACATCCAGGATTATACCTACATTAAAATTCTAACCAGATATCAGCAACGAAAACTGGCATCATCAAAACCAATCCCTAGAGCCAAAAATATCTGGCTCATATCTAACTTTTGGTGAATGAATATGCGGAAACCATCATCAACAAGGCGCTTGAAGAACTGAACAAACTATCTAGGCACAAATGTCATAAAAGTCTTAAATGTCATAAATGTAAAAAGGAGATAAATTTCAAAAATGTCTATCTTTTTGAGAATATACAATCCAGTGAACGCAAGACAAAATATTGTTCCAATTGATTGCAATCTCGAATACTTATTTATATATTTAGTGGATAACTGACTTTAATATTTAATCGCCAAATGTTTATTCATTAATTGTGGTCTACTAAATCTAAAGAAACGACGTTATAACCTTTTAAATTTTGATATTGAAAGAAATAAGAAGCGACTATCACCAGAGGGATTATTCGGAATACCAAATCTTTCATAGCGCGAAATATTTAAATAATTCCAAATTGGACGAAATATTTTTCCCGTGGTGCATTAAAAATGTTCAACTTCTGACAACATTGTAGGACGAGCAAGCCAAATACTCAATAATGATTCGCACGAAACGTTTAAACAGAATAGTTCTAAGGCTGCAACAAATTTGCATCTGCTATGTTACATGTTATTAGTAGTAAGGACACAAACCGCATTTACAAATGCTCTAAAATGTTCAACCTGTTATTTTCAGAAATGGGGTGGGGATAGAGCAAAGAGCAAAAAGGCTTATAAATTGACTCGTTTCTGATCAAGATAAAAACTTGTATGACCTGTGTTGTTGCTTGAACCGAATAGTTGAATGAAATATGCCAAACTATGTTATCAGCTTGTTTCTGTGGTGTGAAATGTGTGCCACTATGTTGTTTCCAAGTAAGAAGAGTTTATACAAGCTCGTCAGCTAGCCTCTCTTTTCATCACCCCCTTCATTTTATTAATTTTCATGAAGTTTCTGTTAACGGTTGACTGTATCCCATGCACATAAGTAATTTCAATAAGTCTTTAAAAAAAATTCAAAAATATCGTTCTTATAAAAATTTATAGGTGGCTCCTTTAGTTTTAGTAGAAAGAACTTCTGTTGCGGTCTTTGCTTCTAGAGCATCTCTATATACTTTTTTGAGTCTTTTCACATACGTATTAAATATGATTAAATTTTTGAACAAATTTAAAGCCAAATTTCATAAAAATATCGTTGACTACTGTCTTATTGTTATTTTGGTTAAAGGATTTAAGGATTCTGACAAAATAATACTTCTGTTAACTTTCATATATGTTTTATTTTTCCAAAATATTCTTCAGCGTAAACATAAGTTCTCATTTATATACAAAACAATACTATATACGTATATTACATGCTTTACAGATATTCTTTCATAAAAACTCATATAAAATATATAATACATAAATTACATAATTGGCTAAACATCGTATTTACTATATCATGTCTCTACAGGGTGAGCCAAAACAGTTATATTTTTCATTTCAAATGGCAAACATAAATTCAAAGCTCTGAGATCAATGTGTAGGTAAAATTTTAATTTCGTATCAACATTTTGACTCAACTTGTTTTTAGTTGTAGTTGTAGAGGTAAAGCAAATGCTTTATCATGGATTTTTGTGCATGTTGTTTGGAAGATAATCTTTATTCTTGGTAGGGTGAATACAGATAAGAAAGATACATAGTCATGCCGCTGTTATGGTAAACATTGAAAAATTTAATTGGGTTTAACTTATGGTCGGATAATATGTGAAAGTAGAATAAAAAACTTAAGTATATATATATATATATATATATATATATATATATATATATATATATATATATATATGATAACACTGCACTAATCATACTGATACGGCTGCTTTTTATATTGCTGGATTGGACAACCCTAGTGTTGCAATCTGATAACTGGCAGCTCTATCGTAAAGTTTGACATTTTTGAGGTTATACGTACTCAGAACGTTTTGACATACGAGCGCTATGTGTTGTTTGCAGTAACTTAAAGGATTCTTCTCGGCCAAAAAATGGAATTAAATCCTGAACATTTTCGTGCGATTACTTTTTACAACTTTCGACGTGGATTAAGTCAGCAAGAGCATGGATGAACTTAATTTAATTTTTGACGATGAAACTTCATCAAGGACCACTGTTTATCGATGGTATGTTGAATTCAATAGAGGTCGTAGTTCACTTCATGACGAATTTCGTGAAGGTCGTCCAAAAACAGTTATTGTTCCGGAAACCATTGATGCTGTGCGCGAACTGATATTGCAAAATCGTCATATAACCTATAGTGAGATTGAGTCAACCTTACACATTAGTGGGACCAGCATACATTCAATATTGCATAAATATTTGAATTTGTTCGCGTTGGATCTCACACAATTTGTCAATCGTTCAAAAAAAGGCTCGTGTCGATTGGTCGAAAGAAAAGCTCAAAAAATACGATCGCGGTGCTTTAAAACACGTTTATGACATAGTGACAGGTGATGAATCATGGATTTACGCGTATGAGCCCGAAAGTAAACAGCAGTCGACTGTATGGGATTTTCAAGATGAGTCGAACCCAACAAAAGTTGTTCGCGCACGAAGCACTTCCAAGCAAATGATCGCCTGTTTTTTCGAAATAACTGGATATGTCGCAACCGTACCACTAGAACAACGCAGAACAGTCAATTCTGAGTGGTACACAACCATTTGTTTGCCAGTTGTCTTCCAAGAAATGAGGAAAACCAACCGCCGAAGAAGGATCACTCTTCACCACGACAATGCGAGCTCTCACACATCGGGTCAAACAACTGCATTTTTGACCACTCAAAACATCGATTTGATGAGTCATCCGCCGTATAGTCTTGACTTGTCACCAAATGACTTCTTTTTATTTCGGTACGTAAAAAACAAACTGAGAGGTTCAACGTTTTTTGACACCTGAAGAAGCGGTTGCTGCGTTCAGAACGCATGTTTTGGAGATACCTCAGAGTGGAAAAAGTGCTTCGACAATTGGTTCAAACTCATGCAAAAGTATATAGATCTTCATGGGGAATATTTTGAAAAAAAAATAAAGCGATTTTCGATGATTAACATTTGTTTTTGTTCTCTAATCCCGAAATATAAAAGGCAGCTCTCGTATGAATGAGATATTTCAATACAGTTCGACACAACAATACATTTAAAAATAGAAAAACGTCATAAAATTTAAGATGACTTCATTGTCAAAGGTATTAAAATCAACGAAGTCAGATTAAGACTTTGGAGTTTTTTTTTTGAATATGCAACTGCTTTAAATAAGGTAATCTTAAGTAAAATACTAGTATTTAATATGGTTTACTTTGCTGCATTCCTATATTCTAGGGAAAATAGTGGGGATATAAAGTTAAGAAATAAAACAAAAATTGTTGACGACATATCACTTGATAAAATTCAACTCCAGAAATATATTCTTATTTACAAAAATACCACGTATTGTATCTCCAAAATATTATTATTGAAAATTAAATTGTGTTTAGGACAATCATTAAAACTACTTTCAGACAATTAGGCAGGCAGCACATCAAAGAAACATAAGTTAGAGGAAAAGCGGGACTAAACGAAACAAATATAAAGTTTAGTCCGTGTAGTAGGCTTAGTAGGCATAACAGTTTTTAATGAAGAATTAATTGAATTAATGAATTAATGAAGAATTAAAGATTCTCCTCAAATTTTATTCATTTTATGCAAACATTTATATTAAATATTAAATTATTAATTTATTTTAAACCAAATTTAATAAAATTCATACCACTACCAAATCGCCATAACCAGGAAGGCATAAAATTTGCCTTTCGCCATAGAATTATTAATTTAACATTGTGTTACAAAATTGGGGAAGAAAATATTATAAATAACTGAGACTATAAAGATTTGGTTAGCATAAAAAAAATTAATTCTCTTTTGGAAATTTTAGGTTAGAAAATTTTATCTAGAGGGCTTTTTCTGTCAGATTGAAACATTCAAATCTTAGCATACATTAAACATATACCGAGTGGGCCATTTTAATCTATGCGTCTGAATTGAGTTGATACAAAACTTGTTAAAAGCGAAGTGGGCCACCTTTTGGTGCAAGTAATTTTGACCTTGAACTCAATTTTTTAAAATGATAACCCATAATTTTGACAATAACAAAAGCACTTGAGTGATAAATATTGCACCCATTATGCAGAATTCCTTGAGAGGGAGAATGACCTTGAGAAAGTTTTTCAAAGTCATTTGAATGACAAATTTTCAGGGAAATTCTCGTTTATTACGCCTGGCCTAAAAAAGCGCTCTTCCCGTAAATGGTGTCAAAAACAGGGGTTTCAATTAAAAAAAAACTCTGACTGACCTTCAAACGAAAATAGAGTTCAAAATTAATTTCCGTTTTTCCTTGAACAAGTGTTGTCCTTTTTAGGACATTATCATTATATAACGATTATTATGAAAATAAACCAAGATTCGTTTTCAGCGATTTAAATACAACTTCATTTACGACAATTTGATTCGTTAATGTCTTTCAAGTTTATTCGATCTTGTGTCATAGTTGAACCAATAGACTAGAACAAAACAAAAACTCGATGTCACTGACATTAGAATTATCTCATTATGACTTTGGAGTAACATTTTAACTGATTCCAGATTCGGATTTAGCGACCCAAAAAACAAATGTATGAATTTTTCCAGATTTTTTTGATTAGATTTTGGAGATTTGACCTTGGCTTGACCTTGAACCTGACCTTAGGGGGTCAAACCGACCCCAGACTCGGATTAAACGACCCCAAAATGCTTATTTAAATTTTTTTAGATTTTTTGATTAGATTATGGCAATTTAACCTTGGAATGACCTTGACCCTGACCTTATAAGGTTAAACTGACCCTACATAGATACGGCTGTTATTTTTATGTAATATATTGCATTAAAACTAAAATGGTTATTCGCTTAGAACTTCTCTATCCAAAAATTGTTCTTTCTAGCAGAGCTTCCTTAAAAGATTGATATTATTGCAACTGCAGTTCCCACAATACCGTACAGAAAAATCTTTCAAAATGAGCTTGTATTTGATTTAGAAATTTATTTAGTTTATCGATCTTCTTCCACATTTCATTTAACGCACAATTCATAGCAAACTACCTTACCTCTAAAACTAAACACACATTCTTTCATTGCACAGCGTTTTACTCCAATTTCTAATGCCATCTAAAACACAGCCATAATAGTTCAATATTATCGACACACTCTGTCGTCGTTTTCGGAAGCGCACACTAGATGGGGCGAAGCCAAGAACAATTTCCCGCTTTCACACACGCACAATTGAAAGATGTCGTAGGTGGCGCCACCGGCACCACTTATGCTGCTGCTAACGCCATCTGGTGGCATCCGTGGACCGATTTTCGCGGTGGGTAGTGACGGCATCACGACACTACTCGATTCTAATTTAACGGCTCCCACTTCTGACGTAAATGAAATATCGTTTAACGCAATAGTCCGTATTTTACCGCCCAGTGACTCCATGTGGATGCCTTTTGTGGATTTGATGCTGAGAGACCTGGTAGGGGATTCCAGTCTGTAACAAAAATAAAACTACTTTAGTACGACTTGTCTTTACAAAATTTTTGGCAAATAACACCACATTTAAGCTAATGAACTGTCTGTGTAAAAGTCAAGAGATTAATCAGCTTCCAACTCTTTTTCTTTCATTAATGTATATTTTAGGTTCACTTTTACTAGAAAGAATAATTAAAAATATATTTTTCTTTATTGACTTTATTGATATCAGAATAAAATTGACTTTGCTTGATCAGACAACTATTTTTACAGTATTTGGACGATTTGAGTTAAAACTGAGTATTGATCGACTATCTGTGAACTACAGTTGGTCAACTAAATTTGACAACACGATTTCAGAAGACATCAAACGTGTAGTTGAGACGTCTTAACTGAATGTCAATAGCCACCAACCGCTGCCAAAACAAAAAAAGCACAGGCCGACTCCCAGCTATTCAGCCATACAGCCATCTACGTCGCCGACCCGAAATTTTTTTAGCCACAGCCATCCGAAGTGACTGAATCGTAAGAAAATAGTCGACCATTTCCGAGCCGAGAACGAATCACATTTTGAAACGAGTTGCTCACTATATACAGGTCACAATAATTGAATTTAATTGACATAATTAAAAATAATTTATATTTAAAAAAGAACCAATATCAACTTAAAATAAAAGCAGTTTAGAGACCGTGTGCAATCAATCCATCTACATGTTTCACATATTTTTAAAATTTTTTTGTTTATTTATGGCAACGACCCTGTATATGCTTCTGTGTATTGGTACCCAATATAACTTATTTGTCTATTTCTTAATCACTCTCTACAACTTTAATTCAACGCCACACGATATTGCAACCGCCCTGATGTGTTTAAAATCACACTGTATAACTACAGATTTATTGTTTTATTGTTTAAATTATACCTATATTCCTATTACTTTACTTGGCCCCATATGGCAATTATTCTATTTATGCATCTGCTCATGGTCTACCTTATATTATACAATTTTTTACATTTTGAACCATATTAAACATTTAGTTCAGCCACCCAGTATATGCAACTGCTTCTAAATGTTTTTAAGCCATCTCTATAACTATATTATACCCGCGCTGTATTTCAAATATCCTAATTGCTTATGCTTATATAATACATTTTTGATACACCCTAAATATTAATAAATTTACCCCACCCTTACTTCAACCAACTAGCAACTACTTATTTTTCGCACAATGTAACTCTTTTTATCCACCGTTTATAACTATATTATATTCCACCTTATATTTCAACGATCCTGTGTAACTATAATTATACTCCGCTCTACAAAGCAAATATCCTTACATAACAGGATAATTTAACAATTTTTTAATGTTTTTTGATCCACTCTGTATAACTAGTTTTACACCACTTATTGCAGCCAACTTGTATACGTATTTACTTATGAGCCACCCAATACAATATTTTTTTCAACCAACCTGTATAACTATGATTCAATTCCACTTTATAATATAGCCATATAGAAAGCATGGCCTTCGTAACAATTTTTCGATTCTATATACTAATGGAATATAGCGATTTCACTCTACTGTAAGTCTCGTAACATAACTTCGTTTTGAAAAAGAAACTGACTTCTAATGAATTGAAATGAAAACTGTTGCAAACTTTTATGATATATGTTGACATTTAAGTTAGATATTTATGACGAAAATTTGAAATTTACTTTAATGTTTCCGTTTTTTTGTATATATTTTTACGATTTTCAGAAAAACCGCATGTTTTACGTTATAGAAAAATATACAGATTCAAGCTGGAATATATTTTTCTGGAATACAAATTAAAATATTCAAATTTATTCAGCCATTATAGAGAGAATATTGAAGATTCATTGAAATTCAGTGCAGTCTCTTAATTACTGTTTGTTGTGATTTTCAGGAATACCGTAAAATTATATGGTACCTTTCTATACTTCACACAATGCAGTTTAAATCATCAAAACTGCCCCAGCCCGTTAAATAACCTTTTATTATAGCACTGGTCACAGCAACCTCCGGAAGAACTACCACTAAAAAAATCATGTGACGACAACAGTCGCAATCCATCTATTTATCTTCATGTTTACCCGTTTCAAATACATATAATCCACGAGTGTCATTATCTGAATCACTTTGGAAAGCTACAAAATGAAATATAGTAATCAGAATTGTTTTTCTGGTAAATTCTCGAATTTGCAGCTTTTCATTTTTGGTTGGTACGATGTGATACCTCACAGTCGCCATGTTGTTGCTAGTACAAATTAGGGCCATCTTCTGACGTAATGCCTGATGTCCGCCATTTTGTTGTTAGTAACCACCGATATTGATTTTATGACGTCACCAGATATGCTGTCAGCCAAGAAAGAGCTGTTTAGGATTTGGTGGCGCTCTCTGGTGGGAGAATTGTACACTTAACCACTGATGAAGGTGTTTTGTAAGAGACACCAGTAATGTAGGTTATATTTCCCAATTGCCTCTACTATTTTGCTTATGGTACAAACTAATCGTTGAGAAGGTCTTTCAATACGAGGGTTGCCTTTAATATTTCGGGATTGGACAACCCAAGCGTTGCAATCTGACAAGTGACAGCTATATCGTAAAGTTTGACATTTTTGAGGTTATACGTACTCAGAACGTTTCGACATACGAGCGCTATGTGTTGTTTACAGTAACTTAAAGGATTCATCTCGGCCAAAAAATGGAATTAAATCGTGAACATTTTCGTGCGATTATTTTTTACTTTCGACGAGGATTAAGTCAGCAAGAGTGCTTGGATGCACTGTATCTAATTTTTGGCGATGAAACTCCATCAAGGACCACTGTTTATCGATGGTATGATGAATTCAATCGAGGTCGTAGTTCACTCCAAGACGAATTTAGTGAAGGTCGTCCAAAAACAGTTGTTGTTCCGGAAACCATTGATGCTGTGCGCGAACTGATATTGCAAGATCGTCATTACACATTAGTGGGACCAGCATACATTCAATATTGCATAAACATTTGAATGTCAAAAAAAATTGTCAATCATTCAAAAAAGGCTCGTGTTGATTGGTCGAAAGAAAAGCTCAAAAAATACGTTCGTTGGACTTTAAAACACCTTTATGACATAGTGACAGGTGATGAATCGTGGATTTACGCGTATGAGCCCGAAAGTAAACGGCAGTCGACTGTATGGCTCTCACACAGCGGCTCAAACAACTGCATGTTTGACCACTCAAAACATCGATTTGATGAGTCATCCGCTGTATAGTCCTGAGTTGTCAGATCTTCATGGGGAATATTTTGAAAACCAATAAAGCGATTTTCGATGATTAATATTTGTTTTTGTTCTCTAATCCCGAAATATAAAAGGCAGCCCTCGTATTGTGGCACTTCATTAGGATTTTCTATCCTCATATTTTTTCTGGTATTAGAAAATTGCAAATGCCAACAAAATCTACTTCGAAATATTGCCCGGATTACTGACTGTCCGTACAGAAATTCTTCTTCACCAATATTCAGATAGAAAATCTGTGTTTGGAGACGTTCAGCTCCAACTCTGGAGTCGTTGACAGTCTATGTTTATTGTCGCAGAAGGTTTATTAAAATTTTCTACTCACTACAAAATTTTTGTTCTAACCCAGGTTTCCTTACACTTTGAGCATATATTTCTGGCGGTAGCCTACAATGCACAAATATCGTGACAAGATTAGAAAGAAGGGCCAATAAAGAGAGTATCATGTCTCATTTGATGGGTAGAAGCAGCCAATGAAGTACATGATGGACGCATTACTCTCAGTCGAGTCCTCTCTCTATCACCCCCTCTTTATAGTCTGCCATGATATATGTGCATTGCAGGCTACCAGAAGTATAGGCTCTAAGATCTTATGTCTGCTGGTGTTGGTTAATACCTGGTTGTCCAAAGTTGAATTGCCCACAAGTTTTCTGGCAATATGGATTACCAGCGAATTGTCGCTCTCAATTTGTATCAAAGGGTTATTTAAGACTAAAATCCCAGTTAAAACACACGGCGGTTGACAAAGACTCTAGAGTTGACATGTCGCCAAACATAAGTATCATATAATATACGCAACACTATGTGGATATAGGAACAGTGATTGATATCTTCCTTATAACATCTGTGAAGAGGACCAGTAATCCGAGCAATTGTTCGAAATTGCCTCCCTAGACGTTGTGTCTCATTTACAACGTTCGAATACCATCTGAAGTAGAAAAAATCTGAAGAAATAGAACACTAATTAGTTTAGTTTTAGTTTAGTTTATTGCCCAACAGAAATAAATCCAATTACAGTACAAATATTATAAAGTAATGAAACATACTAATAAACTATCTTAAATATTTAAAAAATGATAATAATAACAAGAATTAAAAGAACAGAGTATATTACAAATACTACAACATACATTTTACACACAGTTTTTTAAAAAAGAAATAATATAACAATTGATAAATATTACATCATAAATTCTACCCACAGTTTTAAAAAAGAAACGAAATAAAACCCAGCAAACGCAGTGCCGATTTGCAAGTTATGGAAATATTTTCAGCGAATGAGAATTGATGATCAAAATATACACCCAGGTCCTTAATGATAGTGGACCGCTCAATCGTTTGATTGTTCAACGAATAATCGAATAGTATAGGATTCCTCTTTAAAGTATAAGAACATACTTTGCATTTCGCGATGTTCAAAAAGAGTTTGTTCTTGGTACATCATAACGTGAGCTGATTCAGGGCATGTTGTAGCCGTCAGCTATCATTGATGCTCTCGACTTTAGGAAATAATTTCAGATCGTCTGCAAAAGAAGAGTTTCAGATAACAGTATACTTGATAAGTCGTTAATGAATATCAAAAACAATAACGGACCGAGATTGGAACCTTGGGGTACTCCTGAACTAACAGTAAATATGTTTGATTTGAAGCCGTTATAGCTAACAAATTGATGGCGGTTACTTAAGTAGGATTTAAACAGAGTAACCAGCGGGTAATTAAAACGAAAGACCGATAATTTTTCGATTAATGTAGGATGATGAAGTTTATCGAAAGCCTTAGTAAAATCGGTATAGACCACGTCTACTTGACTTTTGGAGTCAAAGGCTGCAGCTGTGAACTGGGTGAAAATCGATAAGTTAGTGACTGTGGATCTATTTTTCATGAAACCGTGTTTGTCCGGCGATATGTGTGATCTGACAATAGGAAAAATCTGATCATAAGTGCACATCTCGAATACTTTAGCAAAGTTAGGAATAATGGCGATGGGTCTGTAATTTGTTATGATATCTTTATCACCAGATTTGTGAACCGAAAAGATTCTCGACAGTTTCCAGCACTCAGGGAATATCCCAGTTTTTAGGATTGAGTTGAATATAGAGTCATGTGCAGATGTAAAAGTATCTTTAAGGTGTTTAGATGACTTGATGATGTTACTTATAGATAAACTTGCTATAGAAATGTTAGGCGAGTATATGGACCCACCCAAAGAATTAGCGGCACGGGGGAGGGGGGGTTAAACACTTTTAAAATAATGAGCAAAGGAATTAATTAATGTCTGGGGATTGGTATGGTATTGTTCCTGGTAATGAATAAGAAGAATAATAAATTTCCAATATTTATCTGTTATAGTAAAGAAGAGATGGGAGAATATCAAAGAGGAGGCGAATATGGCTATATCTAGCGGATGATATGGATTTTCCTAGGTTGTACTGCATTTTAGAATTTTTGACTTGAGTGTTCTGTATGATCATTGAAAATTTTTGTTTTAACTTGAACACATTAAATTAACCAATTTTCTTTGATTCTATCATTGTAAGACTATATTCAAATTCAGATTTACATTTGCGAAGTCAGGCCAAAGCCTAGAAATGTTTAGCATATAGTATTCTCAGTCACAAATATGCAGGAAATAAATATAATTAGGATGATAAATAAGTTTATTTATTAACATATCCTCCACAATATCCAGTTACAAATACAAACAACAGAGGTAGAACGAAAACCGCAGCGTGCCAACTTTCGAATTGGATAACGAAGTGGAACAACGCTCTCTCATATGCATTACTTCAAAGTCCACTTCAGATTTTCTCTTTGTTGCCCGACAAATCGGGTGCATAAGCAATGCATTAACGTTACATCCGTTTGCTGAACCCACTCCAACTACCGCTAATGCGTTCCGTGAAATTCGAAGGATTATATCACGAGTGCGAATGTTCTCTTCAACATCAAATGGAGAAATGAGATATTCCTGGCGTCAACTTGATTAGCTGTTTGTGTCGATCTCGAGAGGTAAGTTAATTTAGAATTTACAACTTTCCCTGTGTTACATATTGTGTTAAGGTTAGAAACTTCCCGGGCTGTTTGGTATTAATTGAAACAGTGACGATAGGTCTTTCCATAATGTCAGCAGCTCTGAATTGCACAGTTAGGTTTGGTCTTAACTTTGTTTTGGGTCTGCTATTGAGGATTTGCGAGGTGTCCAATATTTTTCAGAAGTGAACACAATATTTTTCAGATCATTTGACCAGTCAAAACTGCAAACGATTTAATGACCTACAGTAGATTTTTTGGTGCATTTGATTGTGTCAACCATGACATTCTGCTCATCAAATTAGAACGTTACAATATACGTAGTATTCCGGTTAGTTTCATTTCTGACCACTTAAAATATCGCTCACAAATTGTTTGTGTTAATAACTCAAGCAGAAAAAAATTAGAGGTTACCTCTGGTGTTCCTCAAGGTTCGATTCTTGGACCATATTTGTATGTAATCGTTGTTAATGATCTGCTCGCTTACATTCTTAAAAATTTGGATACTAATGTAATTTGTTACGCAGATGATACCAATTTCTTAATTGTTAGAGAAATGAATATCAGTCAGTTTAACATACTGTAGAGCAAGTTATAGAGATGTAAATAAGTGGTCGCAAAAGAATGCCTTACTCTTAAAAAGTGATAAATCTATAGGTGTAGCTTTAAAAAAAATGTAATTAATATGACTGATGTTAAGCTAAGCTCGGAAGTTAAATTACTCGGGGCCGTCATTGATGAAAATCTGACGTGGTCAAAACACATTGACAAACTGTGTGTAAAGTTAAGGCATTAGGCAGTTAAAAAAATCACTATAATACTACTTTCGGTGTATTATGCCAATTTTCATTCCCATTTGCTTTACGGCATTTTGTCAATGTTCTCAAATAAATAGAGTTTTTTTGTTGCAGAAACAAGTAATTAGAACTATCTGTGGTCTATAACAGGTAAACTGTTGTTAGTCCGAAATTATTAGTTAATCTTTGAAGTTGCTTGGAATACGCTACCGCGGATTCCACTTCCTCAAGGAAGGGTGGTGTAACGGAAATTCAACATGACACTCTTGGGAAATATTAATAAACAATTATTAGCATAACATTCAAATGATCATAAACCATTCCAGGTAACCCCGTTAAATTCAGCACGTCTACTTAAATGATCACGTACCCCAAATAGTTGTAATGGCAACCAGCCCAAACGATCTAAAAGAACAACAAGACGAACATAGGCAGAATTTCTTTTTAGGATTGAAGAACTGGCTTAGAAATAGAAGGATTTGTAGGTGAGAGCTTTGAAATAACTACTATTGAGAAGGGTAAAATGACCTTGTCTACTCCTTCAGGTAAAGTCGTGAAGATATATGCAATTCCTGCCACACTGTTTACAATAACAACAACAAGGCAAAGTCGTGACTTGTCCTCAGTAAGTTGAGCTATTTTCTAATATTTCTCAACTAGATACATACCCCAAATGCAACCAACGAACCGGCTCTGTAAAATTTTCATGTTATATGGTTGGAACAAGAAAATGACGCATGACATGGTGCAAGTGTCTCCCTCTACTGGTCGAACCTTAACGTACAATTTACTAACCAATAATATTAAATAACACACAACTCACATTTTTAGTATGTGTTCTCCTATGAACCATATTATTGCTTTTAAGAAAACATATCTCACTAATTTCACATTTGTTCCAAAGACTTTCTTCATTTAAAATAATGTTGCGATATTCTTTTGTGTAGATGTTGCTTGGTATGTCCAACATATTATTTAGCACAATGTCATAGTATTGAAACCCCTAACTGATTATTCAAAGCACTGTTGCACGATTTTATTTACGTTATAATATAAAAAACAGTTTATTTTTTAGTATTTAAAATCACTGGTTCCCTCATTATCAGGATCAATAATCGCATTGTCACCATTTTGTTGAAAAAATATCTGAAACATTTTCTAATAACATATGGCGGATAGTTATTTTTAATTCAACACATCGAAATTATTTTAGTGAAAATTGTTACAAGAAACTCTAACGACTCTACGTGGCATGCATCTTAATTATACTCAGTATATCATTTTTTATAGTAGCGTAACCTTCTAATTTTTGTTCATCACAGTTATGTTGCCTTGTTAGGCACTAATTTTGATCTTTAGCCGTCTCAATTTCCCAATAAAAATGTTTTTAATTGCCCTAGTGATTGCAGGACAGTTTGCTGTCACCATGTGACCAGTTTCGTTGCTAAAATATTAATTACTTTACAGCTGTGAAAAATGTCATTAATATGTTCAACACCTTTTAACGGAAACGTGGTTAAAAAATATTTTATCAGTCTTTCGATGAAATAGAATCAGTATATTTTTATGAGAACTGTATAGTAATATTATAATGAAAATGGTATAAACAATTCTTACCTTAGATCATGCCCAGCCTCAGCCCTGACCAAAGTAGTCTGCACGGAACCCCTGAAACTCGTTCCTCCTTCTCCATTAACTCTTAAACTGTCTGATCCTACAAGAACTTCATTCTTGTCAGCAAAGAAAAGCAGCGCCCCTCGGTCGTCTAATATTCTAAAGTTACTAGTTAGGCACTCTAAACGGTCATTTCCTGTAACAAAACGAGAGTCCATGTACCGTTTACTAATTAAAGTGATTTTGATAGTCAGTTCTAATGATCTTTACTCTGCCGAACAAGAGTAGTAGTAGAAGAAAAGAAGATATTTACACACTTACCTAAAACTAACCAACTACTAAGATAGCCATTTTTATGCCTCGCTCGCAAGGTTAGGTTTCTAGTAGACTCGATTACAATTGGTTGATAGCTTCTAGATTTTATACTGCTGGCTACTAAGCTGTCTAGGACAAAGGTTTTACCTTCTAGCTTCAGACCTCCTGAGACTATTTTGAGTTGACCCATTCCGTCCTATAACAAATGACAGGACGTTAAATATTATGAATAATTAAAATAATAATAAAAAACTAAACAGTAAAAATCTGTTTCAGGCTATTAACACCTATGCATGTTCAATGCTCAGTTACTCTTTCGATATAGTTAATTGGTGCAAGACTGACATTGAACAATTACAACGAAAAGTTCGAATTTTACTAACAAAAGCTCAAAATAACCATCCAAAGAGTTCTGTCGAACGTAAAACTTTGCCACGGTATGAACGAGGAAGAGGATTGGCAGATCTAAGCAAACTATTAGATCAACAAATTTCTATTTTGCGTTGTTATTTCCAGAAACTCGCAGAATTTTCTGATCTACACAGAGTTATGTGCCAGGTTGATGATTCAACATCACTGCGACCGACACAACAACACGTCCAATTACACCACCAGACCACAGATCAGAAACTGCTGAAATATAAAGAGAAGGCCCTTCATGGAAGACATATAAATGACGTCAACCAAGATTATATCAACAGCGCAGCGTCGAACTACTGGTTGATTTGTCGTCATATGTTTCCTGAAACGGAAGGCTTTATATTGGCAAACCAAGATCAAGTAATTCCAACTAAAAACTATCTAAAGTTCATCGTTAAAGACCCGTCTATTAACAACGACAGATGCAGGTACGGTTGCCAAACATCTGAATCTATACAGCATATCGCAGGAGGTTGTCAAGCGTTCGCTGTAACTGAATACATAGAACGACACGATGCTGTGGCAAAAATACTGCATCAGGAACTAGCACTGAAACATGAACTATCACAGTCGGTTAGATTACCACACTATAAATACAAACCAGAATCTGTTTTAGAAAATAAATTACAAGCTGTACTGGGACCGCACGATACTGACTGATCGGACTGTTGCTCACAATAGACCAGATATAATTTTGGTAGATAAAGTCGCTCGGAAAACAACTTTAATTGACATAGCAATTCTTAATAACAATAATATAAATATAAAGCAGGCTGAGAAAATAACCACATATAGGGATTTGGAATTTCAAATAAAGACTCAGTGGGACATGAACAACACACGAACTGTACCAATTGTTATGTCAACGACAGGACTAGTCCCAAAACATCTATTAAACAATTTAAAATACTTCGGTCTGGACGAACATCTTTACCAACAAATTCAAAAAGTCGTCCTTTTAGGAACAGCCCGGACGGTCAGGAAATTCATGGGAAACTGCCGCCACAACTCCAACCCCTGAGAACCTGGCAAGGGCTCCCACAGAGCTAAACCCTTTTGATATCTGGGGTTAGTGAATTTTCCTCTAAAGGCACGCCATGCGTGCCTTAGAGGCAGTGTGCTGCCATACATTGTATGGTCAAGTCGGGAATTAAAATTATAACTAATATGTATTTGAAGACGCGAGATGTATGACCGACATCTAGGATTTTCAAGAGAATCAGTACACAGAGGTTCCGAATCTGGAGCCGTTCCTTGTAATTGCTGTTCTCCCTTAACTCCTAGGAGTTAAGGGAGAACAATATGATATCAAGAAGGAAGAGCACTGATATAAAAGAAAATTTATAGCGATGGCATACATAATTTCGAATGAGAATATACTTAGCAAGCGCAGCCATTGAAGACACCTTCTCGAACCACTGCCGCAACGCATCACCGCCAGGTATGGCGACGCTGATTGGGCGAGACAAAGAATTAAGCGACCCGATGAGCATGACCAGGGATGCATGACCGGTTTAATAGGGCGGATAATCTGAATTTTTTATCATTCGCCTGATGACGATAGCAGAAATGAGTTATATTGTCTACCAGCTTCAGACGAACATGCAAGCAATTGTTTTGTCAAAGAAGTCATCTGTAATTTAGTCATGTATCACAACTTTTTTTTGAGAACCTCCATTCAAAATACCGAAAGAGTATCCAAGTCAAGGTCAAATAAATGTTTTCGTAATATTACTTTTCTCAATTAAATGTATTATTCCACAGACGTTATTACACTAAAGTATCTTACGAATTCATTATTTCCATCCAAAATTGCCCTGCAGCAGCAACAAACTCATTATTTTATAGTCGCACCTCATAATGGGGACTGATTAAAAGGACTTTAATCAAGCCCTTAATACTTTTATTACGGCTTCTACAATGGCAAAAACTTCATTTTTACGAAGTCCTCTGAACTCGCCCATAAAACCTTCTCTCTCATTAATTTAAACATAAATCCGAAACCGAGAACTCAAAGGAGTCAGTCACTGTTCTTTTCCTCCGCCCCTTCGTTCGCGCTCGCCCCTCTCGCTCTCCTTTGTCCTCAACAGATGGTAATTTTTTTTCTGCTAATTATATCCCGAGGTCTCGAAATAAGGACCCCGATGATACGAAAAAAGATATAAAGTTGAACTGAATGCCTCCAATTTTTGAATCATTAGAGTCATTAAACAATGTGTCCCTGCGTAGCTTTGTTGTTGTGCTCTGCTGTATTGTTTTGGGTTGGGATTTATTTTTTTTGTTAGGGTAAAGATTGAAGGGAATTACGGTTGGATGCGCTGATGAAAATTTTCTGAATTTCCAGATCGAGATTCTGAACAGATACGACATATTTGATAATGTACTAAATAAGTAAGTAGATAAGCAAAGAGAGTTCTGGGCATAAAGGTAACCAGTCATCGAGTTCCCGCCGGGAGCTGATGCCGAGCTGTTGGTAGTTGGTGTTTGGACAAGAAGAAGAAGACATTGGGAAGAAGAAGACATTGGGGGTGGTCGTAGGGGTGCGCGAAAGACAATTGGGTGTGTCGCAGAGGTGCGCGCCATCTGTTGTTAATAAATAAAAGCCATTGTATTGTGGGTTGCGTGTGTTACAGGGGTGCACGCCATCTGTTGTTGGTTGTGGTGGTTAGAAGAAAAAACGCTTGGCCGGGTATCGAACGCGGCTTGCCTGATTACAATGTCAGGTGTGCACCGAGCTGTGCTAACGGGGTTAATCGGGAAATGTTTATTTGAAAAGGTATAGCATATGCCCGTTGCGCGGGCGCGTGTTTTTGGGCGTTGTTCGGTTGGCGGGTGGGAAATTTGATGCTAGAATTTGGATAGTATGTTGTTGGCCGTAAAAAAAATTTAAATCTTTTGCTAATTGCATGCATGCGCGAGAACGTCCACTCCTTCGAGTCTATAGTTTTCGTAAGCGAGCGCCTGCTTGCGCAAGAACAGCAATTCCTTCGAATCTCTGATTTTGTCGGATGATTCAAGGCCGACCGTAATAATTTTGAGACTGGGAAAAATTTGTTTCAAGCGTCTGAATTTTATTTAAGGTGAAAATAATGGATATATTAAAACTAGACAATTGTTTAAATAAGTTTAAATATAGTGAGGCCAACCACATACTGAGATCGCAAGAAATACCATCAGAACAAAGCTGGCAATCAGCCCATACAGTGTCAGGTTCACCCTTTCCATGTGAAGAATCGTTATGGAAACATATGCAAATTCAAAGTATTTTTTAAGCACCGTGTAACTCTCCACCGTTAAATGTAGAATTGTTTCAGCAATTTTGAGAGTGGTCTCGGTATCGGTAATATTAATTGTTAAAATTTCTGGTACTGCCGCATATTTGCAAGTGCGCCCGTTGTAGGTATTCACAGTTGTTAAAACGTCTGGTACCACGTAACATCCACGTAAGTCAAAAGTGTAGAAACCCCTGAATTCAACTCGGTGTAACGTGTGAAAAATTGAAGCCTTTTTGACTAACCTTTGGATTTAGTCGGTAAAGAGGATATACCTCTAAACCTGTAGAGGTATTGTAGCTGGAGTTGTTTTTTGGTAGTTTCAACGAACTAATTCGCGTGTTAGTAATCCTAGAGTAACTTATCCATTGTCTGTCTGAATTTTTACAGCCGCGATACCAAAGACAATATATTTTATTAGCACTGTACAATGTCTGGTATGCTTAATGCTTTGAAAGTTATAAAAGAGACGTTTTAGCCATTCCAAAAATACTTCCTACTTAAACCTTCTTAGGTTAATTAATATCTTCCACCTCATAATTCCTCTCAAAAATCGATACGCGGTGTACACGAATTTGAATAATGGTGATGTTAGTTCTATTCAACGGCCTTACAATATTTTACAAAGTACGAAAAAGACTATGGTAGATCTACATATTACCCGGCGTTTGATTAAATTTGGAAGATATGCTGATTGTAGAGGAATTATCAGATTAGACTCCTTTTAGAAAAGGTAAGCGACACCATTTTGGTCGAAATTAAATCGTCATGCGCGATATTAAATTTTAGGGTCATACGTTGGAGCTATTTCTTGCGTTGGAGCTATTTCTTAGGGTGCGCCCATTTATTTAAGATTATTTTCCCACGGTGCAAGATAATGTGACCGGGAGGTTATGTTACCGAGAAGTTTATCTTGTGGGTTTACGGAGAAGTTTATTCTATGGCAGAGATGCCTTGTTGATATATAATGCAAAGAAGAATGAATTTCGTACAAAAGTTGATTTGTTTTTCTTGTTTATTCGTTGGTGAGTTTGACCTTGACCTTGAGGGTTATATCAGGGTCAAATTATTTCTTTCGAACGTGATCCCCTACTTTTCATCAAAAATATGGAAAGGATGCAAAATTTTACGTTACAATATAACTTTTGTATTTTATAAGAGTCGAACCAACAGAGACTTTCAAATCATGTTCTAGGCATAGAAAATGGGGTTTCCCATTAAGAACATGCGTTTGAGCTTAATATGGCACTTCTTTTTCTAAATATTTGATGAAAATAGTGATTACATTTCTAAAAAATGAATTTGACCTTAATATGACCTTGTAAATTATGGACAAGTTCGTGGTCTAACTCACCATCGGATAGACAAGATTTAACGTTTTCCTTCGAAATCGTTAAGAGTTATTCAGGGGTTTCCATACCTGTGACTTACCTTGCCCGTGGTAAATAAATATGATCATGATAAAACAAATATCGCGTGGAAGTGAAGGGCTGGTCCCAGTTGATGTTATGGTGTTCAGTCCATGCGTGATGGCTAGCCCAGACATCATTAGCTCCACCCTCTGAGCCATGCTGTGTTCATTAACCCTGGTGGTGGTGATGAACACCGCATAGCTACTCTAAACCTATGCTAGGTAATTATGCATGGACCGAGCACTATAATATCAACTAAGACCAGGCCAGGGTAATTCACAAGGGAAGCCAGAAAAATTATAAAGACAGAATATATAATCTCGAAAGAGAATACAATTAGTGAGCTGAGCTAACAAATTAAAAAAAATGGAGAGCCCTTCTTCGGCCACGGCCACTACGCATCACCGACGACCAACCGCCATGTACTACGACGCTGATTGGACCGGATAAGACCCAATGACCATGACCTGCGACGAATGACCGATTAAAAGTATAAATACAAGGAATATTCTGAATTTCCCATCACAACATAATTTTAATTCAGTTTCAAAATATTCAGAATACATTAGGTGGCAAATACATAATGCTGAAATACTATCAAACAAATAACAGCTTTAAACACAAGAAACTAAACAATCTATTTCGTTTATGGCTTGTTCTATGAAGTTACAAAATCGAAATAAGGAAGGAACAAACATAAAAATAATGATGATTACCAAGTTTTAAGCTGCAAATCAAAATTAAATACCTAGTCATGCACCTGGAATATGTTTTTTTGCTCCTTCTTTTTTTCAAAATAGTATTAATTTGGTCTGGAAATGGATTGAAAGCGGTGTTTACAAATTTCAATACAAACATAAAATACGGTCATGAGAAAATTCTGTTTTCGAAAGAAAATTGTGTACAAAACAGCTCTAATATAAATGTAAGACGATTAATCAATTCTTTTGTATTTTTATAATCGCCTGGCATTAGCGTCTACAATTTACTCGGTATTTAACGTAGCTCTATCGATTGATGGATATGATTTACTCAAAATGTATATTTTATCTGGGCAACGGTAATTTTATGAAAAATTTAAAATCAATATATCGTTGCTTGGTGAATTCAACTACTGTTATAGCTAACGGCAATGTTTATAGTATTTATCAGAACTCAAACAGATAATAAAGATAATAATTTGAGTGATATTGAAAATAATTTTGGTTGGTCAATTTTTAATCGTTGTTGGTATTGTGCCGAAGCCATTTTGGGTCCATCAAATATTAACAATTTTTTATAAGAACTGGTTACACTACAAAATAGAGGTGTACATGATATAATCGATTTTAGCGAACTGAATCTCCAGTTAGGGGAAATAAATTGGGCTGCAAAATTAGGAAATCTAGAAAATACTGAGAAGGTATGGGAAAACTTTGAAAGTATTATTGATCGTCTTAAAAACAAAACATTTTACCGAAACAAACTGAGACCGTGGATTAATGGCGAGTTAATTTCTATTATTACACAAAAAATAAATTTATGGCGTAAATACAAACGTACAAATATTCTGCAAGATTTACAAATTCATAAGGATTTTGCAAAGGAATTTAAAAAATCTATAAATGAGCGTTAGATTGCTAAGGAAGAATCTATAGCAGGAGGGGGTAATTCAAAGAGACTCCATAAATATATTCGGTCTTCACTGTCGACTAAATTATCAAACCCTTTAACTACAAATGGGACACTATGTCAAAATAATTATGATATCGCACAATCTCTGGCCAATACTTTTGCTGAGGTGTTCTCTGTTGAACCTGACGGTACCGAATTCCCAAACATTCCCCAGTCAAGAATTCTTTCCTCACTTAAAGAAGTTAATTTTACAGCTGATGATGTCAGAGTATATCTCCAAAGACTTAAAAATCATTCTTCTACAGGGCTAGACCAGATTATACATCCTTATTCTTGAACAAATGCTCAGATGTGTTAGTTTTGCCACTTTCACTTATGATGTTATCTTCTTTTAAAGCACACTACCGAAAAGCTGGAAACAAGCCTCTGTAACACCAATATTCAAAAATGTGATAAACTAGACCCTAAGAACTACCGACCAGTTAGCTTAATATCAATAATTTGTAAAGTTATGGAATCTATTATCACGGATTCCGTATCCGAATTTCTTCTTAGTGAGCATATTATTCCAAGGCAACAGCACGGGTTCGTAAGGGGAAGATCAACCTTGACTAATTTACTGTGGTGTGTTAATGAGTGGTCAGCAGCTCTAGATAGAAAGAAACCTATGGATATCATATACCTGAACTTTGCAAAGGCATTTGATCGCGTGCCAACAAAACGACTCTTACATAAACTAAAACATTTCGGTATCAGTGGCAACCTTCTTCGGTGGATCAGTGACTTCGTTACCAACAGAAAATTCAGTGTTAGATTTGGGATTTCCCATTCGTCAGAAAAGCTAGTGCTAAGTGGGGTGCCACAAGGTTCCGTTTTGGGTCCTTTACTTTTTGTATTATATTCGAGTGATTTACAGTATCGTATTAATTGTAGCAACGCTTTTTATGCAGACGACTTGAAGATATTTTCAAACCCAATGTTACATGCGCAAAACCTTCAGAATGACTTAAACAATATTTACAAATGGTGTTGTGAATGACTCCTACCTCTCAATAAAGATAAATGTGTTGTAATGCATACGGGTGCTTGAACAATTTCATTGATGGACATGTATTAAACAAAGTCGAATCATATAATGATCTTGGCATAATAATCACGAAGAATTTGAGTTGGTCGAAACATGTGTCAAGTGTTGCCAAAAAATCAAACAGTAAACTCTACTTGCTTAAAAAGACATTTGGAAAAATGTCTATTCAAACTTCCACTAGTCTATATAGATCATACATTCGCCCTTTAATCGAGCACTGTGGGCCCGTATGGTGTCGTATAGTACGTGATGTAAATCTTCTAGAAAATATACAACGTCAAGCTACCAGAATATCGTTCGGACGAGTACGACCGGATTACTTAATCAGACTGTCATCAGCTGTGTTGCCATTTTTCGACGCCCGTCGACTACGTGGTGATTTGATTATGACTTTTCGAATATTTCGGTACAACTTTGGAAATTTGAGGCATTTCATTACTTTGGACAGCGATAGCCGACTGCGCGGCCACAATATGAAGTTGAAGAAGGAACCTTTCAGTACAAAATCGCGACAAAACTTTTCCTGCAATCGTGTTTTTGCAACCTGGAATAGTTTATCAAGAGAAATCATTAACTGTCAATCAGTTAACATTTTCAAAAATCGATTAGACAATTTCATGTTTACTTAACTATGTTTTTCAAACGTGTTTTCTTTGTTGTGTTATAAAGGTTGAGTTTTTTTTTTGATGATCAGTATGGGGATCTCGGAAACTAGGGAAGATAGAGCAATGGTAATTGGGAAGGATTTGCAGTTTTACTGGCCCAATTTAATGACACTTTTGGAGTTTTGTAAAAAAGTCATAGCTTACTAGATATTTTGAAAAAACAAAATTCTGTCGGTTTAGTCAAATAACTCTAACTCCTTTGTTTGATTTTATAAAAAAGTGTAAATATCATAATTGAAGGAAATTGTATCCCAAATGTGATTATCATGTCCTCGTTTTCGTGACAGCTCTCGTTTTCGAGATATGACACAAAATTATCTTTTTTTGAATAGAAACCATAGTTTGCTATGACCTCAAAAAATAGGCCATGAAAAAGATTGTTTTCACTTTGACGTTTCCTCATTTGAGAGTAATTCCATTAGTAGTGCTGAAATGACAGTCGATATTGACAAGTTTTCGTGATAAAATGGAATATTCTAACGAATAAAAACTGAATATGGTGGAATGATATATCATATGCCATAAAAATTCGGTTCGTACAGGTCAGGAATACTTTCATAGATATTTCAATCATCGTCAATCTACTCTATAAACATTTAAGAGGCTTTACGACAGTTTACGCAGATATAGATCTTTTACTAAACCACGAAAGGAACGTAATCAAATTGACGAAGCAGCACAAATAAATGTTTGGCAATAATAAATCACAATCCATATACATCAACTCGTGAGATTGCGGAAGAAGCTGGCACATCTCAAAAAACTGTAGTTAAGGTACCGAAAGCGCACAAGTTCCACCGGTACAAACTTTCAGCTGCTCAAACTTTACATACTGGTGACGAACATCGACGTATTTTGTTTTGCACATGGTTTAGAGATATGTGCCTTGACAATCCACAGTTTCTATTAAAGGTGTTATGGTCAGATGAAACTAGATTTACTAACTGCGGTATGTTCAATAGACACAATGAGCATATCTGGGCTAAACAAAATCCTTTGCATGTAGAACAAAGAAGACCCCAAATAAAATTTGGTTTTAATGTTTGGTGTGGTATCATAGTGTCTACTATTCTGGGGCATTTTATCTATGACGATTCGTTTAGAAATTGAGTGGTTCCAACATGATGGAGCACCTGCTCATAACTCGTTATTAGTAAGAAAACACTTAGATAATATCTATCCAAACCCTTGGATAGGAAGAAATGGCCTACGCGAATGGCCACCCCGGTCTCCCGATTTGGCAGTTATAGACTTCTATTTATGGGGTGCGCTAAAAAAACAACGTATACAAAAGAAAGTATGAGACAGTTGGTGACCTAAGGGAGGCGGTATTACAAGCAATTGAAGAAATTGATAGGCGGTCTGTGAGGACAGCGGTAATGTCAATCTTAAAAACATGCAATTTTTGTCTAAATAACAATGGTGGACTTTTCGAACAGAAATTGTAACCATAATTATGTACTTTAATTTCTTAAGTTTTTAGTAAGTACCTTTATTTAGTTTTTTCGTTATATCTGATATATCTAATAAAAAAATCGTTCAATATTTTTTTGGAATAGTTATTAATAAATGAATCTATTGCTACTACATTAAAAGTGAAAGTAAGAGAGAAAAGCATCCATAACTCCGTTATTTTTATGAATAACTATAATATCGAGTATTATATCGTTGAAAAGCTCTAAAAATGTCCGGTTTTTTGAGGTCATAGCCAACTATGGTTTTCATTCAAAAAAAGATTGT
Organism: Octodonta nipae; assembly: GCA_034190945.1. Classification (NCBI taxonomy): domain Eukaryota; kingdom Metazoa; phylum Arthropoda; class Insecta; order Coleoptera; family Chrysomelidae; genus Octodonta; species Octodonta nipae. The sequence goes on from CM067219.1 coordinate 2,731,617, forward strand.
GTCATATCTTGAAAACGAGAGCTGTCACGCAAACCAGGACATGACAATCATATTCGGGATACAGTTCCCTTCAATTCTGATATTTAGATATTTTTGTATAAAATCAAAAACAAAGGAGTTAGAGGGATTTGACTAAATCGACAAATTTCTTTTTATCAAAATATCTAGTAAGCCATGACTTTTGACAAAAATCCGAAAGTGTCATTAAATTGGGCCAGTAAAACTGCAAATCTTTCCCAATTTAACTATTGCTCTATATCCCCTAGTTTCCGAGATCCCCTTACTGGTCATCAAAAAAACTCCCTCTGTATAACAATTCAACTACAATGTAAAAGTTGCCATGGTTTTCAAGAGTTGCAATCACTTTTAGCTACAAGTAGATGTTTTTAAAAATTGCTCACTGCCCAAAATGCCAAAAAAGAAAAATGAAATATTAATTTTGTAAGTATAAATTTTGTTTGGCATAGGCATGTATATTTTAATAAAATAAAATAAAGTTTCAAGCAAGTACAGATGGAAACAATCATTAGTAATTGTGCAATTTGTGACTTTAAAAATAAATGACTCAACACTTGAATGATTCATTCTGTGGTAGGTAAATCAGAGTTTTTAGAGGAAATAATTAAATGAAATGAAATTGATTCTGATAATTTTTTTTGTATATGTGTCATCTACAAATTGGCGCAATATTGAAATCATTAGCGAAGCTTGATTGTATAGGTACTTGGTTGACTATAACTTTGTTAAATGTTAGATGGAACTACATCATTTTTATGATGACTTCGTTTAAAACTCAAAAACATAAGGCATGTGTTAAAACTACTTCTTATAAAAGAAATAGCCTCCAGTCTCAAATATATCTGATAGAATTTCAAAATTTTATCACTTCATAGTTGCGGTTTCATTGGGATTTTTCCTATAAATTGATTAAATCACATGAACACTCTGTAAAGACATCAAAACGACAATTTCATATTGTTAGCGCCCCCTTTCGCATACTCAGTGAAGTAATCTAAATTTGTGTCACCATTGACGTTGGCCCATCTCCTTAATACCCACTGGTTTCAGGCACCAGGGGGTGGTAACTCAGATAGGTAATGTTGGTCCAGCTGTCGGTGAACTGTAATGGTGTTAGATCGTAGCCCTCTTAACAAATTCTTCAAGTACTATTTTTGACAGTTAGCCCAAGTGACAGGAGACAGACACAATGTGATCTTTTTTATCGGCCATTATCTTTATTGTATGATTAGGCTTGAATAAATGTTTTTGTCGGCCATTGCTTATGAGATTTATGCAATTTATGTCTGTCAGAGAAACAAGCACACAAGAGTAAGTCTTTTAATGATTGTTGAATAAATCAACAGTTTGATGTATTTGGTACTTTTTCCTCATATACTGACTTGTATTTCATTTATGGTTTCATTTAAGGATATGAGAGAACTGCAGGAGACAGTTTTATAGACTCTGCTGAAGAAAAACAAGCTACATATTATGTGAGTGAACAGGCATGTAGCAGTACCAGGACATTTGAGGATGATCATTTGTATTGCACTAAGATGCAACCTGCAGTAGAGTCAAGTACACAAGAGTAAGTATTTTTTAGTGGTTCTTGAGTAAATCATAACATTTTGATGTATTTGACAGCATACCAAAAAAGAGTAGTGGTAAGAACATCTTCAAATCCAAGTAGCCAGAACCTTAGAAAACAACTGTTTAAGTGGAACAGAATAGCCAGAAGAGCTAGCAAAATGAACACCAAACATCGTTTACAGCTACTGCATCAGAAGCAATGTGACTTAAGGTATTTGAAAAATGTTAATAGTACAACCATAAATTTATTTTTGAGTCAAATGAGGCATCAAAAGTAAAAACCGAAGGGAAGACGCTTTTTATTAGCTGATAAAATATTTGCAATATTACTGTATAAACAAAGTGCCAAAAGCTATAGATTTCTTTCAAAAGTTTTTAGTTTACCATCTAATCTTGTTAATATTGTTCCCTTCAAATGTGGCTATAATGAACATATCTTTAAAAATTTCAATAAAATTGTTGAAAAATTAACAGAAGAAGAGAAATATTGTATATTAATGTTTGATGAAGTATCTTTAAGTTGTGGCCTTACTTATAATTTTTCAATGGTTGGAATTGTAGATTGTAGATGTTAATAAATAAATAGTGTCATTTTTAACTGTATTTGTTAATTTATCTTTGTAAATAAATAAATATAATTTCAATATTAGTTTCATTTATTTTGATGGTACATTGTCTTCTAAATGTTATATTTATTATATTCTTGATTATTTTTATGTGTTCTTGGGAAATAACACCTCAATCCAAACAAAAATTTGTATATTCAAGGAAAAACCAAAATTTCCTTGAATATACTTACTTACTTACTTGAATATAATTATGAGATACGAAACTTTGATAAAGAACCCATATAGGGCTGATAAGGTTTTGGATTAGTTTTCTAACAAGCAAGACAATTGTTAAGAACTTTCCTAACATATTTCTTGGAACCAATCAACCAAAAGTTTTGAGCCAGTATATTACAAGTGGTTTGTATACCAACATGTAAGTATTTAATGTGAATTTCTCTTATCAACAACTTTGTAAAATTGCAATTATTCGGAATTAATAAAGGAATTTTTTTATTAAACCCTAGTGAAGTTGATTGAGATAATCTTCCACCAACGCGAATTATACCCTTTTCATCTAGAAAAGGATTGAGTTTTCTCAACCACTTAGTAGTAACATTATTTTGTGTTGTTTAAGTTCGTTTTGAAAATGCAGCAATTGAACTCGTTTAACTATAACAATGAAAGCATTACTCAGTTCCTCTGCACTTATAAAACCTAACAATTTGTTTGATTTGTTTCTAATGTTGCATGCAAATCGCAGAACAGAAACGACAATTCTTTTGATTTTCAAAAGTGAAGAATGATTGTTTAATAAGGAATCAATAAAACTTTCAGCTAACGAAGCAATAAAAATATTGATTTTTTCTTCTAACTGAATATCTGAATTTTCCTTAAAATGTAAATTATGCAGGTTCCAACATTCTTGTTGTAGTTCAAGAAATTTAGGTCCATGCCACCAAGTAGAATTAACTAAAAGATCATTTGGAAATAATCCCCGTGATCCGTGATCCGCAGGATTTAATGAAGATGGTATGTAATACCAATTCTTTGGAGCAACTCTGTCTTGAATGTAACTCACTCTATTGCTCACAAAAGTTTTCCATCTATAGGCAGGAGATTTTATCCATGAAAGTACTATAGAGGAATCCGACCAAGCAAATACAGAATTAATTTTATCTTGGTAGATATATAATACATAAGCAATTAATTTAGAAAGCAATACAGCAGCAGATAATTCAAGTCTTGCAATGGATAGTTTTTTAATAGGTGCAACTTTACTTTTCGAACATATGTTTTTGCATTATAATGATTACTATATGAAATTTTCAAATAAACAATTGCACAGTAAGCTCGTTCTGAGGCATCACAAAATCCGTGTAAGTCACAGGAAACCATGTCATTGAAATTAATGTAACGCGATTTTTGTTTCGATTGTTGTGTTATTTCCCAAGAACAAAAAAATAATTCGATGGTACAGCCCCCTATTGGTGACATTTGGGACCAGAAACTGCAGATTCCTTCGTTTAGTATAGTGAAGATCTGTCAAATTCAACAAACCTCAAATTTAGTACTTGAAGAATTTGTTAAGATGCTTTTGATGCTAAACCTAACCTGTCATGGGACAAAATGTGACACATTTTTTAACATTGATCTATCTTTATTGTATGATCTGTTAAATATACTTGACAACTGCACACTACAAACTTCAGCTTGCCATTTTAGAATTTCACATTCAAATTTAAAATATTTTCCTAAAAAAAAAGTAAGTTTAACTTATCAATGTCAACCTACTGCGTTATCGCTACCTGTCTCATATCACTCTGTTGAAATTTATAGAGAAACGGTGCATCGCAATAGAACCGAAACTTAATTTTTCGCTTGGCTATCATACATACAGCGATATATTTATGTTATTAATCTTGACAGTAAACATGAGTTACGCTGTAGGCAACCGCAATCAAATGTTTCCTTTGTTTATTCAATCTTTGGTGAGCCCCGTAAAATTCACATGAGGATTGAAGTGAAATGTAGGTGTGTGCGGTTGATTTGTCGGTCAGGGGTGAATGTATAATATCGTTTCTGATTGTTTGTTTCGCCCAATTTTTTATTTATTTCACCAGCGAGGGCTCCCTCGTTTCGATCTTGTTTTCTTATACATACACCGGAGGTCACAATTTGTTTTGTCAAATTTATTGGTTTAATGAATTGCGTCAGAATGTTGAAAAGCATTTTTGAGGTCTGAGTTGCTGTGTTCTTTCATCGTATGTGTCCAGTGGTTCTTCCATTATTAATTTGGATAGATAATGTTTAAGATTACCAAATGCTAACTTATACAGTGTAAAAAATTAGATGGTGGTAGCCTTACTTTGTGATAGTCAATCATGATGATAAGACACAAAACACCTTCTTTGTCCTCTATCACTCACTTGATTAGATACGTGAGACTTTGTGTCGTTATCATGCGACGCAACATAAGTTATGTATGTTAAATACGTAAAAACTTGACTATAGTATCGATACTGTATCGATATGTACAAACGTGACCAATAGTTTCAACACAGACTTTGTGTCATTACCAAAAGACGAAACATACGTTAAATATATTAGATATGTACAAACGTGTCTGTAGATACGACACAGGCTTTGTGTCATTACCAAAAGACGAAATATAAGTTAAATATGTTAGATATGTACAAACGTGTCTGTAGATACGACACAGACTTTGTGTCATTACCAAAAGACGAAACATACGTTAAATTTGTTTATTATGTACAAACGTGTCTGTAGATACGACACAGGCTTTGTGTTATTATCAAGCGACGAAACCTAAGATATGTATGTTACATATGTAAAAAAGTGACTATAGTTTCGATACAGACTTCGTGTCATTACCAAAAGACGAAACATACGTTATGTATGTTAAATACGTAAAAAACGTGACTATAGTTTCGACACTGACTTTGTGTCATTATCAAACGACAAAACATAATTTGTATGTTAAATACGTAAAAAAGTGACTATAGTTTCGATACAGACTTCGTGTCGTTACCAAAAGACGAAACATACGTTATGTATGTTAAATACGTAAAAAACGTGGCTATAGTTTCGACACTGACTTTGTGTCATTATCAAACGACAAAACATAATTCGTATGTTAGATACGTAAAAAAGTGACTATAGTTTCGATACAGACTTCGTGTCATTACCAAAAGACGAAACATACGTTCTGTATGTTAAATACGCAAACAACGTGACTATAGTTTCGACACTGACTTTGTGTCATTATCAATCGACAAAACATAAGTTATGTTTTGTCGTCACGTTTAAACGTAAATATAGTTTCGACACAGACTTGTGTCATTATCAAACGACGAAACATAACATATGATTATTTCTCCATTAAATTCAGTTCGTTTGTATCTTTCTTGTAAAGACTTAGTGATGTCCTTTTTTACGATATTTGGATGACCAGAGTTAAAATTGAGATACCTGTTAGTGCGATTTGACTTTCTGCTTACTTATAATTTAGCTATCACATTTACTGAAACGAAAATTGTGGTTTTATTTATTTTTGTGATAAAGGCGGACTCAAAAAAATGGCGAAAATGTCAGTAATTTAAGAAAAAAGTCGATTATAACAATTGTCGACGTTACTGAGTACCAAATATTAAAATCTCTGAAGTAACTAAATAATTTCAGGTTCTTAAAAAAATCGTGTTTTTCTGGGTTAAAACAAAATCTTCTAACTATATGGTATATATATTTATGCCTTAAACTTTCAAATCTACTTACCGACGAGAACTCCATAACCTTCAACACCCAAAGCGTCAAAGCTAAATTGACTATCACCATAACTAACAACAGCAATATAAGAACGTAAAGACATTTCTTCCTCCAACCGTAAATTCCTATCCTGAAGTTATATCTGGAATCCAACTCCATCTCGTCGACCGTGTTTCCTGGTAATTCCCCTCTCAACTCCCCGCCAGCTCGAACTTCTCCACCTCCGCCGCCGTCATCGTCTGACGTCGTAACTCCTTCAGTTTTCTTCATTCTGAAACAAGCAGTCAACATTTCAGAGACGAACAGGTGACTTTTCTTAATAATCTTTTACATTTCGTGAGGGAAGCTACTTGAAGGAAAGGGGACGGAAACAAATGGAATTAATATAAATATGGAAACATCATAGTGTGTGTTTACAAAATAATTTGATAATGTTTTATTACACTTTCATTAAAGACATAAATAGTTTTCAAAAAAATCACCTACTGAAATAAGTTCGATGGCACTATACATATAATATCAAAAAAAAATGTATGAATTAGATGTTGCGGTTTTAGTTCAATGCTTGTTCAATGCAAGTATATAATTGACGAAGGACCTTTAGCGGAACAATCAATAAAACATTGTATCGTCGCGTAAATTAAACCACCAAATAAAGTTAATCGCTGACATTTTACGTCGAAGCTCTGCAGGTGGTGTTTTCTTGGTTCTTCTTTCTTCATAAGCTATCCCCGCAGCGGCAGAAACTGTTTTTAGAGCTTCGTCTGGACAACATGTTACACAAAAAATAGCGACGTAATGTTCATTGATTGAGCGGTTTTAACAACAAATGATGCGCTTTTGTAAACACAAAAGAAACAAAACGAAAGCGGTTTAGCGGTTGTTACGACCGGAACTAATAACTCGCGAAATCGTAACACAATAAAAACAAAAAGCGGCCGTCTTAAGACGGTATCAAAAGCGTCCGAATAGCTCGGAATACAATACAGGAATCACGCATATTGTCTATATTTTACACGCAAAAAACACTTAGCATTAGCATTAGCGCGACGGAAGGTTTTGGAAAAGGTGCAGAAGTTTAAAAATCAACTTTGAACCATACACTAAACAAATTGCGGGAACGCACCACCGACTTTAATACATAGTAACCATAATGACACTAAAAAGCAAAAAATAATTCAAATGGATATTTAAAACGGAAGATATTATATGTTCTGTACGACTGCGTTTGAAGTTGATGCCACACCTAAGAAATGCATATATTTTACATAGGAATATAAACATCTTCATAAATTATATGATATCAATTTGTAAAGCTATTTATATGCCATGTTACACACTTATTTTTCGTTTGGCTTCTATCCAGAATATCAGGGGGAATCAGCATCAGACACAATACAATAATTATTCGGGATTTCAATCAGTTGAAGGCACTTGAGCAGAAACATTATGTTGTCTTGTGTTCAATGGATTGTACCATCTCGAAAAGATATTACAGTATTTATTTTAATTTCAATGATTTTAAATCTACACGCATTTGAAACCAAAATATATTTCTTTATTTAGTTATTTTAATGTTCTCTCATGTAACATTTTATGATTTTTTTGGTCCATTCTTCTTCTAATTGCATGTTAGATGCATGTGATTCAATAATTCAACAATTTGTATTATTTACTATATTTATTTACAAGTAGTATAACGGGACTGAGCTGACAAAAACCCCTGTTGCATAGTTGTAATATAGGGTTTATACCTTTCATTGCACTCTATTTAAATTTCTTCGAAATAAATAAATTTTATTCAGTATAACAGTTGGTATATATATTTCATTACAATATAAGAGGTCTCCTAAAAAAACCGAAACTACACAACAACTTTTCGAAAAGTTTTAGGGATTATCCCCGGCTAGCTAACGAGATAAATAGGTTTTTTAAGTTGAAGGGTATCTTAAGGTCTTGTTAATGTTTTTTTAAAAGGAACTCCGAGCTTGGATCTCCACATTGAGAAGTTGAATATGCCGTTGCCCAATGACCTTAAAATCTGACTTCATGGTTGAGTTTGAGAATTTTAAAATTATTAAAGTTCTTTTAAACTGATGATTGTTTCGGTCATTCCTTGGGGCAAATTCATATTTTAATTATATTAAAACACTAACCACTGTGGTAATTTTCACAAATTTATTATTTTCTTGAGAATTGTTTCGCTCTGATGACAGACTTCGCCAGAATTAAATATTAAACTAAATGGTAAACATCTGAATATATTACATAGTGTTGTAAGATAATAATGAGTATATAGGTAGAAAGCACAATATGTTTACTGTATAATATTAGTGAAGGTAAATATTATTAATATAATTTTGAATTTTGTATTATGTAAGTATATTAAGATTAAGTAAAGGAGACATATTTGTATCAGTCTGGTCATTTAAAAAATGTGGTGAATTTTTATTTTTATTGATCTCAAGTGACTCTAACACAGTTAATTTTTTACTTTTTTGTTCTAGATGTAAAATTTCGAAAGTAGTTTGTGGAATATGATTTTCATTTAATAAATGGTCGGCAAATGTAGATATGTTGTATATTTCTGATTTTCATACGCTTTTAAATGTTCAGACCATCTTGTTTTAAATGACCTTCCTGTGTGACCGATGTAAAATTTTGGGCAACTACCACATGTTAACTTATAGACTCCAGAGTTGTCATATAATTTTATCTTTATTATTTTTTATGTGTTTGGCTAAAGTATTGTTGGTTTTAAAGGCTGTTTAAATATTTCTGTTTAGTAGAAATTGAGAAATTTTTTCAGATGGAGAACCTATAAATGTAATGGATTGGTGAGAGTTGCGAGAGGAAGGGTATACTTGTTCTATAGCTTTTTTCTTTAATTTTCTGGATAATATGTTATTAATGATTTGGGGGTTGTAACCATTATTGTTAGCAATGAGTTTTATCTAACTATTTCTGTTTATAGAAATTGAGAAATTTTTTCAGATGAAGAACCCATAAATGTAATGGATTGGTAAAATTTTGAGTTAGATAAAACTCATTGCTATCAATAATGGTTACAACCCCCAAATCATTGATAACATATTATCCAGAAAATTAAAGAAAAAAGCTATAGAACAATATACCCTTCCTCTCGCAACTCTCACCAATCCATTACATTTATAGGTTCTCCATCTGAAAAAATTTCTCAATTTCTACTTAACAGAAATATTCAAACAGCCTTTAAAACCAACAATAATTTAGCCAAATACATAAAAAATAATAAAGATAAAATTAATAAGTATGAAAACTCTGGAGTCCTTAAGTTAACATGTGGTAGTGGCCCAAAATTTTACATCGGTCACACAGGAAGGTCATTTAAAACAAGAACATTTAAAAGCGTATGAAAATCAGAAATGCAACATATCTACATTTGCCGACCATTTATTAAATGAAAATCATATTCCACAAACTACTTTCGAAATTTTACATCTAGAACAAAAAAGTAAAAAATCAACTCTGTTAGAGTCACTTGAGATCAATAAAAATGAAAATTCACCACATTTTTTAAATGACCAAACTGATACAAATTTCTTAACTATGTCGTCGTCGAGAGCAGACGTGTGTGCGCTCTGCTCTGACAATTTTATAGTAAATTCGAAGTGTATAAAATGTGATTTTTGTCAAAACTCGTACCATTTAGTATGTACGAAAATTAAGGATGTAGTGCTGAAATCCAAACAAGAAAATGCAAGCATTAAGTGGTTTTGCAGTAACTGTCTAAAAAAAGTTGAACTGAAATTAAAACAAGAAGAAACGGAAGATATCAGTATTAAAACAAAAGAAGTGTTAGAAAAAACAGAGAAGCTTATAAGTCTAATTCAACAACAACAGCCTAGTTATTCTGAAGCTGTAAAAAACAGAAGTAAAATTGAACCGTTAATTATAAAACCAAAAGTTCCAAATCAAAACAGTTCAGTAACAAAAAATGTATTAGAACAAAAAATTCGGCCAGAGGAGATCGCTGTGTCTGTTTCAAAGGTGAAGCCGGTTTCACACGGATGTGTTGTTGTACATTGTGATGACAAACAATCATTGGAAAACTTAAAAACAAACATGCAAAAGGAAATGGGGAAAGATTATGAAGTATTGACAGGAAAAATGTTAAATCCAAAAATAAAGGTACTGAATATAAGGGAGGAACAGTTACAAGAAGTAAGTTTCATTGAAAAGATAGAAAATCAAAATTTTCCTGATACTATGAAAAAGGGGATAAAATTGGTACATAAATACAAAACGGCAAAAAATAGAAAAAGTACGGTAAATGTAATTTTGGAATTAAGCAGTGAACACTACAATTATTTAAAAAATAAAAAAGATCATTTATACATAGGATGGGACAGTTATCGTTATTTCGAATTCATTAGTGTGCTACGATGTTTTCGCTGCTGGCGTTTCGGCCATCACGCTGAAAAATGTACAAATACTGCGGACATTTGCCCTAAGTGTAGTGGAAATCATAAACAATCAAACTGTGATAACGACACATTAGGATGTACAAATTGTAAATATGCTTCTCAAATTTTAAAAATTCCAAATATAAATTATAATCATCATGTATTTGATATAAACTGCCCTAGTTATCAACGGCAAGTAAACATAACAAGAGAAAAAATTAAGTATATATAGCCACTACAGTCAAAGAAAAATAGTCTTATATTACTTATAAACATACAGGGTCAGACAAAAAATCATGTTCAGTTGGAACAAACCATAGATCAATATAAACCTATGGCAATTGTTGTTACTGAAACCCATATTACTCGGGATATAGAAGATTCTGAAATTGCTGTAAAAGGGTACAATCCTTTCATAATATACTTTGATAGCCGTCATACAGGGGGAGTCACCATATACGTTAAAAACTGTCTAAAATGTGAAACGATTACAACTTTCCATAGAAGCAGAGAATATTGGGGAATTTTGGTGAAGTTAAATCTGCTTAAGGATAAGGTGATAGTAGATGGAGTCTACAGATCACCAAATGGTATGGACATAACAGACTTTTTTAATAAGTTTGAATCAAGTTTAAACGAAGAGGATGTAATTAGGAATAAGACAATAATAGCAGGCGACTTTAACATAAATATGCTGGAAAACTCCCAATATAAGAAACGAATATTGAATATTACAACTACATTAGGGTTCAAGCAAATTATAACAAAACCTACACGATGTGCTAAAGACATTAAAACGCTAGTGGACCATGTTTATACAAATTTTACTGAAATACAAGAAACTGACAGAATATATCCTATTATAGGTGACCATGAAACTATTGGACTACAATTAAACTATGATGAAATATCAATAGAGAAAAAACACTATTTTCGAGACTTACACGATTCTAAACTTCAGGAAATAAAACTGGAACTAATAGGACAAGAGTGGAATTATACAACTATTAATGTAAATACTTTGTACCAAAATTTTAGTGACAATGTAACCAAAGCCATCGAAGATATATCACCACTAAAAGAAGTATTGTTCAAAAAAAAGTATCAATGGTTGGATGATGAAATAAGAAGGGAGCAGAAGGAGAGGGATAGACTGTTTAATACTTTCAAATTTACAAATAGTATCAACGATTTTGAGGACTATAAAATACAAAGAAACAAAGTTGTAGCATTGATTCGTAAAAAGGAGAAAGATTATTACGAAAGGAAAATCTGTGAAAATCGTCACGATAGTGAGAAAATGTGGAGGACCCTCAAACAAATTGTAAATAAGAACACACAAACTATTAATTATACGTGTATAAATATTGAAAATGGTAATGTAGAGAACTCATTAAATAACTTTTTTATAAATAGTGTGGAGGATATTGTAACAAGCATTCCTTTACCAGATATTGAATTTAAGGAAGAAAAAATTCAAGTGAATACCAAGTTTACAGGTTTTAAAAAAATTTCGTTAAATAAGTTAAAGAAAACAATAAATAATTTAAAAAATAAGTCTTCGGGGGACACTGTGATGTCGGTAAATACGCTAAAAAAGTTATTTGAGGTTATTGGGTATCCCTTATTAAATATAATAAATACATCACTGGAAACTGGTATAGTGCCTACAGCTTTAAAATGTAGTGTTATCATACCGGTGCCAAAAGTTACTCATCCTAAGCAACCAGAGGAACTACGTCCAATAAATCTACTTCCCGTTGTTTTAAAAGTTCTAGAAGTGTTGGTGCATGAGCAATTGATTCTATACTTAGAACAGAATCAAATATTCTATGTGGGTCAATCTGGATTCCGAAGAAAACATTCATGTGAAAGTGCGTGTCAGTTTGTGATGTCACAGTGGAAAAAGCAAATAGATGTAGGTAACATTGTTGTAAGTGTTTTCATTGATTTAAAAAGGGCTTTTGAGACAATAGACAGCAAAAAATTGATAAACGTTTGTAGAGTATATGGAATAGAGGGGACGGTTCTTAAATGGTTAGAAAATTACTTGATTAATAGATATCAAACTACTAAAGTAGATAATAAAATATCACACAAAATTGAGGTTAAATATGGTGTACCACAGGGAAGTGTCCTGGGCCCTCTACTTTTTATACTCTACATAAACGATATAAATAAATATATTTGTAATAGTTTTGTTAATTTGTATGCGGATGATACCGTGGTATCTTTAGCAGGAAGAAACTTTTTACAAGTAGTGCAAACAATAAATAAAGACCTAGACATTTTAAAAAATTGGCTAAGGTTTAAAAAATTAAAACTTAATCCTAATAAAACAAAATGTATGATTTTCGGAACAAGACATAACTGTAAAACATTTGATGAGGGAAACTTTGAAATAAAGATGGATAGTGAAGTAATAGATCAAGTTAAAGAAATAAAATATCTTGGAATTGTGCTAGATCCACAATTAAACCTAAATGTTCATGTAGATTATATGTGTAAAAAACTAGGTAAGAAAATTGGATACTTTGGGAGAATAGGATACAAATTGTCCGAATGGTCGAGGCGTATAATTTATAATGCAATAATATATCCCCAGTTTACTTATTGTATCTCCTTACTGATGTACTGCAATAATCAGGAAATAAATAAAATGCAAATATTGCAAAATAGAGCTATGCGTGTACTGTTAAAATGCAATCGGTATACGAGTATAAGGGATATGTTATCTAGACTAAAATTTCTTAATATTAAACAAATGGTTGAAGAAGCAAATTTGATATTTATATATAAAATCAAAAACGGTTTAATTCCTCAGTTTCTGACAGGTTTTTTGATAAAAAGATCGGACATGATAACTTATAATTTAAGAACAGGGGACCAGTATTTTATAGGGAGGTTTCACACTAATGTGTTAGAAAAAACATTGTTTGTGGAAGGGTTACGGGTATACAATTCTCTTCCAGAAATTATTAAAACATCCCATAATGTAAATATTTTTAGGAATAAATTGAGAAATATGTATTTTAATTTAATTTAATTGTTTTGTATACACTTGTTAAAAATGTAATATGTAAAAAAGATGTTATATCCTAGCTTAAAGCTAAAATAAAGTATTTATTTATTATTTATTTATTTATTTAAATATATCTCCTTTACTTAATCTTAATATACTTACATAATACAAAATTCAAAATTATATTAATAATATTTACCTTCACTAATATTATACAGTAAACATATTGTGCTTTTTACCTATATACTCATTATTATCTTACAACACTATGTAATATATTCAGATGTTTAGCATTTAGTTTAATATTTAATTCTGACGAAGCCTGTCATCAGAGCGAAACAATTGTCAAGAAAATAATAAATTTGTGAAAACTACCACAGTGGTTAGTGTTTTAATATAATTATTAAACTTCACTCTACCTGTGAAAAGAGCAGGTTTAAGAGCATTTCATCATACAGCATTTAAGGGTTTTTAAGTGTTACATCACTGAAAAACTTCAACAACTGAACTGTTTGGTATGCTTTTTATTTTATAACTTTTTCTAACCCTATTAATTCTTTTGGTAATTGTCATTTACCGAAATTCCATACTAGCGAATTACCCGAGACGATGAATCCCTTGCTTCAAGGCGAGATTTTGAGGTTGCCGACGGTTTGTGATGATCAAAAAGGGGTACCAATATGCCAATAATATCATTCATCTTGGCAAAATGTTTCGTAGTTGAGGGAATATAATGAATATATCAATTCATAAAAACCTTTTTTAAGAAGGATACAAAATCAACATTGGTGGTCGTTCTCGAGGACGAAGGACGCATGTAACACAGTCTTTGATCATCCATCTTGCATTTACCAATTCTTTTAATATTTTTTTCCTCTATTTATAAAAAGAACAAAATTTACAACATCGTAACTTGCTGGAGGCAAACTATTATATTTGCTTGCTTTAATTGGAACCCTTATAATATCACTCAGGATTTCTGCCTCTGTCACATCATAGCAATTTTCTCCTAAACTACTGGACGGAAGAGGTTGAAATTTGGTTTCAATGTATAGTTTGGTGACCCGATCAGGAGTACATATCGTAAATGAAGAAATTTTAATTTTAAGGGTGGAAAAACAAAAAAAAACAACCGTTCCCCCCCCCTGATCTCCGAAACTACTTAACCTAAAATTTTGAAAAAAATAGAAAATGTAGAACTTTACAGGAAAAATAAGGAGAAACCATTAATATTAATTAATTTATAAATAAAAAAATTTTCAAACGCATCATGTAATATATCAAATGAAAGGTCTCATTCTGAGGAACACAAATATATTTTGTCATATTTAAAAAATATATATATTTAAAAATATATTAACGAAAATATACCAAAATTTACCCATTCTCCCCCCCCCCTTATCGCCGAAACTATAACACGCAAAGATTTGAAAAAAATAAGAGGTATAGGCTCTGACCTGAAGTTTACTGGAAAAATAAGGAGAAACCTCTACTTTTAATTTTAGGGGGCAAATTACAGAATTAAATGGAAAAAATGAAATTAAAATTGTTTCTAACCCATCATGTTATATATCAAATGAAAGGGCTCATTACGACAAAAACAAATATATTTTATTCAAATTTTTAAAATAAATTAATTAAAAGATATTAACAAAAATATAAAAAAAATCCCCATTCCCCCCCTTATCACCGAAACTATAACCTGGAAAATTTTGAAAAAAAATTGAGGTATAGCCCCTCACCTGAACTTTACTGGAAAAATAAGGAGTAACCCCTAATATTTATTTTGGGGGGCAAATTATAGAATTAAATGGAAAATATAAAATTAAAATTAATTCTAACCCAGCATGTTATATATCAAATGAAAGGGCTCATTATGACAAAAACAAATATAATTTTTTCATATTTTTAAAATATAATAATTAAATCATATTAACAAAAATATAAAAAAAATTACCAATCCCCCCCTTATCTCCGAAACCATAAGCTGAAAAATTTTGAAAAAAATGGAAGTATAGCCCCTCATCTGAACTTTACAGGAAAACTAAGGAGAAACCCCTAATATTAATTTTGGGGGGCAAATTATAGAATTAAATGGAAAATAAAAAATTATAATTGTTTCTAACGGGTCATGTAATATATCAAATCACAGGGCTCATTATGACGAATACAAATATATATTTTAATTTTTTTAAAATGAATATTTTAAAATATATTAAAAAAATTGCCCATTCTCCCCGTTATTCCACAAACTATAAGACCTAAATTTTTTTGTTTATAGGAAAAATATGAACAAAATCCTTAATTCCATTATTTGGCCCCCAAATAACAGAATTAAATGGAAACTAAATTATTAGAAAATCCCCATAGTAATTTTAGGGACAAATTATACAATTAAATGGAAAATAAACATTCAATTTTCAAACGCATCATGTAATAGATCAGATAAAAGGCTCATTATGTGAATTGCAAATAGATCATATTTTTAAATCATTTGTTTAAAAGATATTAACAAAAATATTAAACATCGACATAATTCCCAATTTAGAAACTACACTATTTAAATTTTGAAAAATATATGTTATTTGTACTTTTTAATAATGTGAATAACAGATTTAATAATTTATAATTTAAAACTTGACCTATTTTGCCCTTTATCTTCCAATCTACAGGGTCTCAAAACTCAGACAGTAGATTATAAAAGAGTTCTCTAAAAGTTTATTAGTAAACGAAAACTTTAATGTTAATTTTTGGGGGCCAAATTAGAAAATTAAATACAAATGTATTCTGATAAACTTCAACCGAATCCTGAAGCAGATAAAATGAAAAGTCTATGTGTGGAAAATCAAAGTGTATATTTTTTATAAATTTAAAACCCTTCCTTTAAAAGATATTAGAGTAAATATTTAGGAAATGCACTCATTCCCTGCTTGTCTGAACCTGAAATATAAGAATCTTGAAGGTGGTACGGAACCCTAAGTATGCGCGTCCAACTCGCACTTGACCAAATTATGTTGAATTTATTTATGACTGACGTAGCTCTATAACCTGTACACATACATTATCTTGGTCCTAGTTGATATAACTTTTGTTTTCATTGTCATTTACCCATTCAAGGATTTTTTTATAGATTCCTAATAAACTCTGCTGTCGATGTACTTTCGAGAGCCAAATTACATGGAATTCTGACACAAGAGCTCTATCGGAAACTTCATGTCACAACTATCGCCTAACCAAGCGAGTAGGTCTTTCACAACTCTAACAACCGCCGAACACAAACACCAACTTCGTAGCTAAACTCAGACTCCTTTTTCATCGAACTCCTGCAGTTCTGGCCATCACATCCAACAGCGCCGGCTCTATCTGCTCTTTTTTATAAGGTGATTACAGCTTTGAGCTTTGTGTCGAAGAGAATCTGAGGTGTGAGAGATTACTGCTCGTTCTTTTACGATAAAGAGCTGCTAGGCTCGGAAAATTTATTGCGGGTTAAGTGAAATACGAGCTGGGGAGGGCGTTAAAGGGCGGTCCGTGTCGGTTGTGATGTAGAAAGAAATCGCTGCGGCAGAGCTTACTTGATACTTGACACCGGACTAATGGGCCCGAGCGGGTGTTAACAGCGCACATTGTGAAGCCTTCCGGATAGAGGATTTCCTTCCGATTATTTTTTTCTGCCGCCACTGTTGTGTTTGGTGTTGCTTGTCAATTTGGGAGTACAAGTTGTCAAGTTGGATAGTGATTATTATGTCGTGTGTCACATTATGTTAAGAAATAAGAAACTTCAACTGACTTATAATAAAAACAGTTTAAAACCGGGTGCAAGAAATCACTAGTTTCTCACATATATTCTTTTTTATTATCTAATTTTAAAGGTATAATTCTATTAATCAATATACAGGGTGAGTTTTTTTTATGATCAATATGGGGATCTCGGAAACTAGCGGAGATAGAGCAATGGTTAAATTGGGAAAGATTTGCAGTTTTACTGGTCCAATTTAATGACACTTTCGGATTTTTTTAAAAAGTCATGGCTTACTAGATATTTTGAAAAAACGAAATTCTGTCGATTTAGTCAAATCCCTCTAGCTCCTTTGTTTTTGATTTTATAAAAAAAAGTGTAAATATCAAAATTGAAGGGAATTGTATCCCGAATATGACTGTCATGTCCTCGTTTGCGTGACAGCTCGCTTTTTCGAGATATGACACAAACTTATCTTTTTTGAATAGAAACTATAGTTGGCTATGACCTCATAAAATCATACATTTTTAGAGCTTTTTTTCTTTTGTATACTTTGTTTTTTAGCGCACCCCATAAATAGAAGTCTATAACTGCGAAATCGGGAGACCAGGGTGGCCATTCGAGTGGCCCATTTCTTCCTATCCAAGAGTTTGGATAGATATCATTTGACCATAACACCTTTAATGGAAACTGTGGATTGTCAAGGCATATGTCTCTAAACCATGTACAAAACAAAATACGTCATGTTCGTCACCAGCATGCAAAGTTTGAAAAACTGAAAGTTTGTATGGGTGGAACTTGTGCGCTTTCAGTACCTTAATTACAGTTCGTTGAGATGTGCCAGCTTCTGCCGCAATTTCACGAGTTGATGTAGATGGATTTTTATTTACGAATGCCAAAACATTTATTGGTGCTGCTTCGTTATTTTTTTACGTTCCTTTGGTGGTTTAGTAAAAGATCCATATGTGCGTAAACTATCGTAAAGCGTCCTAAATGTACATAGAGCAGGCTGAGCATCTATGAAAGTATTCCTGAGCTGCACGAACTGAATTTTTATGGCCCATGATATATCATTCCACCATATTCAGTTTTTCTTTGTTAGAATATTCCATTTTATCACAAAAACTTGACAATATCGACTATCAGCTCAGCACTACTAATGGAATTACTCTCAAAAGAGGAAACGCCAAAGTGAAAACAATCTTTTTCATGGCTACCCACGTTAAAAGTGAAAATAAGAGAGAAAAGCATCCATAGCTCCGTTATTTTTATGAATAACTATATCGAGTATTATATCATTGAAAAGCTCTAAAAATGTCCGATTTTTTGAGGCCATAGCCAATTATGGTTTCCATTCAAAAAAAAGATAAGTTTGTGTCATATCTCGAAAACGAGAGCTGTCACGCAATCGAGAACATGACAGTCATATTCGGGACACAATTCCCTTCAATTTTGATATTTACACTTTTTTTATAAAATCAAAAACTTAGGAGCTAGAGGGATTTGACTAAATCGACAGAATTTCGTTTTTTCAAGATATCTAGTAAGCAATTTCGAAAAGATTGTTGAGGAGGTCTTGAATTATTTTGTCTATTCATGGGTTTTCTCTTCTCCAAATTTTTTCCTGTAACAGATAAGTATTTAAAAAATTGTATATGTAGAACAAAGTGTAGTAAGGCAATTTCGTAAAATTGCCCGGATTACTGGTTGTCTGTACAGAGATTCTTCCTCACAGTTTTTCTGAGAGAAAGAGATGTCTATAAAATGATCAACCAGTATTCCTGTATATAAGTAATGTATTGTATATTGTGTAATACTTATCTGTGTATGGAGACGTTTCAACTCCGAGTCTGGAGTCGTTGTCAATCGTTTAGTGTTGTTTTCGAGGCTTTTTTCTAAAAAATTTTCGCTTTGATTTTGAATTTATTGTTTGTCAAAAAATTTGACACTGACAATTTGTCGTTTGGCGATCACTTGACGCTGAGGTTACCGTTTTTTTGTTCTGTTAGCAGTAAATTCTTCCAGTCCAAATGAAGGTCGGCTGAAGGTGCTCCGATTTCAGTGTTGTTTATCATCATACAGCTGGCTTCTTTAAGTTTTCTCTTTTTTAAGTTTTCTTCTTTCAACAAGATCTTTGTTTTATCCCAGTCTATCCTATGGCTGCCGGTGCTCGTTAATACATGATTGGCCAAATTTGATTTGTCCACATGTCTTCTGGAAATGTTATATTGATGTTCTTTTTTCCTTACTTCTAAAGGTCTTGAAGTTTCACCGGTATAAGAATGGCCACAGTCACACAAAACACTGTACACACAATTTTTAGAACTCTGGGTTGCGTTAAACAGTTTGGTATGTGTGAGGATAGAGCGCAAGGTATTATTTGTTTTAAAAACAGTTTTAACGCTGTATTTATTTCCTAACCGCTTAATTTTTTCCGATACACCTGGGATATATGGAATTATGTTCATAATTTGGTTGTCTGTTTGTGTTTGGTTGGTATTAGTGTGATGGTTATTTGTGCTGGTTTGTTGTTGCGATTTTCTTTCTAACTGATTTATAGTTTTATTTATAAAGTCTTGGGGATATTCGTTTTGAAGTAGATGTTCTTTGATAATATTGACTTCTTTGTTAAAGATTTGGGTGGATGAAGATATGTTTTTTGCTCTATCATATAAGCACTTTACAACACCTTTCTTTACATTTAAAGGATGGTTGGAGTGAAAATTCAAATATCTATTAGTATTTGTAGGTTTTCGATAAGTACTTGTACTTATTGTGTTGTTTGTTCTATCTATAAGTACATCAAGATAAGCAAGTTTATGCAAATTTTCCATCTCCATTGTAAATTTTATTGTGGGTTCTTGACTATTGATGTAATCTAGGAATGAGTGCAGTTCTTCAGCACCATACTCCCAAACCACAAAAATGTCATCAACGTATCTCCACCACACTTTTGGTTTATTTTTATATTTGCCTATGAATCTTTCTTCAAAATATGTCATGAATATATTACTGATTATAGGAGAAAAAAAGAAGAACCCATGGCCATACCAAATTCTTGTTTATAGAAATCTCCTTCAAATTGAAAATATGTAGTGTTTAAGCAAAGTTCGGTTAGTTCCATAATTGTGTCAATGTTTAGTTTTGTTTTGTTGTGTAAGGTAATATCTTGTTGTAATTTATTTTTTATAATTTGTAATGATTTATCAACAGGTACATTTGTAAAAAGACTAACTATGTCGAAACTTACTAGTATATCATTTCTGTTGATAATTATGCTTTTTAATTTTGTTAAAAAATCGTTAGTGTTTTTTAAATTGTTTGGATTATTTTCGTAAGGTTTAATTATATTTAGTAAAAATTTTGATATGTTTTGTAATGGTGAATTTATTGAACTTACAATGGGTCTCATTGGTATTGTGTCTTTATGTATTTTTGGAACGCCATATAAATGTGGAGGTTTACTATAGTGTGGTGTTAAGTGTTTTCGTTCTAATGGAGTGAATTCTTGTTTGTGTTTTGTTATAATGTCTCTAGCGGCTTTTTCTATATTTTGCGTAGGATCTTTTTTGAGCTTAGAATATGATCCTGTGTTAATAAGGTCCATCATTTTTGTGTTGTAATCATTTTTATCAAGTATAACCGTAGCGTTACCTTTATCGGCAGGTAGAATTTTAATTGTGTTGTCTTTTTTAAGTTTTTCTACGGCATATTTCTCTGTAGGAGTAAGATTGTATTTCATTTTGTGTTGCTTCTCTAGAAGTAATTTATTTCTTATTCGGTATTCACTTGACACTTCTGGAGGCAGTTTTTGGGCTGTGTCTTCAATAGCAACTATCAGATCTAGTTTAGGTATATTTTGTGGAGTGATTGAATAATTTAATCCCTTAGAAAGTACGTATTGTTCTGTTGGTGTAATGTGTTTAGTTGATAAATTAATCACAGTTTTATTGATGAAATTTGTATTTGGTGTAAGTACAGATTTTTTGTGTTTTTCATTTAAGAGATGTTGAAATTTATTTATATTTCTGTTTTTACATATTTGAAATTCCAAGCTGTATGAATCCTTTAAACAATTAAAGATGCGGTTACAGTCTGATGGAATGTGCGTTTCTTTGAATTTGTTTTCTAATATAATGATGTTATTTTTAAGGCTTACCTTCAATTTCCGATGGTGTTGTATTCTATTTCTAACTAAAGCATTACCTGTTTTCAACTGAATTCTAATACTACCTCTGTCTGTGAATGGCATTTTTGGTAACAACCCCTTTGGAATTATTCCCTCATTTCGGCATTTTATTAGGAACGTTAAGCTGTTCTGTGATCGTGCTAGTTTCTTATTCAGGTTTTCTAATTTTCTAAAATTTGTTGTTGAAATTGGCCCATACCTCATTCGTAAGTAATTTCGAAAAGATTGTTGAGGAGGTCTTGAATTATTTTGTCTATTCATGGGTTTTCTCTCCTCCAAATTTTTTCCTGTAACAGATAAGTATTTAAAAAATTGTATATGTAGAACAAAGTGTAGTAAGGCAATTTCGTAAAATTGCCCGGATTACTGGTTGTCTGTACAGAGATTCTTCCTCACAGTTTTTCTGAGAGAAAGAGATGTCTATAAAATGATCAACCAGTATTCCTGTATATAAGTAATGTATTGTATATTGTGTAATACTTATCTGTGTATGGAGACGTTTCAACTCCGAGTCTGGAGTCGTTGTCAATCGTTTAGTGTTGTTTTCGAGGCTTTTTTCTAAAAAATTTTCGCTTTGATTTTGAATTTATTGTTTGTCAAAAAATTTATCTTTATCTCCTATAATCAGTAATATATTCATGACATATTTTGAAGAAAGATTCATAGGCAAATATAAAAATAAACCAAAAGTGTGGTGGAGATACGTTGATGACATTTTTGTGGTTTGGGAGTATGGTGCTGAAGAACTGCACTCATTCCTAGATTACATCAATAGTCAAGAACCCACAATAAAATTTACAATGGAGATGGAAAATTTGCATAAACTTGCTTATCTTGATGTACTTATAGATAGAACAAACAACACAATAAGTACAAGTACTTATCGAAAACCTACAAATACTAATAGATATTTGAATTTTCACTCCAACCATCCTTTAAATGTAAAGAAAGGTGTTGTAAAGTGCTTATATGATAGAGCAAAAAACATATCTTCATCCACCCAAATCTTTAACAAAGAAGTCAATATTATCAAAGAACATCTACTTCAAAACGAATATCCCCAAGACTTTATAAATAAAACTATAAATCAGTTAGAAAGAAAATCGCAACAACAAACCAGCACAAATAACCATCACACTAATACCAACCAAACACAAACAGACAACCAAATTATGAACATAATTCCATATATCCCAGGTGTATCGGAAAAAATTAAGCGGTTAGGAAATAAATACAGCGTTAAAACTGTTTTTAAAACAAATAATACCTTGCGCTCTATCCTCACACATACCAAACCGTTTAACGCAACCCAGAGTTCTAAAAATTGTGTGTACAGTGTTTTGTGTGACTGTGGCCATTCTTATACCGGTGAAACTTCAAGACCTTTAGAAGTAAGGAAAAAAGAACATCAATATAACATTTCCAGAAGACATGTGGACAAATCAAATTTGGCCAATCATGTATTAACGAGCACCGGCAGCCATAGGATAGACTGGGATAAAACAAAGATCTTGTTGAAAGAAGAAAACTTAAAAAAGAGAAAACTTAAAGAAGCCAGCTGTATGATGATAAACAAAACTGAAATCGGAGCACCTTCAGCCGACCTTCATTTGGACTGGAAGAATTTACTGCTAACAGAACAAAAAAACGGTAACCTCAGCGTCAAGTGATCGCCAAACGACAAATTGTCAGTGTCAAATTTTTTGACAAACAATAAATTCAAAATCAAAGCGAAAATTTTTTAGAAAAAAGCCTCGAAAACAATACTAAACGATTGACAACGACTCCAGACTCGGAGTTGAAACGTCTCCATACACAGATAAGTATTACACAATATACAATACATTACTTATATACAGGAATACTGGTTGATCATTTTATAGACATCTCTTTCTCTCAGAAAAACTGTGAGGAAGAATCTCTGTACAGACAACCAGTAATCCGGGCAATTTTACGAAATTGCCTTACTACACTTTGTTCTACATATACAATTTTTTAAATACTTATCTGTTACAGGAAAAAATTTGGAGGAGAGAAAACCCATGAATAGACAAAATAATATCTAGTAAGCCATGAGTTTTTACAAAAATCCGAAAGTGTCATTAAATTGGGCCAGTAAAACTGCAAATCTTTCCCAATTTAACCATTGCTCTATCTCCGCTAGTTTCCGCGATCTCAATACTAATCATCAAACAAAACTTACCCTGTATAAGCCATTATGTGGAATTGGGCTGGGCATATAGCTGGAATGCGAGATTACAGATGGACTAAGCTCATTGTAGTACGACGTTCGAGATTCGAAGCTTACAGAAACAGAGGAAGATGGTCCGATGTCATGTCCTGCCGTGACAAATCAGAACCTATTAGATGCAAGTGACCCCAAACAGAAAGGAATATATCGAGAGATGCCTACGTCCTGCATTGGAACTGTGAGGCTGAATGATGATGACAACAGACACAAAGTGTTTGCCATAGGAAGGCACAATATAATTAAAACAATTATTCTGACTGCTGTTTGGAACTTTGTACATTCTGTATACAGAACAGCAGAACAGCAGAGAAAAAATTCCAATAACTTGGTAGAATAGTTAAGTACTTCGTCAACGACCATTTTGTAATTAGTTACTCCGATATATTTTTCTCCTGTTTCCTAAAAGTTCTGTTCATATCTAAGTACCAACTTAAATAAACACTACATTCTGTTGAAAACCTACCAACATACTAAACTTAGTTTAGATTTAAAAAATTGCATCTGGTATATTTAAGAGTTATTTCACCACCGGCTAAATATTTATTTCGGAAATTCATTTATGAAATATAATGTACTCGTTAAAAGAAAGTTCATCATACACCACAATAAAATATTTATAAAACTGCCAAAATATGTTTAACTATGTGCTATCAGAATATATAATAATAATATTTATATTGAAACCTTGAGAAAATATATGGAAACACTTTGATTACGTTTCAGTTGTTGAATGAATTATAAAAATAAGTTAATAGTATTTTATTTCGCACTCTTTCATATAAATATATATTCCCACTATCAAAAACAATATATCTCGAAGAATCGAAGTTAAAAAAACTATCTCTATGCTTATGAATAAACGATTGAAGGGAAGACTTATACAGTGTGGAATAGCCAAATTGAATAAATTCTATAAGGAATAAAGGAGGCCGTGTTGGGAAAAACGCTCGGATACGTTCATTTGTATTTTTAAATGCGCATTTCATCAACAACAAAAATATATATATAGGGTGTGTCATTTGACAGTGGCCAATACCAACTTTTTTATTTTAAATGCAAACCCCTGTATATTATTTATTTTTTGTATTCTCCAGAATATTCTAGACATAATTCATGTACAATGACTTACACCTATTTTCAATTGTTTCGGAAGTTTTAAGTGTTTTCAGATTTAGTACAAAAATTAACATTAAAAAAAGAAAATTATTTTATTTCACAAATTCGCTACAATACCCTATAATTTAATAAGTAATACTGATTATTTTTCTTAACACGTTTGCGACAATAGGTAATCTTCATATTCATATTTCTGGGACGAAATTTTTAGTTTTACGTTTTTTGTTGATTTGTTTTATTTTATACTCTCATCTCGCGTCGTCAAATTTAACGAATTGTATCAAATACATAAAGAAGGACATTCAATTGTGGGAAGCGCAACTGATGAAGGTTCCCTAACCAGAAACAATATATATTATATATTGTCTTGCGTACAAATGAATGACACCTCGAAGAGAGTATTCAATATCTCTAGCAGGTAAAGGTAACCTGAAAATTTCATGGTGACATTCTAACCTAGGAATTACGGGTAATAGCAATTACATGGAACGGCTCCAGATTCGGAACCTCTATGTGCTAGTTTCCCCGAAAATCCTAGATATCGGTCTTTACATCTCGCGTCGTCAAATTTGTTTTATTTTGTTAATAATAAGCACTTTTTTGAAGTAACAATTAGTTTTTTTTTGCATTTTGACTGTTTTTGAGTGTACAATTGTTACTGATCTGTAAGCGAGTATAACGACAAGAATTTTTAGTTTGTAATAAATCATTATTTTTATTATTACTTAAATTAGTTTCAGGGGATTATTTACAACTAAGTCAATTTTTTTCTGTATGGCACTATATTTTACGATAAACCTTTGTTTTTTTCAAGAAAAGTATATGTTTTATTTTAAAATTTACGATATAAACAGCAAATTTGTATTTTTTATAATCGCATTTTATTTTCTATGATGCAACCATATTTGTGGACGAGTGCGCAAACGATGGTACACTAATATGTCTAAACCATTCCTACAGCCGTGAGTTAAATATCAAAACCCTATCTCATAGCTGTACATTTCTACACTCTTATAAGTTCATATTGTTTAATGGCCACCGGTGGTACACGACGGCTACAGCAGAAATGTCGGGTGTACCACCGGTGGCTCACGTCGTCGCGAACGTGTTAATAAAATATAAAACAAATAAAACATTAATGTCAATGTAGGAAATTTTCAAAATGCTCGTCGCGAACCTGGCAACATGCTAATCTAGTACAGAAATGTCTTCTAACGTTACTCAACCTCTCAGGCGTGATCTAATCGCAAGCGTCTTGTTAGGTCATCTAAGTTGAAGAGTTTAGTTTTGTATACAGTACTTGACATATCCCCACAAAAAGTAGTTCAATAGCGTCAAATCTGGAGATGGTGCTGGCCATTCTATCGGTCTGCGTCTCCGAATCCACCGATTTGGAAAAAAATTTGTTTCGAGTACTGCCGGACATTGATTTTGTAATGGGGCGGCCTCCATTTTGCTGAAACCATGTTGTATTGGCAGGAACTTGTGGGTTTACTGTATCATGATATAAGATTGTCAAAGTTGGCACGACATTATTTTGAAGCAGTTCTAAATATTTATCTTCATTCAAGTTGCCATCAATGAAAAAATGATCTACGATATGATTTCGAACAATTCCCGCTCAAACATTACATTTTTCATGATATTATGTTTCTCTGTCCTCCAGTGAGAATTCTGGCTAGACTAATATCGGCAATTTTGACGATTAACATTCCCGTGAAGGGTAAATGTAAATGTCAGAAAACAAAATATCTTCTAATTGGATCACATTGTTATCTAACCTTACCATCATTTGCTTACAGAAATACTTTCTCCTATCAAAATGTATTTACTTTCTTTAATACTTGAGAAATTGATGGCTAACATTGAACAATGAGACTGCTTTTCGACCAGAATTATGTGAGTTTACTTGGATATTGGTACTGGACACTGTCACTTGACACATCCTGTATAGTTTTTGTTGTAGAAAAATTGCGTACTTAAAAATACAAATCGGATGAGAACCGCGTGTCTATTTATAAAATACTCGACGTTTCGACTTCTGCTTTGGAGCCATTATCAAGAGACAAAAAGTGAAAACAATCTGCCTATTCCACAAGAGTAACTATGTAACTCAAAATGAGTGTTTATTTGCTCTGCGTCGCGAAGCTGTAGAAATAGAGAAACGACTCCTCCGTCTCAACCGTCTCGATGACAGCATGGACCTGCGGAATGGGCAGATTAAACAAACCACAACACGCACTTCAGCACCCAACCAATCACCGCACAGTCCCTTCATCACGTGACATCCCCTTCTAATCGAACCATAACTACAAATAAAAGAAGCAGAGCGGATTCGCACTCAGTTAAGTTATCGTGACAATTGGGGAGTAGGTAGATTGAGGCCCCGAGGTCAATTTGCATCCTCCAAATTTCATTAGTGTCTAGTATAACCGTTGAAAAGAAACAACTTTTGGCTGGCACTGTATAACTGTTTTCTAAATCAGATTTCTCTCTTACTCGACTAGACCGGAGTGACCTGCTTCAGAATCATATACCCAAGCGTGACTAGTTAACTTAC
This sequence comes from Octodonta nipae, assembly GCA_034190945.1. NCBI lineage: Eukaryota > Metazoa > Arthropoda > Insecta > Coleoptera > Chrysomelidae > Octodonta > Octodonta nipae. The sequence continues at coordinate 2,758,860 of CM067219.1, forward strand.
TATCCAAAAAACCGAGTTCCTTGTCCTCCTACATAATTACTACAATTTTTGTTGTCATTAGACCCAACTAACAATAAAAGCCTAAACTTTCGCAATCTCGTACTTGATTATTAGGAAATCCGTGACGAAAAGTCCACTTTAAACTCACTCGGCGATATGTTGGAGCCGAAAACAGTTCCAACCCTTTTTGCCGGAAGAAAAAGAAGCCGAGCTCACTGAACTGCATGCTTATGTTTATTTAACGACAAAAGATGAATATTTCAGACGCCATTATACTTGGCGTTACAAGCTGTGCTCGGATGCTTGTTATGCTACGAAACAAGTCTACGACACGACAACGTTTACTACGAATAACTAGGCAGACATGTCACTGGCACACGAAAATGAATTTATTGTCATATTTTGCTCGGTAGGAGTAGCATTGCAAGTACAGATTACTCCGGCTAGGGGTGTGAGATACTTTAGTGAGTGCGAGACAGTTGCGACAAATATTGTGATTTTGTTGAAAGGAGAATTGTTTGGAAGTTGTCAGTTGAATGTGTGATGTTAAGCATAAAGTTTGTTGCGCGTTAGGATTTCCGAGAGTCAACATATGTAATTGTGGATATTTTTGTGCATAATGACAAAATTACTTATGACAATCTTTAGGAAATTTCCTTTACAGTTGTTTCTAATGTTATTTGTATTTCTGGAAATCTTGTGGCACTTTGTCATGATCAAGCAAATATTTTCAATTTGGACGACACAGACAAAGAAATCGCAAGGCCCAGGAGGAGATCTTTAATTTAATATTGTTTTGTTGATTGGATCGATTTTTGATAGTATTAAAATAACCAGAGTACTTGTACGTCAAATGCTAGCCAGCTAAGTGAGTTTGTAAGAAGTCGAATTGTTGGTTTCTGTGAGGTGGGTTTTTTATTTCGAAAAATCGCTAACGGCACGAACAAAAACCTTTTAGGGACCGATTTTCGACAACTAGAAATATGGCTGATTAGTAGTTAGGTGAACAAGTCCATCTTGTAAGTGTTCGACCGGTTTACCGCCGTATCAGGTCTTTTGGACAGCAGCATTATGGATCCCCTCTTCTGCTACCTTTGAATACTGAGCATTAAGGGCAACGACTACAGTGTTGCAAAGACAGGCAACATTGGAATGTAGAATGGCATCAGATCGTTTTCTCTGATAAATTTGGATTCTGATTGGGTGGAGATGAAGACCGAAGAAGGGATAGACAGCGCACAGTGGTCAATGAGTGAAAAAAATTAAAATATCTAAAGTTAAAAAATTCTTTTCTATTCAGATTTTTTATTTTTACAGATAATTATAGTTCACAAGATTAAACTAATTTTTCAATTTTTTTTAGTCTATATTTTAATAGAGTCATTCAAAGTAGCCAGATTTATTTTCAACGAAAATGTTTAATTTTGAAACAGGAATGAATGTAAGTAAATATAATTTTTCATTCATAATCAATAAGACCGACATCTAGGATTTTCTCTCTCTCTCTGTTCGAGGTGCCATTCCTTTGTACACAACAGAATGTATATAATATACAGTGATGGGCAAATGTGTGGAACCAAGCAAATATCTCTGGAATTATTAGAGATATCAAAATGAAATTTGGAAGGTGGATACTGCTTTAGATTGCCTATTTGTTTCCGATTTTTTTTTACAATTTTGAACTTCCTGTTTTACCGGAAGTAATGTCGATTTTAAAATGTGAAATGAAACACCCTGTATAGTATTTTAGTTTCTAATGAAACATTTTATTGCGATTACAAAAATATCGGGTTTGATATTGTTTACTTCAATACCTACCGAGATATTAACAGAAAAGTAATTAACGAAAGGAAAAATCTAATATCCATTAAAGAAATACGTAATCATAATTATTAACTAAATCTAAGTGATTTTCAAAACATTGGATTTAACTTAACTAAACTTAATTTATTAGATGTTCAAACTGAGCACCGTGTACTTCTGGACAATAAGCAAGTCGGTTTTTAAATTCTGGAGTAACATTAGCTATTACTTCTGGTGTAATTCTCTGCCTGCCTTGAGTTATTCTTGCAGCTAATTCTTGCAAAGTATTTGGTCTATCAACATAAACCTTAGATTATTTTAGATTTTCTTGGGAATAATACCACATCAGAGTTCAAACTTGTGTATATTTTAAAACCAAACGTTTCAAAATCCTGTCGGATTTCGTTTTCAATGGATATAAATTTATAAAGTAAAATTGAAATATATGACAACAATTGTTTCAATTTTACTTTATAAATTTATATCCATTGAAAACGAAATCCGACAGGATTTTGAAACGTTTGGTTTTAAAATATACACAAGTTTGAACTCTGATGTGGTATTATTCCCAAGAAAATCTAAAATAAACTAGAAGATGCCACAAATAACATTCAGAAAACAATAAACCTTAGACTTTAAGTAACCCCACAGAAAATAGTCTAGTGGATTAAGGTCGGGACTTCGTGCAGGCCATTCATAAGCACCACTTTTTCCAATTCATCTGTGATGAAATGTCCTATCTAAATGATCTGGAACAATGCGAGCGTAATGGGGTGGTGCTCCATTCTGCTGAAACCCGATATTATTTGGGAATTATCCATTTACCAACGCCGGAATAACTTGTGTCTCCACGAGCTGTAAATACCTATCTCCGTTTAAAGTTTCTTGTAGGAAGAAGGGTCCCATGATTCTGTTGTTATAAATGCCGGCCCATACGTTAAATTTTTGTGGATGTTGTGTATGAGCCTCTTGTAACCAATTAGGATTACTTTGCGACCAGTAGCGGCAGTTATGTCGATTAACCGTACCATTTAAACAAAATGTAGCCTCGTCCGAAAACACTACATTTCTTACAAAATTATTATCACGGTTACAAATATCCATCATGGTTTCACAAAATTGCAGACGTCTGTTGAAATCGTCTTCGGAGAGTTCTTGAACGAGGCGAATTTTCTATGGATGATATTTTCTCGCCCTTATATCCTTCCTACTGTACGACGGCTAATTTCATGCATATTGGCGAGATCGGTAGTGGATAAGTAAGGATTTTCTTCCAAAGATATAGCAACATTTTGAGCTACACCTTCATTACTTGCACTTTTTAACCGTCCGCTTTTCGTTAAATTGCTAACTGTTCCACCTGTGTCGTACCTTTGCAATGTTTTCGTCACTACTGAACGGGATATTTGTGTATTCGGATGAACAATGTTAAAAAGGCCACAAACTTCTTGATGCGTCATTTTGCTCTCCCCATACCCAATCATCATTAATATTTCTATTCTTTCTCTTTCACTTAATTCGGCCATTTTACGATCAAATTAAAACAATACAATCTTTTTAAGTTCAAATAAAAAAAACTAATAAGTTTTTTTGACAACTACTGTCATTTCTGCAATGAATTTCATGGACTACTAAGCTTGATTCAGATTTCATTTGCGCCTGATTTAAACAAACGCACGTGTATTCGACTATGGAACAAGCAGTGCTGTTGGCTGTGACGGTATAATGCCACCGATTGGCCAATACAAATACAAATCCTTACCAAGCGGTTTGTTTATATCGGGCGTAAATGAAATGTGAAACGAGTTTAGCTACCATCGATTTTTTCCCTTCCTTAGTTACTTTTTTGTTAATATCTGGGTAAGTATTGAAGTAAAGAATATCGATATTTTTGTATTCGCAATAAAATGTTTCATCAGAACCTGAAATACTATACAGGGTGTTTCATTGTAAATTTTAAAATCGACATTACTTCTGGTAAAACAGGAAGTTCAAAATTGTAAAAAAATTTGGAATCATATAGACAATCTACTGCAGTATCCACCTTCCAAATTTCATTTTGATATCTCTAATAATTCCAGAGATATTTACTTGGTTCCACACATTTGCCCATCACTGTATATCAATTGCTAGAACCAACATCATGATAAAGTCGCCGTATGTGTAGCGCGTTTTACAAAATTTGTTATATTTGTGAGAACTAATCTAAATCACATAATAACATGTCTAAGAAAACGATTTTGACATTATTTACAACTAGGTAATTAACTAGTTTTATATTGTGTTCCTCTGTACTTTTTTATGTAACCTTATAAATATGAGTTTTGTCCTGTTGGGTAATAAAGATTATTATATGTAGATTTCCAATTACTTAATTATAAAAGTATTTATATATTAATATCTCTGAGATACACTACTTTATAATATCTATAGTTTAGAGAAACAACATAATTGATAAAATATCTCACACCACGAAACATGTAATACAAAAATGCACAACACTTTATTAACATTTTCCTGCATTATACCAATCTGGTGATATGTTTCATTTATTTCCTGCACCAACACCGACACCGATGTTTTATTATATCTCAACAAATCCCCGAAGCCATCGATCACACGACCTGCTGGGAACCATTCGGGAAATCCTGCAAAGAGTATACAACCCTTAACACACACACTGGACAAATTTATTTCCCCATCAATACCATTTGTATTTACTTCGCTTTTCTCTCTTTTTCTTGTACAAATCTTGAACTTTTATACGACCGCGTACTTTTTCGACATAACAAGCACAATCGAGTCAGAATTAAATTTAGAATTTTAATATTTTGGACAATGAAAATATATCAGGTTTTAGCCAGATATTAGGCCTAGCTCTCATTATGATTTTATTAACAAAAAGGTTATGCGGGGGTTTCTTTGATATCAAATTATACAAAGTTTATGAAAAATCTACTAGTTTTCTTTAATTAGATAGTCTTAAAGAAAGCCATAAGGTCACAATCAGTGGCTAACTATGAATTTCGCCCTCTCATGTACAATATCGTCATTTTGGTGAAATTATTAAAGAAATATATTCATCACTTCTTAACCGACTTCCAAAAAGGAGGAGGTCGTCGCGTATTTTTTCTTTCGCTAATTTTTGTATGTATTTTACCTGATTTCTTCTCCTGTGATGCACCGTTTTGAATGAATATGGTCTTATTTAATAGAGTATAGATCTGGATTGCTGAAACTTCAAATTTTGGAAAAGAATTGTATTGGTAAAGTGATAAGATGTGTGAATGAACACATGCGTGCATGGAAATCGACCAATATCCTTAATATTTTAGTCTATTTTTCGATAACTCCTTATGGATGTGTATAATTTTTTAACGTTTAATCTATTAAGGAAGATCCTTAGGTGATCTCATATACTTTTCTGCGACGTTTAACTTGCAGTTTTGCAGAAAATCGCCGAAAATTCCAGAATTATTATCAGAAATTTCATCGAAATGACATAACGGACAATTCCTCATAAATATTTTAATTTCAACGTAATAGTGCGGTAATTTTAGGCTCTGGAAGTTTTAATAGCGAATTTGAAACTTTTCTTTGTACATCTCAAGCATATAGGTAGTAAAGCATAGTATTTTCGGCTCCTTAAATCAATAAGTACCAAGCTCGTTTTGTATGTATACCAGGCAAATACCTATTTAAATGCAAATTTTTCCATTTTGCGAAGACGGTGCTTTTGGTTGTCACATTTTCCCGGCCTAATAGAAAAAATCAGTGACAACACATGTCAAACTTTAAACTGCTATTTGGTGCGTTTATAGACAGGGTGTTTAGTTATAACAAACAAAATCACAAAGTAAAGTAGTGGAAGGACTTGCATTTATATGAAGATTGAAATATAGAACAGACTAGAATGATAGTGGTCCGTAGGCAACCGTATATACAGGATGGTTGGAATATAGGGTGGACTGGATGTTTGGTGGTATAAAAATGTTGGAACAATGTGAAATTAAAATTATATAGAGTGATTAAAAAACTGTTATATGATGTGGACATAAGCAAATAAGGATGGTTGAAATATATACTGGAGTTGAATTATATTTATACAGTGTGATTAAAACTTTTATAGCCCATAAGAAGTTGCATAAAGTGTGGAGAGGAATTAATGTTACACAGGGCGATAATATAAAATATTAAAAATGAAATAATTTGACTCCGTAAATATGGGATGGATTCTACTCCGTCCTATAGTTTACAAAAGTCAGCTAACAAATTTATACTTCTCCGTGGGCAGTCGTATGTACAAGATGGTTGGTACATAGGTTGGAGTGGAATTATCTATAGTTATACAGGGTTGTCAAAAAAAAGTTGAAAAAAGTTTACATGGCGTAGTGCATAATCCATAAATATATTTTGAGCTTATTAAGTCAACGCATACTAGTACATTTTGTTCGTAAAGATTTACCTGTCAATTTAAATGAGAAAGTATCATTGTGTAATGTTGAGGCTTTCGATGTTACCTGGTTCGGTCTATTATAAAAAATATATATAACCGACTTCTACCTATAACTAAAAAGCTAAAAAGAATTATAACAAAATACAACACTAGCAAATAAATAACACATTGAATGTTGTTAGGTACCTACCCAGGAAGTAAAAAATGTTAACATTAAAAGGTGCTCATTCTGTACAAATTAATTACCTACCAATATAGTAAATTTTTGAAATCGGTGCCAAGCAACAATCAAGTTTGATGAATTAGTAGATAAGTACGCAGTGAAGGATTTTAGATTTGCGTGGCACCGACTTCAAAAATATACTAGAATTAATTTGTACAGAATGACATCTTTTAATGTTTACATTTTTTACTTGCTGGGTAGGTACCTAACAACATTGAATGTGTTATTTATTTGCTAGAGTTTTATTTTTAGCTTTTTAGTTATAGGTAGAAGTCGGTTATATATTTTTTAAATGTTTTATTTGAAAAAAATCGCAACATACCGAATGAGATGTTTAGATTTAATATTCTTTTGGTAAAACATACTATCATTCAGAAAACAATATCTTCAGTATTAGCCCGACGTTGACTATAATTTTAACAAAAAAGAGTATTACAGGAATTTCCTTTGGTATCAAGATATACAGGATGTTTATTGAAATTATTACAGAGGGTTATTCGGCGTTGTTTTGTAGATATGTGACACTTTCGTGATATATAAAGTGATTAATTGTACATTATACATAATGCCCGGGCATTTTGAAAAATAACTAATATGATTTGACAGTGTGATAATAACCACTGGGATAGTTTAATTTTCTGGGCATTATATATAATGTCTATAACCTATGGAGCAAAGTAATATTTATGTTTATTAATATTATTTATATTTCCGACTTTAAATCGATATTTAAAACATAAATAACACAAACAGCTTTTTGTTCTTAAGAGTGATGTTACTTCCTTAAAAACTATACAAAGAAACAACTCAACATTAGAGCAGGTGTATTTTCCAATGTCCAGGAAGGAACATATCCAGGACTTATGACAATGAAAGGGAAAGCAAAAATATACTCCAATATTGACTATATGTGAGATAAATTTTAGAGGAAATCTTATTTAAATAGAAAAAATGGAAAAACATGAAAATTAATTCTGAAAAAAATTGAATGCAATCCCCAAGTCTCCTGCTATCATTATAGGTAAAATTCGTAACTCCTGAAGTTAAAAATCCGTGCATATTTCAAAAATTTTAGAAGAAAAGTGCCCTCAATATAGTTTTGAGGGTTGATGTGTATAAATTTAATAAAAATTTTTGCACAAATATGTTTTTTATTTATGTAATTAGAAATATAATTTACTCCTTTTTTTCTACGTTCATATTCTTAAAAATATTGATTTAAATTATTTAATTAATAGCAATGTTTTCACTTTAAATCTTTTTTTAGGAATTGGGAACAATGACTTCAAGAATGTAGGCAGGTTTTAACATATTTAATACTATAAAAATTCTACCATGCAATCAAAATAATTATTATACGTTTTTAGACCTTCTAAGATATTTTTTAGCATATTTTCACAGAATAAAATATAGCCGAACAACCGAATAAACAAGAAAAAATGCTCAATTTACATCGTGACATGGCATTCATAACTTTCAAGAACTCCAGGAATATTCCTGCAAAAATATTCTTGGCTTTTCTATTAAATAATACCCAAGCGTTTTTTCATCGTCTTTCGCTTCAACACTGACAAATAGGAACGCTGGAACATTTCAATCATCTCCTCGAAAACGAAGACCAAAAGAAAAAACATCTCCCTGTGCAGCTCTGAGGGATGCAAAATGGCTTGTCTTAACCTCAAGAAATATGGCATGGCCGTTGCGTTTAGAGTAACACAAGGAAATAGATGTTTATACATATATATTATATATAAAGATAGAATTTTGCGTCGGTAATTTAGGTATATATTCGTATAAAGGATTCCAAGCCTTATATAGCCATCTCGCTCGGCCGGGACGGTGCGGGATATAAATTATGGTGTTGTCTTCGTCCGCCTCTCCTGATACAGGATATCCTTTGGGAAATGTGAAATTTACTATGGAACGCCGGTGATATTTCAAAGTCCGAAACACTTTCCTACACATAATATGGTGTGTCTATTCATTTCGGGGGTGACATTACGAAATTGGGGCGATACGACGGAATAATTGCTATCTGCTGGCCATTATTCAGGGGTGGATTGTTCGAATCGGTCGTTGGGAATAAAACGGGAATGACATTAGGACGTGGGATTCGGAGTGGTTTTGCTTCGATTGCCTTTTGATGAAAATTGGTATCTGCAGGCATTTGATCTCTGGAATTCCGTGAGCTCTTTTTAAATATACAGCGTCGCCTTTGTGGGAAAAACTAGTGTTTAGAACTACATCAAATACAGGGTTTTCAATTCAAAACAAGCCACTCAAAATAACTTTTAAAAAATCTTTGAATGAAAAATATAAAAAACAGGTTAAAATATTGATATTGATGGGGGGACAAATTTTACACGTTTTAACCCCTAAGCAGGGGTGAATATCACTTCTACAAGTTTAAATACAAGGGGTATCATGTGATACCTCTTTTTAAAGGCTTCTTTTTTGTCCATCTTTTGACACACCATTTTTAGGGTTCCGTATATCCAATATACGGATACCCTTATATCACTGCCTCTGCCTCTGTCACATCACAGCAATTTTCTCCTAAACTACTGGACGAAAGAGGTTGAAATTTGGTATCAATGTATAGTTTGTTGACCCGATCAGGAGTACATATCGTAAAAGAAAAAAAAATATTTTAGGGGTACTTCTGGGGGGGGAAACTAAAAAAATCGACCGTCCCCCCCCTGATCTCCTAAACTACTGAGCCTACAATTTTGACAAAATAGGCAATATAGAACATTGCCCGAACTTTACAGGACAAATAAGGAGAAACCATTAATATTACTTGGAAAATATAAAATTAAAATTGTTTCTAACCCATCATGTTTTTTGTCAAATGAAAGGGTTTATTATGACGAAAACAAATATATTTTTTTCATATTTTTAAAATAAATTAATTTAAAAAAATAAACAAAAATATAAAAAATTTTACCCATCCCCCTCTTATCTCCAAAACCACGAGCTGGAAATTAAAAAAAAATGAAGGTATAGCCTCTCACCTGAACTTTACTGGAAAAATAAGGAAAAATCCCTAATATTCATTTTGGGGGGCAAATTATAGAATTAAATGCAAAATATAAAATTAAAATTGTTTCTAACCCATCATGTTATATATCAAATGAAAGGGCTCATATATTAAAAAATATTTTAAAATAACTGCCCATTCCCCCCGTTATTCCCCAAACTATAACACATTTTTTTTATTATAGGAAAAATATGAAAAAATCCCTAATTCTATTATTTGGCCCCCAAATAATAGAATTAAACTTAACTTAACTAATCGTAATGTATTAGATGTTCAAACTGAGCACCGTTTACTTCTTGAGAATAAGCAAGTCGGTTTTTAAATTCTCTAGTAACATTAGCTATTACTTCTGGTGCAATTCTCTGGATGTCTTGAGTTATTCTTGCAGCTAATTCTTGCAAATTATTTGGTCTATCAACATAAACCTTAGACTTTAAGTAACCCCACAGAAAATAGTTTAGTGGATTAAGGTGGGGACTTCGTGCAGGCCATTCATAAGTACCCGTTCTTCCAATCCATCTGTGATAAAATGTCCTATCAAAATGATCTCGAACAATGCGAGCGTAATGGGGTGGTGCTCCATCCTGCTGAAACCAGATATTATTTGGTAATTGTCCATTTACCTCCAATGCCGAAATAACTTGTGTCTCCAAGAGCTGTAAATACCTATCTCCGTTTAAAGTTTTTTGTAGGAAAAAGGGTCCCACGATTCTGTTGTTATAAATGCTGGCCCAAACGTTCAATTTTTGGGGATGTTGTGTATGAGCCTATTGTACCCAATTAGGATTACTTTGCCGTACCATTTAAACAAAATGTAGCCTCGTCTGAAAACACCACATTTCTTATAAATTTATTATCACGGTTACAAATATCCATCATCGTTTCACAAAATTGCAAACGTCTGTCGAAATCGTTTTCGGAGAGTTCTTGAACGAGGCGAATTTCATATGGATGATATTTTTCTGGCCTTAATATCATTCCTACTGAACGACGGCTAATTCCATGCATATTGGCGTGTTCGGTGATGGATAAGTGAGGATTTTCTTCCAAAGATATAACAACATTTTGAGCTACACCTTCATTACTTGCACTTTTTAACCGTCCACCTTTTGGTAAATTGCTAACTGTTCCACTTGTGTTGTACCTTCGCAAAGTTTTTCTCACTACTGAACGAGATATTTGTGTATTCGGATAAACAATGTTAAGAAGGTCACAAACTTCTTGATACGTCCTTTTCCTCTCCCCATACCCAATCATCATTAATATTTCTATTCTTTCTTTTTCACTTAATTCGGCCATTTTACGATCAAATTAAAACAAAACAATCTTTTTACGTTCAAATAAAAAAAACTAATAACTTATTTTGACAACTAGGTACAGTCAATTCTGCAATGAATTTCATGGACTACTAAACTTGATTCAGATTTAATTTTGCGACTGATTTAAACAAACGCACGTGTATTCGACTATAGAACAAGCGGTGTTGTTGGCTGTGACGGTATAATGCCACCGATTGGCCAATAGAAATACAAATCCTTACCGAGCGGTTTGTTTATATCAGGCTTAAATGAAATCTGAACCGAGTTTAGCTATCATCGAATTTTTCCTTTCCTTAGTTACTTTTCTGTTAATATCTCTGTAGGTATTGAAGTAAACAATATCAAACCCGATATTTTTGTATTCGCAATAAAGTGTTTCATCAGAAACTAAAATACTATACAGGGGGTTTCATTGCAAATATTGAAATAGACATTACTTCCGGTAAAACAGGAACTACAAAATTGTAAAAAAAAAACTGAAGCAAATAGGCAATCTACTGCAGTATCCACCTGCCAAATTTCATTTTGATATCTCTAATAATTCCAGAGATATTTAGTTGGTTCCACACATTTGCCCATCACTGTATAATGGCTTCTTGAATATTATTTTCAATTTTTCAAATAAAAACTTGAAGGAGAATTGGGCATTTACTTTTTCTTGAAATCATGAAACAAATTTTAGGAATATTTTGACAACCCAAATGAACCATTACATGCAAAAGTTCATATTAATAAACATTTGCAAATTCTGAAACCAGACAATATTTTGTACATTAACTTATAGGACAGAGGCACGGAATTCTTAGCCCCCCAAGTGTCGATGCTCTCCACTCTCCGTATTCTAAGTTACCATCGTCGGTAAGAGGTCCTACATTACGCCACCCCGCATATACATAAATCTAACTTTTGTTTCCTAATACCTGCAAATCGAACTTTTCGAAAACCATTCGAACTTTTTGAATTCTCGCCCACCACGAAAAATTATATTCCTCTTTTCTTAGTCGACAAAAGCAGAGTTTCCCGAGGGAAATTCCGATCAGCCGTATTCGCACACTTTCACTTTGCCGGGATTCGTCAGCCGACATCAATAAAGTTATTTTTCTGGATAAATCCTTCTTTTCCATTCCAGAAGTCGAGAGGTTTTGCGAACGCGACTGGGACTTCGCCATCGAAGTGACTCTCAATCTTCGAGATTTGAATGGGATAAAGAAATCTAACAAGTTGGCCTCTCGATGGGGATTTTCGTCCAACATTTCATGTAACTGTTACACTGAATCTTCTCATTAGGAATACCACCCTAATGGTTTGGGGGTGTGCAGACAAGATACGTAATATACTGGTTTTCAAAAACAAATATATTGTTAGTCATTTGTATTTTTACTATTACTTGAGAATAACACCATAATTGCTGCACAATCGGTATACAGTAATTGTTCTAAACGTTTCAGTGTCTAAATTAGACCCGTTTTCAATGACAAAAAATAATTATCACAACAAAATACAGGAAATTAAAAAAACAATGGCAATGAAAAATGTGACACTTACAATTTTTCTTTACATTTTTGAACCGACTTCAAAAAAGATGGAGGTTCTCAATACGGTTGTATTTTTAGGGTTCCGTATATACAATATACGGATACCCTTATAATATCACTCCGGATTTCTGTCTGTGTCACATCACAGATATTTTCTTCTAAACTACTGGACGGAAGAGGTTGAAATTTGGTATCAATGTGTAGTTTGGTGACCCAATCAGGAGTAGATATCGTATAAGAAAAAAATTTTATTTTAGAGGTACTTCTGGGGGGAAAAACTATAAAAATCGACCGTTCCCTCCCTGATCACCGAAGCTAAAATTTTGAAAAAAATAAGAAATATAGAACGTTGTCTGGACTTTACAGGAAAAATAAGGAGGAACCATTAATATTAATTTTGGGGGGCCATAAATTAAATAAAAATTTAAAAATAAAAAAATTTCAAACGCATCATGTAATATATCAAATGAAATGTCTCATTCTGAGGAACACAAATATATTTTTTTCATATTAAAAAAAATTATTAAAAAGATATTAACGAAAATATACCAAATTTTACCTATTCCCCCCCCCTTATCTCCGAAACTATAAATCGTAAAGTTTTGAAAAAAAAATAGATTTATAGGTTCTGACCTGAAGTTTACTGGAAAAATAAGGAGAAACCTCTACTTTTAATTTTGGGGGGCAAATTACAGAATTAAATGGAAAATATTAAATTAAAATTCTTTCTAACCCATCATGTTATATATCAAATGAAAGGGCTCATTACGACGAAAACAAATATATTTTTTTCATATTTTTTAAATAAATTAATTAAAAGATATTAACAAAAGTATAAAAAAATTACCCATTCCCCCTCCCCCTTATCTCCGAAACCATAAGCTGAAACATTTTGAAAAACTGGAAGTATAGCCCCTGAACCTGAACTTTACTGAAAAAATAAGAAGAAACCCCTAATATTCATTTTGGGGGGCAAATTATAGAATTAAATGGAAAATAAAAAATTATAATTGTTTATAACGTGTCATGTAATATATCAAATCCCAGGGTTCATTATGTCGAATACAAACATATATTTTTTTAATGAATATTTTAAAATATATTTAAAAAATGTTTTATAAAAATTACCCATTCTCCCCGTTATTCCCCAAACTCTAAGACCTCATTTTCTTGCTCATAGGAAAAATATGAAAAAAAAAACAAAATTATATTATTTGGCCCCCAAATATTAGAAATAAACGGAAAGTAAATTATTAGAAAACCCCCATGGTAATTTTAGGGACAAATTATACAAATAAATGGAAAATAAAGATTCAATTTTCAAACGCATCATGTAATATATCTGATGAAAGGCTCATTATGTGAATTACAAATATATCATATTTTTAAATCATTTGTATCAAAGATATTAACAAAAATATTAAACATTGACTTAATTCGCACTTTAGAAACTACACTATTTAAATTTTGAAAAATATGTTTTATTTATATTTTAAATAACTTGAATAACAGATTTAATAATTTATAATTTAAACTTTGACCTATTTTGTCCTTTTTCTTCCAATCTCCAGAGCCTCAAAACTCAGACAGTAGACTATAAAAGGCATCTTTGAAAGTTTATTAGTAAAATAAAACTCTAATGTTACTTTTTGGGTGCCAAATTAGAAAATTAAATACATATGTATTGTGATAAAAATCAAGTCAATCCTAAAGCAGATAAAATAAAAAGTCTATGTGTGGAAAATGAAAGTGTGTATTTTTAATAAATTTAAAACGCTTCCTTTAAAAGATATTAGGGTAAATACAAGAAAATGCACTCATTCCCTGCTTGTCTGAAACTGGAATATTCGAATCTTGAAGGTGGTACGGAACCCTAAATATGCGAGTCCAACTCGCACTTGACCAAATTATTTTATACCTCAGTACTCTGACAACTATAACATTTAATTTGATAGAATAGATTTCTAGATTGATCCCATATTTTTTACAAATATTTTCAGTAACATGGAAGGTTCCTTTTGCAAAAAATCAGAAATATCTTGTAACCGTCTATTTAATGTATTATAGTATACAGGGAGTTTTGGTGTTTTATAGAAGGTTCGAAAAACTTAGAGAGAAGATAGGTGGGCGGACTTGCAATATTATGTAGTCCATATAACTTCAGGATATCTTACGGTTTTTGTTTTTCTTTATTTTTTTTTTCTTAATTCTCAGATTTATACATTTGAACAGTTGTAACTTTATTATTTTTCACTGCATCTTCACAAAATTAACTTAAATCTAATCTACAATGTTTGGTCGCTCATCTGCATTGATGTTTGACACAAATAATTGGTTAAAAAAATTATATGAGTTTACAAACGGCGAGGTTCCATAAAGAAGTGATTAAGTTAAACTTTTATCACATTACAAAAAAAATAGAAGCACATCGAGAACTTCGATAATCAGTATCATAATAAAATTTGAGATAGTAACTTAAAAGGATAGAACTACAAAAAATAAAACATATATCAAGTTGCAATAATTTGTTATAAATTTTGTTGAAACTTGCTTCTACCGCTACGGATGTAATCGCGACAACTTTTTCTGACTCCTACAGTGGTGGTCTCTAGTCGCGTCTCATCCCATATTATTTCAAAAGAAACATTTAATCTTTCTCTTAACTGCTCTTTGGTTTGTATTTATCTTACATAAACGAGTTGCTTGGCCCGGCCACATGCAAAAAAATCAAAGGAAGTCAGGTCTGGAGACTTTGGAGGCCATATTATATGGCCAGTTCTCTCAATTCATGCGTTTGAGAATGAAATGTCCAGAAGCTCACTGACAGTTCGTCTATAACATGCAGGACAGCCTTTTTTAAATTTTTTGACCAATTTTATTAGTCTGTTTTCCAATGGGATTTCATCTAATAAGAACGATCATCTCGTATTGTTTGGAACGCAACATTGATTATTTCCCTTAGCTGCTCCTAGGTGCCTATTTCAACCTCGTAAATGACGATTTATTATTCTTATTAGATGAAATATCATTGGAAGACACACCAATAATATTGAACAAAGTTGGCTGCGATGCACATTATAGGCCAACTGTCAGAGAGCTCCTGGAGATTACATTCCCAAACGCGTGAATTGAGAGAACTGGCCTTATAATATGGCCGCCAACGTCGCCAGACCTGACTCTATTTCATTTTTTTTTGTATGTAGACGGGCCAAGCAAGTCGTTTATGAGAGAGAAATAGACACCAAATAGCAGTTAAGAGAAAGAATAAATGTTGCTTTTGAAATAATATGGGATGAGATGCGACTTGAGAATAACACTGTAGGAGTCAGAAAAAGGTGTTGCTGTAGCATCAGTAGAAGTAAAACCCGGTTTGAACACATTATTGCAACTTTTTCCAAATTCCTGGAAAACTAGTTTTGTCACACCCTTATTTAAAAATGGTGACAGATCAAATGTGAATAACTACAGACCTATTACAAACAATTGTTTTTTGGCAAGCTTGTTGATAAATTAGTATACGATAAAATATCTTCATTTATATTCAAATTTATTACGCCTATGCAACATGGTTTCTATCCTTCCAGGTCCACACAGACGAATCTTTGTAACTACATAGAATATATAAATGATGCAATCAGTAAAAATTGTATTGTGGACTCTATTTATACAGATTTTCAACGAGCATTCGATGTCGTTAATTTCGGTCTACTTGTTAGGAAGCTCTCGGCCTATGGTTTTCATGGACCATTACTACATTGGCTTAAATCTTTTTTAACAAATAGAAGTCAAATTGTTAAGATTAAAAATTTCGTGTCTGCACCCTTTGATGTCACATCAGGAGTCGCTCAAGGCTCCCATCTTGGTCCCCTTCTATTCATACTTTTTATAAATGATTTAAATCAAGTGATCAAAAATTCTCAAATTTCTTTATTTGCTGACGATGTGATACTATATAAAAGCATTAAGTCAATTCAAGACAGAATTTCCCTACAAAGTGATTTGGACTCGCTTCTAAATTGGTGTTCTTTTAACGGTTTTACATGTAACCCAGTAAAATGCTTTGTCATGACTTTTGGTCAAGACTCCCCTAATATGTTTACATATAATTTAAATGGACCTAATCTTGGGAAGGTAGACGTAATTAAGGATCTAGGAGTATGTATCGACTCCAATTTAAAATTTCAATTCCACTTGGATTATTTCGAATTAAAAGCCACTAAACAAGTCAACTTCATCAAGCGATTTCCAAGTAAATTCACTAGGTTTGAAACTTTCAGAATTTTGTACTACGCTTTGTATATCCTATTCTGTCTTATTGTTCAGTCATTTGGAGACCCCATTGGGATTACCAAATTAAATCACTTGAAAGACCTCGTAGATCCTTTCTTCGATATTTTTCTTTCAAATGTGGTCAGCCACTTTACAAACCACAACTATTGTAACATTGCACAAACACTTAAAATTCCTGATATGTTCTCATCATTGACAAGAAGGGATATTGTTTTTGGTTTTAAAATCATTAACAACAAAATAGATTGTATTGACTTGTTGGGTAGGTTAAATTTTCACGTTCCTAAGCGACAGCTTCGACACACTTCTTATTTTTATGAGTCTGAATATCACTGTTTATCGCCGATGGAAAGAATATCGGAACTTATGAATAATAACTGTGCGTGGCTTGATTTATATAATTGTAATGTTGCTAATGTTAGTATTAACTCAAAAGTTATATTTTATTATTCTTAATCATTTAAGTGTTGTTTTATATTAGTTTGTTAATTATTTTTGTACCGTTTCTTTGTATTCTTATACTTTGTTGTATTGTATGTAATGTAAACGGGGTTTTACCCCGTAAATTATAAATAAATAAATAAACTTGACGTACGTTTTATTTTTTGTAGTTTTAACCTTAAAAGTTACTTTCCAATACGGTGATATATCGTTGGAAAGCGGTTGAAGTAGCGAAGTTTTTGTAAGCATTAGAAGTTCTCAATGTGCTTTTATTATTATTATTTTTTTTGTAATGTGATAAAGTGTTTAACTTAATCACTTTTTTATGAAACCTCGCCATTTGTGGACTCAAATATCAAATGTAGATGAGCAAACAAACATCACAGATTAAACTAAAGTTTATTTGGTGATGCAGTGAAAAATAAAAAAGCTACAATAGTTCAAATCTAAAAACCTGATAATTAACAAAAAAAAAAACAGTAAGATGTCTAGAGGTTATATGGGTTATATAATATATCACATGAGCTGACCTATTTGCCCTCCAAGTTTGGCGAACCTACTACAAAACACCCTGTATAATCTGTTCCTTGTTTCCTTCACAGAGAACTAAGATGTATGGGTATCCAATTTTTGCATTTCACTAGAATACTCACTCGCCTATTCTCGAATGTGTAAGTGTGGCCAATAGAATAAACGCAAGATCGATATCAAACATCAAATGTGATTCTGCAGTGGAATTCTCTAAGACATCTTAAAATGTAGCATGTCCTAAAACACAAATGCCGCTACACAGATCGATTTACTGATATCGTTTTCTCGAAATCGCATGTGAGCATATGTAGATAAGGGATGCGTAGGATATCAGAAGTAGATACACTTGTTTTCTGCTGACACGTATGTCCCTTTTCCACACTAAAGGGCCGCGTGTTTTTCCTTGTTGAATTTTTTATGACTCCGTAATCTTGACTTTCCTCAACCGACGGAGATTATTTAGGGTTTGTTTTTATAGTGGGACAGAATTCATGAAAAAATCACCGTCACAATGTTTAGCGGTGTAACGTTTGCAGAAAATAAATTCATTTCGATAATTACGTACATATTTATCCACAGTATTGTGTAAAAAGTAAATATAAATATTTAGGAGTAATTGCTATTTATAGAAATTTGTTGGAAGATACTTTGATACTAACAGTTGATTAGAAAATTATGTTGTGGTTAAAATGCACTAAAGCAGTTTTCCAGAGGCCATGAAAGCTTACTTATCCAGGATTAAAGAAAAAACAGTTAATAATATATCTAAGTACTTCTTGGGAAATAACACCACAGTATCATTCAGAAAACAAACTGTGGTTTTATTTCCCAAGAAGTACTTAGACATTTAAAAATATGCCACAAGTATCATTCAGAAAACAGTTAATAATATAGTTTCAATCCAGAGATTTTAAAAGATCAGTTTAGACTTTTTTTAAAATCTATAGAAAAATCAACAAATTAATTAGATATTTTTTTCAGATAACTGAATTTGAGGGTCAATATTAAAGTAAACAACAGAAAAAGGGGTCATTGAAGAACTTAAAGAAACTATATACAGGGTGAGTTTTTTTTAATGATCAGTATGGGGATCTCGGAAACTAGCGGAGATAGAGCATTGGTTAAATTGGGAAAGGTTTGCAGTTTTATTGGCTCAATTTAGTTACACTTTCGGATTTTTGTAAAAAGTCATGGCTTAATAGATATTTTGAAAAACCGAAATTCTCTCGATTTAGTCATATCCCTCTAGCTGTTTTGTTTTTGATTTTATAAATAAATGTAAGTATCTAAATTGAAGGGAATTGTGTCCCGAATATGATTGTCATGTCCTCGATTCCGTGACAGCTCTCGTTTTCGAGATATGACACAAACTTATCATTTTTTGAATGGAAACCATAGTTGGCTATGACCTCAAAAAATCGGACATTTTTAGAGCTTTTCAACGATATAATACGCGATATAGTTATTCAGAAAAATAACGGAGTTATGGATGCTTTTCTCTCTTATTTTCACATTTAACGTATATGGTGGAATGTTATATGCCATAAAAATTCAGTTCGTGCAGATGAGGAATATTTTCATAGATATTTTAATCGTCGTCAACCTGCACTATGTACATTTAAGAGGCTTTACGATAGTTTACGCAGATATGGATCTTTTACTAAATCACCAAAGGAACGTAATCAAATTAACGAAGCAGCACAAATAATTTTTTTGGCAATAGTAAATCAAAATCCATTTACATCAACTCGTGAGATTGCGGCAGGAGCTGGCGCATCCAAACGGACTGTAGTTAAGGTACTGAAAGCCCACAAGTTCCACCCGTACAAACTTTCAGTTTCTCAAACTTTGCATGCTGGTGACGAACATCGACGTAATGTTTTAATGTTTGGTGTGGTATCATAGGGTCTACTTTTCTGGGGCCTTTTATCTATGACGAATCACTTACTGGAGAGCGCTACTTACATTTCTTGCAATACACTTTTCAAGACATGTTGCGTAATTTGAATTTGAGAACTGCTCATAACTCATTATTTGTAAAACAACACTTAGATAATATCTATCCAAACTCTTGGATAGATATTATCTAAGAAGAAGAAAAGACCCACGAGAATGTCCATCCCGGACTCCCGATTTGGCAGTTATAGACTTCTATTTATGGGGTGCGCTAAAAAACAAAGTATACAAAAGAAAGTATGAGACAGTTGGTAAGCAAAGGGAGGCGGTATTACAAACTGTTGAAGAAATTGATGTGGGGTCTGTGAGGAAAGCGGTAATGTCAATTTTAAAAAGATGCAATTTTTGTCTAAATAACAATAGTGGACCTTTCGAACATAAATTGTAACCATTATTATGTACTTTAATTTCTTAAGTTTTTAGTAAGTACCTACTTATTTAGTTTTTTCGTTATATCTGATATACCTAATAAAAATATCGTTCAATGTTTTTTGAAATAGTTATTAATAAATCAACCTATTTCATGGCTACCTACGTTAAAAGTGAAAATAAGAGGGAAAAAGATAAGTTTGTGACATATCTCGAAAACGAGAGCTGTCACGCAAACAAGGACATGACAGTCATATCCGGGATACAAGTCCCTTCAATTTTGATATTTACACATTGTTTATAAAATCAAAAACAGCGGAGCTAGAGGGCTTTGACTAAATCGACAGAATTTCGTTTTTGAAAATATCTAGTAAGCCATGACTTTTTACAAAATTCCGAAAGTGTTATTAAATTGAGCTAGTAAAACTGCAAATCTTTCCCAAATTAACCATTGCTCTAACTCCGCTAGTTTCCGAGATCCCCATACTGATCATCAAAAAAAACTAACCCTGTACATATATTAATAACTTATAATAATGCTGCTTGTACAAAGTGGGTTAAAGTGATCTAATAGTGTAATAAGATCGCTGTAAAAAAGTTGGAATGTGTATAGAAAATAGTGAAGCCATATTAATATCACATAGTACTACTAATATTAATTATGTTTAATTTTACTTGAAGAATTTCAAATACAGAAAAGTGAACTCATGAAACCGAAAGCTACTAAAATCCTTGTGTTAGTCAATAAGATTAGGACTACCAACCAAAAGTAACTGCTCATAAAACAAAATGTTAACAAAGACGAACAGTTATAGCTCAGAAACATTGTAGAATTATAATTGTGGTGGTGCTTTGCAATACCCTCGACAAAATCTTTCAATTTAGCCGACTTACGAGGAATCAGTTGGAATTGATACATTCGTCGAGGAAACTCAATTATTCCGGCCAACGCGACACAAGAACATAATTCCTACTCCATTCAATCCATTTATTCAACGGACCATCAAAAACACCAATAAGAAGAAAAAAACCCTACATAAAAGCGTGTCACAGATGTTCGGCAAATCCCCTCGAAAAGCTCCGGCTTTCACAACATCGGCGACGGCGGGCGTCGGTGGCGTCGCCGAGCGTCCGAGTGATGAGAGGCGCGAACACGCGTCGCGGATTTGGGAAAAGTGCTCAGAGGAAAATCGTCGAGCGTCATCGAGGGCAGAATCCACGGTTCCACGGAAAAGCTTCTTACGTTCGTTTTCCATGTGGATGTTTGGTAAACGACCGCACGGGTGCGGCGTGATCCGTCGGATATCACGTTCCGACACGAACATGAATATTTCCAAGTGAATTTAAAGCTCTCCCCACTTTTGGACTATTTCAGAGCGGGTGGGTGGCTCTGACGTTAATGGTTTAACAAATATTGAGTACTCTCTGTCATTAGACACGGACCGGTTTTTGTGACGTTATTATTTTAATCCAGGATTAAATTTGAATTGCATGAGATTTCAAGCAAAATGAATTGAGTAATTAGTATGTAAAGGACCTGATATATTCGAATATACAAGGTATCTAAGGGGGAACAGTGAAATAAAACGTCTCCTACAAACTTTATGGTGGTGTCTATTTTTCTTTACTTCTAAAGATTTTTCCAAGTGTACGAATGAGCACAGTAACAAGTTACATAGTCCAAACAACTCAAACTCATTAAATGGCAAAAACAAAAACCAAAGCAATACAAAGAAAATCATTAGACAAATATGCATAGAGAATGTTACGGTAACAAATCCTAAGGAAATAGCAAATAATTTTAGTAAATATTTGTCTACTGTTGTAAAAAATAAATTAAATTCTCATTTCAATAACGAATTGTCAGATGACTGCACCGTTTCAAAAAAAATGTTTTAATTTTTTTAAATACTTTGACGTTATTCCACAAGAGGTTAACTCGGCTATAAAAAAGTTAGGAAATAAAAAATGTACAGAACCCGATAAAGACCAATGACTTTGTTAAAAAAGTGTTCTCCTAAACTATTTACCTGTTTGGCCTATTTAATAAATATGTCAGTGTATTAAGGTACTTTCCCCTCGCGACTGAAAAAAGCTAATGTTTATTATAAAAAGGGTGATCCCCTGTTTGTCGAAAATTATAGACCGGTATCTTTTTCTTAACTGTTTTTCAAAGGTTTTCGAAAAAGTTATCTACAACAAGCTAGCTATTTTTCTTAAAAAAAAAACAAAATTATTACTCCTAACCAGCATGGTTTTAGAGAAAAACTTTTTACTA
Source organism: Octodonta nipae (assembly GCA_034190945.1). NCBI lineage: Eukaryota > Metazoa > Arthropoda > Insecta > Coleoptera > Chrysomelidae > Octodonta > Octodonta nipae. Next base: position 2,781,101 of record CM067219.1, read on the forward strand.
AAACCGCAGTAATTGATCTCGAACAAGATATATATAAACGACTAGATAATAATGAAAAAGTAGTCGCTCTACTTTTCGACTTAACAAGGGCCTTTGATACCATTGATCCTGAATTGGTTGTAAAAAAATTGAGAGGTTGGGCATTAAGGTACCATTAAATAAATGGCTAAAATCTTTTTTAAAGGATAGAAAATTTGAAATTAAAATTGACTATGCTTTTTCACAAACTATGAACAGCGACATGGGGGCCCCTCAATGAAGTGTCCTAGGTCCTCTAGTTTTTTTGTTATTTATAATTAACCTACCGGAATACATTTCATGTGGGAGTGTTATCATGTTTGCCGAAGATACGACCATAGTTATCTCCGCAAAAGATGAGAATCTCTTGGAGGAGACAATTGATTTAACAATGATTGAATTTTCAAATTGGTGTAAAAAGAATAACCTTATTATAAATCTGTCAAAGACTGTGGCAATGAAATTTAAGACAAAAATAGGCAACCCGATATACTTAAATATTTTATTCAATAATCTGAATTTACCTGTTAGTCATAGCTCAAAGGTTTTAGGAATCACAATAAATTCTAACCTCGAATGGAATTTGCACATTAATGATGTTTGCTCAAAACCAGATAAATGTTATTTTATGATAAAATCCTTAAAAAATCATTAAGCGATTCTAATCTTACAACTGTCTATTACGCTAATGCGTATCCAGCCATGTCCTATACTATAGCTGTGTGGGGAAGTGCGCATGACTTATACAGAGTGCTGGTAATGCAAAAAAGGATAATGGGATTAATTTTTAATTTACCAGATAACACTGTACATGTAGAGAAATCTACTTGTAGAGAAATCTTCAAAAAAGAAGGAATATTAACAGTTACAAGCATATACACTTACAAACTTGTAGTGTATATTTATCAGAATCAAGATAAACTTATTTCGCATGACTATTTTCACAGTTATCCGACGCGCAACAGAGAAAATTTCTGTATAGAAAAATACAATTATCAATTTATTAAGAAAACTAGTCACTATCTAGGTTGCAGACTGTTTAACTCACTACCAGAAAATATAAAAAAGATTAAAACTCTAGCACTATATAAAAACAAATAACTTTACTGCTAAATGAAACTTTTTATACCATAGGAGAATTTGAAATATATCTACTAGGAAGAGGGTGAATGTTTTTATTAGTAGCAAATGTTTAACTTAATATAGGTATTTGTTTAATTGTTTGCTGTAAATAGATCTTAATTGTGCTATATGCTTTTGCGGATTTGTGTGTTTTTAAAATGATATATTGGTATTAATAATGAATAGTTGTAATTTTTATTTTTACTTCTTGTAAGATTGGATTATACACCCAATTATTGACATATCTTATCTACTTTTGTAGCAAAAAGATGAATAAATCGTCTATTGTCCATTGTCTAGTCTATCAACATAAGATCCACTATAACTTAATATTTTTGGTGGGCAAATAAATACTAGATCAATACATCTTTTCTTCCCCGCATTTTAAACAAGATGTACTGATTTTTAATCAATTCATTTGAGAAAATACATTCCCATCATTCACTGTTACCTCGGCTCCTAACCTAGCCGTTCCATGTAATTGCTGTTACCCCGAAAATCCTAGATGTCGGTCTTTACATCTCGCGTCTTCAAATTCAACGAAATATATCAAATACATAAAGAAGTTTTTGATAGGACATTCAATTGTAGGAAGCGCAACTGATGAAAGTTCCTTAATCAGAAACAATATATATTTTCTATATTGTCTTGCGTACAAAAGAATAATACCTCGAAGAGAGTATTCAATATCTCTGACAAGTGAAGTTAACCTGAAAATTTCATCGTGACATTATAACCTAGGAATTACGGGTAACAGCAATTATATGGAACGGCTCCAGTTTCGGAACCACTATGTGCTGGTTTTCCCGAAAATCATAGATGTCGGTCTTTATATAGCGCGTCTTCAAATTTAACGAAATATATCAAATGCATAAAGAAGTGTTCGAGAGGACATTCAATTATGGGAAGCGCAACTGATGAAGGTTCCCTAACTAGACACAATATATATTATATATATTGTCTTGCGTACAAAAGAATGACATCTCGAAGAGAGTATTCAATATCTCTGACAAGTGAAGTTAACCTGAAAATTGCATCGTGTCAATCAAACATAGGAATTACGAGCAACACCAATTACATGGAATGGCTCCATTTTCGGAACCTCTATGTGCTAGTTTACCCGAAAATCCTAGATGTCGGTCTTTACATCTCGCGACTTGAAGTCAGAAATATAGTCAAATCAAGGTATTTAGCATATTTAAAAATTTTTTTTTTTCAAAATCAAAGTTTTAAAAAAAATAATTTTAGGTTTAGGGTGATATACTTACCCTATCAATCCTTTGAATGGATTTTTTGCTACAGGTTTGCTTCGTATCTAAAACAAAGAAAGTAGAGTTCAATAGCAAAATGAGTTGGAATTATAAGCATGAGACTAATATCAAAATATACTAGATTGGTAGGTAATTAATTTGTACAGAATGAGCACTTTTTAATGATTACATTTTTTACTTCCTGGGTAGGTACCTTACAACATTGAATGTGTTATTTATTTGCTGGAGTTGTATTTTGTTATAATTATTTTTAGCTTTTTAGTTAAAGGTAGAAGTCGGTTATATATATTTTTTAAATGTTTTATATATAGTAAGTTTTAAGATTTTTTTGCACAAAGATCCACATCTTTCTAGTTAATAGCCAACCCAACGAATAACTTATAGACAACCAGTACCCGCCTATGCAATATTGGCGGTAAAAACTAAACAGATACATACTGTGCACCCGCATAACAGTTTGATTAGAGGTGTATTCCTACCCGACGTAAAATCGATAAGCAACCGGTAGTTGTATGGCGCTTAACAACACTGTAAACGGTAACTCGTCACCGCGCACGAAGAATATCGGTTGTGTATCGGTAATTCGGTCTGTTGGAACGAACCTTAGGTCTTGGCGTCGAATGAAGACTAGAACAAAGAAGGAAGACACAGTCACAGAAAGAATTGAAATACTTCAGCTAATTCGGTATGGAAATATTTTTTATAACAGAAAAACGATAGCTAAAAAGCATTGGAATATGTGCCAAGGAACAGAAGGAAGAAAGGAAGACCAAGGACGACATGGAAACAAACGGTGAAAAAAAAGTGAGTCGCTGGGATTAAGAGGAACCCGATTACTGCGACAGAAAGGTGTGGCGTATGAAATACGAGAAGCGGCCTAGGCTGTAAAAACCGGGCGAAAAAAAATGCCTACCACTTTCGAATGTCTTTTTAGCGTTAAAAATTTCCCCATAATATCAAACGATAATTTTGAATAAGGATAAGAATAAGAAATTTGAAAAAGTTATCTTCAGGCACAAAATAAACTAAATCAGAACAGATCTCACCACTTCATTCCAAAGTACCGTTTTGACACTCTGTGTATATATGATTTATCTACAACAAAAATAAACCTATTGATCTATTCTTAGAGTCATTCAAATAATTAATGTGTTTGGTAAGTTTTCAGTTAATAATAAACTAATAATAATTCCTGGCAACCGTTTTGTCTATATCTCACTTCATTTCAGACACCGATATTGTAGAGTTTCATTAGTCATTAATGTTTAATGAATCTCCGAAAATATCTTATTTTTACGGTGCGGGATGCCGAGTTTCGGACACACGTTAGAACCTCATGAAAAATAATTGGCCATCACCCAACAAATACTTGCATTCAATGTTGCGAAAAGTGTTTGTTAAGTGTTGAGTGGCCATAAACGCCGAACGCTGATCGATGTGGCATGTAAGCAACAGTGTTTTGGTTAAGGCAGCCATACACGGTACATATTTTTAGAGAAGGTTTAATTTTTTTTTTGCAAACAAATATTTTTACAACTATAGTTATTATGGTTATTATGTAGTACTTCTTTTCTTGCTCGTGAGAGGCAGACAATTTATTGTCTCAGTGAGCCAGACTGTGTTTAAGAACCTAGAGTTTAATATAAATTTAAATTTTATATTGGACAAACATCTACGTCTTTAATATACGAATAACACAACATAAATATTTTAGTAAAATAATGCGATTGTATTGATTTGATTTAACTACAATTCAATCGTTTTATTACTGAACAGATCCACTTGTTTTAAGGTGGTCTGGTGGCTTGAAATTGAAAACATCAATAGCTTTTCATAAATCCTTTTTTATAAACATGCAATATTGCTTGACGTTTTATAATATATATTTTTCTTGCTGCACTATTTGCAATAACGAAATTGCCTTTCAAAAACTGAAGATAATGAAGTAGGATTTTACATTGATAGCTTTGATCACTATTAAGTAGACTAAGATGATTATTCTTAATGAAACTATTAATAATTCTTTTCTGTAGATCTACAAGTAGTTTGAAGACTGATTCATGTGCATTATATAAGATGTATTTCATTTTATTACATCTAGGTGATTAACGCGGTCAAAACGGCCGATATCAAGATTGAGCTTTACCAAAGTTGAACACTAAAATTGGAGTAAAATAATCATGAAATTGACTTTGAAGCTTTCGTTCAAGAATATTTCAAGGCCAACTTCAAATTATTAAATTGAAACCTTAGGATTTCACCTCGGATTCGATAATCAAAAATGGTACGACCAGATGTCGATAAGGTACCTTCATTATTATCACTAAAAATTGTCTCTTGCACTGCTAGAATTAAACCTCCTCGATATAGTATTCCATTTCTTTTGTTCTGAACAGTTGCTACCCAATTTGTAGGGAGTCTTCGTTGACTTCGCTTATCGGTTCTCGGTTTCCACTTTAAGATTTTTTAGTCAGTTATTCTGTATCCTGGCAACATGTTATGACTGCTGTTTTAGCCTCAGGATGTGGTGTACAACATCCTTAATTCCAGAACTACTTTTTTATTTCTTACTGTGATGTTAAGGAGTTTACACAGGCAAAATGGAACGCACTCATGGTACAGTAAGGCATTACCTGGATGAAAAATATTGTTACGAAATTTACCAAAGCCGACCCTGTTTCATTTCAGTACGACACCGACCGTTTTGAGAAGATTTTTTTCTATGCTGGTTTTAAAAAGGAAGCAGCCCACGATCGCAAGTTAGTTAGACAGCGCGGACGAGGGTATATCGTAATGTTATTGTGAATCAGCTGTTCTGTATAATTTAATGTAAATAAGGTTATAGAAAAGTGAAAGTGAATATTAGTTTTATAATTTTAAATTGAACCCACGGACTATATAACAGAAGTGGGATGAGCATATTCCCCTATTCATGTTGGCATATAGCTCTTCCGTACATAGTAGTACAGGCCTGACCCCAGCCAGGGTCCTATTCGGAAAGGAGCTGCGATTACCCAGCTATTTGGCATTTGGCTCCCCCGAAGAACCTTCCCAAAACGATTATTATTATGCCGACCAGCTCCGACATAACATGCTGGCAATACACGAATTAGCCCGAAAGCAGATGTTGGCCACCAGTGACGGGATGAAGACGCGATACGATCTCAAGGCCAATTCAGTCGGGTTCCAGGAGAGGGACAAAGTCTGGCTGTACAACCCCCAACGGAGCAAGGGTAAATCCCCAAAGCTTACACCCGTCTGGGATGGTCCATACGAGGTGGTCAAGAGGCTTAAGGACGTCGTCTACCGGATCCGTCGAAATCTCGAAACCCCAAGGCTAAGTTGAAGGTGGTCCATTTAGATGGACTCGCTCCCTACCATGGAGAGGATGTTTCTGATCGGGACGATCCGAATTAAAGGGGGGGGGGCAGTGTTACAAAATTTACCAAAGTCGACCCTGTTTCATTTCAGTACGACACCGATCGCTTTGAGAAAAAAAAATGGTTCTCGAAATGACTCGGCAGCTGTAGGATTGATGATTGATTTTACGAGAATTTTCTATGCTGGTTTTAAAAAGGAAGCAGCCCATGATCGCAAGTTAGTTAGATAGCGAGGACGAGCGTATATCGTAATGTTATTGTGAGTCAGCTGTTTTGTATAATTTGATGTAAGTAAAGTTCTAGAAAAGTCAAAGTAAATTTTAGTTTTATAATATTAAATTGAACCCACGGACTATATAACAATACCGTGATAGATTGATTGGACGGTGACGTCCAACAGAATGGTCAGGTCGATCATTGAACCTGACACCATTAGATTTTTTCGAAGGGGGGTACAAGAATTCCAAGGTTACACTACAGAACGCGACAATATTAACGTTTTAAAAGTTTTTAAGCAAGTATACCTGATTTTTGCTAGTCTTTACATGTACTTGTGCTTTTATTTAACACGGTTAACATTTTGTGAATAAGTGGACCGAATCTCAAATACAAAGTATCAAAATTTGAGGTACCAAGAACTTAAGAGGGTAAAGTCTGGACCTTATATATCTTTGGAATTATCTGTGTTAGACAGATTGATGTTTCAATACCACTAATTTTTCCCTAAATTTCTAGCTTCAGAGCTACTTGTGAAACTTTAATATTGGAATGTTCTGTTGTAAATTAAGCCTAACCACACTACCACGTTTCCAATATACAGTATAAGTGCATATATTTTAGGTGAAGATAGTCCATATTAAATCAAACAAAAGTCTCTTAAAAATCAATAGTCTATGAGCTTTAATAACCATGTTATGACAGATTGATTTGGGTTGATGAAAAATTTAAGAAATTAACGTTTTCAAAACATTATCGTTCTTAAAACTGATGCTTGGAGGTAACCTTTTAAATTTGCGTAATATTTTATGTATTAAGTAAGAGAACACATGAATGAAAAGCATTTTACTTATGATTTATAAATAATTTTTTACAAAATACTTCAAAAGATCTCTTGAGTAGCTGTTTTGAATTGTTTATCTCCAAACTAATTAATTAATTCAAATTGCTGTTTATGTTAGATAATACTTACACAATAAATAAATTCCAAAATTATCAAACAGCTATTTAAACACATAGCTGAACAAATGCACAAACTACACGGCTTTCGCCAGGTTTTATACATAACACATTAAGAAACAAACACTATTTGAAGACGCGAAATGTAAGACCGACATCTAGGATTTTCAAGAGAATCAGTACACAGAGGTTCCGAATCTGGAGCCGTTCCGTGTAATTGCTGTTCTCCCTTAACTCCTAGGACAGAATGTCACGATAAAATTTTCGTTACTTCACCTGTCAGAGATATTGAATACTCTCTTCGAGGTGTCATTCCTTTGTACGCAAGACAATATATATTATATATAAATAAAATACATATTGTTTCTGGTCGGGAACCTTCATTTAATATATATTTATATTTATAATATTTATCGTGACATTCTGTCCTAGGAGTTAAGGGAGAACAACAATTACACGGAACGGCTCCAGATTCGGAACCTCTGTGTACTGATTCTCTTGAAAATCCTAGATATCGGTCTTACATCTCGCGTCTTCAAATTTAACGAAATGCATCAAATGCATAAAGAAGTGTTCGAGAGGACATTAAATTGTGGGAAGCGCAACTGATGAAGGTTCCCGACCAGAAACAATATATATTATATTTATATATAGTATATATTGTCTTGCGTACAAAGGAATGACACCTCGAAGAGAGTCAACAAACACTATGTTGAATATTAAAAAACTATGATAAAACTTCAAAAACAGCAGATTACGTGATGCGCCACGTTGCCATATCTACTCGGCAGCTTTAGATCGAGTTTTCATTTAATTTGAAAATTGAAAAAAATGGTTTTTTAATGAAATTGGGATTGGTGAAGGCATAGAAACTGTTTAGAACTTATATATCAAGCTTTATAAGCATTTTGCAGGTAAAATTATGTGAAGGTCTCTTTAAAAATAGAGGCAAAATTTGTGACTTTTCCATTTTTTTGACAAAACTATAGCTTTTTTGTAAAAATGCTATAGGACGTTTTGATTTGTTTTTACTAAACTGCCATACCTTAAAATATTCGCACTCAAACCGTCAACCCTGTATATCCACTAACAGGTTCTTCGTGTATGATCCCCAATAGATATTGAAGAAGGGTAATATAATATAAGCGAGACACTTTGCGGACTTTTATGAGGTGTTGAACATCCTTCCGAAATTCTGTGCATGTGAAGTGTGAAATTGGTCGTTATTTGGAAAAATATCAAGTCCGGTGGAACATAAAATAATACCACATATATGTCATGTACGTTTTCTGCTCTTTTTGCAAACATTTGCTTTAAAATTATCACAGAGAGTTGAATTTATGTCTTTACTAACCACCACTTTTATTTGTAATAGATTTACTCGTCTTGCTTTTTTTCCTTAGAGAGCAATAACTGAAATTTATAAAGCATACAAAGTGTGAGAGAGAAATTTCAAAAAATATTTATAAATGTATTTTCATGGATCAGCAACACCAGGGTAATTGGTATTTAATACGATTTTTAAAGTGAGAAGAAAAGTAACAATAAAAATATAGGTATGCAGTGCATTGATTTCAAAGCTTCCCACAATAGATTTCGGGTAAGGATAACGCAGAATCCTTATATACAGGGTGAGTTTTTTTTGATGATCAGTATGGGGATTTCGGAAACTAGCGGAGATAGAGCAATGGTTAAAGTGGGAAAGATTTGCAGTTTTACTGGCCCAATTTAATTACACTTTCGGATTTTTGTAAAAAGTCATAAAAAGTGTAAATATCAAAATTGAAGGGAATTGTATCCCGAATATGATTGTCATGTTATCGCTTGCGTGACAGTTCTCGTTTTCGAGATATGAAACAAACCTGTCTTTTTTTGAATGGAAACCATAGTTGGCTATGACTCAAACAAATCGGACATTTTTAGAGCTTTTCAACGCTATAATACTTTCAGCTTCACGAACTGAATTTTTATAGCATATGATATAACATTCCACCATATTCAGTTTTTCTTAGAATATTCCATTTTATCACTAAAACTTGTTAATATCGACTGTTAGTTCCGCACTACTAATGGAATTACTCTCAAATGAGGAAACGTCAAAGTGAAAACAACCTTTTTCATGCCTATCTATGATAAAAGTGAAAATAAGAGAGAAAAGCATCCATAACTCTGTTATTTTTATGAATAACTATATCGAGTATTACATCCTTGAAAAGCTCTAAAAATGTCCAATTTTTTGAGGTCATAGCCAACTATGATTTCCATTCAAAAAAGATAAGTTTGTGTCATATCTCGAAAACTAGAGCTGTCACGCAAACGAGGACATGACAATCATATTGGGGATACAATTGCCTTCAATTTTGATATTCACACTTTTTTATAAAATCAAATACAAAGGACCTAGAGGAATGTGACTAAATCGACAGAATTTCGTTTTTTTTTTACAAAAATCCGAAAGTGTCATTAAATTGGGCCAGTAAAACTGCAGATCTTTCCCAATTTAACCATTGCTATATTTCCGCTAGTTTCCGAGATCCCCATATTGATCATCAAGAAACACTCAACCTATATATACTCCAGAATTCGAGAACTTATCATTTATGTTATCTTTGGCGTTAAAAATATGGTTTGATAATTTGGATTGGGATCTAAAACTAACTTTAATATTATGCTTCGACAAAAGCTGCGCTATTCTCTTACTTGTGCTTCCAAAATATGTAACGTATTTGAATTCAACATTGATATCTTTGATTTTAGGGTAGATTCAATTTTGGGCAATTTGAGTTTCTTTCCGGTAAATATGTTTATTAATTGTGGTCATAACCATTATTAATTGTTATGCTCTTGATGATATCCAGCTCCATTCTTTAAGTCGGTTTTGGAGAGAGGTATTGTAAGAGCTCCAAAATCTTTGAAAATGAATTCAATATTAAGTGCTCGAAATATCATTACACAAGACGTCGACATACAGATCTTCGAATTCGATTGAAAATCCCAGGAGAATCTTTACATGAAACAATAATTGTGGCACTTTTGGTTTGTAGTTTTTATGTTTTTTTTTGGAAATAACACCAGAACTGCTTAAAGTCTGTATATTTCAATTAATTTAACAAACTAGGACAAATTTACAATTTGACATTATGACCTTGTAACGTTTGGACAATTTGAAATGTATAGACTTTTATGCAACTGAGGTGTCATTACCAAAAAATCAGAAAAAAATACAACAAACAATAATGCGGTTTCTTAAGTCTTCTGTGTGTTTAATAGAAGAGCCACTATAAACCAACGTTTTTAAATGTTCCTAAGTTGAAAAGTCCATCAGATTTAAATCAGGTAAACGAGCTCGCCAGATTTGAGGTCCACCTCGACCTATGCAGCGATCTGGATCCACTGTAAATCCAACATGGCGATCTCACAAGAGTGCGGAAAAAAATGATGTGGGTAAAAAATATTATGATTTTCTAAGAGAAGTGACAAAAATAAATCATTGGAAAAAAAATAACAAAAAAACAAAGAATAGACAAGTAAAATAAAATATTTAAAATCAAGCTTTTATTAATATGCCCAATAAAGAAAATGTACTTTCATTACAAAACGAATTACATTATTGAACGTCTATGTCAAAATTTCATTTCGTTTTATTTGTCCAGCTTTCAACGACACATCCGTTTACCAAGCTACTAGCATTCTAACCGCACAAACCCAGTTAACTGCGTCCATTTCTGGACGCCAAAGTAAATAACTCAATGTAGGGTGACCCTCGAAGAGAGAGAAAATGTTAATGAAACCGCTTTTGAGGACCATTAATATTTTACAAGTATTGCTCAGCTTTCGTATTGCACAACATCGCTGCTGCGAAGTACACACAGCTAGAGCGCTGCTCTGTCTGCCTTTAGAAGGACGAGAGTGTAATATTCCTTTACGGGCACATTTTCTACGGTTTTATCACACGACGTTTATTCGTTTTTGTAATTTTATGAGCTTAGCGGTACGACGGTGGAACGAATTCATTTGCAAACAAAAAACAACGAACACGCCACGGTTGTCGTTTATTAAAATAATTACGTGGATAAGAGGAGTATCGTTTTTATTTTGAAATTGCTAAAAAAGTTGTTGACAGTTCCGAAAGTGATAATTTAATAATAATTGAAGAAAACCTTCTTAAAATAACTTGAAGATAAGAAAGTATCCCTCTCTCTCTCTTTCTATCTCTCTCTCTCTCTCTCTCTCTCTCTCTCTCTCTCTCTCTCTCTCTCTCTCTCTCTCTCTCTCTCTCTCTCTCTCTCTCTCTCTCTCTCTCTCTCTCTCTCTCTCTCTCTCTCTCTCTCTCTCTCTCTCTGTCTCTCACCCTGCCAATATGCCTGCCTGCCTGCCTGTCTGCCTGTCTTCCTGATGGGCCTGTCTGCCTGTAAGTGTAAATATCAAAATTGAAGGGAATTATATACCGAATATTATTGTCCTGTCCTCGTTTGCGTGACAGCTCTCGTTTTCGAGATATGACACAAACTTATCTTTTTTTGAATGGAAACCATAGTTGGCTAGGACCTCAAAAAATCGGACATTTTTAGAGCTTTTCAACGATATAATACTCGATATAGTTATTCATAAAAATAACAGAGTTATGGATGCTTTTCTCTCTTACTTTCAGTTTTAACGTAGGTAGCCATGAAATAGATTAATTAATAATAACTATTCCAAAAAAATTGTACGATTTTTTCATTACGTATATCAGATATAACGAAAAAACTAAATAAGTAGGTACTTACTAAAAACTTAAGAAATTAAAGTACATAATAATGGTTAAAATTTTTGTTTGAAAAGTCCACCATTGTTATATAGACAAAAATTTCATCTTTTTAAGATTGACATTACCGCTTTCCTCACAGACCGCCTATCAATTTCTTCAATTGTATGTAATACCGCCTCCTTTAGGTCGCCAACTGTCTCATACTTAAATATGGTGGACTTTTCGAACAAAAATTTTAACCATTATTATGTACTGTAATTTCTTAATTTTTTAGTAAGTACCTACTTATTTAGTTTCTTCGTTATATCTGATATACCTAATAAAAAAATCGTTGAATGTTTTTTGGAATAGTTATTAATAAATCAATCTATTTCATGGCTACCTACGTTAAAAGTGAAAATAAGAGAGAAAAGCATCCATAACTCCGTTATCTTTATAAATAACTATATCGAGTATTATATCGTTGAAAAGCTTTAAAAATATTCGATTTTTGAGGTCATTGCCAACTATGGTTTCCATTCAAAAAAAGATAAGTTTGTGTCATATCTCGAAAACGAGAGCTGTCACGCCAACGAGGACATGACAATCATATTCCTTGCCTTCTAGTGTTGTCGAAACTAGTCACGGTTTTTTTTTATTTAATTAATAAATAAATTAATTAGTGAAGTAAAACAAAGTAATTCGTTTTTCTACAATCATAATAATAACATATCACAAAGCAATTGCTTTCACCATCAACTATTTAAACCAAACTGGTTCACTTACACCCTTTCTACAAACTATAGCTAAATTAAACATTATTAATTCCCCGAGACAGTTATAGAATAAATAATGTACAAATTTGTAAATAAACCAAGTATCTCGTTTTCCACCGTAATATCGTGTACAGCGACAACAGTAATACTGATTATAATTGCACCATTTTTACAAATTAACGCCGACACGAGACCCGGTCGCACAGCACACAGCACGCACGAGACTTCTCAATTCCACTTTCACGAAAGCGGGGACAAAAATTATGTATAAAATGACATTTTTGTAGAAAACACGGAAATCATTATCAGTATAGGGAAAAAGTATTACTTGTTGTTTGGAAATAAATAATGAACTCGGGCAAATTCGAAGCCAGAAGGGTAAAACAGGCACGACCTTGATAAACTCAAAATTAAGATTAACAAAAATCCCATAATTAACATAAAAAAAACAACTTCAATGGACTTTTGTCGTATTTAATCTCAGAATGTTTTGGTATGTTTGAATTTGCTATCGTCATCAAGTGAATTATAGGGGATTTAGAAGATTTATCATTAGTTGTACATGAAGGACGTCATTCGTCACTTATGTTAACTGGAAAACATAATTAATCAAGCAAATCATCCAAGACTGCATCTGCTGATATACAGGGTGAGTTTTTTTTATGATCAGCATGGGGATCTCGGAAACTAGCGGAGTTCTACTTGCCCAATTTAATGACACTTTCAGATTTTTGTAAAAAGTCATGGCTTACTAGATATTTTGAAATTTAGTCAAATCCCTCTAGCTCCTTTGTTATTGATTTTATAAAAACGTGTAAATACCAAAATTGAAGGGAATTGTATCCCGAAAATGATTGTTATGTCCTCGTTTGCGTGACAGATCTCGTTTTCGAGATATGACAAAAACTTATCATCTTTTTGGAATGGAAACCATAGTTGGCTATGACCGCAAAAAATCGGACAGTTTTAGAGCTTTTCAATGATATAACACTCGATATAGTTATTTATAAAAATAACGGGGTTATGGATGCTTTTCTCTCTTTTTTTCACTTTTAACATAGGTAGTCATGAAAAAGATTGTTTTCACTTTGACGTTTCCTCATTTGAGTAATTCCATTAGTAGTGCTGAACTTGTCAATAAAAGTTTTCGTAATAAAATGGAATATTCTAACGAAGAAAAACTGAATATGGTGGAATGTTATATCACATGCCATAAAAATTCAGTTCGTACAGCTGAGGAATATTTTCATAGATATTTTAATAGTCGTCAACCTGTTCTATGTACATTTAAGAGGCTTTACGATACTTTACGCAGATATGGATCTTTTACTAAACCACCAAAAGAACGTAATCAAAATAACGAAGCAGCACAAATATATGTTGTGGCAATGGTAAATCAAAATGGTATGTTCAATAGACACAATAAGCATATCTGTGCTAAAGAAAACCCTTTCCATGTAGAACAAAGACGACCCCGGATAAAATTTGGTTTTAATGTTTGGTGTGGTATCATAGGGTCTACTATTCTCGGGTCTTGTATCTATGACGAATCACTTACTGGGAAACGCTACTTGCATTTCTTGTAATACTTTTTTCAAGACATGTTGCATAATTTGAATTTGAGAACTCGTTTAGAAATTGAGTGGTTCAAACATGATAGAGCACCTGCTCATATCTCGTTATTAGTAAGACCACTCTTAGATAATACCTATCTCTCCAAACTCTTGGATAGGAGAAATTGCCCACGAAAATGGCCACCCCAGTCTCCCGATTTGCAGTTATAGACTTCTATTTATGGAGTGCACTAAAAAACAAAGTATACAAAAGAAAGTATGAGAAAGTTTGTGACCTAAGGGAGGCGGTATTACAAGCAATTGAGGAAATTGATAGGTGGTCTGTGAGGAAAGCGGTAATGCCAATCTATAAAAGATGTAATTTTTGTCTAAATAACAATGGACTCTTCGAACTTAAATTGTAACCATTATTATATACTTTAATTTCTTAAGTTTTTAGTAAATACCTACTTATTAAGTTTTTTTCGTTATAGCTGATATACCTAATTAAAAAATCGTTCAATGTTTTTTGGAATAGTTATTAATAAATCAATCTATTTCATGGCTAACTACGTTAAAAGTGAAAATAAGAGAGAAAAGCATCTATAACTCCGTTATTTTTATAAATAACTATATTGAGTATTATATCGTTGAAAAGCTCTAAAAATGTCCAATTTTTTAGGTCATAGCCAACTATGGTTTCCATTCAAAAAAAGATAAGTTTGTGACATATCACGAAAACTAGAGCTGTCACGCAAACAAGGACATGACAATCATATTCAGGATACAATTTTGATTTTTACACTTTTTTACAAAATCAAAAATAAAGGAGCTATAGGGATTTGTCTAAATCGACAGAATAACGTTTTTTTCAAAATATCTAGTAAGCCATGACTTTTTACAAAATACCGAAAGTGTCATTAAATTGGGCCAGTAAAACTACAAATCTTTCCCAATTTTACCATTGCTCTATCTCCGCTAGTTTCCGAGATCCCCATACTGATCATCAAAAAAAACTCACCCTGTATAACTCCAACTAACAACTCGGAAACTGAAATGGACCAACCTTTAGGCATTTAACAAGAACTAGATTCCACCAATTTCGCATTTGTCTAGTCATTTGTTTGATGTTCCTAATATTACTTTTTGATTTGTTGTTATTGAAGGTAGCTGTAATAAATTCTAATTACTAATAATTTTGAAGAAAAAACTGAGGTGAGTGAGCAAACTCTTAATTCAGATTTAAAGCCGTCTACCATCAAAACTCGCAACATGGGTTTTGGTTTAAAATCTTATCGGAATATATTTGTTTTGGTTACTGCCTAGAGAAAACAGCTAGTTGTCAGATCTATGGAAGATATGTCGAACAAATACGGAGACGAAGGACTTTGAAGAAATACGATGCGAAAGTAAATTTATCTCCCAAAAGCATTGCTTATTGTAGGACTAGCCATATTTTATATTTAACAATACGTACCAGTTTTTTACTATAAACCACAGTTTAAGTCTCCGAACAAAAACAACAGGCAGCCGAATGGTTTTAGCGGTTAGCTTTTCCTATTTATATGACGTATTCTCTGTTTTCGTGTAAAAGATGAGCTTATAAACACACCTAAAACAGTTTGGTCTCCAAGAGTTGTGCCATTAATTTAGAGCTTTATAACAAGAATTGAGGAATAGTGATCACTTTGAATCCTGGTATATCGGGCACTAACGAATTCAGATTTTCTGATGAAGCTGAGTTGATTTGAACCTTGGCAGGTAGATTATTCAACCTAAATAACTGAATTGCCATCATCAACACTAACGAAAAAAAGGTATTATCAGAAAGTCGTTTTTGGATTATAAAAATAGAAACTGACCACTGTAGAGCAAAGACCGGCAAAAGTTGGACAGGATATGCTGGAGAAATGTGTAAATCGCCAACTGGCTATTAGCTAGAATATAGGTACAATCAAATATAAGTACAATTAAAGTATAATTTAAAAAGGTGACATTTTTTACGTACCCAACTTTAAACTCTGACACTTCCCTAGCATTCCACACTTACCACCCATCGACACGACTCGAACCTCAAACCAAATTATCACAACAACCACACAAAAGAAACCGTTCACGAATATTTTCCGATATCACTCAGCATGCCAGCCGACAAAACGAAAACCTTTTGTCGCGAGTTGAAAATTAACTGAAACAACTGCGATACGATTTCGAAGTTTCGTGCGGGCTCTCGCTCTCCTGAAGTCCACTTAGTTTAAAAATACTCCGTGGAAAGAGAAAATATTTGTCGGGCTGCGTGTCCGTAAAATAACCACACGCATAAGAGATAGAAAATCTGCTCGGTGGTGGTTTCAAATGAATGGCTGTGTCGGGAAAAATTTGTTGAAAAGTTTGGAATGTATGTATATATGCTGCTAACGCCGTTGTGTGGGGAGAAGTTGTTTAGATAATTGTAGATAAGGCTGAAATCGGTGTTGGTCGTGTAATTAATTCTAATGTAATTAAAGGGAAATCGTGAGGTAGTTTGTGAAATTTTCATCGTGAATATAATGCTTGAGGAGTGTAATCGAAATTAGTGTTGAACTGCTGTCAATCAACAATACTTGTTCAAAGCACCTGGAAAATTATCTAAAGTTTTATTCATGTTTTCATATAAAAAATGTCCAATAAATAATGGTTTCCTGTTACAAAGCACTGGAATATATTTAATAGCAATGCAAAACAAATCTGGTTTAAATAAAATAATATATTTTGCTTTGTTTACATTTGCGAACGGCTGCTTTTCATAGGGAAAATCATTAAGTGGCGAGTAAGAAAAAATTATTTATAAGGAACAAAACAGGTTAAATTATTCGTAATTTAGAGACACAACTCCCATCTGTCAACTCAAATATGAAATATGGTTGTTTGGTGTCTATTAGATACCTAAAATTAAGCATAGAAAAATAGATGAGGTAATATGACAATTCATCTACTCGATGTACTGCTTGCTGATTGTTGGCTTATTATATTCATAGTGGAATGGGTCTCAGTGGAGTGAAATTTCAACAAATTATATCAAATTTGGTTGTAACTGAATCTAACCTCACTAGTTGTGAGTTCTATTTATTTTGGTTGTTTAATAATTGTTTTTTTCGAAATGCCGTTTTAATGCAGGACGTTATCATTTTGTTTCAGTTGCTCAAATTGCTTAATTAAAACTACCTAATTCTAGGTTAAAAACGTTGTTTGTAACTGCAATGATTTTGCTAAATTACTGTACTGTTTGTTTTTGTAGACTAATTTATGTTCTTCTAGAATAGCTGAGATCCTTTATTAATTAATTTGGCTTTCTTATTAGTTTTTCTCAATGAATCAGAAGCAATTGTAAATTCTATTATTCTAAATATACTAGCTGTCGCCCAGTAGTCGAAATTCGAATAATTGTGTCAATATCTCTGGCAGGTTAAGTAACCTGAAAATTTTATCTTGTTTTTCTATCCTAGGACTTTAGGGAGAATAGCAATTACACGGAACGGATCCAGATTCGCAACCTCTGTGTGATAGTTTCCTCGAAAATCCTAGATGTCGGTCTTACATCTCGCTTCTACAAATAAGTAATGAAATTCAAGTTTTTCTTTTCAGATATAATTCATAGGACTTTATTTGTGTTCAAAAACGTAATTCTTAGTTTAATATGACAATTCAACCGCTAATGGACTACTCTACATATTTATTTTTTCTAACCTCCCTGTATAGCTATAATTGCTCTCAATTCACTAACATTTAATAGAATCCTCATTATATATTAGCACCACCCTATATATGCAACTGCTCATGGACCACGCATAATATTTTTTAACATTTTTTAACCAGCCGGCAAACCATTCAGTATATGCCACTGCCTATGAGCCACCGTATTTACTCTTTTTGTTTATAAAATTTTTAACTATCTTCTGTAACTATAATTGTACTCCGACCTATATTTCAATCATCATATATATGGAACTCTTCGTGGGCTACTCTATAATCATTTCCTTTTCTAACATTTTTTAACATCATCCTGTATATCTATAATTCCTCTCACCCTATATTTCATCTCCTCTATATATACAACTGCTTATGGGTTACAAAATGTTGCATTTCTATTTCCGCCACCCTGTATATGCATCTCTGTATAATATTTTTTTGCACTACCCTGTATAACTGTAATTCTACTGCAACTTCTATTCCAAAAACCCTGTAAATTCAACCGCTAATGGGCTTCCCTATATAATTATTTTATTAGTTATAATTGCACTCTACTCTATATATGCAACTGCTTATGTGCCACCTACGAAAAAAATGATTTCTAACATATCTGGAATCGCCCTGTATAATTATAATATTCAACGATTACTTTACCACTAAACAATAGCAACGCTTGCATACCACTTCCAGAAGTACATGCTCTAAGTATATAACAGCATTGGTCCCTCTACATATAATTACTCAATGTTTTGAGTTTGGCGGCGGCGGCAATAATGTTAATAATGAATTTTTATTATATTTTATTTAATGAATGAACCAATATTATAAATTAATAGTAGCATTCTGCACTGAAGGTCGTAAGTAGCTACTTAACAAAACAAAAATGAAGAAAATTGGTTGAGAAACAGAGGAGAAAATGGTACCTAATAATTTTGTCTTTGCCTATTTATATATAGATTAATTACAGATGTCAATACGATTCTTCCATCTAAGTCTGTGATCCATTATTACACCTAAATACGTGCAGAACTCAACTCTTTTTATTTTCTAACTGTCTATATAAATGTTTATATCTTTTGGTATGCTATTGGAGTAGCATTTCGAACGTCATGAACACTGTTTTTTCATATTTAAGGTCAACTGATTTATTATCTCCACCAGAAACATATGCATTTTAGCTTCGACTTCAGACCAGTTTTTTCCTGTAGATATAACTGCAATATCATCAGCAAATGATAAAATTACATCTGTCAGGAAATATTTCAGTAGTAAAGAGTAAAGGACCCAAAGGAAACAAAAAAAGTTTTAGTAAGAAATAAGAATTAAGGAGCATCTAGGTCACCTGTTTAAAATTAATGTGAACTGTAATATCACTCCCAAATATTTACATGAAACATTATTATTTTTCTGAATAACCATGAAAATTACTGAAAATTCTTCGACACATAAAAGTAAATTGTACAGCCATATTTCATTCAACTCAAACTAAAAATTCACGCGAATCCCGGTAATTGCATTGGCAATGTTTCATTTACCTACAAAACCAAAATATGCACATTTATTATGCATTCAGTGCAACTAAAATCACTAGAGATACGAATAATACCCAGAGCACACCATTACAACGGGCATAGGTCAAAGGTTCATACAGCAACGCCTCTGGTGTGCGAAGAGCGAAACAATTTGCGCGCAAAAAAACGCAACTCCAACGCCGCACATCTGCTATTTAAACGTCATAATTCACGGTTCTATGACACGAAATTCGAAGTAATGCCTTCCAGGTGGGATGCCGTAAATCAAAAAGCGCTGTACATACGGTATAATCAAACAATTACAACTATCAAAAGTGTAATTCATTCTTCCCGTGCCCCCGTGATTGCGATTTATTGCGTTTTGCATTCGATCGCTTTACGTTTCGGTCTGGCACTTGTCCGGTCGAAAAGAGATTTGCGATATTATCTAGCAGTCCGGTGGATTTTAATTTTTATTTTTTTGAAAGCCGATTTTTCAGGAAAAGTGCTTCCCAATTACGCATCATGCCATACAATGATGTCATAAGAATTTCTTCTATTACATGATATATTAAAATACTATCTTCTCAAGTCTCTACAATCCGTTGAACGTAAAACAATATATTGTTTCTAGTCGGGACCTTAATCAGTTGCGCTGCCCTCAAGTAATTAAAATCTTGAATAATTATTTATACCTTTTTTACATACAACTGAATTTAATACCGAATTGATAGATCTAGAGGTTTTAAGACCATCAAGTCGTGCTGTTGGTAGCGTCGTTAAGAGAAGAGCAAATGATAAAGGCATCTGACTAGAAACATTATATTATCTTGCCTTCAAGGGAATGCAAAATCTTGAAAAAACAGTTATCATACGAATTATTTTTTATTTTTAGAGAGAAACGGCGTTACACACAGTATGAGTCTAGATTTGGGAACACTACAGGCTAGATTTCAATGATAAATTATGGTAATGTTACACAACCCAAATGCTAACAAATTTTACCCTATGAGGTCTTTTGTTATTGGGACAAAGTTTCTTATCACAAACATTACGCTCCAGATGATTGACCGAAAAGGCGTAAGGCTTCAAACGAGCCATAAAATGTTTATCTTTATCATTAGTGATGACTGTAAAAATCGCTAGGACGAGTCAGAATTTTTCTACGTGGCAAAGAAAAAAAAATACATGCAATATACTATACGAATCAGGATAAGTCCTCAGAATATGCTCTAGATTTTGCTACTTTGTCAGTTCTTGGAATTTTTAGACTACTCCGAAATAACCACATTACAAAAGCTTTTGGCCATCTGATAGAGATAACATGTAGCGTCCAAGCCATAAATCAATGTACTATAGTCATAATATCTTGGCATTCGTTACTTCAATTATTGGCTCAGATCTCGAGAAGACAAGAAAGATCTCAATGTTACAATACTTATTCTGGCTTGTTCTGTCTTGAGCGTATTCCACTTTCCAGATCGAACGAATCGTTTACTGGACAACTCAAGTAGGTTAATAATAATACCTTAATGTTTTTGTCTATTTAATGTTGATGTGTTGTTCCCACATGCCTACCAATAAAACTAACAATACAAGCCAATATGGTGACTTCAATATGGATCCACATAGAAAAATATATTGCATAAATCACGAATATATGACAATATATTCAATGCAATATATTGCAGTACTGACGGTAAACTGATGATATTGCAGATATATTACATGGTAAGTAATATATCTACAATATTGCGCAAATACTTGTAATTAACCTTATTTATTTAATTTTACGATATATTTCTGTAATAACCCAGATCTGTCTGTTTGAGCAAGTTTTTATTCTGAAAGGCGTTTTAATATGAAAACTTGAGTTGGATTTTTGAAAGCGCATTGGAAAGAAAAACTTCTACCTTTAAAATGAGCTCTTTGTCAGTTTTGGCTCACACTGATTAGATTGACATTTCATAACTGCTTTGTCTTGAAATCGTAATTGAAAAGAGGATGTTTCTGCCAGGTAACGGTTGCTCATGCCTTTGGTTACTCGAAAATAAGCTGTTTAAAAAATCTCCTTTCGGCGATGTACAAATGTTGTCATACGTCTCATTGGCCCTTTTCGCTCAGTGGGCATGTTTACCGTTATCTGCGTGGTAACTGCCGGTTGCCTTCTTATACGATGGGGCGGCTTTTTACTGGATTTCATTGCGTATATTTAGACTTTGTAGCCTTTACCAGTTCTCTCATATTGTTAAAGTTTATTCCATGTGATGTTTTGATGGCATACGCAATCGATGTTGTGGTTTCTTTCTTTCTTGTTGCTTTTTCGTGCTCATCTTGTCTAGGTTGTATCGACCTGTTGGTTTGTCCTACATAGATTTTGTGGCAGTATGCAAGTGGAATTTCATAAATTCATATTTAAGAACAGTTGAGTCTAATAAGAAAAGTTACAAAGATATTGTTCCTGTTTAGATTTAAAACAGTGCCGGTAGAGCATTTCACAGTGGTGGTGGCTGCTATTGCCTTAATGTTTACGGTATTAGATTCTAAATAACTTACTAACAGACTGAATTTTGTGCAACAGTTATTTTGTTAGGTCGATGATTCGGAGGAATTTGTTAAAGTGGTGGTCAGCTAAAACTGCAATAATTTATTTTCTGTTTCTTTAATTTTATACTTTTTCTATATTTTTGGTTTTTCTTCCCATCGTATAAAGCGTATTTCAAAACTAATAAAAATTTACTATAACATCATGTAGAAAATACAAAAAAAACTTGGTATTTTAACATACCTGTAAAATGCCCCGTGTAAAAAATAAATACGGTATTCTATACCTCTGGTAAATTGTGAAAGTAAATCATAATTAAATTTGATATTTTTTTATTACCACGATGCCGAGAAAACCGGTTAATTACATCATAAAATATATTTTATAGTTCATAAAAATATACTGAATGAAAAAATTACATGTCCGGTGGGGATTATTCAAAAGCTAGACCAATAAAACTGACAGTCAAATATTTATTTTCTTTCCTATTACAATGCCCAACAACGGATATGTTTCGGACTTAAAAATATCTGCAACGTATTCCAATCTACTGAATTCAAAAATCACCATGAGATTTACCAATGTGCACTTGATAGGGAGATACAATGACATTTTATATTCACAGTATTCTAGATATGCTGTTTGTGCAACATTTGATTTTGGATACTGGTATGCCTATCAAAATAGAGCAATAATTTAACAGAGAAAAAAGTAATAATCATAAACAGTATTACTGTAACAGTAAATTTCATAATGTTTCTGTTTTAGTTTGAATATAGTTCCGTATTTTAAACTGTTTTTTGCAGAGTCATGTAAGGTGTATTCTAGTTTTATATTAATATGTTTGTCAGTGTACTGTATCCCCATCCTACAAATGGCTGTGCTGTTGGATAGTGTAAAGTAAATAAATAAATAAATAAACATATGTGGTTGCTTATACAAACTGTTTGAAGTCAGGGTGGGGTAAAATTATTGTTATTCAGGGTGTATAAAAAAATTTGTTACATAAGCATGAGCAGTTAGGATATTTGAATTATAGGACGTAGGACAGGGTATAATTATAGACATGGGTTCAAAAAATTTTAGAAGCAGTTGCATATACCGGGCGGTTGAAATGAATGGTAGAGTAAAATTATGGTCATAAAATGTGGTTCAAAAAGGTGAACTTTTTTATATAGGGTAGACCATGAGCAGTTGCATAAATGGAATACTAGACATGTGGGGGCGAAGTAAATATTGTGTTGAATTATGGTTGTACAGCGTTATTCAGAAAATGAGAGACCAATAAGTTATATACACAGAAGCATATACAGTGTGGATACAATATCTATTATATAAAGAGGCAAAGACAAAACGATTAGGTACCATTTTCTCCTTTGTTTCTTAACCCGTTTTCTTCATTTTTGTTTTGTTTAGTAGCTACTGACGACCTTCAGTGCAGAATGCTAATATTGATTTATAATATTGGTTCATTCAATAAATAAAATATAATACAAATTCATTATTTACGTCCATAATGTCAAAGCCGAACAACTCAATGTGCCGCCGTCGCCAAACTCAAAACATTGAGTAATTTTATATAGAGGGATCAATGCAAGCGTTGTTATTGTTTAGTGTTAAAGTAATCGTTGTTTTTTATAATTTTTATAATTATACAGAGCGATTATAGATATGTAAGAAATCATTTTTTTCGTAAGCAGTTGCATATATAGGGCGTTTAAAATATAGAGTAGAGTGCAATTATAATTAATAAAATAATTATATAAGGAAGTCCATTAGCGGTTGAATTGACAGGTTTTTTGGAATAGAAGGCGCAGGAGAATTACTGTTACACAGGGTGGTGCAAAAAATATTATACAGAGATGCAAATACAGGGTGGCGGAAATGGAAATGCAACATTTCGTAACCCATAAGCACTTGTATATATAGAGAAGATGAAATATTGGGTGAACGGAATTATAGATATAGAGGATGATGATGAAAAATGTTAGAAAAGGAAATGATTTATAGAGTAGCCTACGAAGAGTTCCATATACATGATGATTGATATATAGGTCGGAGCAGAGTAATAGTTACAGAAGATAGTTAAAAATTACATAAACAAAAAGAGTAAATACGGTGGCTCATAGACAGTGGTATATACAGAATGGTTTACCGGGTGGTTCAAAAATGTTAAAAAGTTGCATATACAGGGTGGTGGAAATATATAATGAGATGAAATTATTATAAGGAGGATTTTAATAAATGTTAGAGAATTGAGTGCAATTATAGCTATACAGGGAGGTTAGAAAAAATAAATATGTAGGGGAGCTCATTAGCGGTGGAGTTGTTGTTATATTAAATTTAGAATTACGAATTTGAACACAAATAAAGTCCTATGAATTATATCTGAAAAAAAACTTTCGTTACTTATTTGTAGAAGCGAGATGTAAGACTGACATCTAGGATTTTCGAGGAAACTATCACATAGAGGTTCCGAATCTGGATCCGCTCGGTGTAATTGCTGTTCTCCCTAAAGTCCTAGGACAAAATGTCACGATAAAATGTTCAGGTTACTTAACCTGCCAGAGATATTGACATAATTGGTCGAATGCGACCACTGGGCGACAGCTAGTAGAGTGAATTAGAGTTAAATTAATTGAAAGAGGTCCAAATAATAAAACAAATAAAAAAGTTAAAACATATTTGGAACATATAGACAAAGAATAAAAAATAGAGAGGGACATAGAGAGAGGGTGAAAAAGAGAGACAGCAAAAATTTTCAATTGAATTGTACCTTAAATCACATAAAAAAGAAGATATGTTTGAAAATAATGATTAATTGCACACGGTTTCTAAACTGTTTTTAGTTTAAGTCAGTCGAAGTCGGTTCTTTTTTAGATATAAATTATTTATGTGAAAATTTCTGAAATATTTATTATGTTATTTAGAATACACATAATGTCACTGAGCAGAATTGTAATAGTCACGCAAAAGATTTTGGACTCTTGAGTTAGGTACATTCATTTTTAAACAATAAAAGCAAGATAGTTGTGTAAACAATCGCTGAAACACTGCAAAAGCTTTCTAAAAAATCAGTTTTTATTACCATCCTGTTATAATAGAGCTTTACACAAACTCACTGTCATATCCGACTTAATGCAACAAGCACAAGAGAGTCCGTTAAGCATATAGCAATTTTTCCTAAGACTTCATTTAGCAGCCTCGAGTTGTTCAACTCGGTTTATTAAGGAAATACTGAAAAATAGGGACGAATTTCGAGAAAGAAGGAGGAATCCCCGAGATAAAACCGTGGGCTGAGGGTGAAAACGCATTATTTCCCTTTTCTTGGGGTTTTTAAAAGTCGTTTTTATGTCAAAAGCGAGATTGTTTACATAAATATACATGAATTATACGGTAGATACACTGAGGATGAAATATTACGGCAGAAATTTTAAAATCTTATTATTTACGTGCGGCCGTTATGACAAGTGGGACTTCTTCTTTTTCTACTTACTTTACCTCGATGTGATTCCTTCTCCAGTGGCATCTTGGAGGAAGTTGAGTTTTGATTTATGAGGAAAGCGCCGTGAAATTGTAATTGCTGGTAGGGGGGATCGCCGACGGATTTGGGGAGACAATTTGCTCGGGCACATTAGGGAACTTTTATTATCTAAAGTAATGCTTGAACTAGTGGTAATTTTTTAAAGGTGTGTAACAAAGTATAGTGAAATTACGGCTTTTAATAAATTGAACCCATGTTTATGATTAAATTAATTAGTATATATTTATAGGTGTTGGTCATTAATTTTTGGGAAGATATACTTGTCATTTCTTTAACAAAAAACTTATTAGATCTGAACTAAAATTATAAGTGCGGAGATGAGTATTTTTGTTTAACTTTCGCCTTTGAACCGCTAAACCTGTTATGATAAATTTTGATGTAGGGATAGATAAGAACATAAAGACGGTTATAGACTATTTTTTAACAGACTTCCAAAAAGGAGGAGGTTATAAATTCGTTGCGTATTTTTTTTGTATGTATGTTATCTGATTTCTTCTCCTGTGATAAACCGTTTTGAATGAATGTGGTCTTGTTTAATAGAGTATATATCCGGATTGGTGAAACTTTAAATTTTGGAAAGGAATTCTATTGGTAAAGTGATAAAATTTGTGAATGAACATATGCGTACATGGAAATCGACCAATATCCCTAATATTTTAGTCGATTTTTCGATAACTCCTTATGGATGTGTATAGTTTTTTAACGTTTAATCTATTAAGGAACATTCTTAGGTGATCTCATATACTTTTCTGCGACGTGCAAATTGCAGTTTTGCAGAAAATCGCCGTAAATTCCAAAATTTTTATCAAAAATTTCATCGAAATGACATAACGGACATTTCCTCATAAATATTTTAATTCCAACGTAATAGTGCGGTAATTTTAGGCACTAGAAGTTTTAATTGCGAATTTGAAAATTTTCTATGTACATCTCAAGCATATAGGTAGTAAAGCATAGTATTTTCGGCTCCTTAAATCAATGAGTACCAAGCTCATTTTGTTTGTATGCCAGGGAAATACCTATTTAAATGCAAAATGGAAACATTTTGCGAAGACAGTGCTTTTGGTTGTCAAATTTTCCCGGTCTAATAGAAAATTCAGTGACAACACATGTCAAACTTTAAACTGCTATTTGATGCGTTTATAGACAGGGTGTTTAGTTATAACAAACAAAATCACAAAGTAAAGTGACAGAAGGAGTTGTATTTATATGAAGATTGAAATACAGGACGGACTAGAATGATAGTGGTCCGTAGGCAGCCATATATACAGGATGGTTGGAATATAGGGTGGACTGGACGTTTAGTGGTATAAAAATGTTGGACAAAATGTGAAATTAAAATTATATAGAGTGATTAAAAAACTGTTATATGATGTGGACATATACAGTGGTTGAAACATATGCCGGAGTTGAATTATGTTTATAAAGTGTGATTAAAAAATTATTTCTTTTATAGCCCATAAGAAGTTGCATAAAGTGTGGAGAGGAATTAATGTTACACAGGGCGATAATATAAAATCTTAAAAATGAAATAATTTATGGGGTAGCCCACAAGGAGTTATATTCTATGGTTGAAATATAGAACGGATTTGACTCCGTAAATATGGGATGGATTTTACTCCGTCCTATAGTTTAAAGAAGGCACCTAACAAATGTATGCTTATCCGTGGGCAGTCGTATGTACAGGATGGTTGGTACATCGGTTGGAGTGGAATTATCTATAGTTATACAGGGTTGTCAGAAAATGTTGAAAAAAGTTTATATTGCGTAGTCCATAAGGCATAAATATATTTTGGGCTTAATAAGTCAACGCGTACTAGTACATTTTGTTCGTAAGGATATACCTGTCAATGTAAATGAGAAAGTATCATTGTGTATTGTTGAGGCTTTCGATGTTACCTGGTTCTGTCTATTAAGTTTATACATACAAAATAAAAAATAAAGAATGAAAACTACCTGAGTTAAAAAAACTAAAAAGTTGAAAATAAACATTAAAAATATATATATAACCGACTTCCACCTATAACTAAAAAGCTAAAACTAATTATAACAAAATACAACTCTAGCAAATAAATAACACATTCAATGTTGTTAGGTACCTACCCAGGAAGTAAAAAATGTAAACATTAAAAGGTGCTCATTCTGTAATTAATTACCTACCAATCTACTATATTTTGAAGTCGGTGCCAAGCAACAATCAAGTTTGATGAATTAGTAGCTAGGTACGCAATGAAGGATTTTAGATTTGCTTCGCACCGGCTTCAAAATTTACTAGAATGGTAGGTAATTAATTTGTACAGAATGAGCACCTTTCAATGTTTACATTTTTTACTTCCTGTGTATGTACCTAACAACATTCAATGTGTTATTTATTAGCTAGAGTTGTATTTTGTTATAATTATTTTTAGCTTTTTAGTTATAGGTGGAAGTCGGATATATATTTTTTTAAATGTTTTATTCTTGTAAAAATTTTTGGGTGGCGGGAAAATTTTGATTGTACAGATCTGTTTCAAGCTATACAGAATTATTGTTTATAATTAACAATTATGTACGCATTTTTTCAAACAACTGTGTGAAATGGGTTTGTAAAGATAATATACACAAACAGATAGATAGTACACATCAGCCATGAAAGAGTTTTTGAATATAGACATTCTAATAGGGAAAATGGATGAACTTTGAATTTTTTATTGCTAAGTCAGATTTTGCTGCAATTTTGCACATTTGTTGGTAAATGAATAAGATTAGCATATATACTCCTTACAACTACTACTTAAAGGAATGGGGATAGAAAAGATTATATAGAAAAATCATACTCTAAAAATCTATTTTAATATGAAAACTCGGACACTTCCAGCTCTCTCCGTTTGCCCATAAGGTAATTTTAGCCGTTTATTTTAATTGATATTTTTGATAACAATCCATTTCAGCGTGTTTGTAATGGTTCCGATTTATTCATTGAAGACAGTTCCTTTTTGAAACGAACGAGACAAAAGGTAGAAACACACTGTTAAAACGCGACGCCACCCGATATGACGTTACGCGTGTTGAGTCGAACCAATAACCTAGAGGGTTCGAAGAATATACACAGAAGAGGTACGAGAAGCATCAGAGCGAGATAAAGACAGCGAAAGAGAAAGAGAAAGATAGAGAAAGAGAGAGAAAAAGACCGAGAAAGAGAAAGACAAAGAGGAAGAGGAAGAGAAAGAGAAAGAGAAAGAGAAAGAGAAACAGAAAGAGAAGGAGAAAGAGAAAGAGAAAGAGAAAGGGAAACAGAAAGAGAAAAAGAAAGAGAAAAAGAAAGAGAAAGAGAAAGAGAAAGAGAAAGAGAAAGAGAAAGAGAAAGAGGAAGAGAATGAGAATGAGAATGAGAAAGAGAAAGAGAAAGAGAAAGAGAAAGAGAAAGAGAAAGAGAAAGAGAAAGAGAAAGAGAAAGAGAAAGAGAAAGAGAAGGAAAAAGAGAAAGAAAAAGAGAGAGTAAAAGAGAAAGAAAAAGGGAAAGAGAATGAGAAAGAGAAAGAGAAAGAGACAGACAAAGACAAAGACAAAGACAAAGAATAAGAAAAAGAGAAAGAGAAAGAGAAAGAAAAAGAGAAAGAGAAAGTGAAAGAGAAAGAGAAAGAGAAAGAGAAAGAGAAAGAGAAAGAGAAAGAGAAAGAGAAAGAGAAAGAGAAAGAGAGGGAGAGAGAAGAATATACTAATTAGATAAAAAAGGAGCTATTTATTTTAAGTCAACTGAAGTGGTTTTTTTATACAAATCACACAACTTTTTGTTGTTATTACACAATTTTTTCGACTTCATTATTAAATTATTATTCCAGAAGTAATAAAAATCTTGAATCCTTAATGCACCCAATAAAGGCGTTGGTGAGGCTCTAAGAATGCAGCAGCTTAGATAGTTTTGCAAAATTTTAGTAATTTCCATTCCGATTAAACTGTTCTTATTCGTAACACCCTGCATATAAAATAATTTAATACCTAATAATATCCATAAGCTCTGCTTCCGAATTCCATCGTTAAACTTTCCATCCCAATAAAAATATGAAAAACTTCTCAGGAAACGGAAAGAATTCGAGAAGTTGAACAGCTAAATCTCATATATTTCGATAGTCACGTTTTCTCGAGAACAGAAATTTTGTTAGGAACTGCGAGCGAAGAAACAACGTCATTTTTAGTGTGATTAATGTGCAAAAATAGCGTCTCATTAAATTCTCTTCCTCTCTCTCCCTATCATTGCGATCTCGAATGTTGGCTCATTTTTTTGACGACAACAAACAAATGGCAATTTATGATCTTGGATAAAAAACGCTGTTGCTTTGTTTGAAACACATTTTTTTAAGCCGAGTTAAATTAGGAGGAAATAAGTACATGGGCTGAAGACAGAATTGAGTTAATTTTATGAGACACTTGATATTCCGTTGTTAATTTTATTAAATACTGGCTGTCCCGACAGAATGTCTGCTGTTTCCGATAACTTCTCAGTGTGTATTCTAGTTGTTCTTCTTAGCTTCGCTATCCCTTTTCTAGCTATTCCTGGTGGCTTCACATTGTCATTTCCTAGCTGTTCTCGATATACTCGCAATGATTTTTCTCCTTATTAACAATAACTTACAGTTTTACCTGAATTTTCCAATTTTTCTTTCCTTAAAATCCTTACTCAGATAACTAGAAACGCCAACCCAGTTCTATTACATAGAGAAGAATAAATTTTATTTTATCAGTGAACATTGTATCCACAAACACACAATTTTTTTGATTTTGAGAATTTGAAATTGATTTTTGACAGAGCCTCGGACTTCTAAGAATATTGTATAATAATGGGGAGCTCAGGGTCCAAATTAGAAACTTGAATCACTGCCGCTACACAACACCTACAAATAGCGAGGCTGATAGGACAATACAGGGTGAGTTTTTTTTGATGATCAGTATGGGGATCTCGGAAACCAGCGGAGATAGAGCAATGGTTAAATTGGGAAAGATTTGCAGTTTTACTGGCCCAACTTAATGACACTTTCGGATTTTTGTAAAAAGTCATGGCTTACTAGATATTTTGAAAAAATCAAATTCTGTCGATTTAGTCAAATCCTTAAGGCTCCTTTCTTTTTGATTTTATAAAAAAAGTGTAAATATCAAAATTGAAGGGAATTGTATCCCGAATATGATTGTCATGTCCTCGTTTGCGTGACAGCTCTCGTTTTCGAGATATGACACAAACTTATCTTTTTTTGAATGGAAACCATAGTTGGCTATTACCTCAAAAAATTTTAACGTAGGTAGCCATGAAATAGATTGTTTTCACTTTGACGTTTCCTCATTTGAGAGTAATTCCATTAGTAGTGCTGAACTGACAGTCAATATTGACAAGTTTTCGTGATAAAATGAATATTCTAACGAAGAAAAACTGAATGTGGTGGAATATTATATCATATGCCATAAAAATTCAGTTCGTGCAGCTAAGGAATACTTTCATAAATATTTTAATCGTCGTCAACCTGCTCTATGTATATTTAAGAGGCTTTACGATAGTTTACGCAGATATGGATCTTTTACTAAACCACCAAAGGAACGTAATCAAATTAACGAAGCAGCACAAATACATGTTTTGGCAATGGTAAATCAAAATCCATCTACATCAACTAGTGAGATTGCGGCAGTAGCTGGCACATCTTAACGAACTGTAGTTAAGGTAGTGAGAGTGCACAAGTTTCCCAAACTTTGCATGCTGGTGACGAACATCGACGTATTTTCTTTCCTACATGGTTTAGAGACATGTGCCTTGACAATCCACAGTTTCCATTAAAGGTGTTATGGTCAGATGAAACTAGATTTACTAACTGCGGTATGTTCAATAGACACAATGAGCATATCTGGGCTAATGAAAAGCTTTTCCATGTAGAACAAAGACTACCACAGATAAAATTTGGTATTAATGTTTGGTTTCGACTGAAGTTGCAGTAGGTTGTTTATGAAATATTATATATCACCAGGATAGGAAAATCTTAAGCTTTTAAATGTTTCAAATGTTATACTTGTATAACACGTGCTCTTGATAAAGCCCTAATAAGGCGAAACATGTGTTGAGTGTTAAAATCAATAAATCTTTGAAACATTTAAAAGCTTAAAATTTTCCTATATTGGGTTAATGTTTGGTGTGGTATCATAGGGTCTATTCTGGGGCCTTTTATCTATCAGGAATCACTTACTGGGGAGCGCTATTTGCATTTCTTTCAATACACTTTTCAAGACATGTTGCATAATTTGAATTTGAGAACTCGTTTAGAAATTGAGTGGTTCCAACATGATGGAGCACCTCCTCATAACTATTTATTAGTAAGACAACATTTAGATAATATCTATCCAAACTCTTGGATAGGAAGAAATGGCCCACGCAAACTGCCAAATCGGGACAGATAGACTTCTATTTGTGGGGTGCGCTAAAAAACAAAGTATACAAAGAAAGCATGAGACAGTTGTTGACCTAAGGGAAATTGATAGGCGGTCTGTGAGGAAACCGGTAATGTCAATCTTAAAAAGATGCAATTTTTGTCTAAATTGTTATGGTGGACTTTTCGAACATAAATTGTAACCATTATTATGTACTTTAATTTCTTAAGTTTTTAGTAAGTACCTACTTATTTAGTTTTTTCGTTATATTTGATATACGTGATAAAAAAATCGTTCAATGTTTTTTGGAATAGTTGTTAATAAAGCAATCTATGTCATGGCTAACTACGTTAAAAGTGAAAATAAGAGAGAAAATCATACATTACTCCGTTATTTTTTTGCATAACTTTATCGAGTATTATATCGTTGAAAAGCTCTAAAAATGTCCGATTCTTTGAGGTCATAGCCAACTATGTTTTTCGTTCAAAAAAAGATAAGTTTGTGCCATATCTCGAAAACGAGAGCTGTCACGCAAACGAGGACATGACAATTATATTAGGGATACAATTTCCTTCAATTTCGATATTTACACTTTTTTATAAAATCAAAAACAAAGGAGCTAAAGGGTTTTAACTAAATCGCCAGAATTTCGTTTTTTCAAAATATCTAGTAAGCCATGACTTTTTACAAAAATCCGAAAGTGTCATTAAATTGCAAATCTTTCCCAATTTAATGATTGCTCTATCTCAGCTGGCTTCCGAGATCCCCATACTGATCATAAAAAAAACTAACCCTGTATAAGGGATTAAGTGACCGAGTGAGGATTATCAACGACAGTTGAGGATATAAATACGACGGATAATCCAAATTTCCCATTATTCACCTGATGAAAATAGCAAGTTCAAAGATAATGTTGTGAGATCAACCATTTGAAGACGATAAATGTCCAACTTCAAGCAAGTAGCTTACATTTCAAAAATATACAGGGTGTAAATAAATAAGTGCGAAAAATTCCATGATCCTATGAACATATGTCCGCAAACGTTTCCTTAACTATGTACAAGGTGTTGAAATCTTCAGATTTTTTCAGTTTTTTTCCTGTGATTACTAAAGATTTCAAAATTTCAATTTTACAGCAATGATGCCTCTATAAAGCGTTCATAATTAGATCACAGAAACGGTTATGAAAATCTACAGGTTTTTTTTCTACTCTCTCCAATTATGGTTTTGTATTTTCTTTAGATTTCTTCGAAAATTTTCCATTGTATCATTATTCATAATGTCCACCTTCTCTAAAATTTTAGGTTGGAGTCTACGAAAGATGAAACCTTTTTTTTGTCCTGGTCGGCCATTTGAGGATTTATACTGTGATATAACAGTAAAACGTCGTTGAAAAATGTCTACAAGTCCTCATGTGCTCCTTGTTTTCGGTTTAAAAGTTTAAAAGGGTGTGTTTACAATGGCAAAGTGTGTGTGACCAAACAAAAGCCACGCGAATGACTGCAACCGGCGTGTGTGGCCAGGGTAGAGCTGGATTTCAAGGGCGTAAAAAACTACTGGTGTGGCATACTAAGTGAGAGCTTGAAAAAAACGTCGAAAACGCGGCGTGAAATCCCGTCAGTCTGGCCTTAAATACCGCGTTTTTTTCTATCAGTGTGGAATCGTACGGCCTATTGTGTTTGCGTTTTTTCCGGCGAAACGCGGTGTGAAATCCCCCCGTTTGACCTTAGCCTTAAGGTGTCGTCGATGAGTGCGGCGGAGTCCTTAAACGCCAATGGTAACAATGTTAAATTGTGACAATATTTAGGTGTCTTTTGCTATAAACATTTCCTTTTGTAACATTTTTATAACTGCTTAGAAATTTCTATTTCCTAAATTAAAACAAATCTGAAAGCATGTTAGTTATTATTTATCCTTTATCAGTATGCAAATTTTTTGCAGCATTTAATTCTTTACTATTATTTTGAAAAGCAACTTATATGCATTTTCAGTGAATCAAATATAACTTTACTTATTAAAATTATTATATGATTTAAAGCCTGCAGGAAATATATTCACCTAAATTGTTGTAAATTTCTGCTGCTCTAACAGAAAGTTCCTGCAAGAGCAAGTCAATCCCATTTAGCTACCTGTGGAATTTGAGAAGCTATTCAGCAACGAATGAGCAATTTCGCTGTGGCTTTCTAAAGTTGTTAATTACTAGCGTTTTCGAAGTTTTCAAAGAGGCACACAAGAGATGAGAAAGTTAACATGCTGTTAGTGTATGATGATCTCTCAAAAATTCAAGAACAGCAAAAGTTCCACGAGATGAGATTTCCTATATTCGAACGGCAGTTTGGGAGCAAGTCTAATGCTGAAGAGAATTTCATAATAATTATTCGGGGGATCGGGTTCTAGGAATCTAGTTAATTTAAATGCAGAGTTTTATGGATATGGAAGCATGTAAAGTGTGTTTCAACAAGGCGTGTCATTTTAAATTACGAGCATTTTTAGGGTTACTTATATACAATAAAGGCATTAATATCACTCCGAATTTTTCCCTCTCTCTCATCACAGCCATTTTTTCTAAACTACTAAACAGAAAAGATTGAAATTTGGTATCACTGTGTAGTCTGGTGACCCGATCAAGAGTACAAATTGAAAACGAATAAAATTTGATTTTAGGGGTACTTCCGGGGGAAACTAAAAAATCCACAGTTCCCCTCCTTATCTCCGAAACTGGAAATGGGAAATATAAAATTAAAATTGTTTCTAACACATCATGGAATAATACATCAAATGAAAGGGATCATTATGGCGAGAACAAATATATTTTTTTCATATTTTTAAAATAAATTACTTTAAAGATATTGTTATATACTCCGTGGGTTCAATTAAAATTTAGAAAAAAACTAATATTTACTCTCACTTCCTAGAAACTTTCATTTACATCAACAGCTGATTCGAACATCACAAATATAATAAAACATAAGCTCTTCGTCGCACTAACTAACTCCTGCGATCATGGGCTGCCCCTTTTAAAATCAGCATCGAAAACTCTCGATTATTATTATCAATTCTCCAGCTGCTGAGCTATGTTGTACTGGAATGAAACCAGGGCCAGATTAGGGAAATTTCGTTAAAATATTAACAAAAATAACCAAACTTATCTCCCAAACTATAAGCAGTAAAATTTTGCAAAAAAATAGGGATATAGGCACTCACATGAATTTTACTGGAAAAATAAGGATCAATCCCTAATACTAATGGTTATGCTCTGACTAACTGTATTGTTTGTTTAAAATTGGAATGTAATCAGATTTTCAAAAATGAACACAGCAGACAAATATTTGAAGCATGTTTATTAGTAAATATGATGACAAATGCTTGGATTTGAAGGGAAAGCATGTAGCAAAATATTTTTCACGAGTGAGGTATTATCACAAAACTTACACATTAAAATTTTTAAGGCCGGGCATTTCTGAATATTTATTTAATATTGTTTGAAAAATTTAAAAGCGACTGTGTTATATAACTTCTAGGGGTATTTAAGAAAGTGAAAGTGTGTTGCACACTCATTGCATAACATACCCAATAAAGATTTTTTTTTGAAATCATGTTTGTGTACATTGTGAATTTATGCACTTATTAAGATAATTAAAATAATAAATTTAAAAAATTAAATTATTCGTTAGGTAAGCAAGAAGGGGTTTTAAATAGTAATTTTTTCAAGATAAATATGTATATAGAGGGTGAGTTTTTTTTATGATCAGTATGTAAATATCAAAATTGAAGGGAATATTCTATTCCGAATATGATTATCATGTCCTCGTTTGCGTGACACCTCTCGTTTTCGAGATATTACACAAACTTATCATTTTTTTAATGGAAATCATAGGTAGCTATGAACTCAAAAAATCGGACATCTTTAGAGCTTTTCAACTATATAATACTCGATATAGTTATTCATAAAAATAACGGAGTTATGGTTGCTTTTCTCTCTTATTTTCACTTTTAACGTAGGTATCCATGAAAAAATTGTTTTCTCTTTGACGTTTCCTCATTTGAGAGTAATTCCATTAGTGGTGCTGAACTGACAAGTTTTCGTGATAAACTGGAATATTCTAACGAAGAAAAACTGAATATGGTGGAATGTTATATCATATGCCATAAAAACTCAGTTCGTGCAGCTGAGGATTTCATAGATATTTTAATCCTCGTCAACCTGCTCTATGTACATTTAAGAGGCTTTACGATAGTTTACGCAGATATGGATCTTTTACTAAACCACCAAAGGAACGTAATCAAATTAACCAAGCAGCACACATAAATGTTTGGCAATGGTATATCAAAATCCATCTACATCAACAAGTAAGATTGTGTCAGAAGCTGGCACATCTCAACGAAGTGTAGTTAAGGTACTGAAAGCGCACAAGTTCCATCCGTACAAACTTTCAGTTGCTCAAACTTTACATGCTGGTGACGAACATCGACTTATTTTGTTTTGTGCATGGTTTAGAGACATGTGACTTGACAATCCACAGTTTCCATTAAAGGTGTTATGGTCCGATGAAACTAGATTTACTAACTGCGGTACGTTCAAAAGACACAATGAGCATATCTGGGCTAGAGAAAACCCTTTCCATGTAGAACAAAGACGATCCAGATAAGATAAGATAAGACAACACTTAGATAATATCTATCCAAACTCGGTCTCTCGATTTGGCAGTTATAGACTTCTATTTATGGGATGCGCTAAAAAACAAAGTATACAAAAGAAAGTATGAGACAGTTGGTGACCTAAGGGAGGCGGTATTACAAGCAATTGAAGAAATTGATAGGCAGTCTGTGAGGAAAGCGGTAATGTCAATCTTAAAAAGATCCAATTTTTATCTAAATAACAATGGTGGACTTTTCGAACAAAAATTGTAACCATTATTATATACTTTAATTTCTTAAGTTTTTAGTAAGTATCTGCTTATTTAGTTTTTTCGAATATCTGATATACCTAATAAAAATCGTTCAATGTTTTTTGGAATAGTTATTATTAAATCAATATATTTCATGGCTAACTACGTTAAAAGTGAAAATAAGAGAGAAAAGCATTCATAAGTCTGATATTTTTATGAATAACTATATCGAGTATTATATCGTTGAAAAGCTTTAAAAATTGTTTGAGGTCATAGCCAACTATTGTTTCCATTCAAAAAAAAGATAAGTTTGTTCCATATGTCGAAAACGAGAGCTGTCACGCAAACGAGGACGTGACAGTCATATTAGGGTTACAATTCCCGTCAATTTTGATATTTACACTTATTTACAAAATCAAAAACAAAGGAAATAGAGGGATTTGACTAAATCGATAGAATTTCGTTTTTTCAAAATATCTAGTGTCATTACATGGGCCAGCAAAATTGCAAATATGTCCCAATTTAACCATTGCTCTATCTCCGCTAGTTTTCAAGATCCCCATACTGATCAAAAAAACTCACTCTGTATACCAAACTTGGTGAAATATCGAAATGACGAGCTTGGCTTGGTCGTTCTGGTAATAAAATAAAATATCTGCAAAGTGTTGTAACACAACAACATTTTTTGTAGTTAAAACGACACTTATTGAAACATTGTATATTGACAGACGAGCATTTCAATTGCACAATGTATTCCAATTAACGCTGAGACAAGAGAGATTTCACAGTATTAGCGTCTGTCCTGTTTCGCTCCAACACATAACTAAACGACGTTATTTTTTCGCATTAATCACGTCGAAAGTACGTTTCTAACCGGTCGTCACGAGATTTCTCTCTGAGAAACGTGCCTGTATCTCGATACAGCAGGATTTGATGTAATGCTTCCCTCCAATGTTCCCGATGCCTAGGCTTTGCCTCCAACGTTACTACATTTATTGAATCTCACGTACAAGATTGACTCGCTGTGCTTACGTCTGCAATTTTTTACGTCGGGAATATTTTTCATTTGTGTTTCGGGAACTGGGGGAGGGGGAGGGAGTGTGTGAGAGAGATGTACGATGCGAAAAAACAAAATGGCGTTTGTAGCATTCATTCGTGTTAGATGATCAGGTGTCGGATGTGATCAGAAAATATTGCATCATGTGTGTTGCCATGAGAATATGAATCCAGTGAGTTATTGTGAAGGTTTGATATGGAAATGAGATCGGAGTAATCTTTGCAGGTGTGTACTTGGAGCGTGCAGTGTATGTGTTCGGAATTAAGTGAAAGTTAACTCAAATGAATAACATTTTATAGAATTCTAGGCAATTTGCAGAAAAATTTGAAATAATAACGCTATTTATTTAGTAAGATGGCTTATATATTTTTTATTAATTTATTTAATGTTTATTGCCCAACAGTATCTAATACTATAATATGAGCAAGGTTTGTTTATATGCGTATATATATATATATATATATATATATATATATATATATATATATATATTTAGGTTCCGGGTAAATGTTTCGTCTGTATTCGTTTGAAAAATCACTTGACGTTTCGACTCATATCTGCTTTGGAGCCATTATCAAAAAATACTAAGTAACTGAAGAATTTCTCTCAATTTATACTCGTGAGCCTCATTAGTACTTAATCTGTCAGGTACTTTATCTTGTTAGGTTGGGTTAACTGATGGTCAATTAAAGTGCAATTGCGGTGTTTATGGCTTTTGTCGGTAATTTGGGTAATCGGATATATTTGGGTTTATTGCTGGTTTTGTTGTATTGTTATTTTGATATGGGATATACCGCTTTCCAAAATGGTGATAATTTTAAAGCTTCGGTGTACATCTCGTTTGTCTCAATTTCAATCGCTTCTCGTATTGTTCTGATTTTGTAGTTTTCACATTGGCGATTTCTTTACAAGTATTAAACTCTATTTTATGCCCTGTTTCTTGTTCGTGTTTGAATAAAGTAGAGGTGGTCTGTTAGTTCTTTATGTATAGTTTGTGTTCGTCTCGACGGGCGGATATTCGCCTATTTGTTTGGCCGACGTATAACTTGGAACAGTCTCCACATGAAATGCTGTAAACTCCATGGTTTTCTTAAGGCATTTTATCCTTTGGGTTCCCTAGCAATTTTCCGATTGTTGTTTGGGGTTTGTATGTAGTTCGAATTTTGTGTTTACCCAGAAACCTCCCATATTCTGTCCGTTGTACCTCTAATGTGTGGTAAACTTACATGGGCTACGTAGTCTTGGTCATCATTTTGTTTCTTTTTCTCATCCTGTTGTTTGTTTATTGCTTTTCTGATGGTGTGGTTATTGTAGCCATTTTTTCTGAGGGTAGTTTTCTTTTAGTTCTTCTTTTTTTTTTAGTTTGCTGGTCTGTGAGACGTACCGATCGGGCTATAAGGGTGTTTGCTACTCCTTGGATCTGTGCTGGATGATGGTGTGAATTGCCGTGTAAATATCTATGGTGTGTGTTGCTTTTCTGAAGACGGTGTGCTGGAAGCTTAGGTTGTTTCTTGTTAGGAGGACATCTAGGAAAGGAATTTGTTGGTCGGGGCCTGTACTCTCACTAGGTAACTGAACTGAATTTGAGTCTAGGGTAAATTGTATCTTGTTATGAATGGAATTCATATAGGCAAGAAAATTATGAGTTCTAATTTCCCGTGAGGCCATATAATGAAGATGTAGTCCTACTGTTCTCGAACCCACAGTTTTGGTTTTAATGTTGCGTTAGCTAAGTCGGATCTTTTCTTCCAGATATACCATAAACAAGTTGGCAAAACTGGTGATAGGGCCGATCCCGTTAGGTAGTCTTTGGGGTTACCCTATATATGAGTAGTGTGTGAAGATAGTATTGATGTCTTTGTATATTTTGTCATTATAATACGGCTATGTTACGGGGTTATTGATTTCAATTAAATTATAATTATTAATAAATTATTTCACCATCAATTGGGCATGGTGGTGTGATTGGGCATTTAATTCTCTATCTCAGTGTCACTTAGCCCCACGTTGGGCTAAGCCAATTTAAATGTATATTAGTGTATACCATTGAGGTGTTGTAGAAAGAAGTCTAGTGAATATGAGGCCAAATGACAAAAGTATCATCAACATATCTAAGCCAACAGGAAGGTTTTAAATTAGACGAGTTTAGGGCCTTTCGATTTGTTCCTTTCAACACTGTGAACCCATGGGGGCCCCACGGACTTGTTTGAACAGAGTTTAAATTATGTGAAGAACAGTTTGTGTTTGATGATGTCAGAAGAGATATTGTGTTTTTTTTTAGAGTAAATGGGGACATTGGTGAAAAGAGATACAACATCGAAGCTAACTAGGATTCATTTTCTGAAATTCTGTAACCACTTAGGATATCTAGGAAGGAAGAAGAGTTCTTTACTCGAGGATGCTTGCTCGGCTAGAGGTTGGAGGGTTTTGGCTAAGTAAATTCTTGGGTCGGGGATTGTACCGAACTGACAATCCTAAGAGGAATGTCCGGCTTATTTTTGGGTAGTTAAATTTTCGGAATTTTACTTAATATATTTTTAAAGAGGAAGTTTTGATGTTTTAATAATCCTTAAGTATAGTATTATTGTTCATATATATATAGTATATTCATCAACATAGCTTTGCTCTACTTCAAATAAATGGTGTTTATACCAAATTTGTTTTATCTTCTTTCGTAATGTAAATTTTTCTATGATTTTATTGTTTACTGTAATTGAATATATATTTTTCAGTTGGAATGTTTTCTATTATTCCTATGATAATATTTCAAATAAAAGTTTTAGTGAAATTCTACATAAGTCGTGTTAAAGTTTTTGAGTTGTTTTCTTTTGGGCCATTCATAATTACTTGTCCCACAGAATGGGAAATTTTGAAATGAATACAACAATTCAAACATGAAAACAAACTATAGAAATTCCTACTTTAATATTGTTTAACTATGATGTGGAGTTCCAATTTATTCTATCATTTCATACCAATATACTATACAAACTTATTCTAAAAAATGTACACAAAATCTTTTTATTTTCAAACAATTTTTTAAATGATAAATACCATATCTAATCCTTTCATCTTCTAAAGTTCCTTTTCTCTAATTGCTTCTGCTAACTGCTATATTTCCACACCATCAACTCGTTCCAATATTTTATGTATACATTTTCAGCTGCACTGCTCCACTCTATTTTTATACTCTATGAGTATACACTGTCTATGGTCTTCCAACTTAACCCTTTTATTTTTTTTTCAATGTAACTTTGTCTTTTTATTCACCAAAGTTTTGATTTGCAATTTTCGCACTTCAGAATTTTTAATATGGCTGCTTATCGTTGTTGATTTCATGTCCGCTCAAGTTTGAATACAAAATTTGCACTGCTACTTTGATATTTTTACACTGGAAGTTCAACATTCTTGCAGGACTAAATTTTGACTAATTAGTTTGACAGGTTTGGCATTCTTTAAATAATTTTTTGTAAACAAATGACTGAAATTCTTAGATCATATACACTAAATTTAAAAATTTATCATAATAATTACAAACTTTCTATTAAATATTCTAAAGATCAATTCGTTCAATACATTTCTATCTATTTGAAATTTTATTTGATGAAATATTCAATTCAATTCAAAATCAACATGACATTTCTATGTAAATAATTTTTTTCTGGTCCTAAATTGTTTAATTCGGGCCATTTCTTAACTTAAAATTCATGTTTATGACTATATCATTTATATTTTGTGTTTATAGTGACTACATGAAATTCTTTTCTAAAATTGAATAAGAATAATACTGAACGATTTCACGACATTAGAACATCTACAGCATTATTTATGTCATACTATTTCACAATGTTCCAATATAAATTCAGGTATGTTTTTTAATCTTATTATTTATAGTTAAATTTTAAAATATGTCTTTATTCATATAAAAACTTTGTTCATATTAAATTACTACTTTATGGTTTTCTAGCATATGCAACCAACATCACTCTTTTAATAACACTTGGTTTCACAGGTTTTTTTTTTAATGTTCTGTTCACTCCACATCTCATATGGATTGAATAAATCTCTCCACTTATTTTAATTTAATTTCCACTATTTATATTTTTTATTTTAAATTTTATCACTCTTATTTTTTTAATGTAGGACAAATCACTTGCATTATTTTCTATAAATATATTTTTTATTAAACTGATTATAACTAATATTTATATGACATCAAAACGATAACAATATATATTTTTTTAAGTTTTCGCGGGTACTAAATGCTTTAGGTGGTTTCCGGGAATTCATCCGCGTAGTTGATAATTGATCCCCGCCGGCAAAGTCACATCTGCCCTCTTCAGGTCGGTTCCTATAATTCTCGTAGTCTTCTGCTTTCGCTTCTAGTTACTCCAATACTGTATTCGACTTCATGAAATCACTGATCAGAATATTTAAAACAAATTATAGATCTCGGTCTTAAATCTCGCGTCTTCAAATTTAACAAAATGTATCAAATACATTAAGAAATGATCGAGAGGACATTCAATTGTGGGAAGCGCAACTGATGAAGGTTCCCTAACCAGACACAATATATATTATCTATATTATTGTCTTGCGTACAAACGAGTGACACCTCGAAGAGAGTATTCAATATCTCTGACAGGTGAAGTAACCTGAAAATTTTATCGTGACATTCTGTCCTAGGAGTAAAGGGAGAACAGCAATTACATGGAACGGCTCCAGGTTCGGAACCTCTATGTGCTAATTCTCTCGAAAATCCTAGACGTCGGTCTTACATCTCGTATCTTCAAAATTAACGAAATGTATCAAATACATAAAGAAGTGTTCGAGAGGACATTCAATTGTGGAAAGCGCAACTGATGAAGTTTCCCTAACCAGAAACAATATATATTATATATATTGTCTTGCGTACAAAGAAATGACACCTCTAAGAGGGTATAAATTATAGGGTAGTTGAAATTTTAATAACGGCAAAATGTTTATATTATTGCAACATATTACGGAATTTTACAACAATTAGATATTTAAAATAAATTATAGGGTAGTTACTTGAAATTTTGATAACAGAAAAATGTTTATATTGTTGCAGCATATTACGGAATTTCACAAAAACAGGCTATGGAAACTTCTCACTGAAATTAGAAGAAGGTACATCTCTTGACTTGTTTTTATAATGAAACGTAAAGAAATAATTAAATATAGATATACAAAACTACTATTTTATTATAGCGTACCTTTAGGGGAAAATTCACTAAACCCCAGATATACTACACATGAAAAAGGTTTAGCTCTGTGGGAGCCCTTGCCGGGTTATCAGGCCCGTGGTTGGCGTTATGGCTGCAGTTTCCCATGAATTTTCGGTCAATATCGTCCGGTCCCAGTACAGTTTGTAGTTATTTTCTAAAATAGATTCTGGTGTATGTATATAGTAGGGTGTTCTTACCGACTGTGATAGCTCGAGTTTCAGCGCTAGTTCCTGATCCAGTATTTTTGCCACAGCAACGTTCTTTGTTTTCAGTTGCAGCGAACGCTTGGCAACCTCCTGTGATATGCTGGGTAGATTCAGATGTCTGGCAACCATATCTGCATCTGACGTTGTTGATAGAAGGATCTTTGACGATGTACTTTAGATAGTTCTTAGTTGGAATTACTTGATCTTGGATTGCCAATTTAAAGCCTTCCGTTTCAGGAAACATATACCAAAGATCAACCAATAGTTCGACGCTTCGACATAATCTTGGTTGACGTCATTTATATGTCTTCCATGAAGCGGCTTCTTTTTCCATTTGAGCAGTTTCTGATCAGTTGTCTGGTGGTATAGTTGAACTTGTTGTTCTGTCAGTCGCAGAGGTGTTGAGTCATCAATCTGACATATGACTTTGTGTAGAGCAGAAAATTCTGCGAGTTTCTGGAAATGATTACGCAAATTGGAAATTTGTTGATCTCGTAACTTGCCTATATCTACCAATCCTCTTCCTTCTTGATACCGTGGCAACGTTATACGTTCGACAGAGCTCTTTGGATGGTGATTTTGAGCTTTTGTTAGTAGAATTCGAACTTTTCGTTGTAGTTGTTCAATGTCAGTTTTGCATCATTTAAATATTCCGAATGAGTAACTGAGTACTATTGAGCACGCGTAAGTGCTGAAACAGATTTTTACTGTTAAGCTTCGTTTTCAACACTCGTCTTACTCTACTATATAACTCTGTTGATAAGTCCTTTTCCATGGTGGAGTGATCAATTCGTTGACCCTGCTTTATTCTAAGGTATTTGTAATGTTACTAATAGTAGGTACTCATTATTATTATTTATATGAATAATAATATCGGGTCAAAGAAAACATTCAAATAAAATAAAGCGCCATAGTACAATTTGTATTTGTTTCTGAAAAGTCTCTAAATGGTGTCTAGAACCATTTTTGAAAATAAAAGCGGAGGTACATGAACTTTTTATTTAAATCGACGAAGAACACCGTCTGTCAAGAGGTATTAGAAAATACTTACTGATCGCATATACTCGTCGTAGCAAGTTGGTTTATTTGAAGACGGTCCATTTTAGCAATAGTTATTCAAGCCAAAAAATATAGATCACAAAAACAAAGCTTATAAACCCTTAACCTAAAACAAAATTCCCTAGGCCCAGAAACTTGAAACACAAAAAAATAAGAAGGGAATTTGTGGTTTCAAAACCACTTTGAACTTTTTCCTGGTTTTTACTATGTGATCTTTGGTATGGGGGTTAGTGACCTAGAGATTTAGTGTTTATGCTTTGCGAGCTTTAGGTTTTGGTTTTTAGGGTCTTTTGGATAGAAAA
Source organism: Octodonta nipae (assembly GCA_034190945.1). Taxonomy (NCBI): domain Eukaryota; kingdom Metazoa; phylum Arthropoda; class Insecta; order Coleoptera; family Chrysomelidae; genus Octodonta; species Octodonta nipae. The sequence goes on from CM067219.1 coordinate 2,825,601, forward strand.
TCAATAGAAAAATCTTTTTAGAAATTCGTTTAATTTTATGGACCTCAATGCACTTGTAAATGCCATTTTTGGAAAAAATGGAATTGAAAAACATCACAAATTAATGGAGCATTTGAAATATGGAAATTATTTCCTATATTTACTTTCCGCGTCCGGCTCAAGGTAAACCATAAATTACCGGAAAGCACTTTTCCGAACAAACTGACAACAAAAGTTGGACAAAAAAAGGTAGGTTCACTTACCGTCTTCATTGCCATTAACCACAAAAAGAAATTTTCTCTCTTATCCATTAGTTGATTACTTTCGGTGCTTTGCATTTATTACTTTTCCTCTGTCTCTTGGCAGTCATTTTGTAGGCACAGTTGCTCTGAAGGAATACGGAAAACTCCTCTTTAAGTTCTAATAGTAACTGCCTGAATAATACAGAAATCTTTTACTTTTTTTAGAACGTTTTTGTGGGACCGACGTTAACGTCTGTATTTCTTGAACCAGAAACTTTAGTGAATTTTATGTGTTTTAAAATAAGTTGATATTTGCTTTCTTGTCTTTTTTTGAGATCCATTCTCTATTGAGATCCAATCGGTTAACCAACTGGCTTATATTATATTAAGAACTTTTGTTTTGAATAATTATTGCAAAGAAAGTTATTCAGACCTCGGACATGTGATCCCGCGCATTTAGAGAGCTGTTTCAGAGAATGTCAGCTTCAGAGTAATACGGTGTTAAATGATGTGAGATTTGGATTTTTCTTGAGGCCTTTTGCCTTGATATCTTGAGAGGTAGGTTTTGTGGGCGTGACTTATGTTATTTGCGATTGTTGGGTTAAACCTAACCTTAGCCAGTCTTCATTCATCTACAATATCAATATTTATTTATCCAACACAAATTAAATAGGTAAAGGAATCGTATGTGTGGAAACAGGTCACCCCCATATTTTGTAAGTTCAGAATAGTATCATCTGGACAATGCGAATTCCTTTTCTTTGTTTTTGCTTTTCTCATTTCTGTTAGGTGTATTGTATCTAGACCAGTGGTATCGATTTTACACATACATCTTGTTTTTTTTCGTTGTAACCTAGTACCCAATAATGATCATCCACTCTTCCTTTTACATTTTATTTAGTTGTGCTATATCTCATTTTGTTTTATTTAGGTGTTCCAATATGTTGCATACAAATTCTTGTCGTCCATGAACATGATTCTCCACACGACTTATGAGAGTATCCCATGATGTTATATGTGCTTGTGGTACTATTGGTTTTGTTTCATTTCTGACTTCATGATATAAATCTTTTGCTTCTTTAGATTGTTCTTCGATGTCTCTCCTATATGCTTTGCTCTCACGTTCGATGATTTCCTTTATCTCATATCTTCAGACCTCTTTTCCTTCTGTTCTTAGTTCTGGTCCCCAGCACTTCATTACTTGTTTGTTGTAGTAGAGGTTGTGACACATTGGGATGGGAAAATTTTGAAGACCGTGGGAAAAAGCGGCATCCTTTGATATATGCCGCTGCTTAGCGTGTGGTTCGCGGTCGCGACCACCTGTCAGATTGGATAAATGGATTACACCAACAAGATAAATAATTTAGGTCTGTATGATTAAAATTAACATATTATAATAAAGTACAAACGGACGGTTGGTGGTACATTGGGTGCCACCTGTCAGTGGGTACGAGGGCTGCCTTTTATATTTCGAGACTGGACAACCCTAGTGTTGTAATCTGACAACTGACAGCTCTATCGTAAAGTTTGACAATTTTGAGGTTATACGTACTCAGAACGTTTTGACATTCGAGCGCTGTGTGTGTTACAGTAACATAAAGGATTCATCTCGGCCAAAAAATGGAATTAAATCGTGAACATTTTCGTGCGATTATTTTTTACAAATTTCGACATGGATTAAATCAGCAAGAGTGCATGGATGAACTTAATTTAATTTTTCGCGATAAAACTCCATCAAGGACCACTGTTTATCGATGTTATGATGAATTCAATCGAGGTCGTAGTTCACTCCAAGACGAATTTCGTCGTCCAACAACAGTTGTTGTTCCGGAAACCATTTGTGCTGTGCGCGAACTGATATTGCAAGATCATCATGTGACCTATCGTGAGATTGAGTCAACCTTACAGATTAGTGGGACCAGCATACGTTCAATATTGCATAAACACTTGAATGTCAAAAAAATTGTTCTCGTTGGATCCCACACAATTTGTCAATCGTTCAAAAAAAGGTTCATGTCGATTGGTCTAAAGAAAAGCTCAAAAAATCCGATCGCGGTGCTTCAAAACACGTTTATGACAGAGTGACAGGTGATGAATCGTGGATTTACGCGTATGTGCCCGAAAGTGAACCGCAGTGGACTATATGGGTGTTTCAAGATGAGCCGAATCCAACAAAAGTTGTTCGCGCACGAAGCACTTCCAAGCAAATGATGGCCTGTTTTTTCGGAAAAACTAGATATGTCGCAACCGTACCACTAGAACAACGCAGAACAGTCAATTCTGAGTGGTACACAACCATTTGTTTGCCAGTTGTCTTCCAAGAAATAAGGAAAACCAACCGCCGAAGACGGATCACTCTTTACCACGACAATGCGAGCTCTCACACATCGGCTCAAACAACTCCATGTTTGACCACTCAAAACATCGATTTGATGAGTGAGAAAAAGTGTTTCAACAATTGGTTCAAACGCATGCAAAAGTCTATAGATCTTCATGGGGAATATTTTGATAAACAATAAAGCCATTTTCGATGATTAATATTTGTTCTTGTTCTCTAATCCCGAAATATAAAAGGTAGCCCTCCTATAATTATTCAGGTGTTACGTTAGACATGTGTAATTAATGAGGTGTGAAATACCCGGGTGTAATTTATTTTTAAATAAAAAAGATCTCATGAATGGATCTAATGGGAGAATTAATTTAGATCTGAGAGTATTTTATGATAGGAATTAATAAATTATAATAAACGAAATATGATTGAGAGGTCTACCAGTCAAACATGGACATGTTGGCGGATAATAAATAGATCTGAGGAATAAAAATAGGTTAAGTAAGACATGCTCTTTACATTGGATATATACATGTCTGCACAAACTAGCGTCGTGAATGAATTTACGAAGTCGAAATAACAATGGATGGAGGAAAAAATGCTTTTTCTAATGGATAAATACATATATGCATAAAAGGCGTCATGAATAAATGTAAGAAGTCGAAATAAAAATATGTTTTGTTACATATTTGTCCATTCCAAATTTACATTATTACTTTCTGGAGTTTGGTTAATCAGCTGTGTTAATCTTTCTTGACACAATTTTTTTACAGTGTCTTTCTGTAATAAATGCACTTAAACATTATTATTAATTGCATAGGTCTGCAAAAAAAGATGTTTGAATTGTTCTAAGGAAGAGAATGGTCATTTTCGAAGTAATTTTCATATAGAAACCGAAGCCAGGATCCAATTGCTCTATCATTTCAAAATTTTGAGATATCCTAACCTAAAAGCGCAAAAATGCGATTTTCGGCTATATTTGAGGTTATGTAGCTTCGCGATATTCTTTATTTAAAAAAAAACAACCGATGACACCTCAAAGTGTAAGTCTTGATCTTTCAAATGCCGTTGAGTTGTGAGAGGCAAGGGGACTCACTGACTTTAATCAAGCCCAAAGGAAACAGTCCTTACTATGTTCACGTCGATGTTTTTGGGTAGCGCTAAAAGTCAGGTTATTACAGTTTGTAAGATGCGATGAGGTGTTAATTGAGGGATTAGAATTGTTGGATTTCACCTTGGAGTCTAAGATACGTGGACTCGGCATACGTGAGTTTAGGGTTTATGGCAAAAAATGCGATTTTCGGTTAGGATATCCCAAAATTCTGACATGATATATCAATTTGCAAGCTGGATTCGGATTCTACATGAAAAATTACTTCGGAAATGACCCTGTGATGGTTTGTGCTGCACTTTTGCCCCTGTACACACGCCCATATAACTATATATAACTCTAGAAGCCAATTTCTGAGAAAGGATAACATAATACTTGAGAGACCACGTGAATTTGCTCATATGTTTTTTTTTGTAAAAAAGTGTATGTAATTTTTAATTCATTGGATGGCATCCTGCTAATCCGTTTAGGTTTTGACGGTCTTCTCTAAATGTGCCAATTAATTCTGAGATAGAGTCTCTTGCCCAACCCTTAGATTTATATCGCCCATCAAGATTTAATAGTATCATTTATTCCCAAAATATAAGAATAGCATTTGCCCTTTCAGACTCTGTCATTTACCATCTTATCTGTCTACTTATGAGCAAAATCTTACCCTTGAAGGTTTTAATTCAGACATGCTAAATGGTAAACTACTCGACCTAAAAATTACTCCAAAAGATATACCCCGAAACTACAAAAGAAAAATACAAATGTATGCTAAATCCTACAGATCTTCAATTCATTAGCCACGTCTATTGGTGCAAATTCCTTACAAATAAAACAAGGGGTTAATTCGATACAGGTGCCCCGTTTCCTTTAAATGCGACGATTCTCCTGACCGAAATCCCTCAAGTAGCAAGGTCCGTTGTCCACCCTTATCCTTTAAGAAATGCTTCAACCGCATTGAACTACTTAGATCCGGCTGTTCGTTCGACCAAGGATCGCGTTAAAAATTCAGTAGCGGTGTCAGAGAAGGCGCTCGTAAAATAACATTTAGTTCCACTTAGATAGTCTTCCTAATTTATCAAGGAAATCGATTTTCAAAGCAGACCCTCTAATTGAATCTTGGAAGAAATAATTCCGTCGGAAGGAGATAGAGCAGTTGAATTTAGAAAATTGGTTTCTTGTTGTCTTTTAGCGGAATAACGTTCGTAATAAATAGATTCGATTTTGGTTGGTGTTTCCGTTAGGAAAACAATTGCCTTGGAGACAAGTAAGAAAACAAAAACCAAATTATATTAGATTTTGTAGTTCTGCACTTTTACTTCGAATTAACACAGAACGAAGTAGTGTTTCTACTATACAATCAACCTTGATAAATGTTTCTATCTGGAATCACTCAGTTCTAGTACTAGTTTAGAATGACTCTTTAGGAAATTTGTGTTAATGGAAGTTACTTTCACTCTTAATGTACCTAACAGAAAAATTTCACTTCAAGTCCAAAATTTGACAAGCACAAACTTTTTGTGCAATCAAATGAAGTATTATAATATTAGCCTCTTACTTATTGAGTTGGCTAAATTTCTCAAATGGTGCCAAAAACAGTCATCTTATAACACACAAGACATATACAGAGTGAGTTTTTTTTTTTGATGATCAGTATGGGGATCTCGGGAACTAGCGGATATAGAGCAATGGTTAAAATGGGAAAGATTTGCAGTTTAACTGACCCAATTTAATGACACTTTCGGATTTTTCTAAAAAGTCAAGGCTTACTAGATATTTTGATAAAAAAACGAAATTCTGTCGATTTGGTCAAACCTCTCTAGCTCCTTTGATTTTGATTTTATAAAAAAGTGTAAATTTCAAAATTGAAGGGAATTGTATCCCGAATATGATTGTCATGTTCTCGTTTGGGTGACAGCTCTCGTCTTCGAGATATGAGACAAACTTATCTTTTTTTGAACGGAAACCATAGTTGGCTATGACGTCAAAAAATCGGACATTTTTAGAGCTTTTCAACGATATAATACTCGATATAGTTATTCATAAAAGTAACAGAGTTATGGATGCTTTTCTCTTTTATTTTCACTTTAAACGTAGTTAGCCATGAAATAGATTGATTTAATAATAAGTATTTCAAAAAACATTGAACGATTTTATAATTAGGTATATCAGATATAACGAAAAAACTAAATAAGTAGGTACTTACTAAAAACTTAAGAAATTAAAGTACATAATAATGATTACAATTTATGTTCGAAAAGTCCAACATTGTTATTTAGTCAAAAATTTGCATCTTTGACTTTATTGTGTTCTCAAGGTATTGTGATGTTCGACTTATGTACACACCACTGCAATCTATCGAGTATTTCAGGTATTTCATACACAGCATTACTTTACTTGTTCTTTGGAGTTTTTGTCTTCAAATTGCTGAAATGTTTTGATAGAAAATTATGCCCTTTATGACTTAAAATAATCTCGTGCTCTTTTAACAATTGTTGAAATTGTATATTGTAAAGTTAGATTGTTTTTTTTTCTTTGCAGTTATTTGTTTTTTTCCTGACTGCTGTTTTAGTTGTTCGTTGAAAATGTTATTTGTTGTATTTTTGTAGCGTTTACGAGGGCTGCCTTTTATATTTCGGGATTAGAGAACAAAAACAAATATTAATCATCGAAAATCGCTTTATAGTTTTTCAAAATATTTCCCATGAAGATCTGTACACTTTTGCATGCGTTTGAACCAATTGTCGAAGCACTTTTTCCACTCTGATTGAGGTATCTCCAAAACATGCATTTCTTCAGGTGTCGAAAAATGTTGACCTCTCAGTTTGTTTTTTACGTACGGGAATAAAAAGAAGTCATTTGGTGACAAGTCAGGACTATACGGCGGATGACTCATCAAATTGATGTTTTGAGTGGTCAAAAATGCAGTTGTTTGAGCCGATGTGTGAGAGCTCGCATTGTCGTGGTGAAGAGTGATCCGTCTTCGGCGGTTGGTTTTCCTCATTTCTTGGAAGACAACTGGCAAACAAATGGTTGTGTACCACTCAGAATTGACTGTTCTGCGTTGTTCTAGTGGTACGGTTGCAACATGTCCAGTTTTTTTCGAAAATACAGGCGAACTTCTTGAATGTTCACTATTTAATTCCATTCTTTGGCCGAGATGAATCCTTTAAGTTAATGTAAACAACACATAGCGCTCCTATATCAAAATGTTCTGAGTATGTATAACCTCAAAAATGTCAAACTTTACGATAGAGCTGTCAGTTGTCAGATTGCAACATTAGGGTTGTCCAATCCCGAAATATAAAAGGCAGCCGTCGTATGTACAGAGAGTTAATCTCTCTCTCTCTCTCAGAGAATACATTACGACTTATTATTACCTAATAGTACCATCTATTGTGTATGAGCTATTAAATAAATAAATAAATGCATATTTACAAACAATACTTTCAAGAATGTAATAAAATACTAATTATTGTAAAACATTTTTAACAGGTTACTAAACTACTCTTTACCTTCCAATTTCTTAAAGAAAAAAAAGCGCGTATCCTGTCTGATAATCGCCTTAGCCACCCCTCTATTTCGATATCGCATTTCTGACAAATAGATCTTCTCTACCTTTCAGTCGAATTTAACCGTAATCTTTCTAATACCTCGCTTCTAATCTGGGAATTAATGCTTTATATATAGATCACGGGGTCCGCAACCTCTCCCTGTGTGCCCCTTTTCGCTTTTCTGTACCGATTCATTACATTATCCTCTCTGTGTGTGTGTGTGTTCCGTGGTCCGGTCCCGTGCCGAACGATAACTTTCCGGCTGACTTTCATTTTCCAACCTCCGACTCGGCTTCTATAAATAATAGATCGACCTCTTTATTTATTGCCTCCTCAATTACCGTGGATGTATCTGACGATTATTATCGCTGGGTAACGGTCTATCGCTTTTTTGTAGCTTTTGGGGGATGTCGGATTATGCTCGGGCGATTTAAGTGAAGCTATATGGTATTCGACAGCGGTTACTTTGATTTTGGTCAGGCAGAGTCGTTGGTTTATATTTTGTAATCGACTTCCAAAAAGGAGGAGGTTATCAATTCGTCGCGTTTTTTTTTTCGCTTTTTTTGTATGTATGTTACCTGATTTCTTCTCCTGTGGTGCACCGTTTTGAATGAATATAGTCATGTTTAATAGAGTATATATCCGGATTGGTGAAACTTCAAATTTTGGAACAGAATTCTATTGGTAAAGTGATAAAATTTGTGAATGAACACATGCGTGCATGGAAATCGATCAATAACCCTAATATTTTAGTCAATTTTTCGATAACTCCTAATGGATGGTATAGTTTTTTAACGTTTAATCTATTAAGGAAGATCCTTAGTTGATCTCATATACTTTTCTGCAACGTGCAACTTACAGTTTTGAAAAAAATCGCCGAAAATTCCAAAATTCTTATCAAAAATTTCATATAAATGACATAACGGACATTTCCTCATAAATATTTTAATTCCAACGTAATAGTGCGGGAATTTTAGGCACTGGAAGTTTTAATTGGGAATTTGAAAATTTTCTATCTACATCTCAAGCATATAGGTAGTAAAGCATAGTATTTTTGGCTCCTTAAATCAATGAGTACCAAGCTCGTTTTGTTTGTATACCAGGCAAATAACTATTTAATGCAAATTTTTCCATTTTGCGAAGACGGTGCTTTTAGTTGTCACATTCTCCCGGCCTAATAGAAAATTCAATGACAACACCTGTCAAACTTTAAACTGCTATTTGGTGCATTTATACACAGGGTGTTTAGTTATAGCAAACAAAATGACAAACTAAAGTTATAGAAGGAGTTGCATTTATATGAAGATTGAAATATAGGACAGACTAGAATGATAGTGGTCCGTAGGCAACCGTATATACAGGATGGTTGGAATATGGGGTGGATTGGATGTTTGGTGGTATAAAAATGTTGGAAAAAATGTGAAATTAAAATGGATGGTTGAAATATATGCTGGAGTTAATTTATATTTATACGGTGTGATTAAAAAATTATTTCTTTTATAGCTTATACGAAGTTGCATAAAGTGTGGAGGGGAATTAATGTTACACAGGGCGATAATATAAAATGTTAAAAATGAAATAATTTATGGGGTAGCCCACAAGGAGTTATATACTATGGTTGAAATATAGGACTTTTTTGAACAGTAAAAATGGGATGGATTCTACTCCGTCCTATAGTTTACAGAAGGAAGCAAACAAATTTATGCTTGTTCGTGGGCAGTCGTATGTACAGGATGGTTGGTACATAGGTTGGAGTGGAATTATCTATAGTTATACAGGGTTGTCAAAACAAAGTTGAAAAAAGGTTACATAGCGTAGTCCATAAGGCATAAATATATTTTGGGCTTATTAAGTCAACGCATACTAGTACATTTTGTTCGTAAAGATTAACCTCTCAATTTAAATGAGAAAGTATCATTGTGTAATGTTGAGGCTTTCGTTGTTACCTGGTTCTGTCTATTAAGGTTATACATACAAAATAAAAAATTAAGAATAAAACCACCTGAGTTCAAAAAAAATAAAAAGTTGAAAATAAAACAATTAAAAAAATATATAACCGACTTCTACCTATAACTAAAAAGCTAAAAATAATTATAACAAAATACAACTCTAGCAAATAAATAACACATTCAATGTTGTTAGGTACCTACCCAGGAAGTAAAAAATGTAAACATTAAAAGGTGCTCATTCTCTACAAATTAATTACCTACCAATCTAGTATATTTTTGAAGTTGGTGCCAAGCAACAATCAAGTTTGATGAATTAGTAGATAAGTATGCAATGAAGGATTTTAGATTTGCTTGGCACCGGCTTCATAAATATTGTTACGAAATTTACCCAAAGCCGACCCTGTGTCATTTCAGCACGACAACAAACGCTTCAAGATAAAAAAATACGATTCTCGAAAAGGCTCGGCAGCGGAAGGAACGATGGTGATTTCTACTGGAGAATTCCACGGGGATTATAAAAGAAGCACGCCACGATCGCAGTTCAGTTATACCGCGACGACTAGCTTATATGAAAATGTATTGTGAATCAGCTGTTTTAAATGTAAATAAAGTTCTAGAAAAGTGAAAGTAAATATTAGTTGTTATAATTTTTAAATTGAACCCACGAAGTATATAACAATATACTAGATTGGTAGGTAATTAATTTGTACAGAATAAGCACTTTTTAATGTTTACACTTTTTACTTCCTGGGTAGGTACCTAACAACATTGAATGTGTTATTTATTTGCTAAAGTTGTATTTTATTTTAATTATTTTTAACTTTTTAGTTATAGGTGGAAGTCGGTTATATATATTTTTTTAAATGTTTTATGTTCAACTTTTTAGTTTATTTAAGCTCAGGTAATTTTCACTCTTTATTTTTTATTTTGTATGTATAACCTTAATAGACAGGACCAGGTAACATCGAAAGCCTCAATATTATACAATGATACATTTTCATTTAAATTGACAGATAAATGTTTACGAACAAAATGTACTAGTAAGCGTTGACTTGATAAGCCCAAAATATATTTATGCCTTATGGACCACGCTATGTAACCTTTCTTCAACTGTTTTTGACAACTCTGTATACCTATAGATAATTCCATTCCACCCTATGTGCTAACTATCCTATATATACGACTGCCCACGGACAAGCATAAATTTGTTAGCTGCCTTCTGTAAACTATAGGACGGAGGAGAATCCATCCCATATTTATGGAGTCAAATCCGTCTTATATTTCAACCTTAGTATATAATTCCTTTTGGAGTGCCCCATAAATTATATCATTTTTAACACTTTATATTATCGCCCTGTGTAACATTAATTCTTCTCCACACTATATGCAAATTCTTATGGGCTATAAAATAAATAATTTTTAAATCACACTGTATAAATATAATTCAACTCCAGCATATATTTCAACAATCCCGCATTTGATTTGTTTACGTTCACATCATATAACAGTTTTTTAATCACCCTATACAATTTTAATTTCACATTTTTTCCAATATTTTTATACCACCAAACTCCTTCTATCACTTTGCTTTGTGATTTTGTTTGTTATAGCTAAACCCCTGTCTATATACGCACCAAATAGCAGTTTTTAGAGTTTGCCATGTGTTGTCACTGAATTTTCTATTAGGCCGGGAGAATGTGACAACCAAACGCACCGTCTTCCCAAAATGGAAAAATTTTCATTTAAATAGGTATTTACCTGGTATACAAACAAAACGAGCTTGGTACTCACTGATTTAAGGAGCCGAAAATACTATACTTTACTACCTATATGCTTGAGATTTACATAGAAAATTTTCAAATTCGCAATTAAAACTTCCAGTGCCTAAAATTCCCGCACTATTACGTTGGAATTAAAATATGTATGAGGAAATGTCCGTTATGTCATTTCGATGAAATTTTTGATAAGAATTTAGGAATTTTCGGTGAATTTCTGCAAAACTGCAAGTTGCAGGTCGGCGAAAAGTATATGAGATCACCTAGGGAGCTTCCTTAATAAATTAAACGCTAATGAACTATATACATCCATAAGGAGTTTTCGAAAAATCTACCAATATGGGATAATGGTCGATTTCCATGCATGTGTTCGTTCACAAATTTCATCACTTTACCAATACAATTCTTTTCCAAAATTTGAAGTTTCACCATTCCGGATATATACTCTATTAATCAATACCATATTCATTCAAAACGGTTCACCACAGGAGCAGAAATCAGATAACATACATACAAAAAAAACGCGACTAATTGATAACCTCCTCCGTTTTGGAAGTCGGTTAAAAAGACGATAAAAGGCACAGGAAGACTTACAAATGACACAAGCAGGCCCTGAAAGAAACAGAGAGACAAACAAAAATTCATAAAGACACAGAAAGACATTGAAACACAAAGAAAGACTCTAAAGTAAACAGAATACTGAATACAGGTTGATCATTCTGTAGACATCTTTTTCTCTCTCTTTATGAAATTATTTAACTACACTTTTTTCTCCAAATACAATTTTCAAATACTTATCTGTTGCAGGAAAAATCTGAGAAGAGAAAACCCTACCGAACAGGCAAAAAAATGTCCATATAGTGTTAAAAATTCACATTAAATCAGTAATATATTTCAGAGATTACAGTATGAAATAGACCAGATTGTATAATTTTTACAGTAATCATAAGAACTATCCGCTACGTTTTGTTCTACATCATAAAGTCCAACACCACGTCAAAGCTATTTTTTTCCAAGCCTACTCCATGTTTCAACGAATCCTCCCTGACAAATACAGCACGCCCTCAGTTCATCATATCCCAATTTCACTTTTTCCATTATACATAGTGAAGTTATGTCAGAATAATACCCAAAATTTGTATAATGTATCCCGTGGGATTCTCTTAGTAAAGTTAAACATCCGTCAGCAGATGATGGATCCCGGGAAGTTGGCCATTAAATCATGGTGACACGAACCGTTTGTTATCCACTCAGAACGTTTGTTATATAGAGAGCGCCCGCTACTTGCTCTATAGCGTGCTCCATCTCAGTCTCGAAATCCAGCCGACATGTTATGTATGCATAGGATTCGATTGTTAGGCGCAGTGTGTGACTTGCTTCTGATTCTTTGTATGACGTATGACATCGAAAGACTAGGTAATATGCAAGAAATTTTGGTTTGAGCTGTATCACAAATGGTTCCTTATACAGACTTCAAAAAAGGGACTATATTCGACACATATGCTTTTCTGGATATGTTAATCCATTTTTAACCGACTTCCAAAAAGGAGGAGGTAATTCAATTTTTTTGTATGTATGTTACCTGATTTCTTCTTCTGTGGTGAAACGTTTTGAATGAATATGGTCTTGTATAATAATAAAGTATATATCCGGATTGGCGAACTTCAAATTCGGGAAAAGAATTCTATTGGTAAACTGATAAAATTTGTGAATGAACACATGCGTGCATGGAAATCGACCATTATCCCTAACATATTTGTCGATTTTTTGAAAACTCCTTATGGATGTGTATAGTTCTTTAGCGTTTAATCTATTAACGAAGATTCCTAGATGATCTCATATACTTTTCTGCGACGTGCAACTTGTAATTTTGCAGAAAATCGCCTAAAATTCAAGAATTCTTATCAAAAATTTCATCAAAATGACATAAGGGACATTTCCTCATAAATATTTTAATTCTAACGTAATAGTGCGGGAATTTTAGACATTATAAGTTTTAATTGCGAATTTGAAAATTTTCTATGTACATCTCAAGCATATAGGTAGTAGAGCATAGTATTTTCGGCTCCTTAAATCAATGAGTACCAAGCTCGATTTGTTTGTATACCAGGCAAATACCTATTTAAATGAAAATTTTTGCATTTTGCGAAGACGGTGCTTTTGGTTGTCACATTCTCCCGGCATAATAGAAAATTCAGTAAGAACATATGTCAAACTCTTAACAGCTATTTGGTGCGTTTATACACAGGGTGTTTATTTATAGCAGACAAAATCACAAAGTAAAGTAATAGAAGGAGTTGCATTTATATGATGATTGAAATGTTAGACGGAGTTAGTCCATAGGCAGCGGTATACACAGGATGGTTGGAATGTAGGGTGGAGTGGACGTTTTGTGGCATAAAAATGTTGGAAAAAATGTGAAATTAATATTATATAGGGTCATTAAAAAACTGTTATATGATGTGGACATAAATAAGCTAAAAATAATTATAACAAAATACAACTCTAGCAAATAAATAACACAATCAATGTTGTCAGGTACCTACCCAGGAAGTAAAAAATGTAGACATTAAAAGGTGCTCATTTTGTACAAATTAATTACCTACCGATCTAGTATATTTTTGAAGTCGGTGCCAAGCAAATCGAAAATCCTTCATTGCGTACTTATCTATTACTTCATCAAACTTGATTGTTGCTTAAAAAAATTCTAAATATTGGGGAAAAGTAAAAGTATAAAGAGTTCAAACATTAAATAAAAAATAAAATGAAAACGTATTTTAACAAAATTTAAAATAAAATAGCAATTAAAAAATTAAATAAGGTATCCTCTTCAGTTTTAAGTTCCATTTTCAATTTACTTTTAAAAATTTCTTTATATTTTTACTTTTATACTATTTCTTTTAAGTTACATTACTCACTTTTGGTCCAAAAATAATGTTTATTTTATGTTAATAATATAACGCAGTGTTGAGGTTATGGGTACTATCATGGTATCTTAGTAGCTTGTAGCGTGGTAGCAACATCAAAGCAACAAAGCAAGAATTTATATGTCCGGACCCTGAGAGCAATTCTACACGACACGACCAAACAGAGTCAACTATCGCTCTATGTTTATATTTAATGGTTTTTGTCATGAAACGGACGCATAACCATGCATGTAACAAGGCAAGGTCAGCCAAATATAGGGTAAAAACCTAGTGACTCTTGGGGAGTAGGCAGATTGAGGCCCCGAGTTCGATCTAGACCCTGAAACTCTTTTTCAAATTTGTCTCTTGATAATGGCTCCAAAGCAGGAGTCGAAACGTCGAGCATATAATAAATTCAGACGCGGTTCTCACCCGGAACCTAGCCTTGTTCATATATACATGTATATATACAGAAATAAAAATGCTATTAAACACCATACCGGCCCGGACCCTTCCTATAACATATCAACCGGAAATAACCAATCAGCAAGCGGGAGGCGTAGCCACTGAGCGCCAAGGGCCAATCACACGCAGCCGTTCACGGTGCCAAACGATAGGCTCCGAGCCGCGACTATATAACAGCGGGCGCTCCTGAAAATCTAAGTATTCGAGTAACTAGAAGCGAAAGCAGAAGGCTACGAGAATTATGCGAATCGACCTGAACTGGGCAGATGTGACTCTGGCGTAAAGTCATCATTTTACCATCGATCCCAGCAGGGATCAGTTATCAACTACACGGATGAATTGCCCGAACCCACCTAAAGCATTTAGTGCCCGCGAAAACTTAAAAACAAATATATATGTGTTGTTCTGTAGAGGTACATCTTCAGCAGTCGTTGTTTAATCAAAAAATAAGCCCTATAAACAAAAATCATCTCAAAACTTGAAATATTCGGTTTTTACTTTTTATGATTTTTATACGAAAAGTAAGCTCGAGATATAGGATAAATAACAATCGGCATGCCGAAGGCGTATCCACTGGAGATATGTTTTCAAACCTCAATTCTAACTGGAAACACAAACAACCCACGAGAGGAAAAACTCAAGTTTCAGAAATGAATCCATCTTGATATTCACAAAACGTATCTACCTCACAAATAATAATTTATAACTTCTTTACCGACATACACATTCTTTAGGATCCTAACAAAAGCACAAACTGATACTTTTGCGCTCAAGTACGAGACTGGATTTATGATGGTTATGAAAGCATTTTCTTAAAAAAAAACTTCTGGCTGGAGGTGTAATTTAAATTGCGTCAGATATATTTGCACAAAATATTTACGATTCAGAATAAAATCGCAAGTCATTACGGTTTCATTAACGGTACAAAGGGAAATATTACGTTATGTATAATATTACGAGTGCTGCCATCTATTTGAATTATCAATCAATCATTTAGCATGGTCTGTAACTCGTTGATGCCAAACGTTTACTCAAACATACTACATTGAGTTGTAACAAATTAATGAATTTGAATTTCTGAGTAATTATTGAGAAAAAAGAAGACATTAACATCGAAAAGCATACTAAACTTCTAAATCGGGTGTCTTCTATGTTCACTGGAGACAAAAAAACACATATTAAGGAGAAAGATTATTGCTACTTCTAATTTTGGAATATCCTCAACTATTTATTTGATAGACAATAATAAATAAATTACAAATATAGAGTGCAATTCATATACGAGGGCTGCCTTTTATATTTCGGGATTAGAGAACAAAAACAAATATTAATCATCGAAAATCGCTTTATTGTTTGTGCATGAAGATGTATACACTTTTGCATGCGTTTGAACCAATTGTCGAAGCACTTTTTCCACTCTGATTGAGGTATCTCCAAAACATGCATTCTAAACGCAGCAACCGCTTCTTCAGGTATCGAAAATCGTTGACCTCTCAGTTTGTTTTTTACGTACAGGAATAAAAAGAAGTCATTTGGTGACAAGTCAGGACTACACGGCGGATGACTCATCAAATCGACGTTTTGAGTGGTCAAAAATGCAGTTGTTTGAGTCGATGTGTGATAGCTCGCATTGTCTTGGTGAAGAGTGATCCGTCTTCGGCGGTTTGTTTTCCTCATTTCTTGGAAGGCAACTGGCAAACAAATGGTTGTGTACCACTCAGAACTGACTGTTCTGCGTGGTTCTAGTGGTACGGTTGCGACATGTATAGTTTTCCGAAAAAACTGGCGATCATTTGCTTGGAAGTGCTACGTGCGCGAACAACTTTTGTTGGATTCGGCTCATCTGAAAACACCCATACAGTCGACTGCTGTTTACTTTCGGGCTCATGCGCGTAAATCCACGATTCATCACCTGTCACTATGTCATAAACGTGTTTTGAAGCACCGCGATCGTATTTTTTGAGCTTTTCTTTCGACCAATCGACACGAGCCATTTCTTGAACGATTGACAAATTGTGTGGGATCCAACGCGAACAAATTTTTTTGACATTGAAATTTTTATGCAATATTGAATGTATGCTAGCCCCACTAAAGTGTAAGGTTGACTCAATCTCACGATAGGTCACATGACGATCTTGCAATATCAGTTCGCACACAGCATCAATGGTTTCCGGAACAACAACTATTTTTGGACGACCTTCACACGAAATTCATCTTCGAGTGAACTACGACCTCGATTGAATTCACCACACAATCGACAAACAGTGGTCCTTGAGTTTCATCGTCAAAAATTAAATTAAGTTCATCTATGCACTCTTGCTGACTTAATCCACGTTGAAAGTTGTAAGAAATAATCGCACCAAAATGTTCACAATTTAATTCCATTTTTGGTCGAGATGAATCCTTTAAATTACTGTAAACAACACATAGCGTTCATATGTCAAAACGTTCTGAGTGCGTATAACCTCAAAAATGTCAAACTTTACGATAGAGCTGTCAGTTGTCAGATTGCAACACTAGGGTTGTCCAATCCAGAAATATAAAACACAGCTCTCGTACCTTATGAAAGAATTCTACAAACTTAAACTCATTTCGGAGTATATCAGAATAATAAAAATTCAAATTGATGATTGTCTTACTCTTCACTTCATTTTTAAGTTTGCTTAAAAACACTAAACACGTGGTTTAATTTGGACTTGGTCAAATCAAAATAAATAAATAATAAAAAATTTAACCAAGTGTTTAGTGTTTTTAAGCAATCTTAATGATTTTTCTATTGGAAAAATATTTTGAGCAGTTTCTTTCAACCAAGAGGAACCTTCAGGCAGTGTTAACCGGTATAAGCAAACTATTGAAACTTTACAAAGAACTAACACCAAAGCAACATATTACCGTTGTGGACTTGTGGCTACCTAAACGATCACCAACAAGGGTTAGTGAACAAAACAATCTCATCAACCATGGAATCTTCGATCAGTCAGCTTTAAAAGGCAAATGCTGACTAACTATCCACTAGGTCAGTACAAACATCATCCAACACAGAATAGATACTGGAAAGACTCAAACCATTAGAATACCACCTAGGTGACTTCGATTGAAGCAACTACAGACAGCTCTAGAACAGCTAAAGTAAATTTGACTAAACGTTGTAAATTGGAAGTATTAGTTTAGAGATGAAAATGGTGGTGAAAATAGAGATTTATTTTCGGTGCTAAAAATTGTTTTAAAACCCACGAACTTATTAACACTATTTCCTTTTTATTGTTTAATTCGGAAATTATCCCATATTTGAGGGGAAGAAATTCTGCATACATTCGCAAAGAATGCTCTACTTGTACTTTTTTTGAGTTTTGAGTTGTATTTGTTGCTCCTATTTTTGATATCAGATAGTTTAGAATATTTCTTGTTTTGACTATTGTTTTAACTATAAATATGTCACGTACTCTCTTCTGTCCCTATCGCAAACTCTTGTACTTACCAATACTGTTTTAAAACCTGCACCGATTTTCCTAAAAATTTTTATTTCAATAGTACTTAACCTCTGCTTCAGAGTTGACCCTGTGCCGAGGGTTGCTTTTTTCCCGGGGGGAAGCTACCCCTTCTCAGGGGTGAAAAATATTATATGAAAAAAGCCGGGAATGAATAAACTAACTAATTTTTACTAACTTTTGTTCCATACTATTTTTCGTAAATAAGTTTAATAATGTCCATTTTAAGAAAAATAAATTGGATCAAAAATGTAGCTTATAAAATTTCAACAAAATATTGGGTTTGCGGTTTCTGTAAAACCAGTACAAACGGAATTTTAGCATGCTGAAATTTTGTTTTTATTTATCAAAACAAAAATTAAAAAGTTTTTCGGAAAAAGTTTATAAATACATTTTTAAAGTTCATAAAAAATCCTTCAATTAAGGTGTTTTTATGCAAATTACCCCCTAAATACATTGTTTTTTCTGTTCACGATAAACCTTTCAATTTTTGTTTTGACGAATAAAAACAAAACTTTAACAAAATATAAACCCAGCATTTTGTTTTTTTATAGTCTAAATTTTTGATTTAAATGATTTTTTTTCTTAAAATGCATAGTTATTTACAAAAAACCGTATGATAAAATGTTTTTTTTAGTTAAAAAGTCGATATTTTCACTTGCTATTAACTCGAAAAGATTGATATTCTGAAAAAGTATATAGAACAAAAGTTGCTTAAAATTAGTTAATTTATTCAATCCCGCACTTTTTCCATATAATATTTTCACCCCCCAGAAAAAAAGCAACCCTCGGTACAGGGTCAATTTTGAATCAAAGGGCAAGTAGAAATTAAACCCAAATTTTTAGGAAAATCGGTTCTGCTTGGAGAAATTACCCAAAATTACCGTTTTTAGGGTTCTTTATATACAATATACGGATAATATCACTCCGGATTTCTGCCCCTGTCACATCACAGCAATTTTCTCCTTAACTACTGGACGGAAGAGGTGGAAATTTGGTATCAATGTATAGTTTGGTGACCCGATCAGGAGTACATATCGTAAAAAAAGGAATTTAGATTTTAGGGGTACTTCTGGGGGGAAAAACTAAAAAAATTACGTGATCTCCGAACCTACTGAGCCTAAAATTTTGAAAAAAAAGGAAATATAGAACGTTGCCCGAACTTTACAGGAAAAATAGGAACAAATTGTACAATTAAATGGAAAATAAAAATTTAATTTTCAAATGCATCATGTAATATATCAGACAAAAGGCTCATTATGTGAATTATAAATATATCATATTTTTAAATCATTTGTTTAAAAGATATTAAGAAAAATATTAAACATCGACTTAATTCCCACTTTAGAAACTACACTATTTAAATTTTGGAAAATATATTTTACTTTTATTTTTAAATAATTTGAATAACAGATTTAATAATTTATAATTCAAAACTTGACCTATTTTGCCCTGTATCTTCCAATCTACAGAGCCTCAAAACTCAGACAGTAGATTATAAAAGACTTCTCTGAAAGTTTATTAGTTAATTTTTGTGGGCCAAATTAGAAAATTACATACATATGTATTCTGATAAAAATCAAGCGAATCCTGAAGCAGATTAAATAAAAAGTCTATGTGTGGAAAATGAAAGTGTATATATTTTATAAATTTAAAACGCTTCCTTTAAAAGATATTAAGGTAAATATAACAAAATGCACTCATTCCCTGCTTGTCTGAAACTGGAATATTAGAATCTTGAAGGTGGGACGGAACCCTAAGTATGCGAGTCCAACTCGCACTTGACCAAATTATGTTTTCCTTCATTGACTGGACTACTAGCTGGAGGGCTGCTAAACATGCACGCTACAATATAATATGTACTCTTCCCTACCCGATATTTTGATGTCATTTAGTATTCTAACATATCCACTTTCCAAAAATCACTATAAAGGCAGAAAACCAACATTAACAACGAACTCAATAATGCACCAGTTTAATCATGCACCTAGTACCTAAACTTTTATAACAGCATAGCCTAGTTGTTACATTCCCAAAATTTCGAAAAAAATATGTCAATTTTTCAGTAGAGATACCCCAGCCCCACACATTCCTTTGTCAGCATTTTAGATGCACCGGAAATCATTCATGCCATGCAGTGTCACTCACGGGATCACTCTGTTCGGAATTTTCCAATCACGGATTCGATTTCCATCCTAAAAAATCCAAACGGAAAAGAGCCAGACGGAAACAACATACGTTCGGATCTCATGAATATAATAATAATGATTCGCGCCGGCTTTTGACGTTTAATCGCGATATTTATATGGCCGATAGTTTTTCCACGGTCGTTCGTGATTGGAAAATTCGAGTTGTATGTCTCTGTGTGTACTACTGTCGTTGTTTATTCAGCAGTCCGTCCACTTATCGTCCGTGGTGTGGAAAACAAGGTTTTTCAATTAATTCTATCTGCGGTTGGATCAGCACTTCTCCGAGTTTATTTTTAAATTAAAAAAATAAAATTTAACTATAGGGAACGATGAAATGTTGATTGGCAGTAGTTGAATAAAAATTGAAAACACTATTTCGTTCGATTTGTACAATGCATGGGGAAGAGTTTTCTTCTATATTTTTAACTATTTAAACAAAAACCAATGCATTTATAATTAACTATTATTTTTAGTATTTTGTTTTTACGGAATTTTGAGAATTAACGTCATTAATGAAAATTGTATGCTTAATCTGTGTCTGACCAAATTTAATAATAATTACAATAACTGTACGCAACCCACGAAACACTAACAGCCCTTATAAATGACGTAATTACCCACCCACACAAGATGCCTAATTTCCTTACGCATGGTGCTACATACCTCTTACCAAAAGACAACCTATGTGCACAGGACCCAGCAAAGTACCGACCAATCACTTGCCTTCCAACCTTATACAAACTCATAACATCGTGTATTAATCATCGCATTTTCAAACATTGTGAGCTGAACAACATAATTACTCAACAACAAAAGGGATGCGCGAAAAATTCGATAGGCTGCAAAGAACAACTCATAATTGATTTCGTTGTCTGTAATAAAGCCCACGCCCCATGTCATATGTGGACTACAAAAAGGCATTTGATTCAGTTCCACATGATTGGCTCATTTAGACACTGAAACTCTATAAAGTGAATAATTGTATTATTAACTTTTTAGAATATGCAATGTCCACCTGGCAAACCAAAATCTCACTGAATGAAGCCAACTGTTCAATACAAACTGACCCCATTCCAATTAGAAGGGGTATATTCCAGGGAGACTCTCTTAGCCCGCTGTGGTTCTGCCTTGCCATGAACCCTCTCTCAAACAAACTCAACTCATTTTGGGTACAGTCTCAAACACAACAACGTACAAGCTTTAAATATAAACCATTTGTTATACATGGACGACTTAAAGTTGATGGCAGCTACGAAACAACAGCTGCATGAAATGCTTAAAATAGTAGAAGGGTTTTCTAGTGACATCCATATGAAATTTGGCCTAGACAAATGCCGAATTATTAATATAGTTAAAGGCAAAATACAGCAGGGGCACTTCGAAATGGGAGATGGCACCTCAATTGAATCTATAGGCTAAGGTAATACTTATAAATACCTTGGAATAAAGCAGGCTCAACGTATTGATCACTAGACTATGAAAAAGGACCTAACAGCAGAGTTTTATAAAAGGGTAAGACGACTGTTGAAAACCAAATTAAACAGTAAAAATCTGTTTCGGGTTATTAACACATATGATTGTTCAGTGCTCAGTTACTCTTTCGGTATAGTTAATTGGTGCAAGACTGACATTGAATAATTACAACGAAAAGTTCGAGTTTTACTAACAAAAGCTCAAAATCACCATCCAAAGAGCTCTGTCGAACGTACAACTTTGCCACGGTATGAAGGAGGAAGAGGACTGACAGATCTAAGCAAACTATTAGATCAACAAATTTCTATTTTGCGTAGTCATTTCCAGAAACGCGTAGAATTTTCTAATCTACACAGATCCATGTGCCAGGTTGATGGCTCAACACCCTGCGATTGACACAACAACATGTCCAATTACACCATCCGACCACAGATCAGAAACTGCTGAAATGTAAAGAGAAGTCCCTTCATGGAAGACATATAAATGATGTCAACCAAGATTAGGTCGACAGTGCAGCGTCGAACTACTGGTTGATCTCTGGCCATATGTTTTCTGAACCGGAAGGCTTTATATTGGGAATCCAAGATCAAGTAATTCCAACTCAGAATTACCTAAAGTTCATCGTTAAAGACCCTTCAATCAACAACGACAGATGTAGATACGGTTGCCAAACATCTGAATCTATCCAGCATATCCCAGGAGGTTGTCAAGCGTCAACTGCAACTGAATACAAAGAACGACACGATGCTATGGCAAAAATACTGCACCAGGAACTAGCACTGAAACTTGAACTATCACAATCGGTAAGAATACCCTACTATATATACAAACCAGAATCTGTTTTAGAAAATAACAATCTCAAGCTGTACTGGGACCGCACGATACTGACCGATCGGATTGTTGCTCACAATAGACCAGATATAGTTTTAGTAGGTAATGTCTCTAGAAAAACAACCTTAATTGATATAGCAATATAAATATTAAGCAGGCTGAAAAAATAACCAAATACAGGGACTTGGAATTTCAAATAACGACACAGTGGGACATGAATAACTCATCACAAACTGTACCAATTGTTTTACCAACAACAGGAGTAGTCACAAAACTTCTACTAAATAATTTAAAACAACTCGGTCTGGACGAACATCTTTATCAACTAATGCAAAAAGCTGTCCTTTTAGGAACAGCCCGGACGGTAAGAAAATTCATAGAATACTGCCACCACTCCAAACACGGGCCTGATAACCTGGCAAGGGCTCCTACAGAGCTAAACCCTTTTGATCTCTAGAATATTTGGGGTTTGGTGAATTTCCCCCTAAAGGATAAATCTTCTTCTATTCTTCAGATACCTGTATACTCACATTTCTCAAAAATAAAAAGCTCACTCCCCTTCTTCTTCGGCCGTTTCTAAGCGTTAAATATAAAGTTCTTTTATATTTCTTCATGATGTTCGCTATGCATAAAACACTTTATTCTATTGCTTGCTCGGTCATGTTTTCCGGGGCCAGCTCTGAGATTATAAATAAATTTAAAGGTTGAACTATCATTTTACATTCTGTATACATAAAATACACAATTTAAATAAGTAACTTTCCTGAAATTAATACATTTTGAAATTAATACCCCCGTCTGATTATTAAAAAGAAAAACTTTGCTTCCTATAAGTTCAGCCATCTAGCATCAAATTAAATATGAATTGCGTTTCCAGAAAATATTATGAAACATAATATTGTTCAACCATTTTTGTTTGATATTAATTGCATTAACATATGAGATAAACATTTTATAAATAAAGGTACTTTGTTGCAATTAATGTGGAAAAGGAAAAAAATGAAATAATAATTTCACTTTTAATGAGGTTTCCTATACCAGACGAAAAAAAAAACAAACAAAAAATATGGATATTATATACATACAAAAAAAAACTGTAGAAAGCAGATTAAACTGAATAATATATACAAAATCAAACAGTAATAGCTCTGTTGAAAAAAATTTGGTTAATCTGAGTTCCATTTTGGTTATTTAACAAAAACGTGAAACTAATAAATTAGTTTTGATTTTATAGACCTATTGGGTCATTCTGGTTAGTTATTTATTTAAATATCATTTTTTACACATCTAAACAACTTGCAGCCATCAACATAGCTATATACTTTTCCATTAAAAAAATTGGAGGAAAGTTATCATCTTATCGGTCTCAAAAAGTGCTCTATAGAAGATAGCCCAACCCAAATTCTACACGAAGGTGGAGAGCCTAACAAAGGCAATAAAAAAATACCCGAAAAACATATTATTGGCATGGATTCCAGGGCATGCAGGTATTCCAGGAAATCAAACAGCAGACAGCTTAGGGGCTGTAGGAAGAAACCTCAACATCCCGATAGTAATTAATATCCCAAAAGAAAATTATCTCCATTAATAAAAAAGCTCATAAGAAAAACATGGGAAGGAGAATGATCAAGAAAAAAGGTGCGTTCTATTATAATATTAACAATGAACTTCCAAAGAAACCAAAATTTGTAATGCTGGAATACAAAAACAATCAACAAAATGAAAAAAAGGTCTTTTGTGCTTGCGCATACGCTATGTTCAAAAAACGATAACTCCTAAAGTAATAAACATACAGTTGTGAATTTAATTTTGTATTGTAGCTTAACTCAGAAACTTTCCATTTAGTGAAAAAAAATTAAAGAATATCGGGACTACTTTTGCATTGATTTGCAATAGTTTGTTGATTTTCATAATTTGTTGACCCTTTTTTTTGCATTTCATCTTTTTTTCAAAAGTTAAGAAAACGTTAACACTTTGTTTTGAAATCTTGTTGATAGACAGTTTTATTGTACATCGGATAAGCCTATTTTTATCTCAGTAAGACCAAAACTTTAAGAGATATGAACGTTTTTGTTTATACGTAGAGAATAGGTCATCAAAAAAACAAAATGGCTGCCATATGGCGGGGTGGGGTATTGAGCCCTAGTATATAGTGTAATTGTGTATTAAAATAGTTGCTTTACATGTATTTAGATTATCGCTAGTTCATAACCGGACACACTGTATATTTTATTAAATGTTTTATTTTAAAACAAGTATCTCCAAACCTTGTTACTTAGATACATGCAAAATAAATTAAGCTGAACTTATTTGTATCAATTATAGCAAATATGTCATCCACATACATTAGACATATTTTACGGGAAATTAAGATTCGGTTCCTCCTTCAACCCAACAAAATACTTTCTGAAATAATTTCAATGCATATTTGAGAAGAATTAAAAATACCCACTTGAAGGGTTGATCAGTGTATGAGTGAAAGTTACTGTCAACTACTTAGTTTGGCAAACCTCCTCTATCGAGCAATGCTCATTAAAACACATACACGTGAGTAGCAAGCAAAACACAATGTCATCCCTTGAGAAAAGTGTCGGGTCACAACAAAAAAGAGAGAGAAAGGGAGAGTGGCTGAAGCACCCACTTTTCTGCTCAATTACAGCCAAATTACGTTATCATTAGCAGCGCTTCTCGTGTGCTCTTTGTTGGGGCTCTAAAAACAATACGACCGAGGAGCCGTGTTGGCTCTACGGCTTGAAATCAGTTGGGGCTGTTGGGGGTTTGCAAGCAGGTGCTCGTATTTCTGCGTTAAAATGCGGCTGATTTCTCTTATAGAACGGGCAAGTTAATGCTAATGATTGAGATGGGGAAAGTGAGAACTTCCTCAAGTTATTAATAAAAGTGATGACAGTATGATTTATAGACTATCTCTTTTTTTATAGATTGTTGCCTATTACGTTACTTTAGTCTCCAGTTTAAAAATAAATGCAAAATATATTTTAAAAGCTTTTTAGTTCAATAAATGAAAAGTAAGCAATAACATTCTGCATGTGAAGAAATCGCAAATAGTAAAATCAGGAGTACCACAAGGGTCAATTTTAGGCCCCTTACTGTTTCTTATATACACGGCCGACACAGATAAGTCTCAGTTTTGATTATAGTGACTATATAAATGCGTGCAAATTAATTAACTCTGATCTATTAGCGATACAAAACTATTGTTTTAGTCACAATCTTAAGATCAACCCACAAAAGTCAAAATGTTTGTTGTTCACGTCAAATAATTACTATAGTTATCTCAAAGAAAACATTACGATAAAAATCGGAAATGAATTAATTTCTATTGTAGACGAAGCAAAAATTTTAGGTATCACGTTTGATCGTTACTTAAGATTTACGACGCATGTTAACCAGTCATTTAAAAAGTCATTCGTTGTTTTAAAACTACTCTTTACAAATAAGTCAATTTTAAACTTCAAAAAGAGGAAAAAATTGTGTGAAACATTTGTTTTGCCAATCTTCTATTACTGTTATACAGTGTACTATCCGTACCTAACTGAGTTTACAAAGAAAATAATTCAAAAAGTACAAAATACCTGTTGTAGACTTGTTTGCGCACTTCGCAAATTTGACCATAATCAAAAAACTAATAGAGATAAACTGGTTAACAGTGAAAAAGACTTCGCAGTACCATTTTTGTAAATTTGTCCATCGTATTATTCACACGAGTACCGGATTATCTTTGGAAAAAAATAGTTTATGCTAATCAACTTCACAATAGACCTACAAGATTCAGCAACCTTTTATATGTCCCTAGACATTCATCAGCCATGTTTCAGCGGTCTTTCTCATTTAACGCATGTTAAAATGTATAACAAAATTATTCTGGAAAATTTAGATGATACAACTTTACTTGGTTTTCAAAAGAATATTAAAAACCTCTTGTTTAACGACACTTTTGAGTTTAAATTGTCTTAATGTAGTTTGTCAATGTCAATACTTTCCTCCATATTGTCCAATTGCCACAATTACCTACTTTGGTAATAAATATTTTGTGAAGAAACTTGTTTTGTTTAGGGTTGAGTCGAAGATTAGCCGTAGGCTAAACTCCGCCTTTTGTTTTGCTATGTATGTGTATACTGTATAGATTTATGTATGGGCATGCTGTACAGATATATGTATTACATAGACGAAACAATAAAGACGCTTTATTATTATTATTAATTTTAACATGAAAGTCACAGGAGATTTCATCCGTCTTCACTGATCTATGGTGCAGGCTAATCAAAAGTTGATCAATTTGGACATTAAAAGATGCTATTAAAGAATTTTATGCAGTTTCCTATCACGGATCATCATTTTTACATAGTTGACAAGGCTGAGTAACATTCAAAGTCCAGATAGCAATGCGGGCGGTAGCATAGCTACTGGCAATGCTAACCTTGCCGGTAGGGCCACCCTTTCCAATAGGCTACCTATTACCAATGGATGAAGCTGAAAAGGACCTACACCAGCAGCTTCTGACACAAATTGGCGTGGGGTTTTAAACGCCGATATCACTCGAATCTAACCTAACCCTGGGTGTTAAGGAAAACCGGCCTGGCTCAAAGATTGTGGAGGAGGCCAAAGATCGACCTAAAGGTGTTTCCTTGAGTGAAACGTAGGTACATTAAAATTAATTTGATTTAACAATTCCGAACAGTCTAATATATTATTTACTAATTTAAACAAGAATACAACAGATGCACAATTTCCCCTTAATTGCAAAGAAGGCAGTTGAAAACGTTTACATAACTTATCATTAGGTATATGCCTTTCTGGATATAATCCATCACTTTTGAGGACCAAATATTTCAGGAATTTTCTTTGGACCTTTTCGACAGGTTTATGGTGAATATCATAATATGGATGCCAAATTATACTTGCATATTCAACTTTAGAACGAACATACCCAAAAGATAATTTTTCGCATTTAGATTTAAATTATTTCTATTACAACAGATTTCTATAGATACTAATTGGCTCTGAATATTATGACAATCATTTACACCTTCTATTGTAGAAAAGATCTTGAAGTCATCAGCGAAGCATAACTTTTCTGTCGATATTGTATTACATAGATCGTTAATAAACAAAAGAAATAGCCGAGGTCCTAAATTCGACCCTTGAGGAACTCCTGATTTAGCTAAGTATCAGTCCGATTTGAAGCCATTCTAAGTCAGGTAAATGTATCTGTCTGATAAGTAAGTGCTTCGATAGAAAATCCAAAACCTGATAGCTTGTTTAACAAAATTCTATGATCAATTCTGTCAAATACCTTACTGAAATCTGTATAGATCACGTCGACTTGTGTGTTGGTGTCCAGTGCTTCTGAGATATATTAGTCGGTTAATAAAAATAAACTCCTAAATGCAAATATCCATTTCTCATTGTTGTTAAATTTTTAAAAACTGTTACCCTCTTTCATTTTAGAAAAACATAATTTTCAAAGTGTTATATTAATTTAAAACAAGACTGCAACATTTTATTATTTCCATTGTTTATATTACACCAAAGCTACTCCGAATTCATTATTTAATTAAAGACTGATCCAAAAAAATTAGACTTCCTACACGTGAAAAAGCTCATGCGAAATATTTACCTTTCGGTCTACAATATGTTATTTTCCGTCCGTTAAATACCAAATTAGGTGTAATGGAAGTGGTGGATAAAACCGTCGAGGATTTTTATATTTAAAGAGAGATTTCCCGAACAAAATGAACCAGACTGAGAGTTTTTTTTTTTTGGTCCACCAGCAAGGCATTTATCAAAAGTGACAGTTCCAAAGGCTAAACGGAGAGAAGTTATTGGTAAAAGACTTGTTGATAGGTTGAAAACTGTTCTTCAATACTTATTCTGACTTTGATTTGTTTTAAAAGTTACTAGGAGAAACTTGAACAAGTGGAATCTAGAAATGTCAGGAAATGTCTACTGATTTCTACAAGAAATAAACAATGTATGTTATCCTAGGGGGTTCACGCAAGTTTGCAAAATATTTGATAATGAAATTGTAAACATAGTCTTATACATTAAACCGACTACAACATTACTATACCGGGAGGCCAAGAAAAAAATCAGTAAAGTAGTCTAACACAAATTTTTCACTTTGTTTTCTGTCACTGACTGGGATAGGTATGTATAAACTTAAGTATTGTCTGGACATAGATCATAGACGCATAATATGTTAATGTAAATCAGACAACATAGAAGGAAATATGTAGACTTATTTAAAGAGTTATTTATCGTGAATTTGGGATACAAATGAGCAGTATAGGCATTAATAAGTATTGATGTCTAAGAGTAATCCTTTCACTGCTCCATAGGGATTGTGAATAGATAAATGAAAATTAAGTTGTTCCATCAAAAGTAATTGATTGTAAAGGATGATATCTGTTGCTTTTTCCCTGTGACTCTTAATATTTGCAACGAACTGTTGAATTGATACATTAAATACTTCTACTTTGCAGGCTAGGTAAATACAGGTTACTATGATTTCTTTTGGATGATAATTCATGACAGAATTATTTATGTAGAAACGTTTGAAATAGTGAAATGCAGTTCCTACAACATATCTAGGTATTGATGGTTGAAACCTTACAAAAATCCCTCAAGTGAAGTTCATACCTCTTTACCATTACTCTTTCTTCTTCAGCTATCAGGAAATAATCATGTTTAATATTATCATTAATATGACGACCGTAATTGTATGCCGTTATATATGCAGCTTCCCAAATTCAAGAAAATTTAGATTTCGTTTGTGACAGAAACCTTATTTGGAGAAGATTATAGAGCCAAATTAGAAGATTTAATTGATGCTCTCAGAGCAATAGGGTCGATGGTTAAAATGGTGGATTATATAAGTAATCAGTTGATAGGAAATACTAAAAATTAAACAAATTCCAATATTATATGGTATAATCTTTCATAACACAAAATGTTTATATTAGTTGACCAATACACACAAGCATATACTATACAATATAAAAAATTAGAATGTTTTGATACTAACAATTTGCATGCCTGTGGAAATTATATAAATGGCATCAGCAGCATATCAACCTGAAAAATTAATTAGTTCTCTCGACTATCACATAAATAAACAAAAAAATACCTATAAGAAAGATCAGAAGAAAGATCAGAGAAAAGAGAAAAGAGAGAAGAGAGAAGAGAGAAGAGAGAAGAGAGAAGAGAGAAGAGAGAAGAGAGAAGAGAGAAGAGAGAAGAGAGAAGAGAGAAGAGAGAAGAGAAAAGAGAAAAGAGAGAGAGAGAGAGAGGAGAGAGAAGAGAGAAGAGAGAAGAGAGAAGAGAGAAGAGAGAAGAGAGAAGAGAGAAGAGAGAAGAGAGAAGAGAGAAGAGAGAAGAGAGAAGAGAGAAGAGAGAAGAGAGAAGAGAGAAGAGAGAGAGAGAGAAGAGAGAAGAGAGAAGAGAGAAGAGAGAGAAGAGAGAAGAGAGAAGAGAGAAGAGAGAAGAGAGAAGAGAGAAGAGAAGAGAGAGAAGAGAGAAGAGAGAAGAGAGAAGAGAGAAGAGAGAAGAGAGAAGAGAGAAGAGAGAAGAGAGAAGAGAGAGAGAGAGAGAGAGAAGAGAGAGAGAGAGAAGAGAGAAGAGAGAAGAGAGAAGAGAGAAGAGAGAAGAGAGAGAGAGAAGAGAGAAGAGAGAAGAGAGAAGAGAGAAGAGAGAAGAGAGAAGAGAGAAGAGAGAAGAGAGAAGAGAGAAGAGAGAAGAGAGAAGAGAGAAGAGAGAGAGAGAGAGAGAGAGAGAGAGAAGAGAGAAGAGAGAAGAGAGAAGAGAGAAGAGAGAAGAGAGAAGAAGAGAAGAGAGAAGAGAGAAGAGAGAAGAGAGAAGAGAGAAGAGAGAAGAGAAACAAGAGAAACAAGAGAAACAAGAGTAGAGAGAAAAGAGAACAGAGAACAGGGAAGACGGAAGAGAGAAAAGAGGTTGCAATATAATAGAAAGAGGTCCAAATAATTAAACGAATAAAAAGTTAAATACTATGTGGAAAATATATAAAAAAAAATTAGAGAGAGGGGGAAAAAGGAGAAAGGGAGAGAGAGAAAGAGAGAGAGAGAGAGAGAACGAAAGAGAGAGAGAGAACGAAAGAGAGAGAGAGAGAGATAACAATACGCTGAAATAGTCAATAGAATTACAGGCGGTTTCTAAAAACGGTTTTTATTTTAAAACAGTCGAAGTCGATTCTTTTTTAGATATAAATTATTATTAAAGTAATTTTATTGCATTGAAAATAAATACATGAACAAGTAATTCTTTATCTCCTCTGGGAATTTTGTACCCAAAATATAAATCATTTTATGTTCATTTATGTTCACATTAAACACAAGCAGTGAGTTTTCTCTGACTATGACGAAACAATAAGAACAGACACACAATCGAGAAAGTATAGCTTCGAATGGGAAGGAGGAAATGAATGGTAAGAGAAAAGCAACGAGCTTCGGTCCAGATTGTAGCATCCTGTGAGCCAAGAACGGGGGCAAATTAAAATATAATCAAATTAACTTTTAGCAGTTTTAGCGGACTAATTTGCACAACCGGCACGGCACCGTAACAGCCAACCCCACTTGTAATTTTATTTATCTTTGTAGCAACGTGTGAACCCGAGGTGCAAATCTGGCTATAATTTCCCTTAAGAACGCTTTAAACGTGAAATTATGCTCTCGATGGGGTGTGGGCGATGATGGAGATTCCCGACATCTTTTTATCGTTGAGAATGAGATTGCTTGAAAGGGTTAAAAGACAGTTCTTTTAGGATCATCAACTAAGAAATGTTATGTAAAAACTCAGTTTTGCACCCTAACACCAAACCTTTATTTTCAACACTCAACACACGTTTCAACAACTCTATGTTGTCATCTTCAGGAGTAAACCCAAACCTTGTTTATATTGGGCGTAAATGAAATCTGAACCGAGTTTAGCTACCATCGAATTTTTCCTTTCCTTAGTTACTTTTCTGTTAATATCTAGGTAGGTATTGAAGTAAACAATATCACACCCGATATTTTTGTATTCGCAATAAAATGTTTCATCAAATACTAAAATACTATACAGGGTGTTTCATTGTAAATCGACATTACTTCCGGTAGAACAGGAAGTTCAAAATTGTAAAAAAAATTTGGAAACAAATAGGCAATCTACTGCAGTATCCACCTTCCAAATTTCATTTTGATATCTCTAATAATTACAGAGATATTTGCTTGGTTCCACACATTTGCCCATCACTGTATATTGTTTCCTGTTAGGGCGCTTCCCACAATTGAATGTCGTCTCGAACACTTTCTTTACGCATTTGATACATTTCGTTAAATTTGAGATGGAAAAACCTCTATGTGCTAGTTTCCCCGAAAATCCTAGATGTCGGTCTTTACATCTCGCGTCTTCAAACATTGAAGTTGTATTATGCATTTTCCCACAGCATGATCAACAATGTTATCATTGCCTAAACTTACATAACAATTGTTTAAATTTAGAGCTTTGAAATATCAATTCTGTATGTTGAATGAAAAATTCCTAAACTTAAACATTATTACTAGGAACAAGAGCATACTGTCCCACGTAGATCTAAAACAGTCAGTAGCAAACGCTCTTTTATAATTATAATAAGTGTAAACAACAGTCTCCCAAATGAACTTAACACGTTAAGCATTGTAAGTGCAACAAAAAAACAAGTTAAAAAAGAGGCAACTCACAAAAAAGTTACCATTGTTATAGAAACTTCGTGTGAAAATTATGTTTTATTTATTTATGTGTTTGGAAAGGTTTTCCAAGAATACCATCCTAAATGACCAATTAAATTGTAATAGAAGTATTTTGTTGGACTTATTAATACCGTAGTGTCTACTTAACGATCATTTAATCCGATAATTTCTTTAATTTATTCATATGAACCCCTGAATAAGTTTACCTTTGTAATGACACAAAGTCTGTGTCCAAACTATAGTCACATTTATACGTATCTATTCAAAAGAGTGACAGAAAACAAAGTTTTTTGTGTTTTTTTTTTATTATTTACATTTTGCATATATTATATTATACCCAACCTTCAATTAGTAAGAGAATTTTTAAAGCGAGAATGTTGAACACAATTTGTTTTTACCAACAAAAACCAGTTCATTTAAAAGGAACATATACACTTTTGATATAGCCGTTATGAAATAATGTCACAACCTCATACTGTTTGTAGTTTTTTAGATACGTTTACATAAAGTTTTTTTTAACCAACTGCCTCGGTTAATAAAAATAAATTTTCAGTTTTAATATCTTACCCACACCCATAGACGTTCCCGATGAAAAGCAGCCGCCTAACAGTTGTGAGCAGGCCAAGGTAGTTTTATTATAGTTTTGAGTATATTGGTTATATAAACATTTGATTGCTGCAGCACCACCCTGTATATATGATTAAAGTGTTAGTCTGCAGCATCTACACAACAATAGAAATTTTGTTTAAAACCATCACAGACATTACGAAACATTTTGATTATGATGAGTTTTATAAATCTTACTTTTTACCTTTGTTTGTTTTTTGATTGACGCATTCTGGATATAAATTTTTCAAACTCGCATATTGTTCACTAATCTCTAGCTCAGCAATTAAATATTTACACAACATAATAGTTCCTTGATTAGCACAACCACTGTAAATTAATTATGCAAAAGCTCCTATTAATAAAGTCGATTTGGTGTATCGATATAATTTGTAAAATTTTAAATAAACATTTCATGTATTGCCAATTTATGCAACTTCAATAATCAAAACAACATTAATTTTTACCACGCAACGTTCCATTAATCACTAAATTTTATCCATTTCAACACATCCTATACGAACATATATATATATACCGAACGATTCAATACGATCTGTTTAATATTTTAAATTGGTTGATTTTGTGTTTATTATTGAGGAACTATAATGATGCATAAACAACTATTTCAAATGGAACGGAATTCAAATCCGGCCACCATTATTGCCTAGAAACGGTCAATTATTGGATATTTTAATTGACGTCAATTTTTTAGGTGGAGCTGTGACAGTTCTTTTGAATTATATATCATCAACGTGAATATTCGTTGATTAGAATTAAAATGACTATTAATGAGAAATATTTCCAGATATTCTGTACTGAAGGTTTTAGAAACTTATGTATAACGCATTTAATATGTATAATGACAGAATAAAGGTCAAATCAATTATTTATTGGGAAAAAAATAAGTTGAAGCGAGGTGTAATGAATGACATCTATGGTTCTTGATCTCAATTTATACCTGCCCTGTGAGCCCTCATTAGTACTTAATCTCTTAGGTACTTTATCTTGTTTATTAGGTTGGGTTAACTGATGGTTAAAAGTGCAATTGCGGTGTTTATGGCTTTTGTCGGTAATTTGGGTAATCGAATTATTTGGGTTTATTGCTGGTTTTGTTGTATTGTTATTTTGATATGAGATTACTACTTTCTTTTGTTTATGGTATCTCCGGTTCCAATTTCAATCGCTTCTCGTATTGTTCTGATTTTGTAGTTTTCAACATTGGCGATTTCTTTACAAGTATTAAACTCTATTTTATGCCCTGTTTCTTGTTCGTGTCTGAATAAAGTAGAGGTGGTCTGTTTGTTCTTTATGTATAGTTTGTGTTCGTCTCGACGGGCGGATATTCGCCTGTTTGTTTGGCCGACGTATAACTTGGAACAGTCTCCACATGAAATGCTGTAAACTCCATGGCTCTCTAATGGCATTTTATCCTTTGGGTTCCCCAGCAATTTTCCGATTGTTGTTTGGGGTTTGTATGTAGTTCGAATTTTGTGTTTACCCGGAAATCTCCCTATTCTGTCCGTTGTACCTCTGATGTATGGTAAACTTACATGGGCTACATAGTCTTGGTCATCATTTTGTTTCTTTTTCTCATCCTGTTGTTTGTTTATTGCTGTTCTGATAGTGTGGTTATTGTAGGCATTTTTCCTGAGGGTGGTTTTTATGAAAGCTAGTTCTTCTTTTCTAGTTTGCTGGTTTGTCAGACGTACCGATCGTGCTATAAGGGTGTTTGCTACTCCTTGGATCCGTGCTAAATGATGGTGTGAATTGCCGTGTAAATTTTATCTATTGGTGTGTGTTGTTTTTCTGAAGACGGTGTGCTGGAAGCTTGGGTTGTTTCTTGTTAGGAGGACATCTAGGACAGGAAGTTGTTGGTTGTGTTCTGTTTCTAGGGTAAATTCTATCTTGTTATGAATGGAATTCATATAGGCAAGAAAATTATTGAGTTCTAATTTCCCGTGAGGCCATATAATGAAGATGTCATCAACGTAGCGAACCCACAGTTTTGGTTTTAATGCTGCATTAGCTATAGCCTTTTCTTCCAGATATACCATAAACAAGTTGGCAACAACTGGTGATAGAGCCGATCCCATATGAGCACCCTGTATTTGTCTATAAAAATGGCCGTCGAAGAAGAAATTTTTTAGGCAGTGTTCGGCTAATTCTATTATGTGGTGAGGTAGGTTTTCGTTCATAACCATACTGTCCAGTGCTTCGTCGAGTGGTATGCTGGGGTAGAGAGATATGACGTCGAGGCTTGCTATTAAGTCGTTTTCTTCTAAGTTTATGTCTTTAATTATTTCTATGAAGTGATTTGAGTTTTTGATGCAAGATTTTGCTGTTTCCACTATTGGTTGCATGAATCGGGCAAAGTATTTCTCTAGTTTTTGCGTTGGTGAGTTTATCGCGCGTACTATCGGTCTGATGGGCACTCCTTCTTTGTGGATTTTTGGTAATCCGTAAAGTTTAGGACATCTACTTGATTTTTCA
The DNA here is from genome assembly GCA_034190945.1 of Octodonta nipae. Taxonomy (NCBI): domain Eukaryota; kingdom Metazoa; phylum Arthropoda; class Insecta; order Coleoptera; family Chrysomelidae; genus Octodonta; species Octodonta nipae. Next base: position 2,860,722 of record CM067219.1, read on the forward strand.
TGTGGGATGATACTTTGTTGAATTCCTGGTTCTATCGGTGATGCCTTGATTTTGTTTTTCGTTGTTTTCTCGAGGTAAGTAGTGGGGTCCCATGAAACCTGTTTGTAGTCTGCCTCTTTCAATATTTCTTCCATCTTTTTCTTGTATTCTTTTGTGTCCATCACAACGGCAGCGTTTCCTTTGTCGGCTGATAATATTGTTAGTTCTTTGTTCTTTTTAAGGTTTGTTATTGTTATGTGTTCGGATTTTATCAAATTGGTCTTCGGTGGTTTGGCGTTTTTTAAGATTTTTGTAACTTCAAAACGAATTTCTTCCGCCTTTTGCCTTTATCAGTTAACCCAACCTAATAAACAAGATAGATTAAGTACTAATGAGGGCTCACAGAGCAGGTATAAATTGAGATCAAGAAACAGAAATTCTTCAGTTATTTAGTATCTTTTGAGAAAGCCAAATATGATTTTGGCGAAACGTCAAGTGATTTTTCAACCTTTGTCTCGGTTGAAATACTTGGAATTTTTGGCGATTTCAACGGCCTCAAGGATGATGTTCAGCTAGAGCAGAGTTTGAAAGCAGGCCCGTTTTCGAACAACGTCTATGCTCACCCAGACGAGTGTTTATAGATCAACCTGTTTCACCGATGTATACTGCCCCAAACGAGCTTGGAACACCTTTAGATTAGAAATTAATTCGAAAAAATGACGCGGTCCAAATCCTGAAAAAGCAGAATCAGCTATGACTCTGGCCGCGAAAAACCCCGTTCTCATTTCGCTGATCTCATTTGAAATTTTTAATGTGAAAGTAAAACATGAGTTCTTCAGGGATCTATTCTTGGGTCAGAGTTTATTATATTACAGATTGGGCAGATTCTCTGGTGACATATAATGAAATTTTGTTAAAGGAGCAAATAAATTACTATCTTAAAATTATATGCACATCTTTATCTTTATCATTATTAAATCTGGATATAACTACAAGTTATTGCTTTATAAACTATGAAATTTAAGGAACAGCTCATATTGATCAGCTAGCTTGACTATAGATTACAATTACAGGGCATAAATATTAACAATAGTACTAGTAAGTTTTGAGAAATTTAAACACAAAGAACAGTTTTCGGGCTGATTTTCCTACCCTATGAATGTACTTTTGTAATCATTTCTGAATCACGTAATATTATCATTTGCAGATGATACTGGAGTTATCTCTATTCAAAAAAAGTGGTGAAGTAGAACTTTGTAAGAACTATTATCTTATACGAATGGGTAAATCGCTCGGTCTCAATAATCTGACTCTAAATGTGGATGATAAAACAGTATTCATTACATTTGGAAACTACTACTAAAGGAATTCAAAAAAAAAGCATACAATACAAGTCTGAAATATAATATACAACGCGTTGTTTCAAGGTGTAACAAATTATGGTAATATAGCAAGGGGTGGAGCCCTAAATCAATGATTGCAGAACAAATTAATGAAAATGTTTAATAAATATTGGCAACTAATGAAAAAATCTTAAGTTTTACACAAATATTTGCTGCTAAATGGATCTTCGATTCGATCATTGTGAACAGCTGATAAGAATATATATAACTTCAAATGGTATAATTAGAAACAAAAGATTTATATAAGGGCTGCCTTTTATATTTCGGGATTGGAGAACAAAAACAAATATTAATCATCGAAAATCGCTTTATTGTTTTTCAAAATATTCCCCATGAAGATCTATACACTATTGCATGCGTTTGAACCAATTGTCGAAGCACTTTTTCCACTCTGATTGAGGTATCTCCAAAACATGTATTCTAAACGCAGCAACCGCTTCGTCAGGTGTCGAAAAACGTTGACCTCTCAGTTTGTTTTTTACATACGGGAATGAAAAGAAGTCATTTGGATGAAAAGAAGTCATTTGGTGACAAGTCAGGACTATACGGCGGATGACTCATCAAATCGATGTTTTGAGTGGTCAAAAATGCAGTTGTTTGAGCCGATGTGTGAGTGCCTCGCATTGTCGTGGTGAAGAGTGATCCTTCGGCGGTTGTTTTTCCTCATTTCTTGGAAGACAACTGGCAAACAAATGGTTGTGTACCACTCAGAATTGACTGTTCTACGTTATTCTAGTGGTACGGTTGCGACATGTCCAGTTTTTCGGAAAAAACAAGCGATCATTTGCTTGGAAGTGCTTCGTGCGCGCACAACTTTTGTTGGATTAGGCTCATCTTGACACATCCATACAGTCGAGTGCTGTTTACTTTCGGGCTCATACGCGTAAATCCACGATTCATCACCTGTGACTATGTCATAAACGTGTTTTGAAGCACCGCGATCGTATTTTTTGAGCTGTTCTTTCGACCAATCGACACGAGCCTTTTTTTGAACGATTGACAAATTGTGTGGGATCCAACGCGAACAATTTTTTTTGACATTCAAATGTTTATGCAATATTGAATGTATGCTGGTCCCACTAATCTGTAAGGTTGACTCAATCTCACGATAGGTCACATGACGATCTTGCAATATCAGTTCGTGCACAGTATCAATGGTATCCGGAACAACAACTGTTTTTCGACGACATTCACGAAATTCGTCTTGAACTACGACCTCGATTTAATTCACTATACCATCTATAAACAGTGTTCCTTGATGGAGTTTGAGTTTCATAGCCAAAAATTAAATTAAAAATTCATCCATCCACTCTTGCTGACTTAATCCACGTCGAAAGTTGTAAAAAATAATCGCACGAAAATGTTCACGATTTAATTCCATTTTTTGTCCGAGATGAATCTTTTAAGTTACTATAAACAACACATAGTGCTCGTATGTCAAAACGTTCTGAGTACGTATAACCTCAAAAATGTCAAACTTTACCATAGAGCTGTCAGTTGTCAGATTGCAACACTAGGATTGTCCAATCCCGAAATATAAAAGGCAGCCCTCGTATATATAATAGAATCTAAATTGTATTAACTTATAGTAATGTAATATATTATTATTACCTGTGTATGTTATTTCGTTGAACATTAATAATGTTTTCGTACTTAAAATACCACTTCAAAACTGACTTCCTTTCATCGAATGTAAGCCTTGCGCCAGTCATGTTTACTCGAGTAACTAGGTACAGTCAACAACAAAACACTTACTATCTACCGACTGTCATCTGACAAAACAACCAAAAATGAGACAACTCCGTCAATTAATTGGCAAGTTATAAGTTTAAACAGTGGATACATTTTTTGGACCCCTGTGTATTAACAAGAAACAATTTCTTTTCATGATATTCACCTCAAATATTCTTATCGATTGCAAATAACTATTTATCTCTTACGGAAATATATTTTATAATAAATCTTCAACCATGTAAAACCTTTTGACACTTGTGCAATTTCCCATCCTGCCGAACACCTGTGTTACCCCTACAAAACAAAAAAAAATCAAAACTTTCCGTATAACAACAAAAGTTCGTCAAAAAATATTTGCAAGGGCTATTTGTCTACAACACCCTGGAGTAATGTGCGCATTTAAATTTCCATCTTTCCAAGTTTGATGTTCACGTTTTTCTCACGATAAGATTCCTCTCCAATATACAAGAATATCCTTTTTCCAAGTCCTCCACGACCACCGCCCCCCACCACCTCCTCCTCAACGTCCCGCCCTCCTTTTTCTCGAACGAGGTAAGCAGGAGGTACGTGTCTGAGAAATTCTCGACGATATATTTTAAAAGTTTGTCAGTTTTAAATCATCGTGAGAAGTCAAAAGGTGGGCAAGCGAAATTAAATTTCAGCTGCAAACTTTATCAGTACGGATGAGTTAAAGCAGAAGGTGTGTATCTGTTTTAATTTTGTTTATTTGTGTCTTTTGTGAAGCCTTTTATTAAAGTGTGCTTTAAGTCGAGAGCGCCAGGGCGCGCGACGGGTTATTAGGGATTCATTACGACAAGTGAAAACACAAGGGTGCAAAAGTTAAGGAATAAAAAGGAGTTGAGTTTCATTTCCTTTGTGTTAGTTGAAATTGAATACGTTCTTTTTTTTAAGTCGAGAGTTTTGAAGCTGTGTTAACTGTTTTTATTGTGATAATTAACGACACTTTTTATAATCTGTGGATACCTAAACATATTTAGATTAAAAATGTTGCTGTCAAGGTTTTTACATAACATTTTGATAAGTATTAAATTTTTGTATGTATGTAATTTAGCAAGTAGACTCCAGACTGGAACATTGGGTGCCTTGCCATGAACCCTCTCTCATACAAACAGAACTCGACTAATTTTGGGTTCAATCTCAAACACAACAACGTACAAGCATTAAAGATAAACCATTTGTTATACATGGACGACTTAAAGTTGATAGCAGCTACGAAACAACAGCTGCATGATATGCTTAAAATAGTAGAAGGGTTCTCTAGTGACATGCATATGAAATTTGGCCTAGACAAATACCAAATTATTAATATAGTTAAAGGCAAAATACAGCAGGGGCACTTCGAAATGGGAGATGGCACCTCAATTGAATCTATGGTATGAAGCAGGCTCAACGTATTGATCACTTGACTATGAAAAAGGACCTAAGAGCAGAGATTATAGAAGTGTAAGACGACTGTTACAACAAAAAGTTTGAGTTTTACTAACAAAAGCTCAAAATCACGATTCAAAGAGCTCTGTCGAACGTACAACTTTGCCACGGTATGAAGGAGGAAGAGTCTTGACAGATCTAGGCAAACTATTAGATCAACAGAAAATTGCAGAATTTTCTGATCTTGCCAGGTTGATGAGTCAACACCACTGCGACTGACACAACATGTCCAATTACACCATCAGACAACAGATCATAAACTGCTGAAATGGAAAGAGAAGCCCTTCATAGAAGACATATAAATGACGTCAACCAAGATTATGTCGACAGTGCAGCGTCGAACTACTGGTTGATCTTTGGTGATATGTTTCCTGAAACGGAAGGCTTTATATCGGCAATCCAAGATCAAGTAATTCCAACTAAGAACTACCTAAAGAACATCGTTAAAGACCCTTCAATTAACAACGACAGATGCAGGTACGGTTGCCAAACATCTGAATCTATCCAGCATAGCACAGGAGGTTGTCAAGCGTTCGCTGCAACTGAATACAAAGAACGACACGATACTGTGGCAAAAATACTTCACCAGGAACTAGCACTGAAACTTGAATTATCACAGTTTGTAAGTTTACCATACTATAAATACAAACTAGAATCTGTTTTAGAAAATAAAAACTACAAGCTGTACTGGGACCGCACGATACTGACCGATCGGACTGTTGCTCACAATAGACCAGATATAGTTTTGGTAGTCTCTCCGAAAACAACTTTAATGACGTAGCAATTCCTAACAACAATAATATAAATATCAAGCAGGCTGAGAAAATAACCAAATATAGGAATTTGGAATTTCAAATAAAGACTCAGTGGGACATGAACAACACATGAACTGTACCAATTGTTATGTCAACGACAGGACTAGTCCCAAAACATCTATTAAACAATTTAAAATACCTCGGTCTGGACGAACATCTTTACAAACAATGGTCATGTCGGAAATAATGTCTTTATAAGAAAAGAATACGCTATAAGATATACAAATTATACAACTAAAGAAATAAAATAAAATTAAATAAAAAACAATAAAAATTGTATAATTCACCTTTAGATTATTTTTCATAAACGTCGTCTAAATATACAAAATTTATATTTATTTTAAACAAATTTTCATAATATCGGCTAGATTATTAAAAAGTATTAGTCCTCCATACAATGTTGACTGATAAGGTTTTAATTTATTACTAATTTCTTGTTACAAGTTATTTGTTTGCCTAGTATTATACAGATGAATATCATGAGCATCAATTAAATTACTTTGTGGATATTGAAAAACTAATGTTTTATATACAGTTCTTTGTATGAGATTCAGAAAATTCAGAACACTTAACAATAGTTTAATTGGGGTGTACCCATTACAATTTGAAATTTGTCTCATACTTCGTTTTGCAGTTTTTGAACAATATTCTGATTTAGATTACACAAGATGTTTGAACAAAATTCAATATAGGGAGAAATGAGACATTCAAATAATAAAACTTTGCAGTGAATATCCAGGTAAGAACTAATACTGTGCATTTTTGACATTTTATTCATTATATAGCATGTTCAGCGAAATCCAAATTTTCGTTCTATACTACTCCTAAATGTTTGATTAGGGTAACCCTCCGCAAATTAGTATTATTCAACATTATAAATCTATTTACATCAATTTTTAATATATTAAACATAGAACCTACGATCATATACTCGGATTTTTTGACAGTGACTCACTGATCATTATTGCAAAGGCATTCACATATGTTATGTATCTTTGATACACAATATAAATATTAATGGACCTGAAACGGTTACTTTGGGTACACCATATGTAATTCCACTAATTTCAGAAATACTGGTGATTTATTTTACTTTTTGCTATCTATTTTCAAGGTGACAGCTGAGATTATGGTAATTATCATGTTAGAGATTTGAAAATATATAGTGCACAATTTTACGCAATTTTATAGTAGGAAGTTGGTAACAACTTAACTAGGCACTGATCTTTGTTTTGCTCGGCAAAGAATTCAGATCTTGGTTCTCTCTTCGAGGTATCATTTTTTGGTACGCAAGACAATATATATAATATATATTGTTTCTGGTTAGGAATTCTTCATCAGTTGCGCTTCCTGCAATTGAATGTCCTCTCGAACACTTCTTTATGTATTTGACACATTTCGTTAAATTTGAAGACGCGTGATGTAAAGACCGACATCTAAGTTTTTCGGGGAAATTAGCACATAGAGTTCCCGAATCTGAAGATGTTTCATGTAATTGCTGTTACCCGTAATTCCTAGGTTAGAATGACACGTTGCAATTTTCAGGTTAACTTGACCTGTAAGAGATATTGAATGCTCTCTTCGAGGTGCTATTCTTTTGTAGATGTCGGTCTTTACATCACGCGTCTTCAAATTTAACGAAATGTATCAAATACGTAAAGAAGTGTTCGAGAGGACATTCAATTTTGGGAAGTGTAACTGATGAAGGTTCCCTAACCAGAAACAATATATATTATTATTGTCTTGAGTACACAAGAATGACACCTCGAAGAGAGTATATTGATTCAAATTTGAATCCTGCAGACGTTTCGTCAAGGTCTCACTTGGCATTCTCAATGCCTTATTACGGTGAACTGAGAGGTGATCTACCTCAGGTTTTTACTTTATATGTCTCCGTTGGAGGACGTTTCGCGCCTGATTTGTCGGTGTTGACACCGCCCCCTTAGCTGCCGTCTCGGGTGTGTCTCTTGATGACGGGTTTGTATTTTGCGTAGCCTATTCAGTTGTATTTTGATGTTGAATAATTGTCTTCCATGTGTAGAGAGTTGCAGGGCGTCGCTCACTGGGGCTATAGAAATGATTTGGTTTAATACCACCCAGAAATCACAATTTTCATAGAAATATTAAAATTCTTAAAGTGGGATATTCATTTTGTCATACTGAAGTATGGTACGAAGCTTAATTTCTTAAATGTGACTTTATCAATTTGCACATAATCGAGTTACCTTGAAAAATTTAATTCAATGTTGAAAAAATAGAGATACCATCACTATCCAGAATATTGAATGGTTCAACCCACAAACAAAACATATAATTTGTATTTAGTTTGTTAAATAAGTATTATATATGTTTTATTATTTAACAAACTATTTACAAATTATATGTTATGATTGTGGGTTAAACCATTCAATATTCTTGATAGTGATGATAAAGTTCTAACTTTGCATATAAATTATTATCAAATTATAATTTTTGTATGACTGCTGGATATTATAATAACTACGTCATATTCACAGCACAACCACAAGAAAAAGAATTGTATTTACCAAGAATAATTTAATAAATTTTACTCCACTTTGACCTATGAGTATAAAATCATATTAAGAATATACTTTCATGCGAAATTTTACGTTCATTTTATTGTAATAAAACTACTTCATAACATATAAATTTTTACCTATTGGAGCCTCTAAAAAAACCAAGCGGGGTTCGTATTTTTATTGTCAATTGAATGTCCTCTCAAACACTTCTTTATGTATTTGATACATTTCGTTAAATCTGAAGACGCGAGATGTAAAGACCGACATCTAGGATTTTCGGGGAAGTTAACCTGAAAACTAACAACAAACTAACCTAGAAATTACGGGTAACAGCAATTACTTGGAACGGCTCCAGATTCGGAACCTCTATGTACTAGTTTCCCCGAAAATCCTAGATGTCGATCTTTACATTTCCCGTCTTCGATTATCTGAATTGACAGAAACTAGTTGATAGGGATGTTCCATGATATAGCAGGAGAAAAAATGTGAACATCAACAATGCCAAAGGATTTCTTCATGTAATATCAATAACAGTTTAATCTGAGTGTTAAGTTTTCAAAAATTGAACGGTCATACATATTGTTTTGTATAAGCACATGAGGTTTCATAAAAAAATACAACAAAACATTTTCAACCTCAATCACATTAAACGTTAATTTCAACTGTCACCAAGCTTAATTTTACACCGGTTTCGTAGTAAATTATTTCCTCATGCATTGTTCAACTCAAATTCGCCATTTTGCTATGACCTTTCCCCATCAACCGTAATCTCCAGAGATGCAGAAACCCAAGCCAAAACAGCCGTAAACAATAATTATTATTCTGGAATCGTATGTCCCAGTGCTGTCTAAATTCGTATAACAAGCTTGACAAATGCACTCGTATTAATATTGGGGACATAAACTAGAGGTCGTTGACATCAGATGTTGCGTTTTGGAGGTAATTATTAATTACTAATTAAGTGAAGATAGGTAACAAATTTATACATGTTTTGTGTATTCTCAAAGAATATATTAATGATCTTCTACTAAGAAACAAGAACTTTATTGCTCATAATTGTCATTTAACCCAAATATGCCCAGTATATACAGTGATGGGCAATTGTGTGGAACCAAGTAAATATCTCTGGAATTATCAGAGATATCAAAATGAAATTTGGAAGGTGGATACTGCAGTAGATTGCCTATTTGTTTCCAAACTTTTTTACAATTTTGAACTTCCTGTTTTACCGGAAGTAATGTCGATTTTAAAATTTGCAATGAAAACCCTGTATAGTGTTTTAGTTTCTGATGAAACATTTTATTGCGAATACAAAAATATCGGGTTTGATATTGTTTACTTCAATACCTACCGAAATATTAACAGAAAAGTAATTAAGAAAAGGAAAAATCTAATATCCATTAAAGAAATACATAATCATAATTATTAACTAAATCTAAGTGATTATCAAAACATTGAAACTTAACTTAACTAAACTTAATGTATTAGATGTTCAAACTGAGCACCGTTTACTTCTTGACAATAAGCAAGTCGGTTTTTAAATTCTCTAGTAACATTAGCTATTACTTCTGTTGTAATTCTCTGGATGTCTTGAGTTATTCTTGCAGCTAATTCTTGCGAATTATTTGGTCTATCAACATAAACCTTGGAATTTAAGCAACCCCACAGAAAATAGTCTAGTGGATTAATGTCGGGACTTCGTGCAGGCCATTCATAAGTACTCCTTCTTCCAATCCACCTGTGATGAAATGTCCTATCTAAATGATCTCGAACAATGCGAGCGTAATGGGGTGGTGTTCCATCCTGCTGAAACCAGATATTATTTGGTAATTGTCCATGTACCTCCAGTACCGGAATAACTTGTGTCTCCAAGAGCTGTAAATACCTATCTTCGTTTAAAGTTTGTTGTAGGAAGAAGGGTCCCACGATTCTGTTGTTATAAATGCCGGCCCAAACGTTCAATTTTTGAGGATGTTGTGTATGAGCCTCTTGTACCCAATTAGAATTACTTTACGACCAGTAGCGGCAGTTATGTCGATTAACCGTACCATTTAAACAAAATGTAGCCTCGTCTGAAAACACCACATTTCTTATAAAATTATTTTCACGGTTACAAATATCCATCATCGTTTCACAAAATTGCAAACGTCTGTCGAAATCGTCTTCGGAGAGTTCTTGAACGAGGCGAATTTTTTATGGATAATATTTTTCTCGCCTTAATATCCTTCCTACTGAACGACGGCTAATTCCATGCATATTGACGAGGTCGGTAGTGGATAAATGAGAATTTTCTTCCAAAGATATAGCAACATTTTGAGCTACACCTTCATTACTTGCACTTTTTAACCGTCCACTTTTTGGTAAATTGCTAACTGTTCCACTTGTGTCGTACATCGCAAAGTTTTCGTCACTACTGAACGGGATATTTGTGTATTCGGATGAACTATGTTAAAAAGGTCACAAACTTCTTGATGCGTCCTTTTTCTCTCCCCATACCTAATCATCATTAATATTTCTATTCTTTCTCTTTCACTTAATTCGGCCATTTTACAATCAAATTAAAACAATACAATCCTTTTACGTTCAAATAAAAAAAATAATTATTTATTTTGACAACTACTATCACTTCTGCAATGAATTTCATGGACTACTAAACTTTATTCAGATTTAATTTGCGCCTGATTTAAATAAACGCACGTGTATTCGAGTATGGAACAAGCAGTGCGGTTGGCTGTGACGGTATAATGCCACCGATTGGCCAATAGAAATACAAATCCTTACCGAGCGGTTTGCTTATATCGGGCGTAAATGAAACCCGAACCGAGTTTAGCTGCCATGAAAGTTTTCCTTTCCTTAGTTACTTTTTTGTTAATATATCGGTAGGTATTGAAGTAAACAATATCAAACCCGATATTTTTGTATTCACAATAAAATGTTTCATCAGAAACTAAAACAATATACAGGGTATTTCATTGCAAATTTTAAAAGCGACATTACTTCCGGTAAAACAGGAAATTTAAAATTGTAAAAAAATTTGGAAGTAAATAGGCAATCTACTGATTACATTTTGATATCTCTAATAATTCCAGAGATATTTACTTGGTTCCACGTATTTGCCGTATACTCTTTAACTAGTTTTAATTGACACTACAAATAAGAATATGACCCATTTTTGCATTACCTACAACCGTCGAATATTAAGCATCAACACTTTCTATGAATATTTTCCTAACTGTGTAAATATTTTATTTGTTCGTCGAATACATTAAAAATTTTCACTTCAACCGTGTTATTTTTTAAGTTCATTTGTTTAATTCGGTTTTAACCAACTTCATAACTATATAACACGAAATTGATTCTGAAACACATTATCACATAATTTAGATTATTTTAAATACCGCTTAAATAAGACATCTTTGATCTTCCTTTCCAAACCAACAAACCAAACAGGATCGCAACTGCAATCAACCGATAACACGACCACACTCACCCTATTCGCAGCATTATGTCGAATTGACCGTCATCCCTCGTCTGGTTCCCTTTATCCCACTGCTGATTCCTCCTGCCCCACTGCTGATTCCCTTTATCCCCGTTCTGAAAACGAGCTCAGATAGAGTATATCGTTTCTCTTACAGTTACGATACGAAATCGTCTTCCGTTACCGGCCCCCAACAACGTCTGCCCGAACGTCTAAAGCGTCCAGATTAGGCAGTTAAGTCGACTAAGTAATTTGATTGGACGCATCGGCAGTTTGTTGGCTAATTATCGGCTCGCCTTGAGGATCTGCTCGGCTTTCATTAGCCTAATGGTGTGGGGAATTATTCTGGCAGTCGGCGGGTGATGCGACGTCGTTTGCTTGCCTTCAGTGCCTTTTACCAACTAATAGATATGCTGCGCTTTGTGTTTCCCTCTAACAGATAAGAAGATAAAGGGAAGAAAATTTTGATAACTGTTTTAAATTCCAAGTTGAGGATTAAAGTGTAATAACAGTTGTGAGCGGCTTAGGAGTCTTAGAAGTTATTGGATAAGATATTTTTCTTGATATTTAAGCTGAAATAAAATGCTTATATCAGTTAACATAGTCTGCACAAACAAGGCACGAAAATAGTTAATGAAAAAGTTCCTATAGTCAAATAAAGAATCCATTTAACTTTTAACTGCAAGATCAATGTCTTAGCATGTTGTGTGTAAGGTTATTGGTTTTTTAGTTAGGCATCATTTAGGCTTCAACTGGTCCATGTATCTGGTCTAGTGAAAGATAACTACGCCCTCTATCGATTGTATTCCACTCATGTACAGCCTGAGATAAATCTGGGACTGAAGATTTCAAAACCAAAAACACAATAAAGTTCAGAACAGAAGATACCTTCAACATAAAACATGCCAATTGGTTCTAGCATTGAAAACTTGTTTGAAAAAGATCCATGACTTGCGTAACATGATACCATAATCTATCTGAAGGTTTAGAGAGATCTAGATCAAATGGGAAGTGTTAGTGTGAAACTATAAGATTTTGTAGTTACATAAAAAGAGATGGTTGCAAATACAACTGTATATACCAAGGCCCTGGAAATTTTTCATTCAATTTCTGGTTCAATTAACACAGTTTTTCAAACTAACACTAACTTTATTTTAAACAGTAAATCTCTAAATCATCAAGGAGTAAACCAAACTCAGTTTCGACAACTCATTATGGTATTAGACTGGATATGAACTAGAAGTAATAAAATTGTGAATGACAAAGATATAGGAGTTTCATAAAGTTAAACTGTTGTTTTGATATTATCTAATATATAAAAATCTTGGGTCACGGTGTTTGTGGACGAACTCCTTCGAAACGGCTCGACCGATTTTTATGAAAATATTTATTGATATTTGACAGTTATACGAATAAGTTGTAGAGTATATTTCTTCCTGCTAGGTGTCCCTATCCAGAAAGTTTTTTTTTATTTGTCACAGATCGTAGACCATAAGAAGTTGCACAGATAGAAAACATATCTACCCTCTATATAGGAGATTGTTTCTTAAGCTATTTTTAGGGTTCCGTGTATACAATATACGGATACCCTTATAATATCACTCCGGATTTCTGCCTCTGTCACATCACAGCAATTTTCTCCTAAACTACTGGACGGAAGAGGTTGAAATTTGGTATCAATATGTAGTTTGGTGACCCGATCAGGAGTAGATATGATATCGATTCTAGGGGTAGTTCTGGGGTAAAACTAAAACAATCGACCGTTCCCCCTCCCATGATCTACAAAACTACTGAGCCTAAAATTTTGAAAAAAATAGGAAATATAGAACGTTGCCTGAACTTTACAGGAAAAATAAAGAGAAACCATTAATATTAATTTTGGGGCCAAATTATAGAATTAAATTAAAATTTAAAAATAAAAAAAAAAATCAAATGAAAGGTCCCATTCTGAGGAACACAAATATACTTTTTTTCTTATTTAAACAAAAATTGGTTAAAAATATATTAACGAAAATATACCAAAATTTACCCCTCCCCCTTATCTCCGAAACTATAAAACGTAAAGTTTTGAAAAAAATTAGAGATATAGGTTCTGACCTAAAGTTTACTGGAAACATAAGGAGAAACCTGTACTATTAATTTTGGGGGGCAAATTACAGAATTAAATATAAAATATAAAATTAAAATTGTTTCTAACCCATCATGTTATATATCAAATGAAAGGGCTCATTATGACCAAATAATATATTTGTTTCATATTTTTAAAACAAATTAATTAAAAGATATTAACAAAAATATAAAAAATTTTACCTATTACCTCCTCCCTTATCTCCGAAACCATATGCTGGAAAATTTTGAAAAAAATGGCAGTATAGCCCCTCACCTGAACTTACTAGAAAAATAAAGAGAAACCCCTAATATTCATTTTGGGGAGCAAATTATAGAATTAAATTGAAAATAAAAAATTACAATTGTTTCGAACGGATCATATAATATAACAAATCACAGGGCTTATTATGACGAATACAAATATATTTTTTTAAATTTTTTTTTAAATGAATATTTTAAAATATATTAAAATTTAAAAAATTACCCATTGCCCCCGTTATCCCTAAACTATAAGACCTAATTTTTTTTGTTTACCGGAAAAATATGAAAAAATCCCTAATATTGATATTGGGGGCCAAATTAAACGGAAAATAAAAAAAAAATAATTTGTATTTTTAAATAATTTGAATAACAGATTTAATAATTTATAATTTAAAACTTGACCTATTTTGCCCTTTATCTTCCAATCTACAGAGCCTCAAAACTCAGACAGTAGATTATAAAGAGCTTCTCTCAGAAAGTTGTAAAATAAAACTGGAATGTTAATTTTTGGGGGCCAAATTAGAAAATTAAATGCATATTTTTCCTGATAAAAATCAAGCGAATCCTGAAGCATATAAAATAAAAAGTCTATGTGTGGAAAATCAAAGTGTATATTTTTTATAAATTTAAAAGGCTTCCTTTAAAAGATATTAGGGTAAATATAAGAAATTGCACCCATTTCCTGCTTGTCTGAAACTGAAATATTAGAATCTTGAAGATGATACGGAACCCTTAGTATGCGAGTCCAACTCGCACTTGACCAAATTGTTTTAAATAATTGTATATTCCATACGAGGGGTGAAACCGTAATGGATAGTAAACATATAAAATTTTTGCCACCAAAAACAATTTTAAAATTTTCCGGTAAATGATACTTTAGTTATTTGTAGATAAATTTAATTTATAACAAAATTAAATGTGACTAAAGCACAAAATATATTTCAAGTTACATACATATATCTTTATATATATATATATATATATATATATATATATATATATATATATATATATATATATATATATATATATATATATATATATATATTCTTCTGTACGTGTGTTAGTCATTGAACTCCTCCTAAACGGCTAGACCGATTTTGATGAAATTTTTTGTGTGTATTCCAGGGGGTTTGAGGATGGTCAACTAGATATTGTTTTTTTTTTAGTTAAATTATTTATTTAAAAATTGTTGTTGATGTTAGCACAACTTACATAGGATCCGGCAGACTGCGCTGTAGTCGCTGTGTCAAATATTCTAGAGTGTGCTTTAGTTTCAGTTACGTTCAGATTATATTGTTACAGCTAATTTTTAAAAGTTTACATGGGACAGGACAACGTCTGTCGAGTCCGCCAGTGTTAACGAAATTCCGACCTTGAAGACAAAAAAAAAATAGTTTGTATTGTAGAAAAAAAAACTAGGAATAATGGGAAATGGGGAAAAAGAGGTAGTGTTTAGGATGTCAAAATAAATTTTTGATATCTAAGGTTCTATGTGACATTTTAGTTCACAGTGTTCTACACACAAGTGTAAATAATAAAAAAATGCAAAACTTTTGTACAAGAGATTTTTAAACATAATCTAAAATTTCAATGGTAAATTGACATTATTTTTTTTTTAAATTGTTTTTTATCGCAAAAACAATTCAATATGTACAAATGGTTAAAATGAACTCCGGCAAAAAAAACGTGCTTCTCTAGTATGAAAAAAGGTAATTTTCACAAAGTTTCAAGTAAAGAAAATTATTTTTGTCAGAGAAAAAATAAAAACGAAAAAATCAATTTTTCAGGATATTCTCATACAATTTGAGATTATGATGAACATTTTTTTATTACCTGAAGCCTTTGTGTAATATATTTTGCACTAGAATGTCAAAGGCACCTTTCTTATGGAAAAAAGGACCTCCGTCAAATTGTTTGAAATTTTGGAATGCTGTAGGGGTTAATGTTCTGACAAAAAGAGTCCGTGGGCTTAAATAGATTCTATGACTAGTTTTCGAGATACAGAGTGTTAAATATCGAAATTGCCGCATTTTTGATATCAGATTTCCAATGATAAACGTGCTTTATTTCCAGATATTGGAGAAATTGTGATTTGTACATTATTGGACATAAATATTTCACAAAACAATTGCCATAAGTTTTGGTGGATTACAGGGTATTTAAGAAATACGTAACATGTGATTTTGGAAAAAACCTTTTTTTTATTACAACGTCGAAACCATAAGAAGATATTATTGCACAATTAATACCTCGTTAAAGTAATAATTTATTTGGTGTGCTTCATATAATATACAGTGCGAGCCATAAATATAGGTAAAGAAGGTATATATTATTTTTCCTATTAATGAGTCACCCTGTACGAACCATTCGTGCTGCAATTTTAATAAGACATTAAACAGATATATTATCTGTCTCTTTTTACTCAACGGGATGTTAAACTGATTGCAAGAACTATACATATTGAAAAAATGTATTTTTTTATACTACCCCGTAGTTTTAAATTCTCTCCGTCAAGTTTGTATATTATTACATTTTTACGTTAACATATGTTCAAATGTTCAGAGTTTTACTGAGCAGAATATTTTTAAAATTGTATAACTAGTTTTCGAGATATAGAGTTTTAAACTTGGGAAATGTCACCTTCATCGGATCAGATTTCTCATAATAGGTGCGTTTTATTTCCCTTTATGCAAACCACTTTTTCTGCAGTGTTAGACATAAATATATCACAACAATTACTTTTAATTATTTTATATTACAGAGTGTTTCCTATATACGTAACATGTTTTTTTAGAAAACCCATTTCTATTATAACTGAATACATAAGAAGATCTAATTGCTCAGTTAATATAAAGTTAAAGAAATTAATTTTTGGACGTGTTTATACATTATACAATCATACAATTTTAATAATATTCTGTGTAAAACATCAACATTTGTTGTAAATTAATAAAATACAAAGTTGACGGAGAGAATAAAACTACGTGATAAAAAATACATTTTTTCAATATGTATAGTTCATTTAAGATCTATTAAAGAGACAGATTTTTTTTAATGTCTTATTAAATTGCAGCACGAATTTTCGTAATAAGTAACCCTGTATAAACCATCTTTCTCTTCTTTACCTGCTCACTCCTCTTATTTCTTCTTTGTCCTTCTGTCCTAGAATTTTTATGTTAATTCCATTATACAAATCTTACGAATTAACGTATCAGATAATTATATTTGCAGAAAGTATAACCATGTTTCTTTGTATACAGGGTTAGTCATTAACGGTCAAAAATGGTATATGCCCACTATAGCTATATTTACGACTTACACTGTATAATATATGAACACGTCTAAGAACGCAGCTCATTTCTTAAAGCTTAATTGTGCGACGAAGCAGACGTTACATCTTCTGAAGCAATATATGCTGAAAGTAAGCAAAAATCTATAGTTGACGAGATAAAGAGAATAAAAAAATTAGTACAAATATCTAAACTGCTAGTTTTTATGTATCTGGGAAGATGGGATAGGAATCGCCTTATATTAATGAAGATTGCCACCCGTTAGTAAGAAACTGTTATTGGCATATTGGAAAATAATAAATGTTCTTCTTCTCACACTACCAACCTTAATAAAATGTGTATATGGGTTTTATTAAAAAAATACTAGATAATGGAAAAGTCAAAGCAAGCATTTTCTGGGGCCAAATTTCAACTCGTAAAGGATCCCGTTTATATTTTGCAAGGAAAAGAATGAAGCTTGAAAATCTTTCAAATAATGGATTTTTAGGGATCAAAAGAAACTACTCTGCCACATTTTGACGAAAGTCGGATTCATGTCTGAAGTCAATATTTTTTCCACGGAAGTTGCCATACCAAAAGGTTCCTTGAGGATATCTCAATAATGTAACGGAGATATCCTGGAATGAAACAATATGTGGATCACTGCCCGTTTGCAAAGGAATCTCTATAACCAAAAGATCGTCTCAAGAAAAAGATTCTCCATAGATTCAAATACCTGGTAGGTTACTTTCCTCATTAGAGTGTTACGGTTTCACCTATTTTGATCACATAAACTAGATGTAATCTTTCGTTTTTTTTTTTAACATCCTATATCTCGAATTCTAACTAGTCATGGTTTCAATAAATGGTAGGCAATTTTAGCGGTGGGAGTTGGACCACCTGTGTGATTGAAGAGCTGCTCATATTTTTCCAGTCGCTTGCAAACCGGATAGTAAGCACTGAACATTTGTAAAGAAGTATCGTGTTCCAAAAAAATTTTCGTAGCGCTGTGCCGTCATACGTCATCTCTAACCGAAATTCCCTTGAAAATTGACGGCGAGAATTGGTGTTTTAAAACCAAAAGCCAGAGCGCTACGGCACACCTCCGGTTGAACAAACCCAAACTAGCAAGTAAAAAATACATTTTTGCTTTTTTGCCAGGGAATTCTATCCCTGGAATTATGGCTCACACTATATATGCACATATATGAAGCACACCAAAGAAATTATTACTGGCAGCAAGAGGCTTAACGAGATATTAATTGTGCAATTACATCTTCTTATGTTTTCCCAAAATCTCGAGAAGTTTGTGATCTATACAAAGTTCTAATAAAAAAAGGTTTTTTTCCAAAATCACATGTTACGTATTTCTTAAATACCCTGTAATCCACCAAAAAATTATTACTTAACGAGATATTAATTGGCAATTATCTTCTTATGTTTTGTGAAAAAAAAAAGATTTTTTCCATTCACATATATTTCTTA
This sequence comes from Octodonta nipae, assembly GCA_034190945.1. Taxonomy (NCBI): domain Eukaryota; kingdom Metazoa; phylum Arthropoda; class Insecta; order Coleoptera; family Chrysomelidae; genus Octodonta; species Octodonta nipae. The sequence goes on from CM067219.1 coordinate 2,879,247, forward strand.
AATACCCTGTCCAATAATGTACAAATCACAATTCCTCCAATAACCGGAAATAAAGCACGTCTATCATTGGAAATCTGATATTAAAAATGCGGCATTTCGATATTTAACACTCTGTATCTCGAAAACTAGTAATAAAATCTATTTGAGCCCTTGGACTCTTTTTGTCAGAACATTAACCGCTACAACATTCCAAACAATTTGACGGTGGTCCATTTTTCCATAAGAAAGGTACCTGGTCCTTTATCCGAAAAAAGTAGACACTTAGTTTCAACCTCTTAACGCGCACTTTGCCCGATTTCTGATTATTTCAAGTTAAATTCTTGGAGATTCTATTAGTTTCAAGTTACAACCAATACCAAATTATATTACTGGTCTTTGCTTGGTTATTTATTTTACCTGATACATATTAAGGGAAGAATGACTTGTTCAAATTAAAATATCAGATAGGCAACCACTGCATATCGTCATGAACAATTTACCGCTGATGTTACTTGTACGACTTCTAATAAACTGGTTCAACTTTTTTACTTATAATTTAAAATTTAGTTGATTTTGCATTTATCCAATGTTCTCCTAGTATATCAAAAATCATTAAAAAAATGACAAACACGACTCGGCGCCAAACCTTCCAATTGATATCTGAGTCAACACTAACTCCATTATCTTCAATCTTTCAAAACAAAAAAAAATGTCGATCAGTCTATACGTCTTCAAGGCAAATTGTTTGTAAAAGTCGACATCATCCTGGAAACATAATATTTTTTAAATTCGTTTGATGAAAAATACATTAAAATTGTGTTCCAGTTACCAACCGAGGAAGCAGCGACGATTTCCCATTCAACATGAAACGTGAGTAGCAGATCCATTAAAAATATTGTTTACTGTTTTATTTCTACCGGAAAAAATAAATATTGAACCGATTTAGTGTGGAAACGAATTTATGGTGTACAAAGTTGTCTCAATACCTCGTAGGGAAGTTTTAATATATTGTATTACGATCAGGGATGATATTTCGCTGTTATATGTAAATATTCTAATGCCAATGGAGTTTCATACCAAAAAAGGCAAATTTATTAGGACCTATGAATTCTGTTTTCGAACCTCAGATTAGTAGGATACTTTCATTTTGGTAGAAAGTTTACCTATATATATATATATATATTTGTTTTTAAGTTTTCGCAGGCACTAAATGTTTTAGGGGGTTTCCGGGAATTCATCCGCGTAGTTGATAACTGATCCCTGCCGGGATCGATTGTAAAATGACGACGTTTCGGCAGAGTAACATCTGCCCTCTTCAGGTCGGTTCGCATAATTCTCGTAACCTTCTCCTTTCGCTTCTAGTTACTCGAATACTAAGATTTTCAGAAGCGCTCGCGCTGTTATATATAATCGCGGCTCGTCGCTTATTGGTTGGCACCGTGAACGGCTGCGTGTGATTGGCCCAGGGCACTCAGTGGGCATGCCTCCCGCCTGCTGATTTGTTATTTCCGGTTAAGTTCTTATTGGACGGGTCCGCGCCGGTACGGTGTTTAATAGAATTTTCCAACAATTCGATAAGTTCTAAATTTCATTGCGTGCGTTTAGACTGTGAGGCCTCTTCGCTATTTCAATTGCCTCTCTTACGAGTCTTGATTTCGGGTGTTCTATATTTGCCAGTACTCTGGCAGGAAAAGCAGGAAAAAACAACATCCATTGCGGAACACGCCACCACGACGTCACACCGAATAGACATTGAGAACACCAGAGTACTGGCAAATATAGAAGACCCGAAATCAAGACTCGTAAGAGAGGCAATTGAAATAGCAAAAAGGCCTCACAGTCTAAACGCACGCAATGAAATTCAGAACTTATCGAATTGTTGGAAAATTCTATTAAACACCGTACCGGCCCGGACCCGTCCAATAACAACTCAACCGGAAATAACAAATAAGCACGCGGGAGGCGTGCCCACTGAGCGCCCAGGACCAATCACACGCAGCCGCTCACGGTGCCAACCAATAGGCGCCGAGCCGCGACTATATAAGACCGTGCGCGCTCCTGAAAATATCAGTATTCGAGTAACTAGAAGCGAAAGCAGAAGGCTACGAGATTTATGCGAACCGACCTGAAGAGGGCAAATGTGACTCTGCCGAAACGTCGTCATTTTACCATCGATCCCGGCAGGGATCAGTTATCAACTACGCGGATGAATTCCAGAAACCAGCTAATACATTTAGTGCCCGCGAAAACTTAAAAATATATATATATATATATATATATATATATATACCAGGTATCTCATGTATGAAGGAATCACATTGTTATCTATGAAACGGTAACAGATACAAAAACAATTAAATGGAGAAATAGTAATATTTCGAGCCCATTTAACTACTTAAAGAAATATTATGATTTCTCTTGGCACTTTCAAGTTATAGAAAATTTATTTTCCATTTAACTTTATAAATTACTGTTATAACTTGTGTTTTACTTGTATAAATAGGTCGTAATTTATATTTTTTAATAACAAATTATTTTAAAAATATAAAAAACATACTTATATTCCTCATTATTTTACCTGAAATTTATTTTTTATTAAATTATATAATTCGGAACCGAACTTAATATCAGAACTGAATCCTTATTTTTCCTGTGTTCAATTTTTGGTCCTGTAGTTCCGAAGATAAGTGGGGGAATATATTTTTGTTAATTTCTGGGAAAATTTAATATAATAATTATTTTCCATTTAATTCTACATTTTGCCTCCCAAAATTAACACTAGGGATTTCTAATTATTTATCCTATAAAATTCGAGTTTCAATAGCCCTAATTTTAGGTGGTATGTTTTCGGAAATAAAAGGAGAAACGAGTATTTTTTAAATATTTCAGTTTATATCTTTTATTTATTTTTAAAATATTAAAAAAATGTATCTGTGTTCTTCATAATGAACCCTTTAATTTGATATATTGCATGATAGGCTTTAAAAAGTTTAATTTTTTATTTTATTATTTGCCCACAAAATTAATAGTAGGGATTTTTCTTTATTTTTCCTGTAAAATTCGAAGGGGTCTATATAAGCCTATTTTTTTCAAAATCTTAGCTGTTATAGTTTCGGAGATAAGTGAGGGATTGGTAATGCTTTATATTTTGGTTATTAACTTTTAAATAATTTATTTTAAAAATTTGAAAAAAAAACATTTGTATTCGTTATAATAACCTCTTTAATTTGAAAAAAACACAGTAGCACCCTAACACCAAACCTTTATTTTAAGCACTCAACGCCGTTTCAACGACTCTAAGTTGATACAAGAAGCGTGTGTTTGGTTTATTCCTTGACAAATTATGCACTTCAAATGTTAAAAAAAATCAACCAAATTGCGCTCCATGTATTTTTTTTTTGGAGTAGGTTAAAAAAAATCCAATATAATGATCACGGGCATTTAAATTGCTTAGTTGTTACTACAAATACTGCCCTATAAAGATTTTGTTATGAAATTTCTTAATATAGACTTACTCCTCAAACTCACATCTCCGAAGTTATAACTCCTGAATCTTCTTAATAATCTTCTTCGCATCAAAATTAATTATTTCCACATGAACAAGTGTAAAAGTAATTACTGTTCTCATAATTAAAGTAGTCATCTGTTTTAACCGTTAAATCAAAATTCTGCACAAGTATGTTTCTGTATTTTCATTTTATTTTGATTCTAATATGCAACATAGTATTAAGCAATGGTAAAGAATTATTTTACTATATTCTTTTAAAGAGGCAGTCAAAGGGGGCAAGTATGAATAGTATTAGAGTTCGCTAACTAAAAAATGTATTTTGACCGATTTTTTTCACAAAATTCGGTTTAAAAACAATAGTATGTAACTTCGAATTAAAATGGAAATTTAAAGGAACCACTATCTTCGTTGAACTCTTTATTAGACGCTATTTATAAGTGTTATAAGACTATGTAGTAATTCTACGTTCAGTGTGTTTCATGGTTTCCTATTATTCTCAGTAGGTGATATGAAAGGATATGAATACATTGCTATCTAATTTTCTTCTAAATGGGTTATTTCTCCGAAAAATGTTTTTTGCAGTTGATGTTAAATGTCTAACTTTTTCATATAGATAATTAATGGATAGTGCGTGGGTGTCAAAGCAGTAATCCTTTATGTAACCCTACCATTAGCCCCGATATAACTTTCTATATATAACAATATTAAATATTATATTTTTCATTTCTTCCAGTGGCCAGTTTTTATCTATCTCTATCGTCTCTTTATTTAAACAGTAGTTACTTGCCGCACCAATTCAGACAGTGTAGAATGGCTAATAAATGTTCAAAAATTAGTATATACAGTGTATTAGTATATACAGTGATGGGCAAATGTGTGGAACCAAGCAAATATCTCTGGAATTATTAGAGATATCAAAATGTATAGTATTTTAGTTTCTGATGAAACATTTTATTGCGAATACAAAAATATCGGGTTTGATATTGTTTACTTCAATACCTACCGAGATATTAACAGAAAAGTAATTAAGGAAAGGAAAAATCTAATATCCATAAAGGAAATACATTATCATAATTATTAACTAAATCTAAGTGATTTTCAAAACATTGAAACTTAACTAAACTAAACCTAATGTATTAGATGTTCAAACTGAGCACCGTTTACTTCTTGATAATAAGCAAGTCGGTTTTTAAATTCTCTAGTAACATTAGCTATTACTTCTGGTGTAATTCTCTGGATGTCTTGAGTTATTCTTGCAAATTATTTGGTCTATCAACATAAAGTTTAGACTTTAAGTAACCCCACAGAAAATAGTCTAGTGGATTAAGGTCGGGACTTCGTGCAGGCCATTCATAAGTACTCCTTCTTCCAATCCATCTGTGATGAAATGTCCCATCTAAATGATCTCGAACAATGCGAGCGTAATGGGGTGGTGCTCCATCCTGCTGAAACCAGCTATTATTTGGTAATTGTCCATTTACCTCCAATGCCGGAATAACTTGTGTCTCCAAGAGCTGTAAATATCTATCTCCGTTTAATCCGTTTAAAGTTTCTTGTAGGAAGAAGGGTCCCACGACTCTGTTATTATAAATGAAGGCCCAAACGTTCAATTTTTGGGGATGTTGTGGATGAGCCTCTTGTACCCAAATAGGATTACTTTGCGACCAGTAGCAGCAGTTATGTCGATTAACCGTACCATTTAAACAAAATGTAGCCTCGTCTGAAAACACCACATTTCTTATAAAATTATTATCACGGTTACAAATATCCATCATCGTTTCATAAAATTGCAAACGTCTGTAGAAATCGTGTTCGGAGAGTTCTTGAACAAGGCGAATTTTGTATGGATGATATTTTTCTCGCCTTAATATCCTTCCTACTGAACGACGGCTAATTCCATGCATATTGGCGAGGTAGGTAGTGGATACATAAGGATTTTCTTCCAAAGATATAGCAACATTTTGAGCTACACCTTCATTACTTGTTATTTTTAACCGTCCACTTTTTGGTAAATTGCTAACTGTTCCACTTGTGTCGTACCTTCGCAAATTTTTCGTCACTACTAAACAGGATATTTGTGTATTCGGCTGAACAATGTTAAAAAGGGCACAAACTTCTTGATGCGTCCTTTTCTCTCCCCATACCCAATCATCATTAATATTTATATTCTTTCTCTTTCACATAATTCGGCCATTTCACGATCAAACTAAAACAATACAATCTTTTTACGTTCAAATAAAAAAAATTAATAACTTATTTTGACAACTACTGTCACTTCTGCAATGAATTTCATGGACTACTAAAGTTGATTCAGATTTACTTTGCGCCTGATTTAAACAAACGCACGTGTATTCGACTATGGAACAAGCAGTGCTGTTGGCTGTGACGGTATAATGCCACCGATTGGCCAATAGAAATACAAATCCTTACCGAGCGGTTTGTTTATATCGGGCGTAAATGAAATCTGAATCGAGTTTAGCTACCATCGAATTTTTCCTTTTCTTAGTTACTTTTCTGTTAATATCTCGGTATTTTTGTATTCGCAATAAAATGTTTTGTCAGAAACTAAAATACTATACAAGGTGTTTCATTTCAAATTTTAAAATCGACATTACTTCCGGTAAAACAGGAAGTTCAAAATTTTAAAAAAAAATTATAAACAACTAGGCAATCTACTGCAGTATCCACCTTCCAAATTTCCAGAGATATTTACTTGGTTCCACACATTTGCCCATCACTGTATAGTGTCTGTGGGAAAAATTACACCGGTACAGCAACCACTCCCCTCTAAATATGAACAAAAGAAAACAAATACAACGTCTCTTGAAGACATATTGGCAGCCCCAGAGTGGAAAAAAATGATGATGCCAGGTAAGAAATGGACTGGGGCAAGACCAAGATATCTCTATAAAAATAGAGACGTCATGGCAGCAGATCATGTTCAATGAATATCAGAAAACAACCTTTAAAATCTACTCGTCGCAAACAAAATATTCAAAACTGGAAAATAAATAGTTAAATGCGAAAAAGCAGGCGACTTCAACATTACTTACAAACTGCTTTAGAAATTCCTGAAGAAACCTACGTCTTTCCGTTCCAAAGATATCAAAAACTCTTTTTTTCCATAAATAGAGCTTCAATATTTTGCGGATCAATAAAACTTACGATGTTGCAAAACGCAAGGAAAGTTTAAAAAGCGTTAACCGGTTATTATTTACGCTAGGAGATCTTCTTCAGCCCCTTATCAATTTTATTCTAATAGAAATAAATCGAGCGCATTAAAGCATTCCATTTTAAATACCCTATAATTCTGGGGATTCCTCCTAGTGGCTACAAACAAAGAGGAAAACGGGACACAATAATCAGGAATAATATGTTCCGAGAGATTGTAGGGGATGAAAAGTGTCGAGGCCGTAGAAATAAAACGCCATAATTTCGGGGAAGCAAAGGATGACAGGATGTAAAGAAAACGACTCCAAGGGAAGAAGAAGTCGGGGGATGGTTTTGGGGGTGAACGGGAGGTCATTATAACTCTCTTTGGTCTTTGTCAGTGGCTGCGATTTGCGGTGCACAGTGTCGGATTGTTGGAGTGTGAATCGGTTGTAAATTTTAGATGAATTTAGGGTAAAGTGATCGTGAATTGTCCGGACAATTTTTAGAGTTAAGGCTGATCATGATATAAGGCTAACAATGATTTTTAAGCCAGGACTAAAACACAATTTACACGAATTTATATGAATTTCCAATATACGATATTAAAGCGAAACACGACGAGGAGTAAACTGAAATAAACCGACAGTGACGAAATGTATGACAAACGTTATGGAACGCAAAATGCGATTCAGTATTCAAATTTTTACCAGGTTTTGTTGTGAGGTATCCTATTCGTCTTGTATACTTTAACACTCGCTGATATCGTGTCTGGTCGTCTTAACCTTTTGTGAAGAAGATATATGTATTAATCGGCTGAACTTTATCAATCTTGCTGCTCTCAACTGACTGTATTTCGTAAGTGCATACAACTAGATGTTTATTCTCACCCCAACACCAAACCTTTATTCAACGCCGTTTCAACAACTGTCATCATCAAGGAGTTTGGTTTATATCAACGAGTTTGGTTTACTCAGAGTTGTTCAAACGGTTTTGGGTGTTTAAATAAAGATTTGGTATTAAGGTGCAAAACTTTTTTACATTTTTGACATTTGTGACACACCAAATGTTCCACAGCATTTCCATTTAGGATATTTTTGACAATTTTGACATTTTTAAACTTTTTAACATAATTTACATTTTTGATATTTTTGACATATCTGAAATTTGGAACATCGCATACATTTTCGGACATTTTAGATATTTTGGACAATTTAGAATTTTTTTTTTAAATTTTTGACATTTGACATTTTTTAATCTATTTACAGTTTTGATAATTTTGACATTTTTTACATTTTTCACATTTTTGATGTTTTTGAAATTTTTTACATTCTCGACATTTTCGTCATTTTCGACATTTTTTGCATTTATGACAGATTTTTAATATATTTTACACTTTTCAAACTTTTGATATCTTTGATATTTTTGATATTTTCGACATTTTCGACATTTTCAACATTTTTGACATTTTTGACTTTTTTAACATTTGGGATTTTTGATATTTTTCACATTTTTGACATTTTTGTCATTTTTCACATTTTTGATGTTTTTGAAATTTTTTACATTCTCGATATTTTCGTCATTTTCGACATTTTTTGCATTTATGACAGATTTTTAATATATTTTACACTTTTCAAACTTTTGATATTTTTAATATTTTTGATATTTTTGACATGTTTCACATTTTTGACACTTAGACATTTTTGACATTTCTGACATTTTTGACGTTTTTGACATTTTTGACATTTTTGACATTTTTGACATTTCTGATATTTTTGACATGTTTGACGTTTTTGACGTTTTTGACATTTTCGACATTTTTGACATTTTTAACATTTTTTAATCTATTTAAAGTTTTGATAATTTACACATTTTTCACATTTTTGATGTTTTTGAAATTTATTACATTCTCGATATTTTCGTCATTTTCAACATTTTTTTGCATTTATGACAGATTTTTAATATATTTTAGACTTTTAAAACTTTTGATATTTTTAATATTTTTGATATTTTTGACATTTTCGATATTTTCAACATTTTTGGTATTTTTGAGATTTTTGACATTTTTGACTTTTAATATTTTTGACATATTTGACATTTTTGAAATTTTTGACATTTTTGACATTTTTGACATTTTTTACTTTTTTCACATTTTTAACTTTTCTGACATTTTTGGCGTTTTTGACATTTTTGACATTTTTGACATTTTTTACTTTTTTCACATTTTTTACTTTTCTGACATTTTTGGCGTTTTTGACATTTTTGACATTTCTGAAATTTTTGACGTTTTTGACGTTTTTGAGATTTTCGATATTTTTGACATTTTTGACTTTTTGGCATTTTTCACGTTATGGATATTTTTGACATTTGGCACTCATGATATTAATGACATTTATCAAATTTCTGGTAAAAATGACATTTATGGCTTTAATGACATTTAAGGTAATTATGAAATTTATGATGTTTTGTCATTGTTGATATTTGACATTTTTGACATATGTGACAAGGAAGTTCGAAAATATTTTTGAGGAGGTTCTTGATTGTTTCTCTCCAACTTCTTTTCTGTAACCAATAATTTTTTTTTACGTTTTAGGAGAACAAAGTGTAACCGGACCCTTTATAAAAAAAAGCACTCCGGGAGTGCCGGCAGAAGTGAAAACTTCAATATTAACGTTGTGTTTAATTATAAGTACAAAAGTACTATCATTTATGAGGTAGAATACAATATTTATTAAAAACCTACACCGATTATTTATTATTATCTTATTTCATTTATTTTTAGTCGAAATTATTTTTTTGGTAAACCTACACCGCAAATGGGCTTATTGTGGTGTCATGATCAGACTCGATCGAAACCTAATCTTATTATTAAAATTGTATTTATTACTATTATTATTATTCGTTTTTTTACGTTTTATAGTGCTCAGCTTATAGCTGGTTTTCTTGACGGCAGTTACGGGCTAAAGCCAAGTAAGAGTTTTTCATCTAGTAAATTTTTCATCTAGTATATTTATAAAGTACTCACTCATTTTCTTTCACTACTTCATCATCACTTTTTTCATTAATAGATGCACTTTGTTCAATTTCCATAATTTAAACAATTCACATATACGAATACACAACAGTCAAGCCGACAGCTGTCACCATCCTTAGATACGCGTGGCACGCTGTACATAAACACACACGGACATTCGCGCAAGCGCCCTGTGCCGCCTAAACGGAGCAACACACTCAGGCACGGTAGAAAGAGTGGGAGATACTAGTTCCTCTCCCTTCCCCTCGATCTTACGCTTTTTCGATCAGCATCACGTGACCCTGACGCGAGTTTGGAAATTTTTACCCATACAAAAAAAAGTGCTCAGCGCCGCTAAAGAAGTTTTCACTTCAAAAATCTCGGATTTCTGGTTGCCTCATTTAGAAAGTCTCAGAAAACAATTAGAAAATCTCCTTCACGTATGTTTTTTGAGAAATACAATATGATCAACCAGTCTTCCTGTGTACAAATATTTGAATTGAATATTGACAATTTTTTCTAATTTGCATTTCTCTTATTTTTCAAACAAAGGTATTTTCACGTTTTTCCAATTTTTTACTTAGAAATGTGCTGTTAAAAATATTCTATATATTAACGCAGGTGCTTACTTGCCTGCTCAGAGAGACTGACAAAAAATCGGAAATAAATATTTACATCTTAGAATTGTGCCTTTTTAATGCGCAGTTTCTTAACCATTGACAACGGGGTCTGATCTAGACCCCGAAACGTTTGGAATATACAGCAATTTTCTTTAAACTGTGGTGTTATTTCCCAAGAAGCACTTAGACATTGAAAAATATGTCACAAGTATCATTCAGAAAACAATCGGTAATAACTGTTATGATTAAGCGTTGAATAGTTGAATATCGGAATGGACATTTTAAGAATATATTTCATAATATTATTCAACGCCTGTGAATTCGGTAGAAACAAATTTTTTCACAGATTCTGAGAAAATGGAACATTATACGAATATTGGCAAAAACTAAAATAAAACCTCGATTTGGCGTTTGACCAAAAAAATACAATTCAAGTACATTTTTTAACATAATAATCTTGAATACTCTCTTCTTTTGTACACAAGACTATATATATATATATATATATATATATATATATATATTGTTTCTGGTTAGGGAACCTTCATCAGTTGCGCTTCCCACAATTAAATATATTTGATACATTTTGTTAAATTGGAAGAGGCGAGATGTAAAGACCGACATCTAGGATTTTAGGGAAAACTAGCACATAGAGGTTCTGAATCTGGAGCCATTCAATGTAATTGCTGTTACCCGTAATTCCTAGGTCAGAATGTCACCATGAAATTTTCAGGTTACCTTCACCTGTCAGAGATATTGAATACTCTCTTCGAGGTGTCATTCTTTTGTAGATGTCGGTCTTTACATCTCGCGTCTTCAAATAATAATAATCTTGCTTAAAAAATTTCGGCAAAATCTATCCCCCTTTATTCCCCCTTCTGTATATTTTAATGCTAAGCAAAATAATCGATAGCCAAGCACTTGATGACTACTGCGTACATTCCGTAATTCTAAAATACCTCACAAACCCTCAACCAATGTTAACTCCGTCGGGTCATGTTTTTCCTCACAATCATCACGATCAGAAAGAATTACTTATTCAGACTGAGTATATGAAATTCCTGCTCGGTATAATTTAGTTAATCCAGGTGTTAGCATGATTTATTTTTTGATAAATGGCTCGAGATATATATGTTCGAGCAATTATATTAATTATGTATTTAATTATTGTGCTCGTGTTGCTTTTACTACTGAGTGTGTGGCTTTTTAAGTTCATGAAAACGACGTTACCATGAGATATTTGTCTAGTCTATGAATATCTTTAAATAAACCGTGCTTTACCAAAATAATGCATTTGTAGAGAATTTTGACATAGTTATATTTTTTAAATCACATTAAGTAAATTTGACTTGATCAGAAAATATTACTACAGTTAAAAAGGCATGAAACAACTTTTAAATCTTGGTAAAAGAAGTCCTATAAAAACAAGACAACAAGACAGTTTTTACACCATCGATGTATTTTTATCAATCAGTCAGATTAAATTAAAACGACAACTCCCAAAACATTTTAGTTCCAAGTCATTATTATTTACCTAAAGCAAAATCAATTTCCAATAATAACAGTTTCTAGAACTCTCATTTTGAGGCAGTGTGCACACTCAGTTCAATATCGTTTAGCGTCCAAATTGCTACAACATCTACAAATTTCATGGAATGTTTAACCAACTTTCCACGACCGAAAGGGATGTTTCGGTGTTCATAAGGGGCATTTCCTTGTTCATAAAGGAAAAGTGGATGCTGCAGAATGACAAGTTATAATGGACAAGACCAAGTAATTGGAGTGAGCTGGCCAACTACTGAAAAGTTTGGAATTTCCCTATGGAAATGAAACAAAGTTAATTAGATTACAATTAATGCGATTGGGGCATTATTAGTTAGGACTTTTCAGACATGTATGATTAGCTGAATAAGAAAAAACAAATAGAGAAATTTGTCTCAAGTAATATTCATCAGTATTTCTAAAACTTCCAATATTTAATATTAATTATGTTAATAATATTTCAGCACATCTTAGTCACTAAAGTCTGTCATTATTGTAATAACTAACTATAATTGAACATCCTTTTCCTTTGGTTAAAGCTATGATTATTCTTATTTTATCTATTACAGACAGTTCTCTCGTTTCATAAATCTATTTTGAGTATTAGAAACTTGTGGTTGTTGAACCCGTATTCTGTAACTCGTTTTATTATAACGTTTCGACGGAACGCAATGTTATTAAATGCTTTATGACTCGGGTCGCTTTTATCAAGGCGGTTTGGGTTATAGTGACACAAAGTTTCGTTTCGTCTGGACCCCATGGAGTTACAATATCCCAATGCTGGGAAATTTCCGGTGTTTTCTTTTACGGTTTTTACATAATTCATCTTCGCGTTCAATTTTGATTTAATAATTGTTGACTAATACAATAGAGATTTACATACTTTTGATTTATTGTTTTGAATTTTAGTGTGCTTGATGCATCAATATTCCTTAAAAGCATAATTTTTCAAGGTCTTATGAACAAAAACATAACAGTAATTGAAAGAATGACAAACTTTGCTAGATAAGTTTGAAGGCAGTTTAAATTTCTTTTTTCGTATAAAATTAATTACAACCAATAAATTCAAATTTCGTTGAAACAAAAACATCCACTAGTTTTAACTTCTTGACAATCTGGCAGCCCTGGTCTTTATTAGTCACGAGCATTCAACGAGATATCACGTTCAGTTGTGCCGCTGAAGATGTCTGTCTAATTATATTGAAATATGTTACACTACACAGGCAAACTAGTTGACAGATTCTGTAGACCTGCTATGCAATAGTTAATGCTGATAGAGGGAAGATGCTCAACTCTAACACCAAAATTAAAATTCCAGTTCCATAAGGGTAAACTCTCTCATTTAAATGATTTATTTCAACAAAAATCAAAATAAGCAGGTAAACTGGCGCCTTTAGTAGTATAGTTACTGTTCTAGTGTAAACACAGAAAGTTTGTCATCAATCATACGACGGCTGCCTTTTATATTTAGGGATTAGAGAACAAGAACAAATATTAATCATCGAAAATCGCTTTATTGTTTTTCAAAACATTCCCCATGAAGATCTATACACTTTTGCATGCGTTTGAACCAATGCACTTTTTCCACTCTGATTGAGGTATCTCCAAAACATGCATTCTGAACGCAGCAACCGCTTCTTCAGGTGTCGAAAAACGTTTAACTCTCAGTTTGTTTTTTACGTACGGGAATAAAAAGAAGCCATTTGGTGACAAGTCAGGACTATACGACGGATGACTCATCAAATCGATGTTTTGAGTGGTAAAAAATGCAGTTGTTTGAGCCGATGTGTGAGAGCTCGCATTGTCGTGATGAAGAGTGATCCGTCTTCGGCGGTTAGTTTTCCTCATTTCTTGGAAGACAACTGGCAAACAAATGGTTGTGTACCATTTAGAATTGACTGTTCTGCGTTGTTCTAGTGGTACGGTTGCGACATGTCCAGTTTTTCCGAAAAAAGCAGGCGATCAATTGCTTGGAAGTGCTTCGTGTTGGATTCGGCTCATCTTGAAACACCCATACAGTCGACTGCTGTTTACTTTCGGGCTCATACGCGTAAATCCACGATTCATCACCTGTCACTATGTCATAAACCTGTTTTTCTTTCGACCAATCGACACGAGCCTTTTTTTGAATGATTGACAAATTGTGTGGGATCCAACGCGAACAATTTTTTTTGGCATTCAAATGTTTATGCAATATTGAATGTATGCTGGTCCCACTAATGTGTAAGGTTGACTTAATCTCACGATATATCACATGACCATCTTGCAATATCAGTTCGCGCACAGCATCAATGGTTTCCGGATCAACAACTGTTTTTGGACGACCTTCACGAAATTCGTCTTGGAGTGAACTACGACCACGATTGAATTCACCATACCATCGATAAACAGTGGTCCTTGATGGAGTTTCATCGCCAAAAATTAAATTAAGTTCATCCATGCACTCTTGCTGACTTAATCCACGTCGAAAGTTTAAAAAATAATCGCACGAAAATGTTCACGATTTAATTTCATTTTTTGGCCGAGATGAATCCTTTAAGTTACTGTAAACAACACCTAGCGCTCGTATGTCAAAACATTCTGCGTACGTATAACCTCAAAAATGTCAAACTTTACGATAAAGCTGTCAGTTGTCAGATTGCAACACTAGGATTGTCCAATCCCGAAATTTAAAAGGCAGCCCTCGTAATACGCACTAGAATAGTTTTCTCAGTTGCTAAGTAACGTGAATTAATTTGTATTTACTCCACCATAATCAAAAAATAAGATAACAAATACCTGCTACCTGCTACACATAACTACTCTTATCAGCTAAGATTACTAACGTTGCACAAATATAAAATTCAGTTCAACTCCTTCGCAGTTCTTTAGCAATATAAATAATCTCAACCTCGATACCACCTAATCGGATATCACGCTTCACCATCTCGTTTATCAGAACGAAGGATCGTTTCCTCATATTTAACATCCTCTTTCAACAGTCGCACACGCACATCAACACAATCCAAGATCAAAATCCACCCTCGGCAAGCATTTTCCGAACTTCAACATGCCGGAATAACTGAGAGTAGGCAGTTTAAACGCCACAATGTGTTCGTGAGATTTCCACGATGTTCTTTTCCCGCCTTTTCGACGAGATTGCATCCAAGAGCGCTCATCAAGCGGCTCTACGTCAGCCTCTATGTGTGTCCCCGACCGCTCCGTATGTCTGACTGTGTCCTCTTTTCTGCATTATCGGGCGATTAGACAATCACAAAAGGTGAAATCCTTCAAGTTCGGAATCTGTGCAATAACAAAGCTATTAAAGCTTCGGTGGAAACGTCGGGTGGATCCACTTTTGTGGTACGTTCTGGTCTTTCTTTCATTCCGTTCGTCGCTAAAATGCTGGAGACGTGGATCCGCAATCCGCATTGAAACATATCGATGATGAGAAGGGTTTTATTGTCGAAGAGGAATGATTAACGTCTTCCGCTACATCAATAAAAGATGTTCTCTGCAGTTCTATGAGATAGGAGATGAGAGATCAGTGTGGTCTTTGAGAGAATGAGTGTATAAGGAAATATCTACTAACAGTTGATGGGTCACTAAGGTTTTGTTGTTGCTTGTATACCACATAATACAATAGATACAAATAATTTTTTTAATCACAAGAATTTATTGTTAAAATATTGAACTAAAAAGTAAAGGTACAAAATAATCTTACCATCGCAACTGATCAAAGACGGAGTCATTGCTTACTTGATAAAACTTACATAAACATGACTGTTTTAAGGACACTAACCTGATTACTTTTATGTTTTTTTTTTTGGGGCATAACACCACAATCGAAATAAAACGACGTATATTGAAGCAAACGTTTCTATTCTGACTTCGTAGTCAATGGCTTTACATTTATTGATGAAAATTGCGAAACGAAAATTATTATGACATTTAAATTGACATTAGAAATTCGTTGTTTTTAGATATACAGGTAGCACAAAAAATTCTAAAGATCTTGTATTGTAGTTAAACAGCTTTCAAATTAGAAGAATTTGAAAGAGTTGTCTTTAGAATTTATAAGTGGCATTCCTAGGTACGGCTTTTTTATAAGATAGCGCATTCGCCAAAAATGCGGTCAAAGAATTTTTGTTTCAGTGATCCCATTAATGTTGATGCCAAGAAAATCTAAAATCCTTCATTGCGTACTTATCTACCACTTCATCAAACTTGATTGTTGCTTAGCATAGACTTCAAAAATATACTAGATTGGTAGGTAATTAATCTGTACAGAATGAGCACCTTTCTGGGTAGGTACCTAACAACTAGAGTTGTAGTTTGTTGTAATTATTTTTGCTTGTTAGTTATAGGTGGAAGTCGGTTATATATTTTTTTTATGTTTTATTTTCAACTTTTTAGTTTTTTTCAACTCAGGTAGTTTTCATTCTTTATAATTTATTTTGTATGTACAACCCTAATAGACAGGACCAGGTAACATCGAAAGCCTCAACATTACACAATGATAAATTTTCATTTAACTTGACAGATAAATGTTTACGAACAAAATGTACTAGTACGCGTTGACTTAATAAGCCCAAAATATATTTATGCCTTACGAACCACGCCATGTAACCGTTTTTCAACGTTTTTTTAACAACTCTGTAGAACTATAGATAATTACACTCCGCCCTATGGACCAACCATCCTGTACATACGTTTGCCCAAGGACAAGCAGAAATTCGTTGCTGTCTTCTGTAAACTATAGGACGGAGTATAATACATCCCATATTTACGGAGTCAAATCCGTCCTATATTTCAACCATAGTATATAACTCCTTGTGGGCTACCCCATAAATTAATTCATTTTATATTAAAGATATTGAGGATGCCCTGTGTAACATTTATTCCTCTCCACACAAAAATTTATGTAACTTCTTATAGGCTATAAAATGGTTGAAATATATTTTTAATCACACTGTATAAAACAGGTATTGGGAATTTTGTAGAGTAAAATTATGGTTCAACTCCAGCATATACAAATTTAAACCATGGTTGACTTTGGCAGCAGTATATGATGTTTACGTCTACATCATATAACCGTTGGAAGTAGAGTTTAATTATACACCCTAAAAAATATAATTTTAATACGGTTCAATTTTGCAGTTTTGGAGAATTATGTTGGAGATTGGTGAATTTTTATACCACCAGACGTCCATTCCACCTAATATTCCAACTATCTTGTATATACGGCTCCCTCTGGACCACTATCATTCTACTCCGTCCTATATTTCAATCATCATATTATAAATGCAACTCCTTCTATTAGTATACTTTGTGATTTTGTGCTATAACTAAACACCTGTGTATAAACGCACCAAATAGCAGTTTAGAGTTTGACATGTGTTGTCACTGAATTTTCTGAGGCCGGGAGAATGTGACAACCAAAACCACCGTCTTCGCAAAATGGAAAAATTTGCATTTAAATAGGTATTTGCCTAGTATACAAACAAAACGAGCTTGGTACTCATTTAGTTAAGAAACCAAAAATACTATGCTTTACTACCTATATGCTTGAGATGTACATAGAAAATTTTCAAATCCGCAATTAAATCTGCAAGTGCCTAAAATTCCCGCACTATTACTTTGGAATTAAAACCTTTATGAGGAAATATCCGTTATGGCATTTCGATGAAATTTTTGATAAGATTTTTGGAATTTTCGGGGATTTTCTGCAAAACTGCAAGTTGCAAGTCTCAGAAAAATGTATGATATCACCTAGGGATCTTCCTTAATAGAATAAACGTTAAAAAACTATAAACATCCATAAGCACACTGAGTTTTGTATTTAGGGTCGAAAAATCGACCAATATGTTTGTTCAAAGGATATTGGTAGATTTCCATGCACGCATGTATTCATTCCCGTACAAATTTCATCGCTTTACCAATAGAATTATTTTCCAATTCTAATTTGTCCTGAATTTTATATATAACCTCAGGGAACTATTTGAACCTTTTTAACCAGGAAGTCGGTTAATAACTCATTAATATAAACCAAATGGTCTCTATTATCATGTTCCTTAAAACGCACCCTTAGGAAGAAATATATCCTTAATAGGACTCAGAAAAAACTAGTGTTTTCCTGTTTTTGAAAAACTGGATGAAAATAAATAAAAAAAAATGTTACATAGCTTTTCCCTCTAAATACCATGTGCTACTCCGTTTTTCGACACGCAAATTATAAGCGTCCTATTTAGGCTGGGGAAAGGGGGTTTTCAGCATTTGTTTTTTTTTAATTTAAATGTCTTTACAATTTTCTCTACAGATTTATAAAATATTATCAATTGATAATAGAGAAAGATAAGGCATATTTTTTAATGGTAATTACGTGAAATTGTTAAAACTTAATTTTAAATGTAAATATATTTACTATACACAAAATTATAATAATGTAAAAAAATAGCATAATGGGTATAAAAAAAATACGGGCCAAAAAGCCTTTTCACCTAACCTAACCTAACCTAAATAGGATGCTTGTGATTTACATGGAGTAGCACATTTTGTTTGAGCCCTTTTAAGGACATACAATTTCCTAAGAGAGCATTTTAGGTCTCATGTTAATAGGGACTTTTGACTTATTTTAATGAGGTATATACAAAGAGCAGAAGTTTATAACACTATTTTAGAAGCACCCTGTACAATAGAATAAAAAATATTTAAAGTTGTTGCTTCGTTAAAATTGAATATTGAACCCCCCTCCACCACTGGCTATGGCCTTCGGTTGACCTCTTAAAGCTATATTCACAATTTAGGTTTACACTGTTAGCAGTGACGGACTAAGGATTAAGCGGGCCCTAGGCAACATTGTAATTCCGGACCTGTTTTTCAGTCATGACACATACTTTGCCTTTGGTAGTTTGGCTTTGAAGCATATAGTATATATTTCTATTTAATAATCGGTTTCTAACAAAAAAAAAGGAAAAAAATTATATATAGATGTAGCAAAAATTTTCGGGCTCCAAAAATTACGGGGCCTAGGCACGTGCCTAGCTTGCCTAGGTCTTAGTCTGCCCCTAACTGTTCATATCCAAAATATTAATTTTCTAATTGAACAAAAAAGCATGAGAATTGTTAAATATTTCGTTGACACCCAGTACACGACCAGGCCTGACATATGGCTAAACTAGGCCTTGCAACCCCAATTACACGTCGACATCATCATTCACATATTAATTGAGCAATATGTACGCGGCCATAATTTAAGCTCGTTAGTTCCCGATGCAAATTGGACGACTTATTATTTCAAATCTCTATCAAAATCTTAACCGCCTTTTAAATTTAATGACCACCTTGTGATGAGAGTTCGCAACGTCACCGGGTAGGTACCTGTTCAATTTTAATGTAATTGGCTTTATCCCGGCATTTCTGCTGGGAATTCTGAATGGTTCACATGCCGACTACTTCAGTTGAATAACTAAACCTCCAGCGTACTGCCATCTCGTTTTCTAACACCTCCTTTTCCCTTATGAAAACGGAAGGACCTGTTATGAACACACAGAAACAACCCTTATGGACGACGAAAGTTGTTTTAACGTTACACGGGATTCGTAGACATAGGGCGGCAATTTCAGCGTTAAACGATATTAGACGGAGAATATACACTCGATTAGGGAAGTCGTGTAATCAGTTGTTGAGACTGGGGATTAGCGAGAGCAAGAAGCGGATAGAGACAATTAAGGAAAGAGTTAGGTGTGTGAGGGAAAGCTTCTGGTTGAGGGTGAAAGATCCATATTGATTTAGAAATTTATATTTGGGTAGTAATTAGAATACAGCACGTTTATTTTTCGAGATTCTAGAAATTTGCAACAGCTAGAGAATGCTTACTTACTTCAGACGATAACACAGGTCAATATTTGTCTTCTCAAATGCACTGAACGACGACGGCTCCTAGTAGGATTCGAGCCGCATCAGGTTCAAGGCATTTGAATACAAACCTCAAAAAAGTCTAAACCAAAAAAAATACGAGACAGGGTTCCAGAAAACCATATTAAGCGCCTGGTCAGGGTGGGAAAGCAGGCCAACAGGCGTCGGCATCAAGTATCAGTAGCTCTACAGAGGTGAGAAACTTGGCATCTATACAAGCTCATTGGATAACTCATATACTCCCAAACGTATATGTACGACATGCCGCAGTCACGAGTTTAAGCAAACTATGGATTTAATTTCAGATACTTGAACAGTCAGTTACAAAACGTACCCATGAATTTTTTTCAGATTTTTTCCACGGTTATTTCGGAACATGACCTTCTTATGACCTCAAAATGACCTTAACTGATCTCTAGGAGAAGTGGTAGGTTCAAACAAACTACGGATTCGAGTTCGGGGATGTCTAAAACGTACCCACATATTTTTTTCAGATTTTTTTCCACAGTTATTTCGCAACTTGACCTTCGAATCACCTAAAATGACCTTGAATGACTTCTATAACAGTTGTAGGTTCAAGCAAACTACGGATTTAGGTTCGGGTATCTCAAAAACGTACCCATGAATTTTTTCAGATTTTTTCTACGGTTATTTCGCAATATGACCTTCTTATGGCCTTAAAATGACCTTGAATGACCTCTAGCAGAAGTGATAGGTTCAAATAAACTACGGATTCGGGTTCGGGGATCTCTAAAAGGTACCCACACTTTTTTTCAGATTTTTTTCCAGTTATTTCCCAACTGGACCTTTGAATCCCCTCAAAATGACGTTGAATGACTTCTAGAACAGTGGTAGGTTCAAACAAACTACAGATTTAGGTTCGGATATCTCAAAAACGTACCCATGAATTTTTTAAGATTTTTTCTACGGTTATTTCGCAATATGACCATCTTATGACCTTAAAACGACCTTGAATGACCTCTAGGAGAAGTGGTAGGTTCAGAAAAACTACGGATTCAGCTTTGGGGATATCAAAAACATACTCATGAATATCTTTAGGCTTTTTCCACAGTTATTTCTCCACTTGACCTTCAAATAACCTTAAACCTGATGTGATGGAGCTCAACTGACCCACTCACCGTAATCAGCGACCCAGTGCATTTGAGTAGGTCAAATGGTGACCTTTGTAATTGAACTGAAAATAGAGCAGTATACTTTTCTAAATATATGGTGATATATTAAGAATGTCCAATCTCTAAACTGTAGATTATAAATCCCAAAATTACCATTATCTTGAACACCTACTGAACGAATCCGTTCGTCAGCACTCAATATTTATACATTTCTTCTCGGAATTCTCTAGAGGGTTTCTCGATCATTAAATAGTACATAAAATTAATTAATAATGACATGATATTGTCTATATTATTATAAAATTGTAAGTTTGTCTGTTTCTTTGTTTGTTCGGGCATCACCTAAGAACTACTTAACTGATTTTGCTGAATCTTTTTTTGTTGCGAAGCCTATAGTTTGACTTAAAATCTAGTAGACATTTTATCTCTCTAAATTGACAGAAACGATAGATATAGCAAAAAAACTTCTACCATGTTGGGTAATTCAATTACTCAATTGGTTTCACGGCACACATAAAATATTAGATACTGGCATCAGCTTAGCTTTTATTCAAAATTCGCAATGTGCAAATGTAACATGTTTCGATTTAACAAAAATCAACATATATCAGGCGTAATTTTACAGGATGTTCTGTATATAGGAAACTTAGAGCTGAGTAGAATTACATGGAATAAAAATTCTAAAAAGTTATATTTGGTGTTTTATAAGAAGCTGGATATATACGATGTGTTGGAAATAATGGGGAGTGGAAATAGTTATACGGGGTGGTCCAAAAAAGTTATATTGAGTGGGCCATAAACAGTTGCATATACCAAGTGGTTGAAAAAGAGTGGAATATTTATACAGTGAATCAAAAAATGTGTTAGGTAAGCAGTTAGGATCTTTGAAATATATTCATAAGATACTATAGTTATGGAATGGGTTGAAGAAATGTTAGAAGCAATTGTTTGTACAGGGTGTTTGAAATGTAAGATGGAGTGGAATTATAGTTTATTTTGTGGTTAAAAACTTGTTTTATATCCACAACTAGTTACATATATAGGATGGTTGAAATATGTAGCGGAGTATAATTACAGCTATACAGGTGCGTTTAAACATATTTTAAAGTAATGGTATGATCTACAAGCTGTTCCATTTAACGGATGGTTGAATTATAGGGTGGGGTAGGATTCTAAGGATACAGGGTCGTACAAAAATGTTATATTTGGTGGCAAATAAGTAGTTGCATATAAAAGGTTGTTGAAATCTAGGGTGGCTTACAGTTAGAATTATACAGGGTAGGTAAGAAATTCTAGAAAAATTTTATTATATAGCACTTGCATATATAGAGTACCTGAAGTATGGTGCGCAGTAAAGTTATAGTTATAACGTGTCATTCAAACAAAGTTAGAACAAGTTGTTAATGAAGGGTGGTTTAACTGAAGTGTGGAGAGAAATTATACTTTAATATATGTTGAAAACATATAAGGATAAAATGTTCGTAATAAGTTGCAAAGATATGATAGTTGAAACATAGGGTGAAGAAGTGTTATGATAATTATTTCAATTGGTTGACCAATAAGCAGTGGCGTATACAGGGTAGTTGTAATACATACAAGGTGATTCAAAAACATGTTGAACAAAATTGTTATTTTCGGTGCCCCATAAGCAGTTGCGATTTTGGGGAAATATATTTGGCATTGATGGATTTATAGTTATACAGTTATACAAAGGAATGTCATCACGAAGAGAGTATTGTGTTTTTATATTTGTGACTCACGAAGGGTTCCACATCATTTCTATTAGGATAGATCAAAAAATTAAAAAAAAAAGTCATATAGGTTAGACAATAAACAGTTGCATTCTACTATATGGAATATCTGAAATATGGGCAGAAGCAAAATTATAGTTTTGGAGTGTGTTTAACACAATGTTGGAAAAAGCTGCATATAAAGATTGATTAAATTATAGAGTAAAGGGAAATTTGACTTTAAACGGTCGATCAAAAAATATCAGGAATAATGGTATACTGCGTAGACAATAAGCAGTTGCCTAGCTGAAATAGAGGCTAAAGAAGAGTTATAATCAGGTGTTTAAAAAGTTATATTGGGTGTCAAATAGACAGCAGCATACAGGATGGTTGCAATATAGGGTGAAGTAGAGTTACAGTTAGTCAAGGTCATTCAAAAAAAATTGTTATATTGGGTGGCCCATAAGTACTTGCAGTTTGGGAGAAATATATTCGGGATTGGTGGATTTATGGTTAAGTAGGGTTCAAACAAGTTAGAAAATTTTGTATATAGTATAACCAATATGTTTCATAAGTTATTTCTTTTTGCGAAGGTTTGAACATTCCGTACGCGGGTGAAACCTCGGGTAACGGCTAGTAATATATATAATTGTTCTCGGTTTCGAACCCGAGAACTTTGGATTGGCAGCCGTGCTCTTTTGCCTCTGGACTACTTGTCTTTAAAAGAAATAAATGTTTCGGATGTATGTAATATATCAGTTTCTTTATTGAGTGGTTAATGTACTTTGTTTATTTTTGTGTGCTATTTTTTTATTTCTGACGTATGTTAAGTCTCCAATTTTATATATCACAAAGAAAGAATTGGGACTGTTTATTAGAACGAAGAGCAAATTACACTGGGTAGTGTCGGTCGGTCGGGTCGAGTCGGTCGGGTATCGAAACAAATGAAATTTAAAGTTATGCATTTCATTCCCTTGCTCATCTATTTTCATATGTATAAGTGTGGCCCCCGTTAAGAACCTTTCGCTTCAATAATAATAATTTATACTTAAATATCTCCTTATCAATCTCATGTCAATTTAAATTGACCACTAATAGATCGCTGTCATTTCAACCGAAAATTAACAAACCTAACCTACATTGTTCTCCATAGACGTAAGCTAATTTTAGCTCCATCCCAAGGTATCCATATTCCGCCAGTCTTCGCAAAAGCCCATCGAGTTCGTAGGTCTCCGGAAGAGATTTTCTAATTAGCAAACTGGCTGACATTCAGAATACGAAATTAACAGTTTGTAACGAGACACAGCACATAATGACATTGCTGCATCCCTAATTCATAAGTGACACCACCAAGAGGGTGACTATTTCCACGATGGGATACGTTGTAGCGGGACGACAGAGAAGTAACAGCTCCACTCTCTCTGTTAATATCATAAGCTGACTGTTTCAAGTAAAATTAGTGAGATTTGTTGTATGTGTACCAAATATCTGTCAGTTTAGATTCCATTAAGGCGGTTAACAATGGATGCGATGTTTAACCTCGAACTCATAACTGCGATGGATGGTTGGTTGTCTGGTGTTGTTTCCGTCTTTCTACTGGAAGTCGGTCGGATGGCGCGACAGAGATTACGTGAATTACGGTAATGGAAAGACTTTCTAATTTTCAATATCAATGGCAAGACTAATTAGATTTTGTGCAGATTGTAATGCCGCATTCCGGTTTGGGTGATGTATAAAAGCAATTTGTTCATCTAATTATAAAGTTGTTTAAAACTAGGAATTAATATGAGAGGTAATAAGAAAATAATTAAAAATTCACGGATTGGTAATCAGCTGAGGGAAATTATATTTGCGACTTGTGCTAGAGAACAATACGCAGGCTTACTAGAAAAAGAATAGTTTATTGCGTGTAATACTAGCCCCGATTTTATTTATTTCTGGAACACTGAATCTAAATAGCTCATATGTGTCTATAAACCGATTGTACACATACAGATACCGGTGAAACTTGAAGACCATAAATGAATACCCATATAACATTTCCAAATGACATGTGGGTCTTTCCATGTCAAATCGACAAATAGTTGGACGCGAATCCCACCGATTCGGATGAATTTTGGTGGAGAGTTTTGTCTCATCATAAAACGAAGTTCTGCCAAAGGAAAAAAATTTAAAAAAATTTTCCTAAGAGATATTCAAAAAATTTTTTTCTCATACCTCCATGTGTCTTCTAAAAATGTCTTTTTAATATTTAGTATTTTCTGAAATACTAAATAACTAAACTCATAAAATCGGAAAAACAGTGAAATTTTTAATTTTGAATATCTCTTAGGAAATTTTTTTAAATTTTTTTTCCTTTGGCAGAACTTCGTTTTATGATGAGACAAAACTCTCCACCAAAATTCATCCGAATCGTTGGGATTCGCGTCCAACTATTTGTCGATTTGACATGGAAAGACCCACATGTCATTTGGAAATGTTATATGGGTATTCATTTATGGTCTTCAAGTTTCACCGGTATCTGTATGTGTACAATCGGTTTATAGACACATATGAGCTATTTAGATTCAGTGTTCCAGAAATAAATAAAATCGGGGCTAGTATTACACGCAATAAACTATTCTTTTTCTAGTAAGCCTGCGTATTGTTCTCTAGCACAAGTCGCAAATATAATTTCCCTCAGCTGATTACCAATCCGTGAATTTTTAATTATTTTCTTATTACCTCTCATATTAATTCCTAGTTTTAAACAACTTTATAATTAGATGAACAACGTCCAACTATTGTCGATTTGACATGGAATGACCCATGTGGGCAAATCAGATTTGACTAACCATGCATTAAGCAGCAGCAATACTAGAATAGATAGGGACAAAACAAGATAATGTTGTAAAAAAAGTTTAAATAGAGACAACTTACGGAAGTCACCTGTATGATAGTAAACAATGCAAACATAGGAGCACATTCAGTGATCACCAATCTCCAATTATCACTGTTGAAATTTTTTGATAAACAAGAATAAATGTATCAAATGTCAATAAATTTCCAGCTAAAACACTCAGCTACTGATAACTACTTCCACATTTGAAGTTGAAAGGTTCCCAGATCAAACAAAAAATCAATTTAATTCTGATTATTCGATACTTCTTACATGAAAGCTGTACACTCATCTCCTAATTTGTACCTACAGCCTGCGCCACATTTTTGCAACACTTGCATATTTCTCTCTTAATTTCGGAAGGATGTCAAACAATCCATCAATTTTTTGTACGAAAAAACTTAACACGTTAGTCAATTGTCAATAAATACAATTAAAATTATCCCAAATAAAACACAAATCTATTTTTTACGAATTTTCTTAACGTTGATTGGAAAAGAACGTAATATTTAATTTATTAACGTAAATACAAAAGTTTTAGTGTTTAAAAAATCAACGACATCACCAAACATTTACAAATAAACATATAAATACCTGGACTTAGTGAAAATCAAGTATTAAATATTACTGTTCACCTAAGACAAAAGGCTAACAAGTTTACAAAAATATTCGAGAAAATTGTTAGTACAGTTAAATGAGTTTGTGCAGTGACAAAAAAAACCGGTTGAAAAACTGTAACCTTGGAATGATTGTATTAAAAAAGTTTCGAAATTTAATAGATTTGTTATAAAGTTTGGACATCCAGCAATATCAACATTACGTAAGCGTCTTAATTAAATTATCTTTCAAAGTTGATAAAAATGAATATTTATAAGATTAATGAGTACATGTAACATTAATGATTTCGAGAAATAGTGTGCATTACTTTTGTCCCTCTCGCTCTCTCTCTCTCCGATCCCCTACGACCCCAACCGTCCCCCTCCCCCCCCCATCCTCTTCCGTCTCTCTCCGTTTCCCTCTGTCCCCCTGCGATCCTCCACGTTTCCCTCCATCCACCTCCGTCCCCCTCCATCCGTCTTCACCCCCTCCGTCCTCTTCCGTCCCTCTCCGTCCCTCTCCGTCCCCCTCCCTCCCTCTCCGCCCCCTCCTTCCCCCTCCGACCACCTCCCACCAATCCGTCCCCCTCTATCATTCTCCGTCGACAGGGAATAAATATTTCAAAATATCACACACAGAGGGCCACATGCCAATTTTAGCTTCTTCATCTATATATCTCTCTCCATCTGTATCTATTTCTATATACAGGGTGTTCCTAAATTGGAGGTACAAACGAAAAGGGGAGATTCCTTGAATAGTTTTAGGAAGACAAAGTCCCATAAACATGGATCCGCAAACGTTTCGTTTTCAAGATACAGAGTGTTAAAGTTTGAATTTTTTTCAAGTTTTTTGCTCATAGTATCTGCACTTCACAAGATATTCAAATGAAATTTGGCATTGATATTACAATTAAGAGTTTACACCTTGCCAATTTCGATTGCAAATCTACAGGGTGATATTTTTTTGGGAACACTGTCCACTGTTGTCCTTCAGAACTTTTTTTGGGTGAGCCACTGGTACTTTCAAAAATTGTAAAGAAAAGCTTTGTTGTTATACCAAACTTTATGTTCTCTTGTAATTTTGTCGTATTACTACCGGTTTCGAGAAAAAGAATTTGAATGATTCTCTTGAAATCCTCAGAAAATTCCGAATTGTCATAGAAATCTAGTTACCTACCTAGTAGGCTGTGGTGAATGAATAAATTTATTGTTAGTTTTGACACATCAAACTAAACTCCTGTGTTTTGAAAATTAAAGATGGTTGCATTTTAATATCAAAACATGCCGAATTTTACGAATTCCGAAATGGCTGACATGCATTTCATGTATGGTCTTGCAAATGGTAATTCAAGAGAAGCTAAGCGTCTTTACATGGAACGCTATCCCAATAGAGTGATGCTTGGTCATCGGATGTTCTCTAATATTCACAGGCGTCTTTCAGAAACTGGATCTTTTTCTGCGAAAAATATTAATGCATGTAGACCACGAAGTGTGAGAACACCACGACTAGAAGAGGCAGTGCTGAACCAGTACAAGAAAAATTAGTGTTACCTTAAATACAAGTCATCAAGTTGTTTGGCGGATCTTGTGGGATTCTTTGCTCTATCCTTATCACATTCAGAGGGTGCAGGCGCTCTTGCCTCGAGATTGTCATCCAAGAATTATTTTTTGTCAGTGGTACCTCAACAGACTATTGAACAATCCTCATTTTGATTGCCAAATCCTATTTACTGATGAAGCCTGTTTCTCAAGGACTTCAATCATAAATTTTCATAAGGAACACATATGGGCTGAGGAGAATCCACATGAAATTGCAGAAGCTTATTTTCAAGCGGAATTTTCATTAAATGTGTGGGGTGGTAATATTGGCGATTATTTGATTGGTCCTTTCTTCTTGCCAGGGCGACTTACTGGTCAATCATACAGACATTTTTTAGAGAACGCTTTGCCCTTGTTATTGGATAATATACCTCTTATGATGCGACGTGAAATGTGGTTCATGCACGACGGTGCTCCTGCTCATTTTTCACTTTTGGCTAGGGAGTATTTGAACGAAAATTATGTAAACAGGTGGATTGGACGAGGTGGACATCAGCTATGGCCCGCCAGATCCCCAGATTTAAATAGTTTAGATTTCTTTCTATGGGGTCATCTGAAATCTCTAGTGTAAATAACGCCAGTGAATACCGTAGACGAACTGAGAAATCATATAATAAGCGCGTTTGATACAATTAGGAATACTCCAGGAGTGTTTGAAAGAGTTCGATCGTCTATGAGAAGAACAACAGAAGCTTGTATAAGGGTTGGGGGAGGACATTTTCAACAATTGCTGTAGTTTAGTTCCTTTGTTGTTATTTAGTTTTTTTATTATGAATAATTTTTGACTAGTACGTTTCTTGCACTAATACATTTTTTTTGATGATTATACCAGTTTATCGAATCTTTAAGAATCATTGCTAGTTTAATAATTCAAAATTTTTTTCTCGAAATCGGTAGTAGATACGACAAAACTACAAGAGAACATAAAGTTTGCTATAACAACAAAGCTTTTCTTTACGATTTTTGAAAGTACCAGTGGCTCACCAAAAAAAGTTCTGAAGGACAACAGTGGGCAGTGTTCCCGAAAAAATATCACCCTGTAGATTTGCAATCGAAATTGGCATGTCACAAGGTGTAAACTCTTAATTGTAATATCTATGACAAATTTCATTTGAGTATCTTGTGAAGTGCAGGTACTATGAGAAAAAAACTTGAAAAAAATTGACACTTTAACACTCTGTATCTTGAAAACGAAACGTTTGCGGACCCATGTTTATAGGACATTTTCTTCCTAAAACTGTTCAAGGAATCTCCCCTTTTCGTTTGTACCTCCAATTTAGGAACACCCTGTATACACAGTATATATCAAACAGTTAAAAATACATTCCGACATTATTATATTCATTATTCTTGTATGTTGGTACGTACGTATGAATTTTAGGCTCGCTCCTTGATGGGTTTGCATCAGTCGTTAAATTTTTTTTATGTTTTTAGAATTATTCGCAGTTTTATATAATTGGTATATTTCATTTGTTATCCACATACCATTGGCTTGTTTACTCTCGCTGTTTAATTATTCCAATTTGTTCCTACCCCCTGCGCCACAGGCGAGTTTACCGTCACACATATTCAACAATCGAAAGATTCTTTTTTAACTTCTCAAAGTTATCGTAAACTTTATTAAATTTGTTGTACAAAATAACTGAACGTGACAGTCACTTATCAGCACAAACATTATAAAAAACAATCGTCAAGCATATTCGAAAATGGAAACACAAAAACATCCCTTTCTTTCCACCTGATTTCTTTTACGATACGTAGGAATGGCAAATAAACATTTATTATTCAACAGCTGTTTAAATGCATATCTAACGTATCGCATCTCTCACACCCCATTTCCTCGACGCTATTTGCACACGGTAAATATTTGAGGGTATTTGTTTGCGTTCTTCCACATGATAAACGCCCGAGGAGCGTAAATATGAATAGTTGATCAACAGATCGAAGTGTTTTCGAATTCGTAAGCTGTTTTTCTCGATGAACCGAATGATATAATAATCATTATTTGTGAATGATTTTTTGTGACTGAGGATTCCTATATAACTAACTTAGTATTTAATAAAATTATCTATACTATTATAAAATTATAAGTTTGCCTGTTTGTTTGTTTGTTTGTTTTTGTTCGAGCATCACGTAAGAACTACTCAACTGATTTTGCTGAATCTTTTTTTGTTGCAAAGCCTATAGTTTGACTTAAAATCTGGTAGACATTTTATCTCCATAAATTGACAGGAACGGTAGATATAGCGAAAACACTTCTATCATGTTAGGTTGAACACAATTACTCTATTGGTTCCAGCGCACGCACCAAATATTAGATTTTATTCAAAATTCGGAACATTACAATGTGACATGTTTCGATTTAAAAAAAATCAACTGATGTAATGTAAGCAGATATTTGAATTATTTTCCTGAGTGTAGTTGAAATATAAGATGGAGTGGAACTATAGTTTATAGGGTGGTTAAAAAAATTGATTATCATCCACAAGTAGTTGCTTATATAGGATGGTTGAAATATATCGCGAAGTATAATTACAGTTATACAGGTAGGGGTAAAAAATATTACAAAGAAATGTTATGTATTTTGAAATATACGGTAGAGTAGAATTCTAAGAATAAAAGGTGGTTCAAAAATGTTATATTGGGTGGCTCATAATTAGTTATATATACAAGGTTATACTATAGGGTAAAGTAGAATTATAATTATACAGGGTGGGTAAAAAATGTTGTTTTATAAGGTAGAATATGAGTAGTTGCATATATGGAGTACCTGAAATATGGGGCGAAGTACAGTTATAGTTAGAATCCAATAAGGTTAGAAAAAAGTTCAAATCAGGGGTAGTTAAAAAATATGAGGAAAAACAGATAGGATAGTTGAAATATAAAATGGACTAGAAGTAAAGTATTTACGAAACGCTATATCGGGTAAACAATAAGCAGCAGCATATACTGGGTGGTTGTAATACAGTTTGAAGTAGAGATATATATACAAGGTGATACAAAAAAAAATTGAACAATATTGTTATATAAGGTGCCCCATAAGCAACTGCAATTTTGGTGAAATATATTGGGACTTGATGGATATATTTATAGATAAACATTGTGGGCCAAAGAATGTTATACTGGGTGGCCGATAAGTAGTTGCAAATACAAAGCATTTGAAATAGAGGGAGGTGTAGAGTTATAGTTAAACAGAGTAGATAAAAAAATGTTCGAAAAATTTTGTAGGATAGACCATGAGCTGTTGCACAAATGCAATATCTAAAACATGGCGCGAAATATAATTATAGTTAAGGTTTGATTAAAAAAAGTTGTTCTTTGAAATAAAAGGTGGGGACAAATTATACTTGCCAGGGTGTTTTAAAAGATGTCAGAAAAATGATTGTATTGCATAGTCAATAAGCAGTTGCATGTATAAGATAGTTGGAATATAGATTGAAGCAGAGTTATAGTTAAGTGTTTTAAAAAATGTTATATTTGATGGTCCCATAGCAGATGCATATACATACAGGGTGGTTGAAATATTTTGTAAAGTAAAATTATGGATATACGGGATGGTTCAAAAACTGATAGACAGATAAGTTATAATGGTTGACCAATTGTCAGCAGTATAAACAGGATGGTTTAAATAAGTGGAGTTGTAGTTATACAAGGCAGTTCAATAACATATATATATATATATATATATATATATATATATATATATATAGGGTGGCCAATGAACAATTGTAGTTTGGGTGAAATATGATGGGGATTGGTGGATTTATATATATATATATATATATATATATATACAGGGTGGTACAAAAATGTTATACTCGGTAGTCGATTAAAAGTTGCATATATAATAGTTGAAATAGAGGGAGGAGTAAAATTATAGTTACACAGTGCGATGAGAAAGAAAAAGTCGCACATAAGAGGGGGTTAAAATATAATGTGGAGACAAGTTAGGTATACTTCCAAGGGTGGCTCAAAAATATCATAAAAATGCATGTGAAAAAAAGTTGTATATAAAGGGTGGCTAAAATATAGGGTAGAGAAAATTTTTGCTTTACAAGGTGGCTCAAAAATTTTCAGAAACAATTGTTATATAGCGTAGACCATAAGCAGTTGCATAACTGATATATAGAGGGGACTAAAAGTACTGTTAGTTATTTAAAACATGTTATATGTGGTGACACTAGCATATACAGGATGGTTGCACTAAAGCGTAAAGTAGTGTTACAGTTATACAAGGAGGTTAAAAAAAGTCGAATAAAACTGTCATATAAGATGGCCCATAAGCACTTGCACTTTGGGTGAAATATATTCGGAATTGGTTAATTTATTGTTACATAGGGTGGTTCACAAATTAGAAAAAGTTCTTATATAGGATATTCCATGTTTCATAAGCTATTTCTTTCTGCACAGAATTGTATATTCCATACGCTGGTGAAACCGCGGGTCTAGGTGACCTATTTGAGAGTGAAATTATTTCAATACAAATTGTAAATGTAACTATTTTATGCCTCCGTCATATTATCCTAGCATTATATTTTTATAGCTGGACATTTCAAGTTTTCAAGGTGAATAAAATTGGCTGTTTTTGGATGAGTAAGACCTCATGATTTCACATGTTAATTTGATGTAGTTCAAGAGTTGATAAGCAGGATGGTTAAAATATAGAGTCGAATGGAATTATAGTATGGTTAGAAAAAACGCAGGAAGGAATAATTATATAGGGTAGCCCATAAGCAGTTGGAAATTAATGATAGTTGCCACACAGGGCGGAGTAAAATTATTGTTATGCAGGGTTGTTAATTTTTTTTTTATTGAATGTTATACCTTTAGGGTAGCTCATAAGTATTGACATTCACAGGATGGTTGCAATATAGAATGTACTGGAATTATAATTATACATAGTGGTTCAGAAAATATTAAAATGGGTGGCCATAAGGAAATGCATATAGGTAGTTAAGACATATGGTGGTGTGAAATTATAGTTATACAAAGTGTTAAAAAAATATTAGAATATAAATATATTATAGCGTAGTTCTCATGAGTATGAAATGTAACTGACTGTTCTCGGGAATCTCCTGTGTTACTCTTGTTTGTCTTAGAATAGACACTTTTTCGACGCTTCAATGAGATCTCATTCATTTTCTTCGGGATTACTGATAATGTCACTCACTAAACGTAGTACAAATTGATCTTAAATATTAGCCCAAACTAAATCTTTCTACGAGGCAATGCATATATCTATGTAGTTTCTAAATGAATAAGAAGGCAAATAGTTATTTTCACTCCTCACAATGGTTTCTGAAAAAACACAGATAAGTAAAGTAATTATCAAAGAGTATTATCTAAGAGCAGTTTGTGGAAACTACCCGGAACACTAGTTGTCTTCTCATAGAAAAACTCTCCCTTAGGATTGACTGAGAGAAAGTAGGTCTACGGTTTTGTCAACTAGTTTCCTGTATAATATGTTGGAATGTATTTTATGTGATACTTATCTGATGTGACGTTTCGATTCTTTATCAGGAATCGTTGTCGAACACTGTATATTGAAATAATTTACAAAATATTATAGCTTGACTTTTTGGCAATGTTAATTGGTTGATTAATTTTCCACAAACTGCTCTTAGATAATACTCTTTGATAATTACTTTGCTTATCTGTGTTTTTTCAGAAACCTTTATGAGGGGTAAAAACCCACATACACATGGTTTAACTTATACCTATATTGAAGCTGTTCGGAAAAAGCTTTCTTTTTTTTTCAGGTAGGACCGAAAAAAAATATATGACTGAAAAATGAACAAACACCCTTTTGACCATCTTAACTGACTATCAGAAAATAAAAGTTTTTGAATAAAGACACTTGCTTAATTATGCTCTATATATTTTAATGAGCTTAGTTGCAAACAAAACTAACCAATTGCTTCAAAAAGAGTACATAAGAGTATTTTTTATTGCCACCTTATGGGATTTTTTCGAATGTCAGATTCTACGACTTAATTAACAATTTCCTAACTCACTTCAGAATTCTACTCAGCATTACTCTGTCTCGTTGGATCCCAGCCAAGCTCCACCAGTGAGCATATTTACGAAACAGTATTAATATCTTGTAGAATGTAATTACTACCGACTCGGAAGGGTGCTACAGCCAAGTTGAGGAGACATAGGGTCGATGTCTTTGCTCTATCTGCTCTATCAGTTCCTTATGCTCAATGTGTATTACGATATTTTAACAAGTAACACGTTGTCGCATTGGGGTGTAGTCTGTGAGGTTTATTCACATGTTGAGGAAGCAGAAATTAACACATATAAAGCGTCGGCTGGGTGACTAATCGTATGAACGACATTGTGATGTGTTGTTCGATAATCTGGTGAATGAAGGACGATTGTCTAGCAAGAAAATGGATGACAGTTTGAATTTATATAAAATGATTGTGTTATTGTTTCCAGTAATTATTAAGAATTTCACGATAATAAGAGTAACTAATGAGTTCTTTATCTAAGGCCTGCAATACAAAGTAGTGGTCCCAGGTGGGACCCTTGGGGAATACCAGACGTAACATTAATGCAATTTGATTGTTCATTCACCACCTGCATGTATTGTACCCTACCTTGCAAGTATGATTTAATGAAAGATAAGAAGCTGCCTTGCACATTTATATCTCCAAAGTTCCGCATTCAAGTAGCATGAAACACTTTATCAAACGCCTTGGAGAAATCATTATATAAAGCTTCCATTTGACAATAATTATCTATTACATTGTGCACATCTTTTACGTATGGAACCAAGTTAGTAACAACAGAACGACCTCGAAAGAAACCATGTTGGCATGTGTCTAATATATTCTTTATTAGAAAAAATATTTCATTGGTCACAATAGGTTCCAACAGTTTTTCAGATATGCATAATAGAGAAACGGGACGATAGTTTTTAATGAACTTTTTGTCGCCAGTTTTAAAAACTGGGGTTACTAATGCCCTTTTCCAGTAGGCAGGAAGAGTCTCAGTGATTTGTAATAGGTGTTTCATCAGGACTCAAGATTTGACTTGTCCACCATATTGAAACACCCATTATATAATTACGAAGGCTGCCTTTAATATTTCGGGATTGGACAAGCCTAGTGTTGCAATCTGACAACTGACAGCTCTATCGTAAAGTTTGACATTTTTGAGGTTATACGTACTCAGAACGTTTTGACATACGAGCGCTTTGTGTTGTTTACAGTAACTTAAAGGATTCATCTCGGCAAAAAAATGGAATTAAATCGTGAACATTTTCGTGCGATTATTTTTTACAACTTTCGACGTGGATTAAAAGTCAGCAAGAGTGCATGGATGAACTTAATTTAATTTTTGGCGATGAAACTCCCTCAAGTACCACTGTTTATCGATGGTATGGTGAATTGAATCGAGGTCGTAGTTCACTCCAAGACGAATTTCGTGAAGGTCGTCCAAAAACAGTTGTTGTTCCGGAAACCATTGATGCTGTGCGCGAACCGATATTGCAAGATCGCCATGTGACCTATCGTGAGATTGAGTCGACCTTACACATTAGTGGGACCAGCATACATTCAATATTGCATAAAAATTTGAATGTCAAAAAAAATGTTCGCGTTGGATCCCACACAATTTGTCAATCGTTCAAAAAAAGGCTCGTGTCGATTGGTCGAAAGAAAAGCTCAAAAATACAATCGCGGTGCTTCAAAACACGTTTATGACATTGTGACAAGTGATGATTTACGCGTATGAGCCCGAAAGTAAACAGCAGTCGACTGTATGGGTGTTTCAAGATGAACCGAATCCAACAAAAGTTCTTCGGGCACGAAGCACTTCCAAGCAAATGATCGCCTGTTTTTTCTGAAAAACTGGACATATTGCAACCGTACCACTAGAACAACGCAGAACAGTCAATTCTGAGTGGTACACAACCATTTCTTTGCCAGTTGTCTTCCAAGAAATGAGAAAAACCAACAGCCGAAGACGGATCACTCTTCACCACGACAATGCGAGCTTTCACACATCGGCTCAAACAACTGCATTTTTTACCACTCAAATCATCGATTTGATGAGTCATCCGTCGTATAGTCCTGACTTGTCACCAAATGGCTTCTTTTTATTCCCGTACGTAAAAAACAAACAGAGTTAAACGTTTTTCGACACCTGAAGAAGCGGTTGCTGCGTTCAGAATGTATGTTTTGGAGATACCTTAATCAGAGTGGCTCAAATAACTTCCTTTTTTGTCCCACTAAAAACATCTATTTGATGAGTCATCTGCCGTATAGTCCTGACTTGTCACCAAATGATTTCTTTTTATTCCCGTACGTAAAAAACAAACTGAAAGGTCAACGTTTTTCGACACCTGAAGAAGCGGTTGCTGCGTTCAGAATGCATCTTTTGGAGATACCTCAATCAGAGTGGAAAAAGTGCTTCGACAATTGGTTCAAACGCATGCAGAAGTGTATAGATCTTCATGGGGAGTATTTTGAAAAACAATAAAGCGATTTTTGATGATTAATATTTGTTTTTGTTCTCTAATCCCGAAATATAAAAGGCAACCCTCGTATACGTTATAAATATTTTCTATAAATTTTAAACCTACAAACTGAAAAAGTCCATTCATGAAGTCATTTTGATTCACAGCAAATTATATTTCCACTGTGCCTCCGAGACACACAGTCGACGTTGAAGGTGATTAACGTTACTAAGCCGAGGAAAACGTTTGGTAGTGTTGAAGAACAAATAGGTAAACAATTCTTACGTTTGCCAACGTTCACAATTTTTTTTCAGCGCTTACAATGAGCAAACTCGCGGTAATTGGAAAGCATTCTAAAAAAGTGAAAAAGCGGTGGTGAAAGTGAAAGAAAACGTGCAAGGCACACTTGAAGGTCTAAATTGGAGCGTTTTTGACGGTTGTCGTCGTAAGTCATTAGACCTGCGATTCAGGGGTGAACAAAATTGAAGTTCATTTCTTTTTGTGATCTATTCAATACCATAATTTAGTGCTACTTTTATGTTTTTTTTTTGGGCAATAACACCACAATAGAAATAAAACGACGTATATTGCAGGAATACCAAACGTTTCAAAGTCTATCCTGACTTCGTTGTCAATGGCTTTATATTTATTGATGTAGATTGCAAAATGAAAATTTAATTTATGACATTTAACATTGACATTAGAAAATTTGTTGTTTTTCGATATACAGGTAGCACAAAAAATTCCAAAGATCATGAATTATTGTTAACCAGCTTTCAAATTAGAAGAATTTGAAAGAGTTGTCTTTAGAATTTATAAGTGGCGTTCCTAGGTACGACTTTGTTATAAGATAGCGCATTCGCCAAAAATGCGATCAAAGAATTCTATTGTTTCAGTGATCCCATTAACGTCATAAGGGAAAACCTAGGAAAAACCTTATGAACTATCCCGATATTGGGTTGTTCAAAAGGAGGTTACCATTAATAATTTCTTCCTTAATTGTCGGTAACCAGATACGATTAAATTCTACAGAAGTAGAAGCGATACAATCGTCTTCATTCAAAAGAATTAAGGCAGACTCTTTTATT
This sequence comes from Octodonta nipae, assembly GCA_034190945.1. NCBI lineage: Eukaryota > Metazoa > Arthropoda > Insecta > Coleoptera > Chrysomelidae > Octodonta > Octodonta nipae. The sequence goes on from CM067219.1 coordinate 2,916,446, forward strand.
TTTCGTTTTGTGTTATGTTGTTCTTTGTGAAGTATAGTTGAATTGTCAAATTGTATTTTATGGCCTTGGTCCCAAGCATGTTCACAAATTTTTGATTTTTCAAATTGTCGTTTCTTTATGTAATTCTTGTGTTCATTTATTCGTACGTTTAATGGTCTCGATGTTTCTCCAATATAAAATTTATTGCATTCGCAAGGAATTCTATATGTGCAGTTTTTTGTGTTCTGGGTTTTGTTTGTTGGTTTTGTTTTTGATATTAAAGATTTCAGTGTATTTCTTGTTCTTATTTAGTGTTATTTTATCAAAATTTTGTTGCTGTACATACATTGTAAATTATTACGAATTATACTAACTTAAGAAATATTTGAATTACAGAGAATTATAATATTAACAATAATTACTTACAACGCATGTGATGTAACATTTACTTGGTGAAAATTACCTGCAACAAAATCACACATTACAAATTATATTTCTTGAAAAAAACGCTGAAAAAGAAAAAATAAGCCTTTTTTATTTATGTAATAAACAAGATTCCGTTGTAAAAGTTAACTAAAGTTTTTTTTTTGTTTATAATAATTTTTCAAACTTAACAAAAAATGAAAAATAGGAAAATGTTATTCATTTTTTTTTGAAATATTTCATTTTAGCTGTTTCTGCATCTATTTATTACATTCAGAAGTTTAACTAACAATTTTTTTACGTTATTTGTTTATAAATTTTTAATAAATAAATAGGCAAATTTATTATTTTAAAAATTTATTTTTTTACCATTATATTGTCCCGGTAAAATGATGATTACAAAAAAATTTTCTTAAAGGTATATTTTTTTGTTGTTGATATTTTTTTTCTTTATTTATCCTACCTTTCAATTATTAATTAAGGAGTCGCTTTTTTTCTAAAAATCATAATTCGTCATTTTAAGTAGATTTATAAAAAAAATGTCAAAAAAATAAAATAATATTAACAAAGTATAGAAGGAAAACAGAATGGGTGCAATCGCACCCAGAAAATTGACATGTTTATTAATCACTCAAATATGGTAAAAAGAGTGTTATAAAATTGTTATATGATAAGGAAAAAACCAACTACTCTGCTTAAACAATTCAATCCTAAGGAAATTAGTGAAATATGTACAAAATTATCAACACACGTTTACATGGTTAATTCTCAGATAACTGTGATTTTTTATGCCTACTACTGTATTTATTATTCAGCATGATTTCTTTGATTATGATGAAAAAATTATAAATATGATAAATTTGATAGTATTTTATCGTCGACATTGTATATTATATTGCATTTTCATAATTATTCATGGATCATAAATAAGTTACAGAAATATACCCAAAATGTCAATATGGTGGGACGTATGATTTTCGTTCTCAAAACTAAATCTAAAAATTTCTATAGTAATCTTATACGAAGGCTGCCTTTTATATTTCGGGATTAGAAAACAAAAACAAATATTAATCATCGAAAATCGCTTTATTGTTTTTCGAAATATTCCCCATGAAGATCTGTACACTTTTACATGCGTTTGAACCAATTGTCGAAGCACTTGTTCCACTCTGATTGAGGTATCTCCAAAACATGCATTTTGAACGCAGCAACCGCTTCTTCAGGTGTCGAAAAACGTTGACCTCTCAGTTTGTTTTTTACGTACGGGAATAAAAAGAAGTCATTTGGTGACAAGTCAAGACTATATGGCGGATGACTCATCAAATCGATGTTTTGAGTGGTCAAAAATGCAGTTGTTTGAGCCTATGTATGAGAGCTCGCATTGTCGTGGTGAAGAGTGATCCGTCTTCGGCGGTTGGTTTTCCTCATTTCTTGGAAGACAACTGCCAAACAAATGGTTGTGTACCATTTAGAATTGACTGTTCTGAGTTGTTCTAGTGGTACGGTTGTGACATGTCCAGTTTTTCCGAAAAAACAGGAGATCAATTGCTTGGAAGTGCTTCGTGTTGGATTCGGCTCATCTTGAAACACCCATACAGTAGACTGCTGTTTACTTCCGGGCTCATACGCCTAAATCCACGATTCATCACCTGTCACTTTGTCATAAACGTGTTTTGAAGCACCGCGATCGTATTTTTTGAGCTTTTCTTTCGACCAATCGACACGAGCCTTTTTTTGAACGATCGACAAATTGTGTGGGATCCAACGCGAACAAATTTTTTTTGACATTCAAATGTTTATGCAATATTGAATATATGCTGGTCCCACTAATGTGTAAGGTTGACTCAATCTCACGATAGGTCATATGACGATCTTGCAATATCAGTTCGCCTACAGCGTCAATGGTTTCCGGAACAACAACTGTTTTTGGACGACCTTCACGAAATTCGTCTTGGAGTGAACTACGACCTCGATTGAATTCACCATACCATCGATAAATAGTGGTCCTTGATGGAGTTTCATCTCCAAAAATTAAATTCAGTTCATCCATACACTCTTGCTGACTTCATCCACGTCGAAAGTTGTAAAACATAATCGCACGAAAATGTTCAGGATTTAATTCCAGTACGTATAACCTCAAATATGTCAAACTTTACGATAGAGCTGTCAGTTGTCAGATTGCAACACTAGGGTTGTCTAATCCCCAAATATAAAAGGCAGCCCTCGTAATCTAAAATTTATCTTTTATAACTAAAATATATTTTATAATTCATTAAATTATTTTGCAATTATACCCCAATATTGATTGGTATATATTATAGATTCTAAGATTATTATAAAAAGTTGTCTCTGTATGATTACCGATGTCCTAGAATTTAAAGAGATTTATTCGGCAAGTATTTTGAATATTTCATTTTGATTTCGGTACCGTGGCCGTGAAATTTCTAATGTTTGTTCTAATTTCTGTTGTATTGAAGTTGTAGTAGACCTATGTTGCAGGCTTAATTTTGAGTATAATAAAAGGCCAATTGTACCCAGAACACATGTTTTAAACTATTATCTGAGAATCAGTCATATGCTTTATATATGTTATATGTTGTTCTTAGTCGACAATTATACCCCAAAGCTTATTGGTCAACTATGAAGCCATTCGAGATAGTTCTTGACCACCGCAATCATCGCAAACATACTCAACATATCATTTATTTCGCTTTTGGTGAGAACCTCGATGGTCTGAAAGATATTACATAAGGTATCTATTTTATACTTTTTTTTGGGGTAAAATAACAAAACTACGTATTTAAAATCCAAACATTTCAAGGTCTGAATCTGACCAAATTTGAAAATTAAGCATTAAACACCCTAAATCTCCAAAACTTACATTTTTTGTATAGGCCATATTTAGCTACTTGTCATTAAATTTAGAGGTCTAGAATTTACAATTTAGTCAGTGTATTGAACCTAATAGATGTCGGTGACATCTACCGTCAATTGAGTAATTTAAGTATATGAACGCATACTATGCTATAACATATACCATACTCTTGACAGATGGTTCGAGTGTTTTATATAAAAACACATAAGTAAATATATATACAGATATATATCCACATATTTAGAACTATATCATTCAACGTATGACAGCCGTTTCGAACCAGGAGTTCTCGTCAGATACGCTTCCTTGAATGACAAGTTCTAAAGTGAAATACTTGGATGTTATACACATCAGTAAGACTGTTGTCATCTATTAGGTTCAATACACTGACTGTTGTCTTACTGATGTGTATAACATCCAAGTATTTCACTTTAGAACTTGTCATTCAAGGAAGCGTATCTGACGAGAACTCCTGGTTCGAAACGGCTGTCTTACGTTGAATGATACAGTTCTAAATATGTGGATATATATCTGTATATATATTTACTTATTTGTTTTTATATAAAACACTCGAACCATCTGTCAAGAGTATGGTATATGTTATAGCATAGTATGCGTTCATATACTTAAATTACTCAATTGACGGTAGATGTCACCGACATCTGTTAGGTTCAATACACTGACTGTTGTGTATTACCTCCAAGTATTTCACTTTAGAACTTGTCATTCAAGGAAGCGTATCTGACGAGAACTCCTGGTTCGAAACGGCTGTCATACGTTGAATGATATAGTTCTAAATATGTGGATATATATCTATATATAGATATTTACAATTTATATTAATATTTTCTATTGTTTTAATTACATTTGACTCATTAGCGCTAACCATGAATATGCATAGGAAGCAGGCGCTTCAGTAAAATAGTTCTAGTATTACAAAACATCACATCAAAAGAATTTTTAATGATTGCTCTTGTTGATGGTAATGCAAGACTCGAAGATCCTTGGAATCTTTCGGAAGCTACTTCAAACTTGGTTAACATAATTTTCATAAGAAACTTTTCTATGAGTTCGAGGGGAACTTTCTAATATGTGTTTCAAAAGAATTTAAAATTATCATTTTAATAGGTTTAATATTAGTTGTTAAATTATTGCATAGTGTTAAATTTTAATGGAATATTTATTGCAAATATCTTTGGGTCTGTCATCATTAAGACCCCCCATATCTAAACTGTTATGGAAAATACTTGAAGCATTTATAATATAGTCGAGAAAAAAAAAGCTAAAAGCACTAATTCTATTTACCATACCAACCTAGTCAATCTATGCACTACTGATGTCACCCTCAACATTTTGGCCCGCAAAAATATTTATTACCTATAAAGGAGGGAAAAAACAAACAAAAAATAATAACAATACAAACTCATAACAGTGTAATGAAATAATAAGACCATTTTCCTAAGACAAAGAGAAATGGTATGAAGTTTCAAAAAACATAATAAACTTTAGTTTACATAAAATGAGAAAAGAATAACCCGGTGTTTAAAGTGTAAATAGTTAATAATTGTATTTAAAAAAGAACCGACTTCAACTGACTTAAAATAAAAACACTATAAAAACTATATGCAAGCAACCAATATTTTCTAAACTATCTTGTTTTTTATCTGATGTAATAGGTACTTCCTCCTATTTGATTTATTATTTGGACGACTGCCTACAAGTGTAATTCTGATTCATCATATATTGCAACACCCTGTATATGCTTTTATGTATTTGTCACCCAATATGATTTATTTGTCTAGCATTTTCGGAACTACCCTGTACAATTATAATTTAACTCCACACGATGTTAGAATCGCACCGATATTTTTAAAACCACCTTGTATAACTATAAATCCTCTTCCCCCTATTGACTGTTTCTATTTTATTAGTCTTTGAATCACCCTGTATAGCAATAAATTTACTTTGCCCCACATGTCAAGTATTCTTTATATGCAACTTCTCATAGTCTAGTCTATATATAAATTTACTCCACCCGGTTTATGCAACTGCAATTTCTTGAACTCATTTACATAATTATAATTATACCCGGCCCTATAATTCAAATACCCTAAATGCTTATGCTATTATATCAAATTTTCGATACAACCTTTGTAACTATAATTCTACTCCACCTTATATCTCAACCATCTTATACAGAGTGAGTTTTTTTGATGATCAGTATGGGAATCTCGAAAACTAGTGGAGATAGAGCAATGGTTAAATTGGGAAAGATTTGCAGTTTTACTGGCCCAATTTAATGACACTTTCAGATTTTTGTAAAAAGTCATGGCTTACTAGATATTTTGTAAAAACGAAATTCTGTCGATTTAGTCAAATTCCTCTAGCTCCGTGTTTTTGATTTTATAATAAAAGTGTAAATATCAAAATTGAAGGGAATTGTATTCCAAATATGACTGTCATGTCCTCGTTTGCATGACAGCTCTCGTTTTCGAGATATGACACAAACTTCTCTTTTTTAAATGGAAACCATAGTTGGCTATGACCTCAAACAATCGGACATTTTTAGAGCTTTTCAACGATATAATACTCGATATAGTTATTCATAAAAATAGATTAAACGTTGGACTAATTGTTGTTATTTATGGTAGATAAGTTTATTAATCAACTTTTGGTCATAGCCATTGTTACGGGCTATTAATTTAATATTTCAAGTTTAATTTTTAAATTATTCTCAGAGAGATGCAATGTGTAAGCTCTGTGAATCATGGATCTATACGCTGATAGTTTGTGACTATAGGGAGTGAAAGATGAGAATGGAACTGTGGTATCCGTAAAAGTGGGTTTCCTGTATATGTTGACTTCTATGGTATTATTTTGGCGTGTTAGAGTTAAGTCTAGAAAATTGATTTTACTGACAGTTTCGGTTTCCACGGTAAAGGTTATAGTTATATCAAAATAAGTCTCCCTGACATATTTTGAAAACGTGAGCGACAAAATTGCCTAATGTTTGTCCAAACACAACATCCAAGTCAGTTTTAAATCACAACACAAACTTAGTAATCTTTTATTCAATGCTAAAGACAAAACAGTTAACAAATATCTAAATTCTGGAGTTTATAGGCTTTCATGTTCGGAATGCAACAGTTTTTTATTTTTTTGGCATGACATGCAGAAATTTCAGCACCCGCTACGATGAACATTTTCGATCATATAGATATAACAAAACAAACTCAAATCACTGCTTACAAACAGGACATCCCTTCCGAAATTAGAAGATACAGAAATTATTAACGTACACAGTTTTAAACCGATAATTATCATTTTAGAATCAGTTCAAATTTTCAAGAGTATTAAAATTAAATGACCAGGTAGAGTTGCAAATAAGTGTTCTTTTCAAAGTATTTGAATAATATCTTTGTGGGTTTTCCCAAAATTTCAGGCTGTCATACTTTAATCCATCGTTATTTTTAACTAGTATGTCAGTGTTCTAAAAACTTAATAACCATTTTACAATGTAATAAAATAATACCTTCATGGGTTTTTCCCAAATTTCATGTCATAAATATAATCCATCATTATACTTAAGTAATACCCATTGTACGAGGGTGAATCAAATATTAACCGGACTTTTCTGTTTCTCGCCCTGTAGGTAATTCGAGTGGCGTGACGTCTCGATATATGTTAGGTAGGGATGTTAAGAAGAGGGGAGTTCGTCGGTTTGGCGAGGCGTAGTCGATGCGCTGTTAGTGGCATCATGTCAGAGAAAGAGGTGCATACGTCTGTTGCGCAACGTGTTGTTATCAAATTTTTGGCGCGGGAGGGCGTTAGATCGTCTGAAATTTTGCGTCAACTATCTGCACAGTTCGGCAATGAACCACTTTCAAGGACCCAAGTGTACGACTGGCACAAAAAGTTTTCAGATGGCCGAGAGACAGTGGAAAATGAGCCTAATGCACGCCGTCCCACGACAAGCATCAATGAGGCGAATATCTACGCAATTCGTGAGCTGATTGAAGGCGTACTGCTGATCGATTTTCTGCACGAACGCCGTACAATTAATGTCTATCCGAAATGTGATTCTGTTGCATGACAACGCTCGGCCACATACAGCTGCATTGACTCAAGGAAAATTGAACAAAATGAATTGGGAAACCCTTGAACACCCGCCTTACAGTCCTGATTTGTCGCCATGTGACTACCACATGTTTGGGCCACTTAAAGAAGAACTGGGAGGCCACCACTTTGAGGACAAGGAAGGTGTAGAAACGTTTGTGCGCAATTGGTTATCGACACGACCAGTTTCATTCTTTGAGAAAGGTATTAAAAAACTTCCGATTCGGTGGGAAAATGTATACATAAGAGAGGAGACTATGTAGAAAAATAATATTTATTAAAATTTGTATTGATCGTACCAATAAAATTTTTAAAACAAAAGTCCGGTTCATATTTGATTCACCCTCGTATATTTGTGAATAAATTGTAACATTGTAACAATCTGTAATTCATTCATCAGTTCGCTCTTGTTTGATAATGGCATAGCCTCTTGCCGAAACTATTAACAGTAAAGTGAAAATAAAAAGTGATATAAAAACTAAGTAAAATTCTGTTTTCTTTCATTATGAAAATAATAATTCAATGAGAAATCTATGAACAGAGAGATACATAGGAGTTAGACGTATTCCATTGTTGACCAATTTTATACTGTCGTATAGTGGCAGTTGTTCACAGTCACTGAACCAAAACAAAAACGACTATGATGATACCCCCTAATGTTGATGATATCTAAATAAGAAGAAGAAGATAAGACAGGAATTGCATGAAGCTATCATAGAATTCGAGTTTTATGTCAAGAAATCCTTCCCACAGTGTGCGTTGTGGGCCGACAAGTTGTCGTGGCAAATAATTCATATTCAAATTTCTATTACCAGAGGCGCCCCCAGCGGCCATCGCCGCTCTCGCGGTGGACAAGATGTCAAACTAACGTCACACCATAGAGTTCAGCGTGGACTACCAGGAACATGGCGGCGCAGGGTATGACGTAACCCAGCGGTAGTTTTGGGTACTATCAAAAACATGCGGACGTAACAAGAAATGAATGCCATCAGAGTAAGAATTAACTGCGATATCTGTAAAATCTAGCATCATCCCGATTCTCAGCTATCACAATTCTATTCATTTTTTATTCCTTCATCAGTTCTTGATGTGTTGATCATCAATTTTCCCCGAATGGCACCTAAAACATCACTAAATACTTTACTGTGCTGCTCAGTTTTGAAGATTATCACAATTGTGTACAACGTGACAATTGAAGCAAAAACAAACAAACTGGCTAGAATAATGGCCAGTTTTTGTTTCACCTTGACTTATACTGCATTCAAAGATATTTTTCCAACTCATAATATTATTTTATGAAAAATATTTCATTTTGGATAAACTATGTCAATGACGTACTAAAAACGAATATTATTCTCTTAATAGCTTGTATTACTTTGGACTCTCTCATGACCCATCTAGTCATAAAACAACACAACCTAATACGAATTTCCATTGTATATCTATTCTCCGTAATCGAAAATTCCAAAATTAATGAGCCCCAAGGAAAATTAGTTTCGAGACCGTCCATTAAAAACTTTCCCCGATATCTTTCTCTATCTCTCTCTTGCTCGCTCCCCTCTATGTAAGTCATAACATAAAGTTTTACATCATCAAAAGTGGCATATTTTCACGTGACAACTAATAATATCGCGTGTCAACAACAACACTTATTTCTCACTTCCAAACACCACCAGCGCACCCTTTAAGCACCCTCCCCCCCAACACACTCTTCGAATCCGCAAGGGCGAACTTTGTGAAATTTAGCATGACGTGCTCTAACATCGGGATTTTTCTTAAAGATTTTTTCGATGTATATAATGAGTTTGTCGGCTGCTATTACCCTTGAATACGTTTAGAATCCACATCTCTATAGTACGCGGGTGTGAATATAGAGACCTGCGTGCAGAGAGTGGGGAGTAATACAACCTATCACTTATATTATTCAATGAAGCCCTTGAAAATATCTTTGAGAACTACTAGACAGGCAATAACGAAATTGTAAAAGAGAAAAAAATCCTAATGAAACACAAGGCTAATGACTGTGAATTGGTTGATGTTTTACAATTATCGATCGGATAGAAGTGAAGGTTGTTTTTATTTCTCTTAGCCTCAAGAAATACAGATGTCTTTAGTCAGAAGTGATTTTTAATTAATAGCATTATATATTTCCAGATTGGTTCCATATTTTTTCCACAATACCTCATGAAAAATTTTATTAGACAATTGGAAAAATTCGTTACTTGACGATAAAAATTTGGCGAAAGACCGGGTATTTATTGAACGTAACTAACGTTAGTTGAATTTTAGAAATAAAAAATGACTTTTCTAATGAAAGCATAATTACAGAAGGATTTATTTATGTATGTATGTACCATCCGGAGTACCTCAAGGATCGGTTCTGGGACCGTTACTGTACCTTGTATATACTTTTGATTTACATACAAGCTTTGAACACTGTATGGTACAAACATATGCCGACGATATACAACTATATTACTCCTTTGATGTAGCTTATCTGGAAGAAGTTTCATATAAAGTAAATGTGGACTTACTTAATACTCACAACTACTTCAGAATGCATGATCTGGAAATTAATCCTAACAATAGCGCAACTATCCTATTTGCTCAGAATAATTTATACGATAAAGCAGCCAGGAACATAGAACTAAAAATAAAAAATTCCATCATCCCTTTAGCAGATAATATCAAAATCTTGGGTGTTACAATAAATTCAAAGTTACGATTCACAGAACACTTAAAAAACATAATAAAATCCACATCAGACTAAAGCAACTGTATAGAAGTCGGCATAAACTGAATTTCAAAACCCGGAAAAAACTGGCAGAAAATTTAGTTTTATCCTTAACAAATTATTCTTTAGTTCTTTACTACCCCTGTCTTGACCAGACCAGAGATCAAAAACTAAATTACAGAAAATACAAAGCAATTGTTGTAGATTCGTCTTTGGTCTACGTAGATATTGTCATTTAACTAACAAAATAAAAGAACTAGATTGGCTCAAATTTGATAACCAATTCAGCTACCATCTACTCACCTTAGTGCATAAAATTGCTACCACGTCTATTCCTTCATATCTAAAAGAAAAACTTATTCCGAGAGGAAATGGTAGTGCAAAGACTCTTAGGCATCAACATCGACTAACAATGCCTCGCCACAGAACAGCTTTCTATCAAAGAAGCTTCACTTACAACGCAATAAATCGTTTTAACAAAATCAATCAAGTCAACAAAGAAAAAAGCAAAACTGTGTTCAAAACAATCATCAAAAGACAGCTGCTGGACTAGTCTATATTAATGTACGTATATGTATGTATATGTCTGTAATATGTGTGAATGGATATGTGTGTATACACCTATATGTATGTAAATATGTCTATATGTGCACATGCCTGTATACATCTGTTTGTATATAGTTATTAGTGCTTACTAAATCATTAATTTTAATGTCAAATCTTAACAAATAGTTTATTATATTCTATGTTGTAGGTATGTATTTTTTTCTTGCTTTAATATCATTCTCTTTGTTTTCTGTTTGTTTTTTTTATTACATGTATATATATGTGTGTATATGTATCTATATATGTATATGTATGTTTATATATTGATATTTAATGTGATTTGTTACTTAATTTTTGCATATAGTTGCATTAGGGTTAAGTGTAAGAGTAGCCTCCTGGCTAAACTTCGCCACAATGTAATATATCTCAATAAAGACTTTATTTATTTATTTATTTAATATAGATAGATGATAAATTAACTGTCGTATACCCTCACTCAGAACAAATGCTATAAAATTGAAAAGTACACATAGTTTGTTAAATTAAAAACCTCACACTAAGAAAAAAACTCAAATTCACAGTTTATGATAAACATTCCGCGAAGTAGTGGACCTAGAAAAATTTCACGCCCCCCTGATTTTTATTATACAATTAGAGAAAGTATTAGGCAAATTTTGACACAATTTTTAACCGACTTTCAAATATACAAAAACGGCTCTGGGAATTTTTTCAGAAAATCAGAAAAACAGTAATTAAGCGACTAAACTTCAGTGAATTTCAATGAAGCTTCACTGTTTTCTCATAAAAAGCTCAGTCAATTTGCATATTTTAAATTATATTCTACAAAGATATGATAAAGCTTGATTCCGTATAAGGTAAAACATACCGTTTTTCTGAAAATCGGACAAAAACGGCTTATATCAATGTAAATGTCTAATTTTTATCAAAAATATGTAGCTTAAATGCTGGGATATATCGTAGAACTATATGGTACAGGGTGTTTGTATCGCTGTTAATTTTAATTCATTTGATGTCAGTTTCTTTTCGAGAAAAAAATCTTTTAGGGGACAGTCTAGTGAAATTGCAGAAAATATTCCATTAGTTTATCGAAAAGAAAAATTATTATATCAGCGATCTTTTCTATAAGGTATACGGTTCTGTGTGTGTGTGTGTACATCGAAATCCAAGTAGCAAGCAATATGAGCAGTTGAAATATAAGGCAAAGTAAAATTACAGTTAAACAGGTGTGTTGAAAAAATCTTACAAATAAATGTGATATTAGGTGGCCCATAAGCAGTTGCATATATAAGATGGTTTAAATATAAGGTGGAATAGAATTATAGTTATAGAAAAACAATACTAATTAGAGAGAGAGAAAATTGTACGTATTAAGTCAGATAAAAAAAGAATTGTCAGAAAATAGTTATTGCTTGGACATGGTTCTTAAACTGGCTTAAACAGTTGAAGTCGATAGTTTTTTAAATATAAATTACTAAATATTTGGACATAATTCGAAAATAATTAACTGATCAAATGCAATTTCCACAATTTACGTTTTTTAAAAAACTGTCCGACGCGTTTCGATTAATGTCTTTGTCAAGGAACTAGACTAACTGGGTATTTCTTGAGGAAGTTGTATTTATATTCAAGCAGTGATATAATTACCAGTGCTTTTACCGGTATTTTTATGTTTATTAATCTCCAATGATTTTAAAAGGATTAATTTATTGCGTTTATTTTCTGAATGTAATAATTTAAAATTTTCGTCGAAAAGATGATTTTCTCTTACTAAATGTTCGGCATAATTGGAATCTGTTTTTTGATTAATGAAAGAATTACGGTGCTCATTCTTACGTTTTTTACACGCTCTGCCGCTTTGACCAATATAGGCTTTGGGGCATGACCCACATGATAATTTATAAACTCCAGATTTATTTTTTGGATCGATTTTTGATTTGTTATTTTTGATAAATTTTCCAGATCTATAATATAATATATAATAATTTATCAAAAATAATAAAGCCTATGTTGGTCAAGGCGGCAGAGCGTGTAAAAAACGTATCAATGAGCACCGTAATTCTTTGATTAATCAAAAAACAGATTCCAATTATGCCGAACATTTAGTAAGAGAAAATCATCTTTTCGACGAAAATTTTAAATTATTACACTCAGAAAATAAACGCAATAAATTAAACCTTTTAGAATCATTGGAGATTAATAAACTTAAAAATACCGGTAATTTGTTTAACGACCAGACAGAAATAAATAATTCTCCCTTAATAAAACTCTTTAGTTAATCCTTTTACTTCTAATAAAATTAAATAATCCTGTTTGAAAATTAAGTACCTGGTAATTATATCACTGGTTGAATATAAATACAACTTCCTGAAGAAATACCCAGTTAGTCTAGTTCCTTGACAAAGACATTAGTCGAAACGCGTCGGACAGTTTTTTAAAAAACGTAAATTCTGGAAATTGCAATTGTAGTATCAGTTAATCATTATAATGAATTTCCAACAAGTATCGGCCGAATCAATTCAGTATAATTCGAAAAGGCAGTAACATAGTGGGCAATTCCTTTGAATTTCCAATGTTGCCATCAGTTTTTTATAGAATTGGAAAAGCTGTCTCGTAAAAAAATTAAGGAAATAAATCACGACCGTTTACCCACAAACGACATCCGGAAAAAAAGTGTTAGTGCAGTGGAACTTGGAATTAGCCACCTACTTTGAATCACCCGTCATATTGTTATAACAACGTATGTACGTCGCCAAAAATCAATAAACCTTCGAGAAATCAATCACTATAAACGATAAAAACCGGTGGAATACAAAAAATAGCATTAACAACGGGAAACACATGAAAGAACTAAGTTCAACCTGATTCTGAAATCTAATATCACATACATGGGCAGCTCAGAGATGACCGAGAAAATTCTCGAACTGCATGAAACCTATATAAAACACGATTGTCTTATGGGTAAGCAGTTTTAGTTGAAGGCAGTGCGGAGCACATAATCTGTATAGTATTAATCACCTTTGTTTTGTATAAAAGTGATTTTATTTTGGCAAATAAAGACGTTTAAAGTGAGAGTAGAAATTGTAATTAGTGAACCATCGGAGTCGATAAGAATATTTTATACTAATGTAAGAAGAAATTTCTCAGTAAATTTCGTTACCAGACGCGTTCACAGGCGTCAGTTTACTTCGATCTTCACTTTTTCCATGTGTATTTATTTTCACGTAAGTATATTCACTCTATGCGCCCCTCTTGTAAGCTTGAAAGCAACATCAAGATCAAGTATCATAAATAAAACCGCGAGATCTAAAGTAAATTTAAACTTCGTAAATACAGAGGAAAGCAAGGAGAGTTGGAAAACAAAAACTTGTTCAACAAAAACAAAGCTGGCAAATTCTATGGCGGAACTTTATCGGCTTGGGAGGGAATTAATCAAAAACGTCAAAATTTCTGTAGAATTATGCTCAGTTGCGGCTTGCCGAAATAATAGGTGAAAAGAATGTTCAAACACTTGGAATCTCAAACCTGGAGTAAATTGATTCCCAATATTGTGGTCAAAAATGTAGACAATGCCTCTTCTGTTAATGAACAAATATTTGATGAAGAGTCTCTATACAAGACTTTCGTTTCAAAACTAGCCAGCCAAAATAACTTTTAAAACATCTTTAAAAAAAAACAGAAAAGAACATTTTACACGTATCAGTCACCCTAAGCGTGGGTGAATATCACTTCTACAAGTTTAAATCCAAAGGGGGATTATATGATCTTTTTTGCCAATGTTTTTTAAAATCATCTCATTTGTTCACAGAGTAATTCCATTTTGAACTTCCAATTTAAAATAATTAGTATTTATATTGTATTTACATTCCCGACTTGACCATACAATGTATGGCATCACACTCCCTCTAAGGCACGCTATGAGTGCCTATAGGGGAAAATTCACTAAACCCCAGATATCCTAGATATCAAAAGGGTTTAGCTCTGTGGGAGCCCTTGCCAGGTTTTCAGGCCCCTGGTTGGAGTCGTGGCGGCAGTTTCCCATGAATTTCCTGACCGTCCAGGCTGTTCCTAACAAGACGGCTTTTTGCATTTGTTTGTAAAGATGTTCGTCCAGACCGGGGTATTTTAAATTGTTTAATAGATGTTTTGGGACTAGTCCTGCCGTTGACATAACAATTCATACCGTTCGTGTGTTGTTCATGTTCCACTGAGTCTTTATTTGAAATTCCAAATCTCTATATTTGGTTATTTTCTCAGCCTGCTTGATATTTATATTATTGTTGTTAGGAATTGCTATGCCAATAAAAGTTGTTTGCCGAGAGACTTTATTAGAAAAACTATATCTGGTCTATTGTAAGCAACAGACCGATCGGTCAGTATCGTGCGGTCCCAGTACAGCTTGTAGTTGTTATTTTCTAAAACAGATTGTGGTTTATATTTATAGTATAGTAATCTTACGGACTGTGATAATTCAAGTTTCAGTGCTAATTCCTGGTGAAGTATTTTTGCCACAGCATCGTGTCGTTCTTTGTATTCAGTTGCAGCGAACGCTTGTGATATGCTGGATAGATGCAGATGTTTGGCAACCGTACCTTCATCTATCGTTGTTAATAGAAGGGTCTTTAATGATGTACTTTAGGTAGTTCTTAGTTGGAATTACTTGATCTTAGATTGCCAATATAAAGCCTTCCGTTTCAGAAAACATATGTCCAGAGATCAGCCAGTAGTTCGACGCTGCACTGTCGTCATTTATATGTCTTCCGTGAAGGGGCTTCTCTTTCCATTTCCGCAGTTTCTGATCTGTGATCCGGTGGTGTAATTGGACATGTTGTTGTGTCAGTCGCAGTGGTGTTGAGTCATCAACCTGGCCTGTGTAGATCAGAAAATTCTGCGAGTTTCTGGAAATGACTACGCAAAATAGAAATTTGCTGATCTAATAGTTTACTTAGATCTGCCAATCCTCTTCCTCCTTCATACCGTGGCAAAGTTGAACGTTCGACAGAGCTTTTTGGATGGTGATTTTGAGCTTTTGTTAGTAAAACTCGAACTTTTCGTTGTAATTGTTCAATGTCAGTCTTGCACCAATTAACTATACCGAATGTGTAACTGAGCACTGAACATGCATAGGTGTGTAGTAACAGTCGTCTTACCCTTCTATAAAACTCTGCTGTTAGGTCCTTTTTCATAGTCCAGTGATCAATACGTTGAGCCTGCTTTATTCCAAGGTATTTATAAGTATGACCTTCCCCTATAGATTCAATGAGGTGCCGTCTCCCATTTCGAAGTGCCCCTGCTGTATTCTGCCTTTAACTATATTAATAATTCGGCATTTGTCTAGTCCAAATTTTATATGGATGTCACTAGAGAACCCTTCTACTATTTCAAGCATATCATATGCAGCTGTTGTTTCCTAGCTGCCATCAACTTTAAGTCATCCATTTATAACAAATGGTTTATCTTTGTTGTTGTTGTGTTTGAGAATGAACCCAAAATTAGTCGAGTTCAGTTTGTGTGAGAGTGGGTTCATGGCAAGGCAGAACCACAGCGGGCTAAGAGAGTCTCCCTGGAATATACTCCTTCTGATTGGAATGGGGTCAGTTTGTATCAAACAGTTGACTTCATCCAGAGAAATTTTGGTTTGCCAGGTGGACATGACATATTCTAAAAATTCAATAATACAATTATTCACTTTATAGAGTTTCAGTGCCTTAACGAGCCGATCATATGAAACTGAATCATAGGCCTTTTTGTAGATCACATACACTAGTTCACTAGTTTTCAGTTTTCTCAATAATCATATGAAATCATTCATTAAAAATCCGAGTAAGACATTCATTTTGATAACTAAAGAATAATCAAATATTTCCTGCCAATGTTATTGGTATTTTATCCTGAAATGAGGTTCGACATCTATGAGTTTCAGGAAAATCTAGCACACAGAGACTCACGTACGAAACTCGTAGGTTTATTATAACAAAGAAATCGATACCAACTTTTCGGATTTTTCAATCCACTGAACGCAAGACAATATATTGTTTCTAGTCGACTTCATCAGTTGCGCTCCCCTCATTTGAAAAATATTATTTATGTATATAGTACTATAACGAACAGTTTGTATTTCAGGAAAATTGCTCACCGTCATCGGGAGTAATTGAATAAAGTTTGTATTATTGGTCATTAAAATAAAAGAATTAAACCACAGGATCATGAATTACTTTTTTTAACAAAAAAAAAATTATATTGACAATTTGACAATTTCATACAAATAAGAAAATCTTGTTAATTATGTTATCTTTTTCGGCTCCTGCTCAAAAGACAAAACTTGATGAAGAAAATGTGATATTTACAGACTCGAACGATATTTATAAGAGTTAAAAGGAACAAAGAATGGAAATGATAATGAACCATATGCAATTATATTCAACCAAATTTTCGTGGTAGAGCCTAACTAAAGAATAGAAAGAGAAGCTTGAAGAGCTGTGGTAATGGGAAAACTTAAGTTCTTTAGGATAAATGAAGAAGAAATGTGAGAAGTGGAAATAGGTGGAGAAATGGTCTTATTGACTAGCCGAAAGGAAGAAGACTCTCCCATTAAGCCACCGATGGGCTCAAAAACAGACTAGATATATAAGGTACAGTTTATCATTATTATGATACATGCAAAATTAAAAGTCATTCGCTCATATAATGTCATTTACAGAAACTTTTACATAAATAATACCATGCTTTGTCAATTATTTTTAGAAGTTTCTTTATGATGGAATCGCATTTGCCCTATTAAAATGATCAGAATTCCGTGATGACCCCTTTCAACAAATTTCAATAAACCATTTATCATACCCAATTATTGATTTTTTTCTATATCGGCAGGTCATTATCTCCTCCGATTTTGTGTTGAAAATATTCCCCTTTTTTTATTACATCAAAACGTTATCATTACATCGTCAACCTTTTATTTTGTTGAATGTATTTGTTTCCTTTTCTACGCTATATGATCGATTCTCTTTTCATTTCAGAGAAACACAATTGATGAAAATCTAAACCAGGTGTTCGTTTTCGAACATTTTTGTTCATTTTTCCCAAATTTTTCGCACTCGTTGTGAAATAATTGACGCTGAAATAATTCACAGAATTTGCTGTAGCTTTTAACGTCGAACCAAAATTATGAAATACACCCAAAATGTTACATCGGTGAAATATGGAATTGAATAGATTAGGATGAATATTTAGTGTTATAAGCAAAACACTTTCAAAGGAACGTTGTTAGAACAGATTTTTTATATTTCTTTATAAAATATTTGAAAAATTATAGTAATGGTCAAACATTTTTAGTAAACCACCGTTAACAAAGCTGAAAATTATATAATTTATATTTAAAAAAAATGACTTCAGCTGACTTAAAATAAAAACAGTTTAGAAACCGTGTGTAATCAATCACTATTATTAGTAATATCTTTTTTTATCTGATTTAATTAATGTACAATTCAAATACAAATTTTAGCGTATTCTTATCTCTCTCTTTTGCTCCCTCTCTCTTTTTCCCTCCCTAATTTTTGTTCTTCGTCTATATTTTCCAAATATATTTTAACTTTTTTATTTGTTTTATTAAAAAAATATAAATAATTGTTTGGACCACTTTCTATAAATGTAACTAATTCACTCTAAATTGGCATCCACACTCTATATGCTTCTTTGTACTGGTCGCTCCTATATATCTTATTGGTCTATCATTTTCTGAATCACCCTGTACAACTATAATTCCACTCAGCACAATATTACGACGGTCCTCATATCTTTAAAACCACCCTGTATAAGGACAAATCCTCTCCACACTATTGACTCTTTATATTTTTCTATTGTTTAAATTATTCCTGTATATTGGTATACAGGAATAATTTTACTTCGCCCCATATTTCAATCACCCGGTATATGCAACAATTTCTAATTTTTTTAAACCCATGTCTATAATTATACCCCATCCTACGTCCTATATTTCAAATATCCGAACTGCCTATGCTTATATAACAAATTTTTGATACACCCACAATAACAATAATTTTACCCCACCCTTACTTCAAACACCTTGTTTAAGCAACTACTTATGTTCCAAACTATATAACTTTTTGAAACCGCTCTGTATAACTGTAATTACACTGTACCTTATAATTCGACCATCCTGTATACTCAACTGCTTCTGACAATTTTTAAAGCCTTTTGTATAACTGCAATTATTCTCCGTGCTATACCGCAAATATCCACTCTGTATAACTATAGTTTTGCTCCACTGTTAGTTCAAATACCTTGTATACGCAACTACATATGTGCTACGCAATACAATATTTTTAAAACGCCCTGTATAACTAATTCAATTCCAACTTATATTTCAACCACCTTATGTACCATCTAATATTACATGCACGCACGCACACACCTTCAACCGTGTTCCCTATTGAAGAAATCGCCGCAATAACAAATTTTCCTTTTAATAAGCTAATGGAATATTTTCTACCATTTTACGCGACTGTCACTTAACTTCGTTTCTCAAATAAACTAACTTCAAAAGCATCAAAATGAAAATCATTACAAACATTCTGTATGTCATACTTTCATGGCATTTAAACTAGATATGTATTATGAATCTTTGACATTTGTCATGATGTTTACAGTTTTTGTGCATATATTTTTCCGATTTTCAGAAAAATGGTATGTTAGATTTTCTGAAGCGTTTGAAAACTTCTGTGAGTCGAAGGGTGTGCTCATGAATTGTGGGCGAGAAGACAATGATGTCGTCCATATAGACAAGACATCTTTCGTTTTGTATACCTAGAAGTATATTGTCCATGACGCGTTGGAAAGTGGACGGGGCATTTTTTAATCCAAAAGGCATTCGGACGAATTCGAAATGTCCATTTTCTACGATAAATGCAGTTTTCTGGATATCTTTGGGTTCGATTTCGATTTGATGGAATCCCGATGCAAGATCGAGAGTTGTGAAATATTGGCAACGTCCAAGTTGATCTAATAGATCGGAAATCTTTGGAAGAGGGTATTTGTCGCCTATAGTTTGTTTGCGGTAATTTACGACTACACGCCATTTTTGCTTACCTGAAGCATCTAATTTTTTGGGTACGACCCAAACTGGTGAAGACCAGAGGGAGTTAGAAGGGCGGATTATGCCTTGGTCAAGCATTTTAGAAATTTGTGACTTAACTTCTTCTTTATGGATATGGGGATAACGATAGGACTTAGTAAAGATTGGTTTGCAATTGTTGGTATCGATGGAGTGTTTCACTTCGTTAGTAAATGTCAACTGGTCACCTTCTAAGTAAAAGATGTCTGAGAATTCGAGACAGAGGATATATTTGTGTAATACAATTTAAAATATTCAAATGGCGTTAGCAGTTTTAGAGAAAACAATGAAGATTCATTGAACATCGCTGAAATCTAATCCCTTATTTACTTTTTTTTCTAATTTTCTAGAAAACCGTAAATCTCATGTTATAGATAATTATATGGGACCTTTCTGTAATGTTTCTTAATATAACGGACTTTAAATCATCAAAATTGCCTAAGCCGTTTTTGAATAATCGCTCGCCATGCAAAAAAAAAAGTTGTAGACGAATTGATAACCTCCTCCTTTTTAGAAGTCAGTTGAAAAGTGCCAAAAATTACGATATAAGCTATAAAAAGATCCAAAAAATACTAAGTAACGGACAAAGACTGGCAGTTTATATCGCTAGTCCCTAGTTTGAGGCATTCTCCACGGCGCTCTGGTGGCTTGAATATCTCCAGAATATTTTTGGAATAAAACTCAACCTCACTTCAGATTTTATTCTTACATTTTCAAATGGAGTCTGCAGGTATACTTTTTGTTTCAACCACCAAAAGAAATTATCAAAGGGACTACTATCCGAAGACATAGCTGGCTAAGAAAGTTTCATTTGAAAAGGATATTTGAATATTGTCTTACCGGTCTTGCACTGATATCATATCCGTAGACTAATCAGTAAAATAGATGAATATCTTTCAGTTCATTTTATGGTAATTAGACAGTTGTAACCCTTGACTTGCGTATATTTTTATAATTATATGGAGATTTTTTAAAAAGTAGTAATAATATAGGGGGTCCAAACTTGACAGTAAAAATTTGTTTCAGGCTATTAACACTTACACGTGTTCAGTGCTTAGTTACTCTTTCGGTATAGCTAACTGGTGCAAGACCGACATTGAACAATTACAAGGGAAAGTTCGAGTACTACTAACAAAAGCCCAAAATCACCATCCAAGGAGCTGTGCCGAAGGTACAACATTGCCCCGGTGTGAAGGAGAAAGAGGATTGGCAGATATAGGCAAGTGACGTGATCATCAAATTTCTAATTTCGCAGAATTTTCTGATATACATAGAGTCATATGTCAGGTTGATGACTCAACACCTCTGCGACTGACAGAATAACCAGTTCAAGTATACCATCAGACAACTGATCAAAAGCTGCTCAAATGGAAAGAGAAGCCCCTTCATGAAAGACATATAAATGACGTCAACCAAGATTATGTCGACAGTTCAGCGTCGAACTACTGGTTGATCATATGTTTCCTGAAACGGAAGGCTTTATATTGGCAATCCAAGATCAAGTAATTCCAACTAAGGACTACCTAACGTACATCGTTAAAGACCCTTCTATTAACAACGACAGATGCAGGTACGGTTGCCAAACAACTGAATCTATCCAGTATATCACAGGAGGTTGTGAAGTGTTGGCTGCAACTGAATACAAAGAACGACACGATGCTGTGGCAAAAATACTTCACCAGGAACTAGCACTGAAACTTGAATTATCACAGTCGGTAAGTTTACCATACTATAAATACAAACCATAATCTATTTAATAACAACTACAAGCTGTACTGGGACCGCACAATACTGACCGATCGGACTGTTGCTCACAATAGACCAGATATAGTTTTGGTAGATAAAGTCTCTCGGACATAGCAATTTCTAACAACATTAATATAAATACCAAGCAGGCAGAGAAAATAACCAAATATAGAGAATTGAAATTTTAAATAAAGACTCAGTGGGGCAAGAACAACACACGAACTGTACCAATTGTTATGTCAACGACAGGACTAGTCACAAAACATGTATTAAACAATTTAAAATACCTCGGTCTGGACGAACATCTTTACAAACAAATGCAAAAAGCCGTCTTGTTCGGAACAGCCCGGACGGTCAGGAAATTCATGAAAAACTGCCGCCACGACTCCAACCACGGACCTGAAAACCTGGCAACGGCTCCACAGAGCTACACCCTTTTGATATCCAGGATATCTGGGGTTTAGTGAATTTTCCCCTAATGTTGGTTCTCATAGCGTGCCTTAGAGGGACTGTGATGCCATATATTGTATGGTCAAGTCGGGAATAATATAGGGGGTCCATAAGAAAAACATTGACAATGGTGTTTACTTTCTATAAGAATTACTTTGTAAAGTTATTTCTTACACAACACATTGGCAATTAAAAAAAAAGTTGAGTGATCTAGCGTTTTCCTGAAAATTTTTCGTTCAGTTTGTACCCATGTTATGAAAAAATTTTAGTCCAATAGGACGTAAAATTATATATAATAATATATAATTTTCGTTATTCTTAAGAACTGCATAAACCAGACGTTATTTTTTAATTCTAAATAAAGTCATAATAAATAACGATTTCTGAAAGAAAGCAAAACATGAAAAACCTTTCCTGACTTCACCACACCAGGCATAATTTTCTGATAGCGAAAAGATTACAGTTGAATTTACCGGAGTCCAATCAACTTAGTCCGGAAATCACGTAACTCTTCTTCCTGTTCCCTAACTTCTTCGCGTCTCCCTCCACGCTTCCCGCGCTCCCTGCCGCCGTCGCGTAACTCTCGGTAACTCCCGTCTAAACCGGTTACGAATGCCGGTGTAGCTCCTGTCTAAGTTACGGCGAAACTTGTACAGCCACTTGCAGCACTGGCCTAATGGAAATTAATGGCATTTACAAAAATAATACCCCCTATATCTGCCCGTCTCTATCTTCCCTCGACGTTTCCGCAATATGTAGATGTCGAGATTTATGGCGTAGACTGGACAGAAAAAAAAACTCGCGCCGGGAGAGATTCTCAGTTATGGATAATTTATTTTCGCCGAGCCAGGAAATGCAAATGGTTTTCCACACCTGCCGGTGGAAGGAAACATGTTCTGTCCGCCAAAAAGGCCGTAATGTGCTCTGCGGTCGGAATGGGAAATGTTTTAAGATGGACACGTGCTTTTGTTTTGAGCGTAGGCGAAACAAACGCAAACGCTTTCATTCTTGTTTTTAAATATAAAGAACAAATAAGTTATATAAGACGGTTTTGGGACAATAAAGTATGCTTCTGATGCTTCTTTTACACATGAGAGTTTCAATACATTCTTCTTATTAATAATTTATATATATTGTTATGGAATTAAAATAGCCATAAACCAAAATAAAATGAAATATATCAAATAAATTCAAAGATAGAGTGTATACTAAAAATATGTTAGAAGTGAACATGTTGGTTGCATAACCATCAGGTGCATTTAATGAATAAGAAAATTTTACATTAATAATTTTTCTTGAAATATATGATAAGGCTTGGAAAGAATCAAATGAGATTCAGGTGTTATGATATAGCAAATCCATTTACAGAATAAAGGGCCAGCACAACTTTTAAATTTCAGTTTCGATAAACAAGCCATTCCAACGAGCCAGTAAAAAGGAGCAATAAATTGTAAATAAGCTCTCTGGACTTTGGAAAAGGGAAAATATGTGTAATATATAGGATAGTTAAGATAATTTTAGTAATAATTAAAGCTGTAAATACTCACAAGTAGTTATAAAAGGTAATTGAAAATGTTGCTTAGTCATCATGTAACGAGGATGCATATCTTGTAATATAAATCTTTGGAAATAGGTGTAAGTTGCCAGGAAAACATAAAAATCCATGCTAGACACCTAAAACAATATTAATTAGTAAAAATACATGCAATCACAACAGTATAAAATAAATTAGGAAGCAAAGCATCATGTAAACAACTATCAGAAAAAATTAAAATGTAAATAATTTTAAAAGTAATGAATAAAAATAAAACAATATTCTTCACTGAACATTAGAAATTATAAGGAAAAGAATTTTATAACTTAAATTTCAATCAATCAAAAATTTGCGGTAAAGTTGTTTAAATCATAATAAAAGTTGAATGACCTTGAAAAAGTCATGACCAATTAAAAACAAACAAAGCTTTTAAACAAACATTGACAAGAATAAAAAAGTTAAAATAAAATAAGCAAACGGAAAAACATCATTTAATAAGGGAAAAAAATTGTTTCTTATGGGAATTTACTTGGGCTAAGAATTTTGAGCTGGGCAAGACAGAAAATTTAACGCTCCAAAACAAATAAACACGTTCCATTGTGGGTGACGGGCCAGACAAAACGCTCCTAGCAGGCAGTTGTTTTTAAAATATTATATAAGCTTACGTTTGCAAAGCAGCGGTCTATTTCGTTCCTGATTTTTATGGTAAAACAAGTCTCAGAGCTTGTGATGTTTTCTTTGCAATAACCTTAATCTTGTTAGTAGAGGTTAAGCAGTGAAAAGTGTGATTAGACATATTGTCAAAACAATTCCAATGACATATAGGTTGGCAGTGTCTAAGGATTCATAGTAACGGTAAAGTAAAGTGTAGTGTATATCTGACAGGCATCAAATGACAGTTAGGTTGGAATTTCAAATAAAAATTTGAAAACATCAACAAAGATGGTATTTGTATAAGACCGACATCTAGGATTTTCAGAGAATAGTAACAAGAGGTTCCGATTCTGAGCCGTTCCGTGTAATTGCTATGTCCCTTAACGCCTAGGAAGAATGTTACGATAAAATTTTCAGGTTATTCACCTGTCAAGATATTGGTATGGACAATAAAATGAATTCAAACAAGAAGTGTTCGTGAGGACATTCAATTGTGGGAAGCACAACTATTGGTTCCCGATCAAAACAAATATGGATTATATTTATAACCATGTAAATACCCTATACTTAAATTCAGCCCTGTTTATAAAATGTTTCTTGAAATTCACATTTTAAGGCCTTCAGATAATTGCAAATTATTCAACAACGAAGAGAAATTTAGGAAAACAGATTTGGAACTTATGGACTGTGAAAAAAGTCACGACAAGGAATAAAAAGGTTTTTTTCAAATGAAACCACTATTTTTTATATCATAATAGTTGAGCATTGAAAATAAGAGGTACTTTATGATAAAGTGAAATTCTGATAGTTTTTGACTTTAAAAAAAAAACATTTTTAATGTAAGCTTAAGTACATAAGTTGGCCATGAAGGTTGCTAAGGACTCTACGAAAATGTCATTTTAACAAATGTTCGAAATTATTTTAATAAATTTCAAATTTTATAGTTCGTAAATAATGATTGCAAATGCATTCTCATAAATATTTAGTAGGTATGGAATAACCAAAGGATTTCGTTTGTTGATTATATTGTTTTAATGTTTCATTTCATTAATTTATCTTGATTGTTTAATAATGATATTTGCATTAGGTGAATGTTACTAGCTTGAAACTTGCAATATTCGAAAGTTTACAAAACTTTATGTGTTGATTCTGGAAATGTTTCTTATGGTAAACGTAATGTTCCAAATAGAGTAACTACTGAAGAAAACGATTTATGATAATGCAATCTGTGATAGAAAATCCACTATGTATCGTTATCTATAATAACCAATTAGCTATTAGTCAAAAGTGCCGTTCAAGGGTTATAAAGAGGTACAAGTTTCACCCCTATAAAATACAAATGCACCATACAGATTATGAAAAAGAGAAGAATTAATTGGTTTAGAGTTAAAGCAGACTGTAACTTCAACATATGTTTTGTTTTCAGACGAAGCCACCTTCCATAAAAATGGCTTCGTAAATAGACACAATTTTCATTAATATTGTGATGAAAACCCGAAAGGTTTTAAAACAACATCTCAGACTAAATGGTCCTTAAACGTGTGGGCTGGTATTGTTGGGGGTACGTTATTGGACCTTTCATTTTTGATGGGACAATGAATGGAGCCAAATTCCTTGATTTCTTAAGAAACCAATTACAGCCGTATTAGGAAGACGTTCCATTAAACATATAAAATGTGGCTTCAACTAGACGGCTCTTCAGTTCATTATGACAGAAGAGTTCGGCGATATTTAATAGAAAGTTTAGTGATTGTTGGATTGGAGAACGGATCAGTGTTGGCCTCCACGTTCACCTTGTTTAACCCAAGGGATTTTTTTCTCTGGGGTTACATAAAAGATATTGAGTATAAAGAGGATGTAACTATAATGTAAGAAATAAATAATTGCACCTGAACTATTAAATAAAGTTCGTAATTTTTATTAAGAATAAATAAGTGCTTAGAAGTGAACGGTTTTCGAACATAATACAAGAGTTTATAAAAGCTTATAGTGCAAATGCTTTTTTTTTATAAGTCGAATCAAATATAGGTACTTATTTACAAAGCCTCTTAAAATATAATATAACCATTTGAAAAAATTAGTTCTTCCAGATTTTGAATTTCAATTTCGGGATTTTTTTGTAGTAGATAATGTCCATACTTTTTTCACAGATTCTGGAAGCACTAAGTTTATTCTACCCTCTCAACGAAAGATTTTCGTAAATGTGTAATAAAAAAAAATGTGAATTTCAAAAAACATTTTGGAATTCGACTGATAAGTATTGAAAACCCAGAACAATAATTTACAGATTTGAAAGCAAGTAAAGATTCGATTCAAAAATCGAGAAGTTATACCCCTAAATATTCTATCTTCTATCATAACTGCGTAATCATCCGAGACCAGAACCATGGGACACCCTGTTTTTTTTTTTTTTTTTTTTTTTTTATCCGAAGAGGGGGGAAATATATTATATAATGACTGTGTGTGTGTACACCGTATACCCGCTAAAACCCTAACCTCTTTCTCCTACAACCATGGTCCCCTGCGGCACTCTTAGTCAATACTACTTCGTGTGTGTTAGGTGTTTCTGCTCTTAATTGAAAGCCTTCATTGGGACACCCTGTATTTATATATATATGTGTGTGTGTA
Organism: Octodonta nipae; assembly: GCA_034190945.1. Lineage (NCBI taxonomy): Eukaryota > Metazoa > Arthropoda > Insecta > Coleoptera > Chrysomelidae > Octodonta > Octodonta nipae. Next base: position 2,943,279 of record CM067219.1, read on the forward strand.
GTTGATCACTGATCTCTGCCGGGATGGTGGTAAAGTGACGACGTTTCGGCAAAGTCACATCTGCCCTCATCAGGTCGGTTCGCATAATTCTCGTGTCCTTCTGCTTTCGCTTCTAGTCACTCGAATACTGAACAGTATTCGTAAGGCATAAACACATTACTAAACTGTGGAACAAATTCAGCGAAATAGGAACCGTGGTTAACAAGAAACGTGAGACAACAAGAATCGATGACGTTGAAGTAGCAGTATTAAGACATGTTGTAATGAAAGAGAAAAAAAATTAAGGCAAATTGCGTTAACATCAGGTGTTCCACGAAGTATTGTTCAGAGAATTCTAAAAAATAACAAGTTCCAACCCTACAAAATCTGACCCGTCCAACAAATAAATGAAGATGTAAATAGTTAATTCATCAAAAATTTCAATTTTGACGATCAATGTGATTAACCGATTTTCCCACTCACACGGATATATTTCAATACTCTCTAAATATCCTAACCTCATTATGCTTCCGCCAGTCATTCGAAGCAACAGCCTGATACACGTTCCACACGTCATATACTCCAAAACCCACCGACCCCCTGTCGCATCGACGATTTCGACTTGTCAGTATAATTGGCAAGTAAAATACTGACTCCCGATCGCGTCTCATCAATATTCGATTCTCAAATTGTACTGAATGGCATCGCTTACAGAGCGTATCATTTTAATTATGCTGACAAAATCCCGTTCTTCCTATCGACTGCGCCATATAATCGGGCATAAAACGAAAACAGACTATGGGCACATAAACGGAGCGGAATTAGGTACAATAAATTCCATGCGAATTTAATTTGGTGGCTATATGCTCCCCAGGGGTATAAAAATTTAATATCAATGTAAAGAATTTATACAAACCAGTGGTCGCCCAGTGTTTAGTTTAGTTTAGTTTATTTATTGGTAAAGTATTACAACTGTGTGTTTTTACAAGCCAAAAGTACACAAAAGAATATATAAAATGTTATTAAAATGGTAAGAAAATAAAATGTCCTATTTACTAATATATAGACAACAATGTACATTATAAAGAAATAAACTATAGTTTTGCAAACACATTAAAATATTTATACACTGAAATCACTTCCTAAGTACTCCTCAAAAGAATAAAAGGCGTATATTAAAGGATAATTTTTTACTCTCTTTTTAAAATGATGTACGTTTATTTTTTTTTCTGCTGGCAGTACGTTAAAAAATTTAATGCCATAATAGTCAGTACCCATTCTCGTTCGTACAAATGCAATCTGTGGTATTTGAGAACTAATTCTCCTCGCTTGAATCCCGGTTGAATTAAGGGACCATGTGAATATCGTTGTGTGTTCTGTAGTTGTTTTGGTTCTGTTTCATATAGACAAGACAATGAAGGATAAAAGTGCAAAGTAGGGTAAGTAGTTTTAGCTCCACAAAGCTATCTCTACAACACTCGCGGTATTTTAAGCCTGTAATAATTCCAACACAACGGCGTTGTAACTTAAAATTTTCAGCAGAGCACGGAGAATGACCCCAATTTAAAATCACGTAGGACATATTGGAGCTAAAGTATCCATAATACGCTGTCACTAATGTGCCCCTAGATACATTTTTTGACAGGCTCCTTATAATTTGGAGCTAAGAAAATTAACATGGACTTCCCAGGTCAACCCAGGATCAAGGTAGACCCCTAAGAACTTCACTGTTACATCACTCTCTAGAGTCGATGGTGAAGATTGTAATATAAAATTAATGTTCTGGGTCTTACTAATGTTGTGACTAAGTCTATTGGCTAAAAACCAATTCTCTATTTCACGCTATTTGATTTGAGTCCACTGCAATATTGGGTCTGAAGGTTGATAGCGCAGCAATGTTGTGGTATCATCAGCAGACAGGATTGTCAGCAGATTCAATAGATTGTTAAAGTTTGGCAAGTCATTTACGTCAATGAGGAATAACGGAGGCCCCAACACAGAGCCCTGAGGTACACCATGCTGAATCCTGCGATTCGAGGACTGCTGTGTCTCAAAAAGAACATACTGTTCTCTTGCTGCTAAATAGGACTGTATAAGGGTAATACTGCTCGAATCAAAGTTGTAGTAAGATAGCTTTTTGTAAGGGATTTCAGAACTCATACAATAGAACGCCTTCGTTAAGTCCAGGAATGTACCACCACATGTATTGTGCTTATTTTCAAAGCCCTCTGCCACAAACTCACTTAGTCGATCAATAGCCAGTGTTGTGCTCTTGTTGTTACGAAAACCAAATTGATTTGGTATTAAGATATGATTTACTTCAAAGTAGTTAATCATTTGGTCTTTCAATAAAGATTCAAGAGATTAGTGGCAATAGAGATATGGCCTGTGATTAGTTACATCTTCGGGATCTCCTTTATTTTTAAAAACAGGTATAATTTTTGCCAATTTAAGAACAGATGGAAATATGCTTTCTCGTATGCAGAGATTAAACAAGTGAGTCAGAGGTTTGCTAACTATATATGTGAGATATTTAAGAATTCTAGAGTTGATGTCATAATAGTCTCTGCTACTACTACTTTTAATTTTATCTTTTTAATGTCGGAAATTTTATCTGAAACCATTTTATCTGTTACTGAGTAAAATTTGAAGCTATGTCCAATGTATTGATTTGATAAATATTCATTGAAGGAGCTGTTAGAAGAAGAAAGATTTTTAATAAGCTCGTCTGCAATTGACACAAAGAAATCATTGAAAACCGGGGCTATGAGGTGACTGACTTTCGGTGCTGGAGCGGAGTTCCTATGAGATTTTATTATACTCTACATGGCTGACACCTTGTTTGATGCATTCGCAATGAAATTGTCATGGGTAGCTTTTTTAGAATTTGCTATCTCTGTCCGATAGAGTTTTTTGTAATAACTGAACATGTTTTTGGGTACCAAAATTGGATTTTGCTTATGAAAGAGACTGAGAGTTTGAAGTCTCCCCCTCATGTCTCTAAGGATGTCATTAAACCAGTTAATTTTAGGGCGGTTTTGACTTTCCGAACCATTTCATTTTTGTGGAGACTTTTATCCAAAGCGTTAGTTACGACTTTAAAAAAACTGCAGAACTGATCCTCCAAACTTTCGGTACCTTTTGTGATTGATTTCCAGTTATATAGTTGTAGTTGATTATACAGTGAAATTCCTTTGTCAAAAGTTGGGGAAAAAGGGAGAAGTAGGCGTCATCACCCCCCCCCCCCATCGTAGACGTCAATTGATAAATCTATGGAGATAAAATATGGGAATTTAATCAAATATAAGTATTCCAAATAGTTTTGAAATATATATGACCTCCAAAGTTTTGGTTGGAACCATTTTTATGATATAATAACTATATCTATGATAAATATTAAAAAAGTATTACGAAAACTATATATTACGTTAAAAAGCTCATAAAATATGTCCGATTTTTTGAGGTCATAGCCAACTATGGTTTCCATTCAGAAAAAGATAAGTTTGTGTCATAACTCTATAACAAATTAGTAAATTTACATTTAATGCAGTATTTATTTATATTTTAAATATACATCGTCAAAATGTTAATGACTTTATGTTAATGTAACAAACGTAGTAAATCTACGATTATAAAGGAATGGGGCCATACAATGACAAATAAAGTGACATAAGACTATAAGATTGTCAGAAAACAGAATCTTAGATATTTACACATATACAGGGTGAGTTTTTTTTGATGGGGATCTCGGACACTTCAATGGTTAAACTGGGAAAGATTTGCAGTTTACAATTTTGACACTTTCGGATTTTTGTAAAAAGTCAGGGCCTACTAGATATTTATAAAACGAAATTCTGTCGAAGTCTAGCTCATTTGTTTTTGATTTTGTAGAAAAGTGTAAATTTCAAGACTAATTGGCATGTCCTCGTTTGCGTGACAGCTCTCGTTTACGAGATCGACAGAATTTTTTTTTCGGGCATTTTTAAATATCTAGTAAGCCATGATTTTTTACAAAAATCCGAAAGTGTCATTAAATTGGGCCAGTAAAACTGCAAATCTTTCCGAATTTAACCACTGCTCTATATCTGCTAGTTTCCGAGATCCCCATACTAATCATCAAAAAAACTCACCCTGTATAGGCAAGACCATGAGCAGTTGCATAAATAGAATACTTGTCATATGGGGCGAAGTAAAATTATATACGTATACAGGGTGATTTAAACAATAGAAAGAGTGGAGAGCATTTGTACATATACTGAGTGGTTTTAAAGATATCATGGCGGTTCCAAAATCGTATGGAGTTGAAATACAGCTGTATATAGGTGGTTCAAAAAATGACAAATATGTTATATTGGTTGAACAATACACTGAAACATACACAGGGTGGTTACAATATAACTTGGATTACACTTATAGAAAGTGGTCCAAATAATAAAACAAATAAAAAAGTTGAAAAATATGTGGCAAATATAGAAAGATTATACATATTCGAGAGAGAGAGAGCGATAGAGAAAGATAATCAATAGAATAATACTTTAAATCAGGTAAAAAAAGATGTTATATCAGAAAATAGTGATTGAATGCTCACAGTTTCTAAACGGTTCTTATTTCAAGTCAGTCGAAGTTGGTTTTTTCTTAAATATAAATTGACGGTAGTCTCATTTAAGTGTTTTACCAACTTTAATAACATACATATAAACTTTGAACACTAATTGAGATCAAGAGCAAACAAACGGCCGACGAATCATTAAAACCGGTGTCATAAAAAACCCCAAACCGAGGATCTCGCCCCATTTGTCGCTATTAAAAAAAACTGGAAAGCGAAACCCGAAAACTGACCAAAACAGAATTTATATTTGCGTTTTTTATTAACCCTCCTACCTAGCGTTCGGCAATAAATGAGGATTATTAAAAGAGTTGTGTTTCCTGAAAGTGTTCTCTTTTATGAAAGGCTCATAAAAATTATTCGCGTTCAGTTTTATCCACATCTCCAGGATGTTGTTTTAAAGTTTTTTTCTCCTCAACTTCAATAGAGCGGAATAATTGATAGAAAAAGCTCCAGGTGTTCCATTACGACTGTTTTTGTTCATTTTTCTACAATTTTTCGCGCTCTTATTGATGCATTTGACGTCGGAATAACGATTTGGATTTAGAGGGGAATTAATTTCGCGGACGATTTTTATCAACGGAATGAAAAACAAATCTCGTCCCGAACGTGAGGTATATCAACAATGATTTTCGCTACACGATATTTACAAATAACGACCGTCCATTGTAGAAACAAATCGGGATAAAACAAATGTTTTGATGTATACGCATTATCCGGTGGAGGCATTGTTTGGGGAGGATGTATTTAACAAATTTGATTACCATTGGATAGTTTTGTGTTACAATAGAATTGAAATTTTAAACTCAGTACTATACAGTGATTGGCAAATGTGTGAAATCAAATAAATATCTCTGGAATTATTAGAGATATCAAAATGAAATTTGGAAGATGGATATTGAAGTAGATTGCCTATTTGTTTCCAATTTTTTTTACAATTTTGAACTTCCTGTTTTACCGGAAGTAATGTCGATTTTAAAATTTACAATGAAACACCCCGTATAGTATTTTAGTTTCTGATGAAACATTTTATTGCGAATACAAAAATATCGGGTTTGATATTGTTTACTTCAATACCTACCGAGATATTAACAGAAAAGTAACAAAGGAACGGAAAAATTCGATGGTAGCTAAACTCGGTGCAGATTTCATTTACGCTCGATGTAGACAAAACGCTCGGTAAGGATTTGTATTTCTATTGGCCAATCGGTAGCATTATACCATCACAGCAACAGCACTGCTTGTTCCATAGGCGAATACACCTGCGTTTGTTTAAATCAGGCGCAAATTAAATCTGAATCAAGTTTAGTAGTCCATTTTTATTTGAACGTAAAAAGATTGTATTGTTTTAAATTGATCCTAAAATAGCCGAATTAAGTGAAAGAGAAAGAATAGAAATATTAATGATGATTGGGTATGGGGAGAGGAAAAGGACGCATCAAGAAGTTTGAGACCTTTTTAACATTGTTCATCCGAACACACAAATATCCCGTTCAGTAGTGACGAAAACTTTGCGAAGGTACGACACAAGTGGAACAGTTAGCAATTTACCAAAAAGTGGACGGTTAAAAAGTGCAAGTAATGAAGGTTTAGCTCAAAATGTTGCTATATCTTTGGAAGAAAATCCTCACTTATCCACTACCGACCCCGTCAATATGCATGGAATTAGCCGTCGTTCAATAGGAAGGATATTAAGGCAAGAAAAATATCATCCATACAAAATTCGCCTCGTTCAAGAACTCTCCGAAGACGATTTCGACAGAATTTTGCAATTTTGTGAAACGATGATGGATATTTATAACAGTGATAATAACTTTATAAGAAATGTGGTGTTTTCAGAAAAGGCTACATTTTGTTTAAAGGGTACGGTTAATCGACAATTGGGTACTTAATTGGGTAAGAGACTCATACACAACGTTCCCCAAAAATTGAACGTTTGGTCTGGCATTTATAACAGAATCGTGGGACACTTCTTCCTACAAGAAACTTTAAACGGAGATAGGTATTTACGGCTCTTGAAGACACCAGTTATTCTGGCATTAGAGGTAAATGGACAATTACCAAATAATATCTGGTTTCTGCAGGATGGAGCATCACCCCATTACGCTAGCATTGTTCGAGATCATTTAGATAGGACATTTCATCACAGATATATTGGAGGAAGAGGTACTTATGAATGGCCTGCACGAAGTCCCGACCTTAATCCGTTTTCTGTAGGGTTACTTAAAGTCTAAGGTTTGTTTGAAGACGCGAGATGTAAGACCGACATCTCGCGTCTTCAAATTTAACGAAATGCATCAAATGCATAAAGAAGTGTTCGAGAGGACATTTAATTGTGGGAAGCGCAACTGATGAAGGTTTCCGACCAGAAACAATATATATTATATTTATATATAATATATATTGTCTTGCGTACAAAGGAATGACACCTCGAAGAGATTATTCTAATGTTTGTGTTGATAGACCAAATAATTTGCAAGAATTAGCTGCAAGAATAACTCAAGACATCCAAAGAATTACACCAGAAGTAATAGCTAATGTTACTAGAGAATTTTAAAACCGACTTGTTTATTGTCAAGAAGTAAACGGTGCTCAGTTTGAACATCTAATACATTAAGTTTAGTTAAGTTTCAATGTTTTGAAAATAACTTAGATTTAGTTAATAATTATGATTATGTATTTCTTTAATGGATATTAGATTTTTCCATTCTTTAATTACTTTTCTGTTAATATCTCGCAATAAAATGTTTCATCAGAAACTAAAATACTATACAGGGTGTTTCATTGCAAATTTTAAAATCGACGTTACTTCCGGTAAAACAGGAAGTTGAAAATTGTAAAAAAATTTGGAAACAAATAGGAAATCTACTGCAGTATCCACCTTCCAAATTTCATTTTGATATCTCTAATAATTCCAGAGATATTTGCTTGGTTCCTCACATTTGCCCATTTATAATAATTTTATTTATTAACGTGTTTTCTGTTAATTTCATAGTGTTGTATCATATATATATAATTTATATACACACAGTATTATCTGATACTTATCACACACATGCACATATACACACATCACATACATACACATATTGTTTTTGTGGTATATTCACATGGTTTAACGGAACTAAATGTTAAATTTATTTATTCACAAATATTTATTTTCCTTTAACTTATATAAAAAAAACTCTCACCCCTTATAATATTACCTCCGACATTTCTATGGTTTCTCATTTATATTTGTCATCAAATAAAAAATCTTTGGATCTAATTTCATGAAACTACAACCGAAAAACTGAATGTTACGTTGTTTAATTCTCTAGGACATGCTAATTTTATTTGTTGAACCTCAACTTTAGTAAGTTACCATTGGGAAAAACACATTTATAGTACTTATAGTAACAACAATATTTGTAACTTTTTCAGTATTTGACTGACGAAGGAATAAAAGAATTCCGAAAGCTCTCATTTAAAAAAGAGTACACTTATTTAGTCTTTGGCTGCTACCCGCAATTCGTTTGAATATGTCTATAGTTTTAGGTGGTTTCCGGGAAATAACATCCACGTACTTGATAACTGATCCCTGCCAGGATCGAATGCTGTAATTCCAATGACGACGTTTCGGCAGAGTCTACATCAGACCCTCGTTCAGGTCAATGGTTCTAAGCAAACTACGGATAAAAAGCCTTCTGCTACAATTCGCTTCTAAGTTAAATACTAAATATTTGAAGCGAACGCGTTGTTATTATAGTTCGGTACATCGAGTTGAACCGTGAACGATTGGCCCTTGGCGCTCAGTGGGCACAAATTACCATTCTTAGACGGGTCCGGGCCGGTACGGTGTTTAATAGGATTTTCCAACACATTCGATAAGTTCTGAAACAGCCTGCGTTTAACTGTGAGGTCTACGCTATTTCAATTGCTCTCTTACGAGTCTTGAACATTTGCCAGTATTCTAGTGTTCTCAAAGTCTAACATCGTGGTGGCGTGTTCCGCAAGTATGTTGTTTTTTCCTGCTTTCTTACAGCGTAAAAAGGTGTTCATCACGTCTAGCTTGAATCGTCTATTAGTTTGCCCCACATAGGTTTTATGACAGTCTGCACATGGAATCTCGTACACTGTTGTTCTAAAGGGATCCTCGTCTTCGGAGTCCTCAACTCCGTGCTTATTTTCTGTCTGTAAAAATAGTATCGATTTGTGTCTCCGTAGAATTCTTGCAATACTTCCGTGGTCCCCAACATACGGTAAATAAACCTTGGTTATTGGTGTCTCATGCTCCTCGTCTGTTTGTCTCAGTTTTGACTTTAGAGCCCTTTAAACAACAATGGAATACCAAACAACCTAAGTGGGGCAACTAATAGACGAATTCAAGCTAGACGTGATGAACACCAAGCAACACTGACTCCCAAGATAATTACATTAAACAATAACTAAACCATACATGCCACAGGGTCTATCAGAAAGACTTTGAGAAACCAGAGTGGGAAACAGATATAATACAAAACATCATTTAAGAACAATTGAAATACGACTAAAATCAATTATATCGAAAAAATCCATTAACCAACCCGTCCATAACACACTCAATCGGAATACAACAAATCAGCAGGATGGAGCCGTGCCCACTGAGCGCCAAGGGCCAATCACACGCAGCCGTTCACGGTGTCAACCGATAGGTACCGAGCCGCGACTATATAACAGCGCGCTCGCTTCAGAAAATCTTAGTATTCGAGTAACTAGAAGCGAAAGCAGAAAAATACGAGAATTATGCGAACCGACCTGAAGACAGATTGACTCTGCCGAAACGTCGTCAAAATTTGTGAACATGCTTGGGATCCCGGTCATAGAAATACAGTTATCAACTACGCGGATTCAGTTTTATTACACAAAGAAGAACACAACACCAAAAGAAAACTAAAATTTAGGAAAACTAAAAACAAATATAGTTCATAAGGTTTTTCCTAGGTTTTCCCTTATGATTTAAATGCACTATCTATATAATAAATTTTGTCGCACATATTTGGGAAAAGTTCTGAAGATCTCCCTTTCAAATTCTTCCAATTTGAAAGGAACTTAATGATTATATGATCTTTAGAAATTTTACGTCAAAAATCAAATAATAAACATTGTCAAATATTTAAATTTACATCTTGGAATTGTACCTTTTTAATCCGTAGTTTCTTAGCCAGTGACAAATTCGGGGTCTGATCTAGACCCCGAAACTTTTGGAATATACAGCAATTTTCTTTAAAGTGTGGTGTTATTTCCCAATAAACACTTGGACATTGAAAAAGATGCCACAAGTATCCTTCAGAACACAATGCCAATTAAAATTTACTGTAAGTTTCAACGTTCTTGAATTAGCATATTGCGGCCTAGCAGAGACGATTTTGTCATATGGCCTTATATTTCGGGGCTGTTCAGCTCACATTGACAAAATCTTCTCTACACATAAAAACATCTTACGATGTATATGGGGTGTTCCTCCATTAGTTAGTTGCAAGCAATTTTTCATTGAGTTCAATATTCTGACGGTCCATTCATTATATATTTACCTATTAATAATGAATATTAAGAAGCAAGTATCACTTACTAGAAATGATCAAATACACAATTATTCAACTCGTAGCAGCAATGAACTACATCTGCCATTCTCTAGGCTATCAGTTTGGCAAAATTCCCATATCTATAGGAGGAGTATAAGTTTTAATAAATGCACGCGAGCTAGAGCAAATGAGAAAAGTATAGTGAAGTTTGGAAAGGAGCTCTATACATACCTGTCCAGAAAAGAATACTACTCCTATGATGAGTGACGCGGGTGGTGATTGTTTTGACAAGGCAAATAAATCATTTGTATTTGTAAAATTATTTTTTTTTTGTAAATTTAGTGATTTTAAATGTTGAATAAAGGAATATTTATTTATTTATTTATTTATATATATATATATATATATATATATATATATATATATATATATATATATATCGTAACTGGATTTACATCTGTAGGGCAATGAACTCCAGTTTCCACAATTTCTATATTATCCTATAACATTTTCAAAATTCAACAATATTCTCTCTGAACAGTAAACAATCCTCTTATCTCATTTAAACACGAACCAAAACAAAACCCTCGAAGTAATAAAGTTTGAGCAGACCGCAGAACAATATCCTCGAGTGCTCCTAATGGTCCTTCGCCATTAAGGACATTGTCCTGGAGCTCCCAACACGTCCCCCCCCCCCTTCCAACATGCGTAAAACCTAATTGTAGCATTCCATCGATAAAAATGTAAATTATCTTCGGCCCTACAAATTGGCGGTCAATCTGACCCCTCTCGGCACACAATAATATGGAGAAAGGAGCAAACAAAGATAATAGGGGTAGCGCTCCGATGGGTTTCGAACCCCTTTTGCCATATTAAGCGTCATATATTAATGCATATTTATAGGTTACGACAATCGATAGCTACTATTTCCAGAGATAGCTGTCTTTATTTAATGGGCAATTTCTCTTCTGAACTTGTTATTCATAATGGTAGGGGATCCACGGTGAGCCAATAAAATTACTCACAATGTCGTTTCCTCAAATGTTAGCTGAATGTCTCTAAATGGGTCGGAATAAAGCCCATATATCTTGTAAGTGGATATCAGTTATTTTTTATGAGGTATGATGGGATCAAAATGTCTATAAGATTGTCATTTCAAAAATGCATGTTATAGGTTTTGTTTCTACGAATAGCCAAAGCTATTGAGACTTGTACTCAGACTGACAAGACAGATCTTTTTGTAAAAAAATATTTACTAGTCTGTAGTAAATACACAGTGAGCATTTTTGTGGGATAGAATATCAATTTTCGTCAAAAACCGCATAATATTTACTTTACTTCTTTTGCAAGAAATTGATATGGCACATTACCCAGTGAAAAATAGGCACTATGAACTTTTTTAATGAAAAGAGTAGTCTTGAGATACACTCTATGATGAATGTCTTCTTGTTTGCTAAAATCTGATGAAATTTATAGCGTTATGAGCGATGTATATTTATTTTTGAAGGAAAGTTCTTTACCGGTGACTGTAATGGCAGAAACTCATAGACAAAATTATCGAATATATATTGTTATTTGAGAACGGAGGTTTTCGCGGCCATAGTCATAGATGATTCTAATTTTTCCGGATTTGGACCGCTTCATTTTTTCGAATTAGTTTATTTATATTCCTAAACCGGGATATAAACAAAGTTTTCCGACATTTCGTCCACACTTATGAGGGGCTTTTTCAAGGATGTGACAAAAAACAAAACAAATGTTACTTACCTTGCGGCTACTCCATTGATTTCATCTTTTTCTCACGAACACTTCAAAACTTCAGTTTTTATTCAACGTGTCACAATGATGTACAAATTCTAAATGAGTAATAGGTACGAAGAAATAATAATTGGCCTCCCCACATTTTCAGGTAAAAGGAAGGGTAGGAGGCACTTAATGGGATTATTTTATGATTATGATGAAATTTCGTATACTTTCCTGGAATTTTATTAGTGGATAATGTAAGTGATTTATTTTGTGGAAATGTTGATGCAAGATTGCCAGATGGACGAAAGTTCAAAACCTTTGTCTCGGTTGAAATTCGTGGGATTTTTGGCGATTTCTACGGCCTCACGGAATTTTCTGGTGAAATAATACGGAGATTTGGCCACGACAGAGGAGCTGTCGAAGAGGATTTGGTGGCCGGTTTCGTGATGATGTTCAGCTACAGCAGCGTTTGAAAGTAGGCCCGTTTTCAAAAAACGTTTGTGCTCACCCAGACGAGTGTTTTAAGATCGACCTGTTTTACCGATATATACTGCCCCAAACGAGCATGGAATGGAATAAACACCTTTAGATGAAAGAGGATTTTGTTTATCCTTTGGAGAGGGTAACATTTGTGAGTTTTTGGATAGTGGTTTGTAGACTGTTTTCACCTCATGCTTATGGAGAAGCTTCCCAATCCTATCCGTGACCTTGCTGACATATTGCAAATATCCTACTGATTTATTAGGTGACAATTCTTTCTTAGTAAGGGGATGTTGGTAACGATAAATGGAATTGCGAATCTCTCGTTTGCTGTAGCCGTTGTTTAGTAGGCTACTCTCAACCCAAGCTAATTCCCTTCTCAAACTTTTGGGTTCGGAAATGGATATAGCTCGGTGCACCAGGGAGTTCACAACTGACCGTTTCTGAGATGGGTGATGATGGGACCGGGCTTGCAAATATCTGTCGGTATGTGTTGCTTTTCTGTATACAGAGTGGCCCAGGCGACCATTTGGCAACCGTGTAACCAACACGTCTAGGAAGGGCAGGGATCCATTGGACTCAATTTCCATAGTGAATTTGATGTTTGAATGTCGGGTATTAATGTGGTTAAAGAACAATTGGAGAGCCTCTTGTCCATGTGGCCAAATGACAATGGTTAAGATATGTCGATGACACTTTTGTCATTCAACCGAGACAAAAGTTTTGAACTTTCGTCCATCTGGCAATCTTGCATCAACATTTCCACAAAATAAATCACTAACATTATTCACTAATAAAATTCCAGGAACGTATACTAAATTTCATCATAATCATAAAATAATTCCATTAAGTGCCTCCTACCCTTCCTTTTACCTGAAAATGTCAGGAGAAAAAGATGAAATAAATGGAGTAGCCACAAGGTAAGTAACATTTGTTTTGTTTTTTATCTCATCCTTGAAAAAGCCCCTTATAAGTGTGGGCCAAACGTCGGAAAACTCTGTTTATATCCCGGTTTAGGTATATAAATAAACTAATTCGAAAAAATAACGCAGTCCAAATCCGAAAAAGCAGAATCAGCTACTTCTCTGGCCGCGAAAACGTCCGTTCTCATTTTATCGAGGTTGTTGAATAATTATTATATTGATTTTTTTGTCAACAAATCAATTATAAACTCTTATAATTTTATCACTGAAAGATTTATGTTATCAAGATCATAATCAAATATTGTAAAAAAAACAACTAACATAACATTTTACTGATTTTTGTACCCATTTTTGCCTTTAATTTAAAAATATATCTTAACATTTAGGTTAAAACATAAAATATGTACTTGTTCTTATATTTTCATACTCTAAGTATTTTAGATATTTTTGATCTGTCTATAGCATATTGTTAAACTTTCTATTTCTTAAAGTTTATATATTGAACTATATTATTTTGTTTTTTATAAATAAAAATTAACTTCCAGTTGGTAGTTTTATTTCGGTAGTACAGTCATCTAGTGGCATTTTTTGAAGCAATAAATGTAGGTAAAGTATATACCTTTTTTATTTTTGGTAAAAAGCATACTATAGGTTTCTCTCCTGTAAAAGCAGCTTCTAGGGTAGCCGTAGAGGGCGCTAGTCGTAATTTTTAAACATAATTTATAACATTGAGTTTCCCATTTATTCTCTGTGTGATTTGTGGAAAGTACGTCGGTGTTTTGGTACTGTATAGCGTGATCAAATGATGATTCCGCGTATGCTCAGACACCCTTTTGTTGATACTACGCTAAGTACGTTATGCACCATGCAAAAACAGCCATGAAAGCCACAGTTAATCCAAAAACGAATAAGTTAGCAACTTATCAAGTCCAAGATACAATTTACCCACGAAAAACAAAGAAATTAAACCTCTTACCCTCCATTACCAATTCCCAATTCGGTTCCTAACATGATGATGGCCCACTTCGATTACGTAAAAATAAAACGATGATAAAATTCTATAGTATTTTAACAGGCGGAAAGCTAACAGTCATATTTAAGAGTTACGATTAGATATCTCATATTCTTATACTAACCAGAGTGAAAATGGCTGTGCCGTGAGGAGGATAAAAATGCTGGAACTAGGGCCGTTTGAGTTAGTAGGTAATAACACCGAATGTCGACAGTTTATTACGGCATAAAAACCAAGTTATTTGCCTTTTCTATGACCGTTGCACATTTTAATCAACGACCTCGTTCTGTAAAGTTTGGATACGTGTACAATTAAGTGCACGAAATTTTTATTTTATGTACTAGTGGAGGATCCGAATCAGAAACGTCCATCTCCCTTATGCTTATCAAAAGTTTTTTATCAAACCTAAAAAATATGTTCATGGCTATGATACATTAAAATAAAAATCCTTACTAATTGTATAAAAGCAAAAGTGAGTTTTTTGTTTGTTTATTTGTCTGATTGTTTAATTGTTTAATTGTTTAGTTGTTTGTTTGATTGCTTGATTGTTTAACGGTTTGGTTGATTGATTGTTTGATTCTTTCATTTTTTGATTGTTTGATTGCTTGACTGTTTGATTGTTTGGTTGTTCGATTGTTTAATTGTTTGGTAGATTGATTACTTGATTGTTTGATTGTTTAATTGTTTTGTTGTTTGATTATATGATTGTTTAATTGTTTGTTTGATTTATTGTTTGATTGTTTAATTTTTTTATTGTTTATTTTTGTAATTGTTTGGTTGTTTGGTTGTTTGACTCTTTGATTGTTTGATTGTTTGGTTGTTTGATAATTTGATTGTTTATTGTTTGATTGATTAATTGTTTGATTGTTTCATTTGTTGATTGTTTGATTTTTTGATTGTTTGGTTGTTTGATTGTTTGATTATTTGAATGTTTGCTGTTTGATTGTTTTATTATTTGATTGTTTGGTTGTTTGACTGCTTAATTATTAATTGTTTGATTCTTGATGGTTTGATTCCTTGACTGTTGGTTTCCATTGCTTTGTTTGTTTTTTCTTTATTTGTTTGTTTTTGTTTGCATGTAATTTTGTTTGTTTGTAACGCGTTCAGGCCTAAACTGCTGGATCAATTTTGATGAATTTTAGTTGAGAGATAACTGGGACCCTATGAGGCTTATAAACTACTTTGTTTCTCGAAAAAGTTATAGGGAGCAGGGCAATGGAGGGGGTAATTTTAATCAATGCTCTAGTTTTATTCCGGAGACTCCAGGACATTTAAGTTTTCCCCCAAAATTCAATTTATAAATAAATCTAAGATATTAATAACTGCTAAAGGCGACTACATACAGAATTTGGCTAGGCTTAGTGTTTCTGTTTTTATCTATTGTATATTTTTCTATTGTTTGTTATCTGTCTACTTTTTTGTATTTTATGACTTGTCCTATACATTTTAGATGTTTTGACGGATTAATATATCACCCGACTTGACCATACCATGTATGGCAGCACAATCCCTCTAAGGGGAAAAGACTCTAAAACACAGATATCCTAGATATCAAAATGATTTAGCTCTGAGGGAGCCTTTCCAGGTTCTCAGGTCCGTGGTTGCAGTCGTTTAGGCAGTTTCCCATGAATTTCCTGGCCGTTCGGGCTGTTCCTAACAGGACGGCTTTTTGCATTAGTTGATAAAGATGTTCGTCCAGACCGAGGTATTTTAAATTGTTTAATAGATGTTTTGGGAATACTCCTGTCATTGACATAACAATTGGTACTGTTCGTGTGAGTCTAGTATTATTATAAAAATCATTTCCGGTTTTTTCGACAAAAACATATGGTTAGATTTGTAATGTCAGTTGCAGTAATTATAAAGATCTTGTCTGAGAAAACTGTGTAGGTGAAAATAGAAGCTAAAATTAAAAATTAGAAGTTAGGCAGGAATTAAATTTCCTTAATACATTGCCAGATTTTTTTTATTAGCTAATCAACACTATTAATTGATTAATGCCAAAGACATATTTTTTTTTAATTGAGAGTTTTTGGATAACAAAGTATTAGTTGAAAGTTGGTATTTATTTAGTTATGTTATAGTTCGTGAGAGTCAATAAAACTTCCATTGATATTGTAAAATCTCAGAAATTGTTGTTTTCATGATTTTGTTGTGTACATTGGATCATTTTTATGCAAGTTTAGTTTCCAGTATATAGGTCGTTCAAAAACTGATAAGAATAGGAGAATGAAAATACACAGGTTAAATACGTTTTTATTTCGGAGAGAATTTAGAATTAATTCTGAATTTTAATACATATTTCACTTTAATATTTTTTAAATAAAATTGTGTTTACAGTAACTTTAAAAAATATTAATTTTAAAGCTTTATTACCGTTTTTAAAATCATAATTTTCTAGTTGTTACTATTTTACGTAATTCAAATTATAACTTGACCCAAAACGTGGTTTGAGAAATAAATTACCAAAATTAAGAAATGTATACAAAAATATTATAAAGTTTCTTATATATGATATATATATAATATATATAGGAACCTAGCCATTTTTTATGGTATAAATGGGACTAACTAAAGTGTACTCTTTTATTATATTATGAAGCTTTCGAATTATTGATTTCTTCTCAGTTCAATTTTAATCATCAGGTTAGAAAGTTTTGTCATAAAAAAGTTGTCTCATTGTCAAGTTTAAAAAAGTAGAATGCATAATGCGCTTAAACAAACATTGCAACATATATCAAACAATTGAATAAAACATTATTGTAACTGAACACATATATATTGAGTACAATTTTTAGATTAAAAAAAGGTTTAATCTTAAAAATGTACTCAATGGATGTGTGATCCAGTTACAATAATGTTTTATTCAATGTTGATATATGTTTGTAATGTTTGTTAAAGCGCATTATGCATTCTACAGTACTTGCAATGAGAACCTTTTTAATAATTTCTAACCTCGATATTAAAATTGACTGAAGAAGAATCAATAAATTCGAAAGCTTTCATAATATAATAAAGAGTACACTTTATTTAGTGCCCTTATACAATAAAAAATTGGCTACTTTCCCATTATTTTTTGGAAATTCCAAAATTCTATCCAGATTCTTAGCCGTTAATTGCTACGTATATATATATATATATATATATATATATATATATATATATTTAGCAAACACTCTAATTAAACAAATTCTACAAAAACTGAGCTGCAAAATACATAAAATGTATCCAGCGGAATTTTTATATTACTTTTAATAAACTTTACACACAAATATACAAATATGTACAACACGAACATTTAGATAGAACGAATGAATGTCGGATTCCTCACTTAATTATGCGATTTATATTAAAATATTTCCCTGGAAACGAAAACGCTTCATAATGACATGTCGAGACTTCATTGAAACTGTACCGTATTAGATTTTCAAAGCACTGAGCTCTGTTAAACGAAATGTTCTGTTTTTTCTCATTCAATGTGAGAGTCGTTAAATAGAACGAAATAAGAATTTTACACTAATAATTTTGCAACAGAGTCTACAAAGCATGCTGAAAGAAATTAAACAGTCCTTTGAATAAAATTGTGGTGGATAGTGAGTAAAAATAATATTCATAGAAACAGTTACATATACATGAAACAAGTAGGTAAGGATTAAAAATGAAATATGACTTTCTTAAAAGTATTTCGTGGCTCAAAAAAACCCTAAATGGAATGTTCTCAAACTTGACTGCTTTATTTGAACAACTTGTAGATATATTCAAATAAAAACTTATACTACTCACAGTAAATATATCATAAATTATGTTTGTTATTAGGGTGAAATAATTAATTCGTATCAAAAGGTTAGGGTAAGGTTAGGGTGATAAGTTCGGTCTCTGTATTCCTACTTCTTTATTATAATTCAATAAATTTAGTTTATATGTTTTAAACCATTTTCTATCAAAAAGACGAGAGGGAATAGATGTCAAGCCAAGTGACTCGAGACGAATATTTTTATCGTTCTTTTAACACGACAATCGACTGAAACGATAACACACATTACTACGTTAACCACATATTTATAGTGAATTTAGTTGGTGATTTGGGAAGCTAATCAAAAATCTGGAGCGTATTAATAGTTTTGTTGAGGTTATAGTTCTTTCCATTGTTATTATGTTGTTTGTAGAAAAACTGAAGGGGTTTGAATTTATACTTTCTATACATAACCCCTGGATGAAAGGTGAGTTGAATTCGTGAATTGTGGCCAATAGGTGTAATATGTTAGGGTTGATAAGGGAGTTTATTTGAATTGTACGGTTGTATATGGAGATGTTCAGGTAGTTCGATTGAAATTATACTGCATAGTTTTGCTTGATGGTTGCAGTATCACGTGCTCAACATTCCTGATTGGTTTTGGTTTTCGATTTTTTTCTAGCACTTTATTATGGTTTAGGGGTCTTGGGATATGGTCTGGTGTTAACCTGGATGACTTAAATAGTTATCTGGATAAAGACCATTGTTAAGTCACTAATGAACTGTTAGTTGTTATTGAATATGTCCTGTTGATTCCATACATGGCCACGTCTCTATCAGCAGGTTTTTAGTACTTGAGTAAGATTCATGGCCTCCCTCCTCCTTTGTCCTTACTTGGGACCGAAAACCCATAAAATCGAACGATTAAGTACGACCGGCATCATTGCTAACGGATGAAAAAATTCATTTCTTAAATTTTCGTGAACTATTCACCTGAAATATAGGTCAGCTGTGGCATGTAGAAACTACATATTCAGTCTCACATTTAAAGGATGCCTGTATTAATTATTTAACAGTTATGAAATGGAAGTCGTGCAAGAATACCAAAAAGTAAGCATACCCAGTTTCCATAGAAACCAAAACATATAGGTTTTTAAATTTCCGTTTTTTAAAATAATTGGCAACATTTGTTATGACTTGGAACTTACATTTACTTAGTCCTTATAACTCTCTTATCCTGCATCTTGTGTAGAAATTATTTTTGGAGAATGGAATACACTTTACCAGTTATAGAAGCTGTTAAAATAAGTGACTCAATTGTGAGAACACCCCGTATACGTTACATAAAAGAAGTCATTGTATTTTTGCAGACTAGAGAATAAAGTTTAAAAAGAAGTGTAAGCGTTTTTGAATCTAAGTACTCAACATTATATTAAATTCTTACTCATGAATTATTGACAAAATATTTTATCTTGTTACTAATATTAAAAAAAAAAATTTATACCTAAATTCTAGTTCCACCTCGACGGATATAAAGTAACGAACGACTGGGAAACAAGAAAAATATGACGTGAAGACAGAAAAGTGCAAAAGCAACAAATGGATTCAAACCCAGTAATCTGGATTCAGGATGTTGAGAGTCGGAGCGGTGCCTTCAACAGCGCGCATACTTGACAACCGAATAAATGGCTAATAGGACAGCGGAAGCGATGTTTGCGATGTTTTCTGATTTCGTTTCGTCTTGTGTTCTACAACAAATCGCCTTACATATTTTTCGTTTAGGATTTCCGACGTTAATTTGAAGCATCATCAGGTACGTGATGAAAATGCTATGCCGAGCGGAAAATGTTGCAGAAACCGAATATCACATTTTAAATATTTATTATCGGATAAGTTTTTCTTTGGTAACGAATTACAAAAGAAATCTGACGAAGAATAAATAATTTCCACATGAGACAATATTTATTTTCAATTGTTTTGTTGGAGATAACACCACACTTCAATAAAAGTGTCTTTATGTTCAAAAAAATTCCAACGTTTCAGTTTTCTTACGACTTCGTTATAGACTAATATTGTTTTGTGTTAATTTGTTTAAATATGACGATAATTGTCCAATTAACTCATCGCTTCTATACTCGCTCAGTCACAGTTGCATCAGAAGCCACATTAGCTCAATTGTTTAGTTCTGGTTTATAATTCGAAGGTCCCAAGTTCGATCCCCAGCGAGGCCATTTTTTTATATCAAATTTATTTTTATGAAATGGAATTGTATTGAAGAGGTCCCTGCCAGGATTAAATTCACTCTTGGAAACGATAGATGGCGTTGCCCACTTAAACAGTTGAACCGATTTTGATGAGACTGTGAGTATATCAGTGGGTTAGGTCTACAATTTGACACGGTATGGGTTCTGCAATAGGGCCTTAGGCTTTTCGTGCGAAGCCAGGGCGGGCCAGCTATACTGCTAGCTTTTGTTAGTTTTTCCACGGTCTGTTTATGGGACATATTCTCCGAGACACCCTGTATCTTTTGTTAATCTGCATATGTAATATATATATAATATATATATATATTATATATATATATATACAGGGTGAGTTTTTTTATGATTAGTATGGGGATCTCGGAAACTAGCGGAGATAGAGCAATGGTTAAATTGGGAAAGATTTGCAGTTTTACTGGCACAATTTAATGACACTCGGATTTTTGTAAAAAGTCATGGCTTACTAGATATTTTGATAGTCATGTCCTCGTTTGCGTGACAGCTCTCGTTTTCGAGATATGACACAAACTTATCTTTTTTGAATGGAAACCATAGTTGGCTATGGCCTCAAAAAATCGGAAATTTTTAGAGCTTTTCAACGATATAATACGCGATATAGTTATTCATAAAATAATGGAGTTATGGATGCTTTTCTCTCTTATTTTCACTTTTAACGTAGGTAGCCATGAAATAGCCACTTTGACGGTTCCTCATTTGAGAGTAATTCCATTAGTAGTGCTGAACCGACAGGCGATATTGACAAATTTTCGTGATTAAATGCAATATTCTAACGAAAATCCATCTACATCAACTCGTCAGATTGCGCCAGAAGCTGGTATATCTCAACGAACTGCAGTTAAGGTACTGAAAGCGCACAAGTTCCACCCGTACAAACTTTGAGTTTCACAAACTTTGCATGCTGGTGACGAACATCGACTTATTTTGTTATGTACATGGTTTAGAGACATGTGCCTTGACAATCCACAGTTTCTATTAAAAGTGTTATGGTCAGACGAAACTAGATTTACTAACTGGGGTATGTTCAATAGACACAATGAGTATATCTGGGCTAAAGAAAACCTTTTCCATGTAGAACAAAGACCACCCCAGATAAAATTTGGTTTTAATGTTTGGTGTAGTATCATAGGGTCTACTATTCTGGGGCCTTTTATCCATGATGAATCACTGGGGAGCGCTACTTGCATTTATTGTAATACACTTTTCAAGACATGTTGCATAATTTGAATTTGAGAACTCGTTAGAATTTAATGTTATTAGCTAAATGGCCATTCCGGTCTCCCGATTTGGCAGTTATAGACTTCTATTTATGGGGTGTGCTAAAAAACAAAGTATACAAAAGAAAGTATGAGACAGTTGATACCTAAGGGAGGCGGTATTACAAGCAATTGAAGAAATTGATAGGCGGTCTGTGAGGAAAACGGTAATGTCAATCTTAAAAAGATGCAATTTTTGTCTAAATATTATTATGTTACTTTAATTTCTTAAGTTTTTAGTAAGTACCTACCTACTTATTTAGTTTCGTTATATCTGATATACCTAATAAAGAAATCTTTCAATGTTTTTTGGAATAGTTATTAATAAATCAATCTATTTCATGGCTAACTACGTTAAAAGTGAAAATAAGAGAGAGAAGCATCCATAACTCCGTTATTTTTATGAATAACTGTATCGAGTATTATATCGTTGAAAAGCTCTAAAAATGTCAGATTTTTTGAGGTCATAGCCGACCATGGTTTCCATTTAAAAAAATAAATTTGTTTCATATCTCGAAAACGCAAACTAGGACATGACAATCATATTCGGGATACAATTCCCTTCAATTATGATATTTAAACTTTTTTTATAAAATCAAAAACAAAGAAGCTAGAGGTATTTGACTAAATCGACAGAATTTCGTTTTTTCAAAATATCTAGTAAGCCATGAACTTTTACAAAAATCCGAAAGTGTCATTAAATTGGGCCAGTAAAACTGCAAATCTTTCCTCATTTACCCGTTGCTCTATCTCCGCTAGTTTCCGAGATCCCCATACTGATCATCAAAAAAAACTCACCCTGTGTATACAAATAAGTTGTTGTAAAGTCACGATCACGACAAACATTTCGTCATTCAACAAACTGCAAGCACACCGTCGTATGTTTGAGTTCGCTTTTTCCGCACCGACTCCAATCCCGTCTAGTCTGATTCCTTCAACCAGCCAACGTTTCCACAACATCTGCTACAAATTGTGCATTAAGTAAATATCAAAATCCATGTGGAACAAATAACTTACCCCAGATACGAAAAGAGGGAGTTCGTGGGTTGTTTCGGCGTCGCCACCCGATGTATGAAATTAGAAAATCCCAACACCTGAGACCCGCTTGAGTGTTCCGAGACCCGTCATATAGCTCTTGCAGTCGCTGTAGCTGCGGCAGCTTCGTAGTCGTCATTACGAACGGCATATGGGGAAGCTGAGATGCTGATGTGCTTTGCCGATAGGAATGTTGATTAAGATTTGACGTTGGCATAACATGACGATGAACGATATCTCGTTCAGAATTCGTCAATAACATGTTTTTGATGTCAAAATATGAACATTTGGTTGAAAATACAAAGATTTTCATGTTTCCCGGATATAGTTGTGGCATATCTAGTTTATATTTTTATGATTTCTTGAGAAGAATAACACACTACCTTTCTTAGATATTTAAATAAATCTTCATATGATAGAGCAAAAACCAACAAATATTCTTAAAAATTTATCAGTAGTGTGTTAGATAAAATAGTTACTAACTTTCAACACCAAACTGCTCAAAGTATTACCAATAGTGATAATCAAATGAATGCAACAACCATACACTAAAAAGAGTGGGCAACAGTTTTAGTATTAAAACAATATTCAAAACAAGAAATACGAGGGCTGCCTTTTATATTTCGGGATTAGAGAACAGAAACAAATATTAATCATCGAAAATCGCTTTATTGTTTTTCAAAATATTCCCCATGAAGATCGATACACTTTTGCATGCCTTTGAATCAATTGTCGAAGCACTTTTTCCACTCTGATTGAGGTATCTCCAAAACATGCATTCTAAACGCAGCAACAGCTTCTTCACGTGTCGAAAAACGTTGACCTCTCAGTTTGTTTTTTACGTACGGGAATAAAAAGAAGTCATTTGGTGACAAGTCAGGACTATACGGCGGATGACTCATCAAATCGATGTTTTGAGTGGTCAAAAATGCACTTGTTTGAGCCGGTGTGTGAGAGCTCGCATTGTCGTGGTGAAGAGTGATCCGTCTTCGGCGGTTGGTTTTCCTCATTTCTTGGAAACAACCGGCAAACAAATTGTTGCGTACCACTCAGAATTGACTGTTCTGCGTTGTTCTAGTGGTACGGTTGCGACATGTCCAGTTTTTCCGAAAAAACAGGCCATCATTTGCTTGAAAGTGCTTCGTGCGCGAACAACTTTTTTTGGATTCTGCTCATCTTGAAACACCCATACAGTCGACTGATGTTTACTTTCGGGCTTATAGGCGTAAATCCACGATTCATAACCTGTCACTATGTCATAAACATTTTTTTGACATTCAAATGTTTATGCAATATTGAATGTATGCTGGTCCAACTAATGTGTAAGGTTGACTCCGGAACAACAACTGTTTTTGGACGACCTTCACGAAATTCGTCTTGGAGTGAACTACGACCTCGATTGAATTCACCATACCATCGATAAACAGTGGTCCTTGATGGAGTTTCATCGCGAAAAATTAAATTAAGTTCATCCATGCACTCTTGCTGACTTAATCCACGTCGAAAGTTGTAAAAAATAATCGCACGAAAATGTTGACGATTTAATTCCATTTTTTGGCCGAGATGAATCCTTTAAGTTACTGTAAACAACACATAGCGCTCGTATGTCAAAACGTTCTGAGTACGTATAACCTAAAAAATGTTAAACTTTACGATAGAGCTGTCAGTTGTCAGATTGCAACACTAGGCTTGTCCAATCCCGAAATATAAAAAGCAGCCTCGTACACTGAAATCTGAAAACTAAACCAAATAACGCACCCAATATGCAAATGTAATAAATTTTATATTGGATTAACGTCTAGGCCTATAAATATTTGAATAAATGAACACAAAAATTATATGTATAAAGAAACGATTAGGTGTCTGGAACCTTGGTCATAACATACAATTTCAAAATTCAACCACAATAAAAACACAATACAAAACGGAAGCTGAAAAGTCGGCTTTATCATCATCAACAGTACTGAAAACATTCATCAAACATTACTGGAAAAGCTTAACAACATTGGTGTAAGGGGTTTAGGAAATAAACTCTTTAATTCTTATTTAAGCTGTTGAAAACAAAAATAAATGACGGCACAAGTGATTCTGAAATATGTAATTATGGAATGCCTCAGCGCACGGTCCTCAGACCCATCCTGTTTATAGAATATATTAATCACTTTTTCTTTACTTATGATTGTTTAAGCATATCTTACGCTGATGATACTGTTCTTTTATTTTTGAGAGAAAGGTTGGAATGAAGTTTACTCAAAATTTCAGACTGAATGTGCCGGGTTAAACAATGGCTCTCTAATAAACTTTTGAATTTAAATATAAAAAGAACTAAATGCGTTGCGGTGGCTTCTACTATTAGTGGGTTGCTAACTATTATCTTAGACCACGACTACACGAACGGTACTAATTGACCTGGCAATAACAAGCTAGTGTGGAAATAGATTCAAATTTAAAATGGGCTACACATATAATATCAACAACAGCTAAACTAAGAAAGTTGTTTTATTTATTTTACCAAATTGGAAAATTCTTGAATATAGTAGAACTTAAAAATGTGTACTATGAATTAGTTCAGTCTAAATTTCAATTTGGTATCAACAGCTGAGGAGGGAATTACTCAACAAATCTCACAATTAAAATTCGCTCAAAATAGAATATTAAGAATTATCTACAAAAAAGATGTTATGTATCTTACTGCCAGCTTATATTTGAAAAATTAACACTGTACTATTTAATATAACTAGCTGTCGCCCAGTGGTCGAAATTCGACCAATTGTGTCAATATCTCTGGCAGGTTAAATAACCTGAAAATTTTATCTTGACATTTTATCCTAGGACTTTAGGGAGAACAGCAATTACAGGGAAAGGATCCAGATTAGGAACCTCTGTGTGATAGTTTCCTCGAAAATCCTAGATGTCGGTCTTACATCTCGCTTCTACAAATAAGTAAAGAATTTCAAGTTTTTTTCAAATATAATTCATAGGACCTTATTTGTGTTCAAATTCGTAATTCTTAATTTAATATGACAATAACGCAACCGCTAATGGGCTACCATACATATTTATTTTTTCTAACCTGTCTGTATAGCTATAATTGCACTCAATTCTCAAACATTTATTAAAATCCTCATTATAATTATGCAACTGCTCATGGACCAAGCATAATATTTTTTAACATTTTTGAACCACCCGGTAAACCATTCTGTATATGCCACTGCCTATGAGCCACGGTATTTACTCTTTTTGTTTATGAAATTTTTAACTGTCTTCTGTAACTATAATTCTACTCTGACCTATATTTCAATCATCATATATATGGAACTCTTCGTGGGCTACTCTATAAATCATTTCCGTTTCTAACCTTTTTTATCATCATCCTGTATATCTATAATTCCTCTCACCCTATATTTCATCTTCCCTATATATACAACTGCTTATGGGTTACAAAATGTTGCATTTCCATTTCCGCCACCTTGTATATGCATCTCTGTATAATACTCTTTGGACCACCCTGTATAACCGTAATTCTACTGCACCTTCTATTCCAAGAGCCCTGTAAATTCAACCGCTAATGGGCTTCCCTATATAATTATTTTATTAGTATAATTGCACTCTACTCTGTAGTTGAAATCGCCCTGTATATTATAAATTCAACGATTACACCACTAAACAATAACAACTCTTGCATGCCACTTCCAGCAACATGCTCTAAGTATAAACAGCATTGGTCCCTCTATATATAATTACTCAATGTTTTGAGTCTGGCGGTGGCGGAACGCGGCACATTCAGTTGTTTGGCGTTGACATAACAACTCTTGCATGACGTAAATAATACATAATCTTTAAGTATATAATAATTACTCAATGTTTTGAGTCTGGCGGTGGCGGAACGCGGCACATTCAGTTGTTTGGCGTTGACATTATGACGTAAATAATTAATTTTTATTATATTTTATTTAATGAATGAACCATTATTATAAATTAATATTAGCATTCTGCACTGAAGGTCGTCTGTAGCTACGAAACAAAATAAAAATGAAGAAAATCGGTTGAGAAACAGAGGAGAAAATGGTACCTAATCATTTTGTCTTAGCCTATTTATATATAGATATTTAACATAATCTCCTCTATTTTTTAAATTAATTATAAGTATCAAACAAAAAACACAAATAAATTAAATCTTCAGCTGACAGAAGCAAAAAAAAAACTATTGGGCACAAAAATTTTGACTACCTTGGACCTCGATTTTACAACATAGGTTGGCTATTAAAAAATTTGTCAGAAATGAAAATTTAAACTTGTTTATAAATTATCTTGAAAATTAACCATTTGTTTTTTACAACAAAACTTATTTGCATAGTGACTTTTACTGGAATATGTTTTACTTATTTAATTTTTTTTACTAAGCACAAAACTTTGTAGGGCCGTGACTGTACACAAGCCATGCATAAACAGACACTGTCATTACAATATTTTAAAACTATAATGTATGTAAGTTTTACATCCTAGGTCAAACAAGAAACAACAATAATTTAAATTTTCAGCTGACAAAGGATAAAAAACTATAAGAGTAAAAACTTTTTGCTACCTTGACCTCGATTTTACAATCTATTGCCTTAAGCAAATTGAAAATAAAAATATATAAAAATTTATCAGAAATGAAAATTTAAACTTTTTTATTATTTAAATTGAAAAACAAATAGTGTATGACTTTCATTTGTTTTTTACAACAATATTTATTTGCATTAGTTTTTTATTGGAATATGTTTTAATTATTTAAATATTTTTTTACTAGGCATAAATATTTTGTAGGGGAGTGACCGTTTTACGTCCTATGTATATAATACGAGGGCTGCCATTTATATTTCGGGATTGGACAATCCTAGTGTTGCAATCTGACAACTGACAGCTCTATCGTAAAGTTTCACATTTTTGAGGTTATACGTACTCAGAACGTTTTGACATACGAGCGCTATGTGTTGCTACAGTAACTTAAAGGATTCATCTTAGCCAAAAAATGGAATTAAATCGTGAACGTTTTTGTGCGATAATTTTTTACAACTTTCGACGTGAATTAAGTCAGCAAGAGTGCAGGATGAACTTAATTGAATTTTTGGCGATGAAACTCTATCAAGGACCACTGTTTATCGATCGTATGGTGAATTCAATCGAGGTCGTAGTTCACTACAAGACGAATTTCGTGAAGATCGTCCAAAAACAGTTGTTGTTCCGGAAACCATTGATGCTGTGCGCGAACTGATATTGCAAGATCGTCATGTGACCTATCGTGAGATTGAGTCAACCTTTCACATTATTGGGACCAGCATACATTCAATATTGCATAAACATTTGAATTCAAAAAAATTTGTTCGCGTTGGATCCCACACAATTTGTCAATTGTTCAAAAAAAGGCTCGTGTCGATTGGTCGAGAGAAAAGTTCAAAAAATACGATCGCGGTGCTTCAAAACACGTTTATGACATAGTGACAGGTGATGAATTGTAGATTTACGCGTATGAGCCCGAAAGTAAACAGCAGTCGACTGTATGGGTGTTTCAAGATGAGCCGAATACAACAAAAGTTATTCGCGCACGAAGCACTTCCAAGCAAATGATCGCCTATTTTTTCGGAAAAACTGGACATGTCGCAACCGTATCACTAGAACAACGCAGAACAGTCAATTGCCAATTGTCTTACAAGAAATGAGAAAAACCAACCGCGGAAGACGGATCACTCTTCACCACGACAATGCGAGCTCTCACACATCGGCTCAAACAACTGCATTTTTGACCACTCAAAACATCGATTTGATGAGTCATCCACCGTATGGTCCTGACTTATCACCAAATGACTTCTTTTCATTCCCGTACGTAGAAAAACAAACTGAGAGGTCAACGTTTTTCGAGTAGCTGAAGAAGCGGTTGCTGCGTTCAGAATGCATGTTTTGGAGATACCTCAATCAGAGTAGAAAAAGTGCTTCGACAATTGGTTCAAACGCATGCAAAAGTGTACAGATCTTCATGGGGAATATGTTGAAAAACAATAAAGCGATTTTCGATGATTAATATTTGTTTTTGTTCTCTAATCCCGAAATATAAAAGGCAGCCCTCGTATGTAATTATATGTAATAATTTGTAATTGGTAATTTGTAACATGTACTTTTGAGAATTTGAGAAATATAACTTAATTCAACGTCTTTCGGGTCCGCAAATTAAATAATAAATTTAGTGAATATTCCTATTTATTTATTTCACTATATACGGGAAAAACTGTAAATAAAAAACTACTATAAGTATGACTGTCAATTGGTCAGTGTACTTTTTGTCTTCATGTTTTATGAAAATATAATATGCAATGGATTGTTTTAAATCTTTTACAATAAATTTTCATTTGAATGAATTCAATTTCCTACCATTTTCCTACCATAATTGACTCACAACAGATGTTAATAAAAATCTATATATTTTTTTATTAAATTATCCCCGACTTAATCATACAGTGTATGGCAGCACACTCCCTCTAAGGCACGCATAACGTGGCTTTAGGGGAAAATTCACTAAACCCCAGATATCCTAGATATCAAAAGGGTCTGTGGAAGCCCTTACCAGGTTATCAGGACCGTGGTTGGAGTCGAGGCAGCTTCCCATAAATTTTCTGACCGTCCGGGCTGTTCCTAACAGAACGGCTTTTTGCATTAGTTGGTAAAGATGTAAAGATTATTATATTAATATTATTGTAATGCTTTGTCTTGTTAATTTTTATTGAAAGTTTTTAGTTCTCTCCTATTGCTTTGTTTTAATATAAGATGTGAGACTTGCACTTGGATTTTCTTCTTTTTTTAAAAAAAATATATTTTTTTTCAGGATCTTGCATATTTTGGTGAAGTGCAACAATATTTTTTCGCTTCTGTAATTATACTATTCTCTATTTTGAATCGCAAATTCTTCTTCTACTTTTTATAAAGAATAACTTCTCTTCATAGCATTAACAATAAAGTATTTATCATACTTTCAATTAAATGAATAGTAGAATTCGCATAATGAAAATTTTTATCATTTTAAATTTTTGGCGAAGGTGCAAATTTTGTCTCAACATGAGATTCTCCTCAATTGAATACAGTTTAACCCGTCCAAATCAGTTAAGCAATTTTCGAATAACTCCTGAAAACATATAACAAACGGAACGTCCATACACCGATTGAGAACCTCCCCCTTTTTTAAAGTCAGCTAACATCGAACACACTGTCTCTATTAAAGAGCAAAGATCCGGTATTCTCTTGTGAACGATTTGCATTACAGGAAAACCAGATGTTTGTTTTACTTTTGAAAACATTTCCACGCAAATCACGTAATCAGGCATGCAAGCACCAAGTCTAAGCCCCATAGACATACACATACATACATTCATACGTTCGTATG
This sequence comes from Octodonta nipae, assembly GCA_034190945.1. NCBI lineage: Eukaryota > Metazoa > Arthropoda > Insecta > Coleoptera > Chrysomelidae > Octodonta > Octodonta nipae. Next base: position 2,973,285 of record CM067219.1, read on the forward strand.
ATGAAAGTAAAAAAGGAGTGAGTATATATTTTCATTTAGCATTTGTACGTTCGAGCTTTTGAAGCCGGGCAATAATAAGCATTGTATGCAGACATAATGGGCATGCAGTGAAGTGAAAATAAATATATCTGTGTATACGTTTTCATTCAAAGGGAAGCAGGCCGTTATGATGGCAAGTCATTTGGAAATTATTATACTCTCTATTATTGTATGTATGAATTTCGAATATCCGAAAATGAGGGAATCATACAACATTAAAGTATTAGAGGGTTTTGCCTTGTATTGAAATGTGAAATCTGACAAAGAGGTATACGACTAGGTTACGAGGCACGTCTATAAGGCAACAAATCATGAACCAAATGGCCTATGTTAAGAAAAGTTACATTTTTTAACCGACTTCAAAAAAGGAGGAGGTAATCAATCCGTCCCATTTTTTTTGCTTTTTTTTATGTATGTTGCCTGATTTCTTCTCCTGTGGTGCACCGTTTTGAATGAATATGGTCTTGTTTAATAGAGTATATATCCGGATTGGTGAAACTTCAAATTTTGGTAAAGTGATAAAATTTGTGAATGAACACATGCGTGCATGGAAATCGACCAATATCCCTAATATTTTAGTCGATTTTTGGATAATTCCTTATGGATGTGTATAAGTTTAATCTATTAAGGAGGATCCTTAGGTGATCTCATATACTTTTCTGCGACGTGCAACTTGCAGTTTTGCAGAAAATCCCAGAAAATTCCAAAATTGTTATCAAAAATTTCATCGAAATGACATAACGGACATTTCCTCATAAGTATTTTAATTCCAACATAATAGTGCGGTAATTTTAGGCACTGGAAATTTTAATTGCGAATTTGAAAATTTTCTATGTACATCTCAAGCATATAGGTAGTAAAGCATAATATTTTCGGCTCCTAAAATCAATGAGTACCAAGCTCGTTTTGTTTTTTTACCAGGCCAATACCTATTTAAGACGGTGCATTTGGTTGTCACATTCTCCCGGCCTAATAGAAAATTCAGTGACAACACATGTCAAATTTTAAACTGCTACTTGGTGCGTTTATACACAGGATGTTTAGTTATAGCAAACAAAATCAGAAAGTAAAGTGATAGAAGGAGTTGAAGTTATATGAAGATTGAAATATAGAACGGACTAGAATGATACTGGTCCGTAGGCAACTGTATATACAGGATGGTTGGAATATAAGGTGGACTGGCCGTTTGCTGGTATAAAAATGTTGGAAAAAATTATAGTTATGGTACTTTACTAATCAATTTATTATATCTCTTACTGAAATTTAGTTTCTGCAAATGTGATTTCTTTCTTTAAATAATAACCCTACTTCGTAACATATTTCCTTGTAGTTCCTTTCCTACCTTTTTATCCTACCTACACAAATTTTACCCTGCTTACTCTCTGTTAAGTTAATTTTTATAACTACTACCTTTTTCTTTTTTTAGAGAATGATTTTTATCAAACTTCTGGTTACTTGGTTTGGATAAGCCTTAGATCTTAATTCAGATGAGTTTTAAATTATGAAAGGATTATTTTATTATTAATATCAGATTCCATTAGTAGTCCAATTACTAACAAGGTATGTCTCTTTTTTCTTATATTATTATTTTCTACTCTATAGATTACTTATTTTCAAAAAATAATAACAAATTTCTGAGTTTACCTTTCTATAGGCAACCAGATTAACCTTCGTTAAATACAATTTATCTTTCTATAACATTTATTATTTAATTACTAACTAACTACTTACTCACCTAACTCCACTTTTACATATTTATTGAGTAAATAACTTCCCCCTTCATTATTTTATTTCTTTTATACATTTTAACTTTATATTTCAACTAAATATTTTCCTCTTGTTTTGAAACTTAATTTTTTTTAATAATCCTTTCTGTTATGATAAATTCACATGCAATAAATATTAAAATTATATAAATAAAATTATTATAAAAGTAAACCACATGACAAGACTGTTAAAAGCAGTTTATCAATTTCATTTTAAGTATAGCCGCTTCAATACGAAATCTGTATAACGATGATTTATTGAAATTTAATATTACTGCTGGTTACATGTCAATTCAATTATGACCAATAGCTGTATTAGATATTAGTAGTACATAATAACTACTCATGTCCTGAATTGTTGTAATGTTTATCTGATTAATACGTTATTTTCGGGAAATGATTTATCGTGATACTGTATCATGGATAAATGAATTAATGCTGGTTTGTTCCATTAATGAACAAAATGAAAACTGATTACATATGAAAATTCTTATGTAAGGCCTTGTTAGTAAGCAGTTTTTTCTTGCAGAGCTGAGTCAGGCGAAAAGTAAAATTTGAATACTTAATATGGATTCTGGAAAAAAATATATTCAAATTTAAAAAAAGCACCTTCGACAAAAATGTGTTCCTAAACTCACACGACGTTAGATGTTGCAATTTGTATAATCGGCTGGAAACGAAGCTCCTAAAAGGCTTCTTTTTTTTTTCATTCGTGTCTTTAATTTTCAATGGCGTCAAATAATAAATACAATCATAAATAATTCATATTAGAAAAAGAAGTGACTTCAATTAACTCAAAATGAAAACGGTTTAAAAACCATTTGCAATCAAGAACATTTTTCTGACATATACAGACTTCTAAATTTGTAATGATATTTATATGATATTTAGATACTTTGACATTTACCGGCTTTTATTATAGTCTTCCAATATACTGAAGAATAGTGTATTTTACGTTAGAGAAAAATATATGGAATGAACTCTATATACTATATACCCCACCTAGTTGTGCTAAGGGCAGCAAGAAGGTATGTCCGGTAGTCTAAGTGAAGACTGGGGGGTTCGTTTTATTTAAACGTATATGCCAGATTATGCTTGGCGGATATAAATAAAGAGAGAAAATAAGGGCGCCAGGTAGATTCCCCTATACCTTCTAAATACACATAAATCAGGACATCCACCCGTCCTAAAATATCTGCTGTAGTAAGTTTGCTAAATGTAACCGATCTAAATATTGATAAAATATGTTGTAAGAAAAAGGGAAATAATAATCATACAACAGTTCCAAAATGTAAATTTAATTTGCGCGAACAGTCTAGTAGAAGGCGCTAAAAATATGCCATAGAGCACTCTATTAATGCAAAGCAGTCTTAGAATGTTAAAGCTAAGGAAAAAATGTAATGAAACAAATATACACTTATGGACAGAGATTGAAACTGTACATATAAACATGTGAGATCCTGAATAACCCGGATACAAATAGTAGGCTATTGGTGGTTACTTTCGGTTAACGTATTCCATTTTACTAATCTCAAATCAAATACCAAGGTTTATTATTATTATTGTAAAAATAACTGATAGTGAAACAGTAACCAAATACACAAATTGTCACTTATCTGAAACCCCAGCTAAAGTTGAAGTTAGAGTCCCTTGCACTCACTCCACCACTGGAACTCTGATGATAGAAATACCAGCTAGCTATAATACAGTGTTCATGTATACACCATCAATTAGTTCATCTGCATGTTGAGTCCATGATCGGCATGATACCATAATGCCTAACCAGATCTGTGTTCTAGGGTCGAAACAGAACAGTAAAATATAACCCCAATCTCTCTGCACGGAGAACAAGACAAAAACGCCGCACGTAGTAACAAAAAAACAAAAGGAAGAAATACGACAGAAGAAGAACCCTAAAAAAAGGAGAAAATATCTATCAATAGTCTGACAGTACGAGAAATCGGCTAGTGTACAAACAAAAATCACTGACCCTATCAACCAAAGGGGTTCCTATACCAAATGTTTCACTGTGAGGGTGGCCCCAAATACTATGACCACTCCGAAGAATGACGCAACAACAGAAGTTTTCAAATCCTCAATGAGAGAAGTATCCCAGCAACTAATCAACAGTACTACAATATGTTAGAATACAATGTAGGGATTTCCATATAACTCCCGAACTCGTATGGCTTATCAAAAGTCAGTATACTCGTGGAAAATCCCTTAAAAACAACTGCACGACTTCTCCAGTTAACCTCCCACAATTTTCGCCTCGCAACTGTCAAGCAACACACAATACCAACCACGAAATATTGGATAAATCAATTCGTCTCAACAGGTCAATTCAAACATCCTTCAAAAATAAATCAGAACGACACGCAATAAATTCGACAAAATCAGAGCGCAAACGGTAGGTTATCGATTGCTAACAAAACAGACGAATAAAAGCAACATTTTGACCGGTCCTAAACGCGTTCATCCCTACTGAGTAACTACGGCAAAAATATAACGTAACAATTATTTATAATTTATTCTAAAAAAATTGTGCGGAAGGGAGACCCCTGTCAGAAACAAACTCCCTTAAGGTATTTTTCATCTGTAAACGTGATTTAATAGATACAATTCTATTATTCTCTTTCATTCAAATGTCTCTCACTTTTTTACACATATTTTTTAACTTGTTTTAAATTTATTTATTTGAACCACTTTGTATAAATATAACTCTAATTCATCCTATATTGCAACACGCTTGTTGTCGTTATTCACATGTTTTTGAACCGCCTTGTATAACTATTTCAATCACTCTGTATATAAAACCATTTCTAATATATTTTTTACTCTTCTGGATAACTGTAATTATACCCCGCCCTATAATTTAAATATACTAATTTATTTCGATGAATAGAAACAGCAGTATATGACTTCTCCCAAGGTATACTGACAGCATTTGAGGAAATGAAATGTGCTATGGGTATATTTCTTGATCTATCCAAGGCATATGAGTTCTTGAATCATAATATTCTTATTGAGAAACTTGATAAATATGGGGTAAGAGGAAATGCACTGATGTGGATGAAATCTTATCTTTCTGATAGGGTACAAAAGGTTCAAATAATGCGTGAGAATCAATGTTTTATGTCAGACAATTTTAACTTGTCCTTGGGAATACCCCAAGGGAGTGTGCTTGGTCCTCTTCTATTTGTAATATATGTAAATGACATGCCATACTCTGTGCCTAATGCTGAGAATCATCTAGTGAGTTATGCTGATGATACAAACATTTTAGTAACAGCCGAGGACGTAAACAGCACCGTTAGAAAAGGCTCTCATCTCATAAATGGCATTCAGGAGTGGCTCTCATGTAATGGGTTAGTTCTGAATCAAAGTAAAACCAACTGTGTCATCTTCAAAACTAAGTGGTTAAGGGTTGATACCCCTGAACACATCTTACTTAACAAAATCAACCAAAGGGTGTCGCCTGATGTCAAATTTCTAGGGCTGTTACTGGATGAAAACCTACATTGGGGTAGGCACATTGAGGACCTCAGTATTAAATTAAATAAAGTGCACTTCTCAATCAGATTATTGAGGAAATATCTGGATAGGGAGATATTAAAAATGGTTTATTATGCAAATTTTCAATCTTTACTGAGATTTGGTATAATTTTTTGGGGTCAATGTTCTACCCTGAACCGAATTTTTGTAATTCAGAAAAAAACGATGAGAACAATATTGGGCATGGAATATGGTAGGTCATGCAGAGGTGTTTTTAGAGAACATAACATTTTAACTGTGATAGGATTGTATATTTATGAAATTTTATTGTTTATGTTTAAAAATATTTCGCTTTTTAAAGATTTGAGGCTCAACTCATTAAGAACATTAAATCTGAGGTACGTACCCGAGACACTGCCTTTGCATTTTCGAAAAGGGGTGTTTTTATTCAGCTATTGTAATATTCAACAAGTTGCCAGTGTCAGGGGACGTTTCGTAGCTTTAAGAAAGCTATTTTTGACTATTTAAATGAGGTTGAGCCTTACACTCTAACCGAGTACTTGGAGTTTTAATTTTATGCTTACTACCTTGTAACCGTTTGTTTGTTGACGTCTTTTCTTTTTAATTGCTTGTGTATTCAATTATTTTGGAATAAAGAATATTATTATTATTATTATTTAACATTTTTACATGTTTTGATCCACTGTGTGTTATTATAATTCTAGTCCAACCTTGTTTCAACTGCCTTGTTTACGCAACTACTTGTGTGAACTCCTATAGTTCTATTCCACCTTATATTTCAACCATCCTATATATGCAACTGCTTATGTACCACCGAATATCACATATATAATCTTTTTAGGAGTTTTTAAACCTTACTGCATAACTGTAATTTTACTCTGCTCTATATTTCAACCGCGCACCTGCCTTGATGCTCGTCCTGCGTTGATTTGTTTGGTGTTGATTTCAAATTTTTTAAATCTATTAATGACATAAATGATGCTATTGTACTTCAGAAACTTGGTTCTAAACTTATTTAGAGAAAACAAAATGTTTGTTAATACACAAAGATGTTGTTCCTTCTCCTGAAAAGTCAATATAGACTATTACATTGGGAATTATAAAGTTTAGAGCTGTCAAGGTTTTAAAGATCTGGGAGTAGTCTTTTAAGACATCGTTAAACCAATTCAACTTGATAGTGGATAAACAAAGCACACAAAGTTTTTGGGTTTGTCGTACGAAGTATCAAGATTTCAATGTAAAAACAACCAGAAGCCTTTATACCTCTATGGTGGGGCCACATCTTCAGTATACCTCCAACTTCTGGTTACAAAATTGTGACACCCAGCGGAATGGAATTAAAAAATTTTAGGGACGTTTCCTTTGTTACCTCAATACTAAAAGGAACAACATATATCCTGTTATGATCACCTAAAGTTCCATGTTGGGAACCTTCCATCTGTGTTCTTTAGATACCAGGAAAAAGACCCACACTGTTATTTTTATATATGAAATTCTACATCGCTCACAGTACCCCAATTTCTTCTACATAGAAAACAGAAGCAATTCGGTATTCATTTACGTATTCAGTGTCTGCTATTCTATTTCTATTTTGTAACGACCCAATTCCAACTTGAATTTATTTGCCCATAGAAAGAAACGAGTTCATCAAAATTCTTGAGAAGCAAAATACACCGCTTGATGTTCAAATCCAAGCATTATCGCGGCAGTTCTAAAGAGCACCGCCTCGCTATTCTATAATATCTGAACCTGGTGAAATCGCGACCCTCTAATAATGCCAATACACAAAGGTGTACATAATTGGTTTCGTGGTATATATCGCGATGTCGTAAGATGAAAGAGATCGAGAAGATGCCTCCACGTACATATATATAACTCGGAAAAGACGTGTACCGGTTTCAAATTCGACAAATCTCAGTCTCTATATAGAGCACGCAAAAATCGTCCATACTTTATTTCACGATAAAAAAAATTTTACCTTTCGAATCAAATTAGTTTTCTATCCGCAGCTATTCGCTTTGGCTCGAGAGTTTTATTTCATTTCGGCGCAGTCGGTAGGATTCCTGGAATAGGGATCATATTCAAATTTACGAATTAAGCCTTCTAGGTTGTGGATCTGGAATTGTCGAACAATTGGATGTGTGCGGTAATACTTTCGAACGATAGAGAGATTAGACGGCTATGGTTTGAAAGAATAGGAAACGGAAGGTACGAGAAGGTCTTAAGAGTAACTGATTTAATTTTTTAAGTAGATTACAAGACTAGAATACAAGGTAGCACTTTTTACACCCCGTTTTCCTCCCCGTAATAATAACGATATATTTTTATTCTGCAAACTAAACTATTATAATTATAATTATTGCAAAAATCATATTAACACGCGGCTTACTTACATTTGAACTTTACCAACGTTTCAACCTATCAGGAAGCATTTTCATGGATAATTAGAGTTTAAGTAGTTTCTAAATGATTGAGGAGGTAAATGATTATTTTGAATGTTCATCTGGGATTTTCTCTCCTCGCAATGGTTTCTGAAAAATACAGATAAGTTAAGTACTTGAATATCAAAGTGTAGTATCTAAGGGCAGTTTGTGGAAACTGCCCGGAACACTAGTTGCCCTCTTATAGAAAAAACTCTCCCGCAGGATTAACTGTGAGAAAGTAGGTCTACAAATTTGTGAACTAGTATTCCAGTATAATATGTTGGGTATTTTGTGTTGTACTTATCTGTTTTTTGTGACGTTTCGATTCCTTATCAGGTATCGTTGTCGAACAATGTTTGTTTGAATGTTTTGCACTATATTCGCTTGACTTTTTTTGGTAATGTCAATTGACTGATTAATTAACTTTGAAGTTTCTTTTTTGATGTTCATTCGTCAGAAGTTGTTGCCATGCAATCGGTATCTCTACAGAGGGTGTCCCGATTTCTCCGTTAATCAACAACATGCAGACACTTTCTTTGATTTTTCTTTTTTTGGTATGTTCTTCTTGAAGTAGTATTTTTGTCTTATTCCAGTCCATTTTGTGTGTACCATTATCTGTGAGTACATGATTTGCCAATCTTGATCTGTCTATATGTCTTCTGGAGACTTTGTATTGGTGCTCTTTTGTTCTAATTTGGAGAGGTCTTGATGTTTCACCGGTATATGTTTTTCAATATGAAGAAAGTTTCTACAGCAAGATTTTGGAATTGCTATGGGTTCTTCTCTGTCACCCATAGTAAGTAATATATTTATGAAATACTTTGAGGAAACTTTTATCTTTAATTCTTCAAAAAAACCTAAAGTATGGTGGCGCTACGTTGATGATATTTTTGCAATATGGGAACATAGCATAGACGACTTATACTGCTTTTTAGACACGATCAATAACAAAGAATCTACAATTAAATTTACTATTGAAATAGAAAATGGAAATAAACTTCCATTTTTAGACGTGTTGGTTGACCGATCAAAAACAATTTCACTACAAGCATTTATAGGAAACCAACGCATACTAATAGATATTTGATTTTTATTCAAATCATTCTTTAAATGTAAAAAAAGGAGTCATTAAATTCTTATTGACAGAGCCAAAGCAGTTTCAACTACAAAGGAAATTTTTGAGAAAAAGTTACTTTTGATAAAGGAAGTTTTAGAAAAAAACGAATACCCAAGAAATTTCATAAATAAAACAATTTACCAAATCGAGAAAAAACAAAGAAACCAACAAACGACACAAACAACACACAATAGTTCCAATTTAAATAACAACAAACAAACTGATATTAACTCTACAATTATAAACGTTATTCCTTATGTTTCCGGCCTCTCCGAAAAAATTACACGTATTGGCAATAAAGTAAAAACGATTTTTTAAACAAATAATACTATAAGATCAAATTTGACAAAAACAAAACCGGAAAACGGTACTGAAAGTTCCAAAAATTGTGTGTACCTTGTGGCTGCGAAAAAACATATGCTGGTGAAAAATCAAGACCTCTCCAAATTAGAACAAAAGAGCACCAATACAACGTCTCAAGAAGACATATAGACAGATCAAGATTGGCAAATCATGTACTCACGGATAATACTACACACAAAATGAATATAATATAAGACAAAAATACTACTTAAAGAAGAACATACCATAAAAAGAAAAATCAAAGAAAGTGTCTGCATGTTGTTGAATAATGGAGAAATCGGGACACCCTCTGTAGAGATACTGGTTGCATGGCAACAACTTCTGACGAATGAACATCAAAAAGGAAACTTCAAAGTCAATTAATCAGTCAGCGAACTTATTCTTCCTCTTAATTTGCTTTTTTTCCTGTTCCTGTAGTTGGGTGTAAACCTGATTGAACAGTAAATAAATAAATAAATGTATGGGTCTTACATACATTTTTACGTTAAATAACATATGCTACTCCGTTTTTTTGGCAAATCATAATGTAAGTTGATGAAGGGGGTTTTCAGCCCCTGTTTATTTTATTTCAATTTTTTCCATTTTGTCTACAGATTTATATATTTTAGAAAAACTCTGTATAGGTAATAAGTACAGTTTATATCAAATATTTAAACCCATTGTTTGTACTGAAAATCTAACCCTAAATGAATACGCGACTCATTTCGAATATTAAAAAAAATGTTTAAATTAAAAATCTATCACAAAACCCAGGCAACTCGCTCACAAATTACCCGAATTAATTGACTGACGTACAATCTCTCATGAATAATTTTCTCCACCGCATAACCGAAGTGATCTCCATACTTTTTGCCGGCCTGAATACGACATGAATAAATCTGCGTAGAAGTAGACCAAACAAAACAACGGAGACCGACATAGAACAAGACAGGGACGAAGACAAAACCCGAAGCGAGAGAGCGACATAAATTTATTTTCCTTGTTGTTCTACCTGTTACAGAAGCCGGCGAGGTTAATAGATGACATATTAAAAGCTGCTCCAGAGATGTAACCCTAAAATTACCGGGAATGTCACGAAACACACATACACGGCTCTAGTACCTGCCACGTAGTTACAACTATGCTCTAGAATTGTAATAACGGCGCGTCTTTTCCGTGATATATTAGTCATGAGGGTTGCATAAAATTGAGTAACTGAATTGTCGGGGGAATCAGTTAATAATCTGTTTCTACCAACTGCTTATTTGAAAAATCTCTGGAGAAATGGAAGCTTTCCAAAAAGATGTTTGCCATAAAGGAATTTATCTGCTCTATGAGTCAATTTCGTTGTTCTACAAGAAGTTAATATTGATTTTGTCAGTCAATTCTGGTTTTTAACTGTCAATATTTTGATGCGATTCGAGTATTAATTCTAATGTGTACCTTAGTTTTAAATTTAAATATAACTTGAAAGGATCATATGACATGTAATTTAATTTTTAAATAAAAAAATAATAATTTTTTTTTTTGATGATCAGTATGGGGATGTCGGAAACTAGCGGAGATAGACCAATAGTTAAATTGGGAAAGATTTGCAGTTTTACTGGCCCAATTTAATGACACTTTCGGATTATTGTAAAAAGTCATGGCTTACTAGATATTTTGAAAAAACGTAACTCTGTCGATTTAGTCAAATCCCTCTAGCTCCTTTGTTTTTGATTTTATAAAAAAGTGTAAATATCAAAATTGAAGGGAATTGTATCCCGAATATGATTGTCATGTCGTCGTTTGTGATAGCTCTCGTTTTCTTCTTCTTTTTTGAATGAAAACCATAGTTGGCTATGACCTCAAAAAATCGGATATTTTTAGAGCTTTTTAACGATATAATACTCGATATAGTTATTCATAAAAATAACGGAGTTATGGATGCTTTTCTCTCTTATTTTCACTTTTAACGTAGTTAGAAATAGATTGATTTATTAATAACTATTCCAAAAAACATTGAACGATTTTTTTATTAGGTATATCAGATATAACGAAAAAACTAAATCAGTAGGTACTTACTAAAAACTTAAGAAATTAAAGTACATAATAATGGTTACAATTTATGTACGAAAAGTCCACAATTGTTATTTAGACAATAATTGCATCTTTTTAAGATTGACATTACCGCTTTCCTCACAGACCGCCTATCAATTTCTTCAATTGCTTGTAATACCGCCTCGCTTAGGTCACCAACTGTCTCATACTTTCTTTTGTATAATTTGTTTTTTAGCGCACCCCATAAATAGAAGTCTATAACTGCCAAATCAGGAGACTGGGGTGGCCATTCGCGTGGGCCATTTCTTCCGATCCAAGAGTTTGGATAGATATTATCTAACTGTTGTATTACTAATAACGAGTTATGAGCAGGTGCTCCATCAAGTTGGAACAACTCAATTTCAAAACGAGTTCTCAAATTCAAATTATGCAATATGTCTTGAAAAGTGTATTGCAAGTAGCGCTCCCCAGTAAGTGATACGTCATAGATAAAAGGCCCCAGAATAGTAGACCCTATGATACCACACCAAACATTAAAACCAAATTTTATCTGGGGTCGTCTTTGTTCTACATGGAAAGGGTTTTCTTTAGCCCAGATATGCTCATTGTGTCTATTGAACATACCGCTGTTAGTAAATCTAGTTTTAGGTGACCATTATACCTTTACTGAAAACTGTGGATTGTCAAGGCACATGTATCTAAACCATGGACAAAACAAAATACGTGGATGTTCGTCACCAGCATGCAAACTTTGAGAAACTGAAAGTTTGTACGGGTGGAACTTGTGCGCTTTCAGTACCTTAACTACAGTTCGGTGAGATGTGCCAGCTCCTACCGCAATCTCACAAGTTGATGTAGATGGATTTTGATTTACAATTGCCAAAACATTGATTTGTGCTGCTTCGTTAATTTGATTACGTTCCTTTGGTGGGTTAGTAAAAGATCCATATCTGCGTAAACTTTCGTAAAGTCTCTTAAATGTACATAGAACAGGTTGACGACGATTAAAATATCTATGAAAATATTCCTCAGCTGCACGAACTAAATTTTTATGGCATATGATATAACATTCCACCTTATTCAGTTTTTCTTCGTTAGAATATTCCATTTTATCACGAAAACTTGTCAATATCGACTGTCAGTTGAGCACTACTAATGGAATTACTCTCAAATGAGGAAACGTCAAAGTGAAAACAATCATTCTTAATGTGATGGCACAGGCAGTATCCTGATAGTATTTTTTGCACGAAAAAATCTCTATTGATTGGTCTATGCCATCTATATCGTAACACGTTTTTACTGAAAATCTGTTAAGAGTGTCGTCGTTTACCCGCGCTTGTCTAGCCTACATATTGTTGTTGCCTCGTTATTTATGAGAACTTGATAAAAACTAAGTAACACAGAAAAGAATAGCTATCAGTGATGAAGGCCCATCTTCAGAAGTGGATTTCAAGGACTGAGTGATGATGAGTCGATATAATTTACTACTCCTTTGTCTTATTAACTGATTCACCAATTGCCAAAAACCAACCACTATACTGTCGTTTTTCAATAAACATTATTACTAAAGCAATCATTACTGTGATAAATGTGACATCCATACCTTCACTACGTTTTATCAATAACCCATTATTATATTATTATTGTACCCACAATTTTTGTCAGTTTATTCTCACCCCGAAATTCCACAGTGTCAAAATACGCCTTTATCAACTAATCTATATACACACGACCACATTTTATTTCTATTTTCAACATTCCAAAGTTTCTTTATACCGTTCCCAACGATAATTTACTCTTTTATCAAATGATTCTATCTGAAATTACATTCAATAAATCTCCATAGCATTACACCGGCCATTCCTGTTTCCTTAATTTAAGTATAATTTACAACTTCCCGGCAATACCATATCTAGCTATTTATACGTAAAAACCCATCAGCGGGGGGTGTAAATAAAGCACGTTTCAACAGAAAAGTAAAAAAGAAAGTGGGCATTCAACAAAACGACGACGATTGAAATCAGAAGCGGGATAATATCGACAATCAAAATGTGAATCGATGTTAGTGTTATTGATGCTTTGCATGAGCGGAACTGTAATAGAATTTATGTATATGTAATGCCTTTTGTGAAAGTATATGTTTTTGTACATGTAAGTGGTTAGAACATTCAACGCTCATTAGTATGTATAAGAACTGTACACGACTGATTTGAATAGTGTTCACTAAATTATACGTCAATGGAAACGTATAATATAAGAATTGCTGTACAGCTCAAAAAGTTTAATGTGACAATTGTATTTTGTCTGTTCATTGGGTTTTCTCTCTTCAAATTTTTTTCCTGCAACAGATAAGTATTTAAAAATTGTATATGTAGAACAAAGTGTAGTAAGGCAATTTCGTAAAATTGCCCGGATTACTGGCTGTCTGTACAGAGATTCTTCCTCACAGTTATTCTGAGAGAAAGATATGATCAACAAAATGATCAACCAGTATTCCTGTATATAATTTTATGTATTCTATACTGTGTAATACTTATCTGTGTTTTGAGAAGTTTCAGCTCCGAGTCTGGAGTCGTTGTCGATCGTTTAGTGTTGTTTTCGAGGTATTTTCTAAAAAATTTTCGCTTTGATCTTGAATTTGTTGTTTGTCAAAAAATTTGACACTGACAATTTGTCGTTTGGCGATCACTTGACGCTGAGGTTACCGTTTTTTTGCTCTGTTAGAAATAAATTCCTCCAGTCCAAATGAAGGTCGGCTGAACGTGCCCCGATTTCAGTGTAGTTTATCATCATACAGCTGGCTTCTTTAAGTTTCCTCTTTTTTAAATTTTCCTCTTTCAACAAAATCTTTATTTTATCCCAGTCTATCCTATGACTGCCGGTGCTTGTTAATACATGATTGGCCAAATTTGATTTGTCCACATGTCTTCTGGAAATGTTATATTGATTTTCTTTTTTCCTTACTTCTAAAGGTCTTGAAGTTTCACCGGTATAAGAATGTCCACAGTCACACAAAACATTGTACACACAATTTTTGGAACTCTGGGTTGCGTTAAACGGTTTGGTATGTGTGAGGATAGAGCGCAAGGTATTATTTGTTTTATTTAATTTGGTTGTCTGTTTGTGTTTGGTTGGTATTAGTGTAATGGTTATTTGTGCTAGGAATGGGTGCAGTTCTTCAGCACCATACTCCCAAACCACAAAAATGTCATCAACATATAAGGAACCCACAATAAAATTTACAATGGAGTTGGAAAATTTGCATAAACTTGCTTATCTTGAGGTACTTATAGATAGAACAAACAACACAATAAGTACAAGTACTTATCAAAAACCTACCAATACTAATAGATATTTGAATTTTCATTCCAACCATCCCTTGAATGTAAAGAAAAATGTTGTAACGTGCTTATATGATAGGGCAAAAAACATATGTTCATCCACCCAAATCTTTAACGACGAAGTCAAAATTATCAAAGAACATCTACTTCAAAATGAATATCCCCAAGACTTTATAAATGAAACTATAAATCAGCTAGAAAGAAAATCGCAACAAGAAACCAGCACAAATAACCATTACACTAATACGAACCAAACACAAACAGACAACCAAATGATGAACATAATTCTATATGTCCCAGGAGTATCGGAAAAAATTAAGCGTTTAGGAAATAAATACAGCGTTAAAACTGTTTTTAAAACAAATAATACCTTGCGCTCTATCCTCACACATACCAAACCGTTTAACGCAACCCAGAGTTCAAAAAATTGTGTGTACAGTGTTTTGTGTGGCCATTCTTATACCGGTGAAACTTCAACACCTCTAGAAGTAAGGAAAAAAGAACATCAATATAACATTTCCAGAAGACATGTGGACAAATCAAATTTGGCCAATCATGTATTAACGAGCACCGGCAGCCATAGGATAGACTGGGATAAAACAAAGATTTTGTTGAAAGAGGAAAATTTAAAAAAGAGGAAACTTAAAGAAGCCAGCTGTATGATGATAAACAACACTGAAATCGGGGCACTTTCAGCCGACCTTCATTTGGACTGGAGGAATTAAATTACTAAAAAACGGTAACATCAGTGTCAAGTGTCAAATTTTTTGACAAACAACAAATTCAAGATCAAAGCGAAAATTTTTTAGAAAAGACTTCGAAAACAACAGTAAACGATTGAACACGACTCCAGACTCGGAGTTGAAACGTCTCCAAACACAGATAAGTATTATACAGTATACAATACATTACTTATAAAAAGGAATACTGGTTGATCATTTTGTAGACATCTCTTTCTCTCAGAATAACTGAGAGGAAGAATCTCTGTACAGACAGCCAGTAATCCGGACAATTTTACGAAATTGCCTTACTACACTTTGTTCTACATATACAATTTTAAATACTTATCTGTTGCAGGAAAGAATTTTGAGGAGACAAAACCCAATGAACAGATAGAATAATTCACGACCTCCTCAACAATCTTTTCGAAATTACTTAGGGACAATTGTACTTGAACTAGCTTTACTTTTTTGTCAATAATTTTGTCCTGATTAAATTTTATTTCATATATAGCGGGATTTCACAATGTATGCCTTTTTCCATATACAATATGTGTCATTTTCTTGTCGTTGCCTTGGAATTGTCCATTACTTAACAAACTAAATAGTTTAAAAATTTGTACATAAAAAATGTTTTACACTATACGTGTTTCGCCATAATATGGCTTCGTCAGGTGTACAATGTATTTTAAACAACTACTGTTGTACACCAAAATTATTCTATTTATAGTAATCTCATACAGAACCATTAAAGAGATTAAGCAGAGGGGAGGAATTTGTACCTAGTTGGTCATTTAACAAAAGCCTGAATATTTAATGTTTATTAATTTCTAAAGTTTCTAAATAATTAAATTTTTACTCTTGTTTTCTTACTGCAATATTCCTTAAATTGATGATTTTCTGAAGCTAAATTTACAGCTTAGTTTGATTTTTGATCATTTGTCCCATAACTGACCCATATAGGTTTTGCAACATGTACCACAATTCAGTTTATATACCCCTGATTTACTATTTTTAACTGCATTTTGTTTATTATTTTCGATAAACTCTCTTAAATTGTTAGATTTTTTAAATGCAACGTTTAAATCCTGTTTACTTAAGATCTTGGATAAATGATGAACATCCAACAATTGGAATAGTACTAATTGTAATGAATAAGAAAGGTGACAAAACAATGATATTAAACTGAGAATTGTCAAGTAAGTTGATAACAATCTATGAGAGAACTCAGCCTAATACTCCGTATTTGAGGGCTACACAGAATTTACAAAGTTGTGCTATTGATATGCCCTGTATAGGGAAGAAATACGGATCGTAAGATTTTGATAGATTTAACGAAGTAGAAAAATTAAAGGTAGGTGACAAAAAAAATAAAAATTTTATAGCTAGAAATTGTAATATTTGTCAAAAACTATCAATTTTCAAAAGCTATTGTTCTAAAATTTATCCACGCCGTCCCTGACTAAAGCATTATTCATCCCAATTAAACATCAATCGCTGGGATAGTAGAAACAAGAACTAGAAGGTTCGAATGGGTCCAATTCGGGGTACCGCAAGGTACTGTGCTAGGTCGTGTACATTTTATACCTAATATTAGAGATGTCTTTAAACTAAAAACCTGTGGTAAAATCATAACAAAAATTCGATAATGGTAGCCCTTAATATGCGATAGACAATCATCATGATCAAACACAAGAAACTTACTTCGTTTTCTATCAGACTCAGATTCAGGACATGGACCGGCAAAATCAATGGCTACTCTTTCGAATGGACTGCCCACGATATATTGCTTCATAGGAACTTTTGCTCGGTTTTGAGACACATTCCTTGCTGCACAAACCGTACATTTCCGAATTCTTGACATATGCTTGGCACTTAATCTAATATAAGCGTTGCCTTAACTTTCCCAGGGTTTTCGTCACTCTAAGATGTCCTCCGGTTGTACCGACATGTAGTTCTTGCAGAACACATTTCTAGGGATTACAATCTGTTTTTTGTCCCTGCCCTGGAGTTTCCAGGACGCGCTTCAGAACTCCATTCTCCAAGATGAAGCAGTTCCACTGAGCTCAGTATGATTTTATGGTTGGTGAGTATCAGGAAATCTCCTGCCACGTAGATTTGCGGTTCCACTGAATAACCTCTTTTAACTACAGATCTAATTTCTGGTCTTTCTGGATTTCTTCAGATTGCCAATGGTCATCGACGACAGTAGTTCTATAGAGCATAGCCCATTTTTCATGGGGCATCGTGTCCTCGATAAGGCATCAGCATTCTTATGGCTTGTCCCAGCGCGATGTTCAGTCTCCAAGTCGATTTCTTGCAACCGCTCAATCCACCGGCCACTTATCCTTCGGGGTTTTTAAACTGCAAGAGCCACTTCAGTGCTGCATGATCAGTCCTCAGGAGGAATCGTTTACCATAGAGGTACTTATAGAAATGTTCCACCTATAGTTTTAACACAGACTTTGTGTCATTATCAAACGACGAAACATAAGATAACTTATGCATGTGTATATGTATGTTATCTTATGTTATGTTGTCAAGGAACTAGACTAGTAGTTTAGTTCCTCGACAAAGACATTAGTCGAAACGCGTCGGACAGTTTTCAAAAAACGTAATTTGTGGAAATTGCAATTGTAGTATCAGTTAATTATTAATAGGTTACACATAAATCAAATTAAAAAATGAAGTCTATACATCAAATGAGCTCATATATTTTATCTGATTTTATGTGATTAAATTTGGGCTTGTATGAAATGAGCAATATTTTTTCTGTTAGTAAACAGATTTGAGTTATTACTTTTATTGAATAAACTAGCCATAGGCCGAAGTTACCCAGGTTTAAATGTCAAAAACGAAGATCCTCCTGTATACGTTTGTATATTAAAAGCTTCGCCTAGTCCCCACATATGAAAGTTAAACCCTGGTAACCCACAAGAAGATTTTCCTCTATTAGGTCGCGTTAAAACAGAAACAAGGTGGAAAATTTTCTTCTACTTATACAACTATTCACCCTCTATTTTGAACAAGATGGCTAACCTGTGAACGTTCACACCAATTGAATTAAAAATTAACAAAACCGTTGGCAGTTATTCCAGAGTTATGTGTTAATTACTTTGCGCTTTCAAAGTCTTTAAAAGCTTTCAGAAGGAATAAGGGTCTCGACCTGCTGCTGGTGTATGAAATTCTGCGCGGAAATTATCCAGCTTTTAATTATTCTCATTGACTCAGACGAGAATTCAAGGCCTAGTAATAGCGATGGTTTCGTAATTACGGTAAGGTCTTACATGTTTCTATTTAAAGTAAATCTATGTAAATGCTTGAGTATAACGGGTGTTGCTGCATTGATACGAAAAACTCCCAGGAGTGAACATAATAATGAATATACCAGTAGGCTTGATAAATCTTTTAAAAAATGTTATATTGTGTGATCCATAAGGAGATAGAATAATATAACAAATAAACATAAATGACAATTCTATTTGAATCGAAATTTCAAAATAATCTCTTTCATTTTACTACTAATAGTTATTCAATTTTCATTTGTATGTTAAATTAATCGTAAATGCAAAGGTTCATCACAAAATGTTGGTAGGTACATTCACATATACATGTAATCTAATACCTGGTATAATTTTACTCAAGATGAAGTCATTCAGTTTAATTTCAACTCTCTAACACTTATTAAAATACTTATTACAATAATTCTACTTTATAATATATTTTCACCACCCTGTATATGTAACTGTCTATGGACTACCCAATATATGTGTGTATGCAACTCTTTATTGGCCACCCAATAAAACATTTGGTTTCTAACGTTATATCTCAGTCAGTTTATAGATGCATATGTAACTGCTCATGGCAACTTAATTGAGGGCCTTAAATTAACGTAAGAACACATAACTTTTAACCCATCAAAAAATCATCTAATTAGCAAGTTTTACTTTAAGATCTTGAAAGGTTCAACTGTAAAAATCTTATATTAGAGAAATATCAAGTAGTGATAAAATTCTTATAAGATCCTACACATCAATTTGTATTAAATGATTTTTTCTAGAGGATAGAGAATAGTCACAATCTCATTCTTTCTCCGTAATACGATTGATCCCGATTTGTACATGCCAAAACCCCGAAATGGGATTTCTATAAAGTCGTAGTGCCATTTACGAAAATTACATATAAATAAGATGCATCTAAACATTATAGTTATTATATTATTAGATAAATAAGAAAAAATATATTTGCAGCATATCACATCTTGTTAAAAGAACATTAAACAATTTCTGACTGACTGCTAATTTTTAGATAAGATGTTAAAATTAATTTATGAGATTACCTTATATCAAATGAAACTGCAAATTGATTCGTCTTATTTTATTGCTAAAACTGTAATACTTATTCAAGTTTTATTTGCACATGGCATAAATATAAATAATTAAAAATATATTTGCATATCACAACTCCTGAGTGTTTTCGTAGCTTTTGGTAATAGATGCATATGCAAATTGTTATTAGATTTGTGAGACATTCATGACTAATAGAATGTACATACTCTACTCTTCAGGTTCGGAAATCAAGTGTATTAATTAGCTTTAGAATCTCTAAATTGTGTAGTTACATACAACTTTTCATTTGAATTATTCTGTAAATGCGCAAACTTCGTATAGGTAAACACATTCGCTTTGGTCACTTCAGTAATAGATGTCATCGTTTTTGTAAAAAAATAACGTCATAAATGAATAGAAAAGAAGGCTTCCATAGCTTATATCTTTGTAAGTAAAAGTCGATTAATTTACTAATATTTTTTAAACCTCGCTACGATTGTCCACAATAATTGGATTTTTACTGTTGACGACTGTCAAAATTCGAATATTATATTAAGCTACTTGTTCATAGTGGGCGCCACTCTCTTGAATTTTATTAATATTTTATCTGTAAATTAGTTATTTTAAAATATGTAAATAAAGATTCTTTATATATTTTGCACTGAAGGTCGTCAATAGCTACTAAACAAATCAAAAATAAAGAAAATCAGTCGAGACACAGAGAAAAAATGGTACCTAACCGTTTTGTCTTTGCCTATTTATATATAGATTCAGCTCCATCTGATCATCCCTTTAAGGTAATTGGTAAAATTTGTCGTAAGTAGTTTTATATTATCAAGAGAATTAACCTCAAAATATCATTTTTACTAAACTACTTTTTCAGTTTAGTACAAAAAAATGACAGATGGCGCTGAGCAACTCTTAGAACGTGGTATGGTTTTGTTTCATCAGAAATAGACATCAGAGGACATGGTTTCGATTTATTCGGCGTTGATTAGTTATCATTGATTTGTTACTATTGTAAGTTGCATGCTGACATGATTCTCTATTCTGTGCCCATGATTGTAACCGCCAAAAACAAGCAGAGTTAATAAAAGAAATTAATTAACTGAAGATAAAATTTAAGATGCAGTGTGATCTTCAGTAAGTGGTGAAGCAGAACCTATAATTCTAATGTCTAAGTACTTCTTGGGAAATAACACCACAGTTAAGAAAATTGCTGTATATTCCAAAGGTTTCGGGGTCTAGGTCAGACCCCGTTGTCAATGGTTAAGAAACTAGGATAAAAAGGCACAATTCTAAGATGTAAATTAAAACATTTGACAATATGTATTGTTTGATTTCTGACGTCACTAAGAGATTTTTATTTGTAATATACAGGGTAGCACAGAAACTTCTAAAGATCATATAATCATAAAGTTCCTTTGGGAGAATTTGAAAGGGAGATCTTCAGAATTTTATGTGGCGCTCCTAGGTGCGACTTTGTTATAAGATAGTGCATTTGCCAAATATGCGACCAAAGAACTTTGTTGATTCAGTGATCCCATTAAAATGATAAGGGAAAACCTAGGAAATACCTTATGAACTATCCCGATATTGGGTTGTTCACAAGGACATGACCATTAGCAATTTCTTCCGTAATCATCGGCAACCAGGAACGACTGAATTCTACGGAAGTAGTGGCGATACAATCGTTTTCATTTAACAAAATCAAAGCAGACTCTTTGAGTTTTCTTTTGGTGTTGTGTTCTTCTTTGTGTAATATAACTGAATTTTCAAACTGTATTTTATAACCAAGGTCCCAAGCATGTTCACAAATTTTGGATTTTTCAAATTGTCGTTTTTTATGTAATTTTTGTGTTCGTTTATTCGAACATTTAGAAGTCTAGAGGTCTTCCAATATAGAATTTATTACATTCACATTTTATAAATGCAATTTTTTGTATTTTGAGATGTGTTATTTGGTTTGGTTTTTGATATAATTGATTTTAGTCTATTTCTTGTTTTAAATGATGTTTTGATATTATATCTGTTTCCCACTTTTTTTAGTCTTTCTGATAGACCCTGTATGTATGGTATAGTTATTGTATTAATGTGATTATCTTAGGAGTCAGTGTTGCTTGGTGAAGTTTGATTTTGGTTGTTAGGGATTCTTTGGTATTCGATTTTGTTTAACTCGTTATTAATAAATTTATTTGGGTAATGATTGCCAGAAAGTACATTTTTATAAACGTTTTTTCTTCATTGAATTTATTGATGTTAGAACAGTTGGTTTTTGCTGTGTCATATAGAGATTTGATGATACATCTTTTTACTGAATTTGGATGATTAGATTTAAAGTTGAGATACCTGTTAGTATGAGTCGGTTTTCTGTAAACTTCTGTTTTAAATGTCGATTGTGTTTTGGTTATTAAAATGTCTAAGAATGGTAATATGTTATTCTGTTCACGCTCTAGTGTAAACTGAATAGTTTGTTCTGTGTTGTTTATGTCGTTAAGTAATGCATGTAAATCCTCAAGATTATGCTCCCAAATAACGAATATGTCATCAACATAACGCCACCAAACCAAAGGTTTAATCTGTTTAGAGAAAATTGTTTGTTCTTCAACTTTTTCCATGTTGCTTAAAGCAGGAGACAGACAGGAACCCATTGCCATGCCAAAATCTTGTTGGTAGTCATGATTAAGTTGAAATTATGTTGTCTTTGTACAAAATGCTAGTAGTTCCATTATTGTATTAATGCACAATTGAGTACGTTGATTTAGTAAAGAATCTTGTTCTAATCTTTCTTTTACTATGGGAAGTGTTTTGGTGACAGGAACGTTATTGTATAGATTCACAATGTCAAAACTTGCTAGTGTGAAAGTATTTTTGTATAGTATATGTGATAATTTTTCTAAGAAATGTACGCTGTTTTTAAGATGAGAATTAAACTTACCAGTAAATGGTGAAATAATTTTTAAAAGGATTTTTCAGTGCTCACTGCATGGAGATTTTATGGAGCTGACAATTGGTCTTAATGGAATGTTGGGTTTATGAATTTTAGGTAAACCGTAAAAATGGGGCGGTTTAGAATAGTGTGGAGTAAGATGTTTACGTTCTTGTTCTTGTTTTTAACTGTGGTGTAATTTCCCAAGAAGTATTTAAACATTGAAAAATATGATACAAATATCATTCAGGAAACAACTATAATTTTAACTCACAACCAGAACTGGTTGGCAAAATCAACATTAGCGCGAGTAAACGTTACTAATCAATAAAATTTATAAAAATATTTCTTTCCCGCAATCGTTTTTCTATTTTTTTTCTTTCGGCTTTCTAATCGAACGGCTTGACAATATCCCGACCAACAAGCAGAACGGCTTAATTCGAAATTTAATTATGATCCTTTTTGGAAAGAATCCCCGTTCAGTTCCCTATAATAAAATAAAAATTTCGATTCGACGTGAATCGCTCCGGATAGAAAACTAATTGAATTCCGAAGGCAAAACCGTTTGTTATCGTGCTATAAATTACGCGGGCGATTTTTGCTTCGCCGATATATGTGCCTCCCAATGCGGTTTTCGGCTCGGTTTTGCCAATACGGCCGACGTACCTACGTGTGTACTTTCAATAACATAATGATACATGGACTGACAGCGATTGTAGAATTTTTTGATACGATTTTAGGTTTCTTATACCAAATTTAATTTGA
This sequence comes from Octodonta nipae, assembly GCA_034190945.1. Classification (NCBI taxonomy): domain Eukaryota; kingdom Metazoa; phylum Arthropoda; class Insecta; order Coleoptera; family Chrysomelidae; genus Octodonta; species Octodonta nipae. The sequence goes on from CM067219.1 coordinate 2,996,610, forward strand.
AAATTACGTCATCGCGATAAATGGTAAGAGTAATATACGACATTGAAAATATGTGATCAAGCTTAATCGTTTAATATTAGGGTGGTACATACTTTCAATTTATCAGTTCAGGGGTTCTGGGATTTAAAAAAAAGTTAATTCAAGTCGGTAAACGTATTATCTGTAGAAGACCTCTCAATATATTTTTTAAGCTTTATTGCCCAAAAGTATAAAACATTGACAGAGGAAGTATACATCAAACTAATTAAAGATACGCTGTAACTAATTAAATCTATCATAATAAACAAAGCATAAATAGAAAAGGACCTAAAAAAATAGCTCAATTAAGATAAATATTTCAAAACAAGACGTTCACCGTTGATTCATTCACAGCTTGAACCCGATCTACGATATGACAAAAATGAATATCACAGTGCTTGCAATATTATTGTAATAGTAAATTTAAGAACCCAGTTGTTTCATAAATATACTAAAATAAAGAAAACTAAAAGTGGATCAGATTCTGTTTACGTACCTACATGGTGGTGTTACAAAATTCGAGTGTTTTTAGCTACTAGTAATGCTGTCTGTGAAGGGCAAACAAATTTTGAGTATATAGAGTTTTTATCAACATCACAAGAATAAGATGTAACTGAAAACCTTTTTGAAGTAACTATTGATGAACTTAATAGTGTGGAGATTAACATTAACAATAGCAGACCAGGTTCTTACTGGACAGTCCTCTACACCCTCACGAAAAGATCTGAAGATTATTTGGGAACACTAGAAGATGTACTAAATGTATTGTCAAAATTTGAAACAGAATCCGGAGTTTGCAACTAAATAGAAAAAAGCATAATCTTATTTATCTTGTACTAGAGGAGGAAATGGAATAAACAACATTTAAATTTTTAATAAGGTAGTTTATCGATCATTTCACACTCAGAATAAGAGATGGTCAAAAACATCTAATTCAAAATGGGTAGTTCTTTGATAGATTTGTTAGTATAGGGGTTGTGACGGTACAATTTAACCCCTAAATAATTGTTACTATAGAGAAAGCAAACTAATGGCCAAATGAAAAATTAAAGAGTTAATCCTAGAGGAAACTTCACACTTACACGACAAAAGCCTATCAAATTCTGCTTGGCCAGATCTGCATCTAGGTACTCAAGCTCAATCTTACATTTCAGATAAGAAAAAAAAGAATCAGAGGAACTACAAAAATCGTGACAAAAACATTTTTTTCTCATCTGGCAACTTATATGGACCCGTTGGAAAATTTGTCAAGACTAGAGATATTGGACATCCTACAAAACCCTTCGCCTGAAGTATATCACCACCTCAGTTGTTCTTATACAGTAATTCTTTGAAAGAATCTGATTGCCTTTATCACCAAGTTCGGGACTCTGTCCTTCAATGGACTCAGTTTTGAATGTCTCTCATAATTTGGAGCATTCTTTGCTGATAACAAGTCAAAAATAATTTCGATTCATCTATATCTGTTCGTATTCTAGGGTTAACCGAGATTAAAGTTGCTTCAATTACATTACAATCGATATGATAGGCAATCCAAATTAACGTTAAAACGGTTGAAAATTTATTAATTCCTACCTTTGTTAATGAACCAGTTGAATCTTGCTTTCCTCTGTTGCCTTCAGATCGAAAGGAGTGCACTGAAGAACTGGTGGGGTAAAAAAGTACATGCTTTTCGCCGGTAGAAGGCTGTTGATAGATACTTTTTTTGCCTGTGCCATTGAGGAAGAAATCTTCGTCTGTAGACATTCTGGATTGTAGTCTTGCTCACTTCTGAAAACGTTAAATGCAGTTATTATTCCCTTTCGCGGAATTAAAATTGAATTAGATCGGGTACTTAACAAGTAAATCATACTAAAACTGCAATTTTTCTTACGTGAACTAGCTAAGATCTTTGGTGGATATGATTTAATTCTAAAGATTATTTATTGTTTAATAAGCTCTATATCTTGGAGGTGTCTTATTTAAATTGAAGAAGAGAATTTCACATTTAAGACTTTAAGTTGGTTTCAAGATTAAATTTTCCTGGCGCATCCACCACTTTACATTTGTAATTCGATACTAATTATAATCCAATTTTGATAAATGTTTTTTAATAAACTATATATTTGGGGGTTAAACAACTTACATTTTTTAAGAAAATCTGATCCAATGCGTGGAAATAGTAATAAAAAGGGGCGGTGTCATTGACAAATTATGTCAACACAACTGATCCATTGTTAAAAAAAGTATTTCGGCCCCCCTTCCCCATTCATGGATGTTTTATATATATTACGAGATATCTTCATTCGTATTTGGTTTTCTAGCGGAAATAGGGGATGAGAATTCACAATGGGCCCTATAAGGCTCTATATTTGCCGAGCTATTCTTCCTGACTGTGAGCCGTTATTAACTCTATATTGACACGCGACTTTTGCTAGTAACTGAACCAGAGTTGACATGTCATTTGTTGTATATATGCCTCGGTGATTGTTCCAAAATTGTCATAGTTAATATCACAGTTACTAGATATACTGTTATAATTTCTACACATGATGAATAATGTAATTATAAACACATTTGTATTTGCAAACAGATAAAAATAGGTGCTATTTCCAGAACTAAACCTTGGCGAATGTATTGCGGATCATCGATAGGAGAGTCAATTCTGTTGTGAATCAATTTGTATAAACATAAAAGACTATGTAAACTCCAATGCTTAACTAAAGACCTTATCCCAAGTCGAACATACTTTGCATTTCGCGATGTTCAAAAAGAGTTTGTTTTTGGTACACCATAACGTGAGCTAATCTAGGTCATTTTGTAGCAGTAAGCTATTATTGATGCCCTTGACTTTAAGAAATAATTTCAGATCGTCTGCAAAAACAAGAGTTTCACATGACAGTATACTTGATAAGTCGTTAATGAATATCAGAAACAATAACGGACCGAGATTGGAACCTTGGGGTACTCCTGAACCGACAGTAAATATGTTTGATTTAAAACCGTTATAGCTAACAAATTGATGGCGGTTACTTAAGTAGGATTTAAAAAGATGAACCAGCGAGTTACTGAAACCAAAGACCGATAATTTTTTATTAATGTGGGGTGATGAAGTTTATCGAAAGCCTTGGTAAAGTCGGTATAGACCACATCTACTTGTCTTTTGGAGTCAATGGCTGCACTGTGAACTGGGTGAAAATTGATATGTCAGTGTGGATCTATTTTTCATAAAACCGTGTTGGTCCGGCGATATGTGTGTTCGGACATTAGGAAAAAATCTGATCATTAATGCACATCTCGAATACTTTAGCAGAGTTAGGAATAATGGCGATGGGTCTATAATTTGTTATGATGTCTATGTTACCAGATATGATGCATAGGACAGGTTTTCGATAGTTTCCAGCACTCAGGGAATATCCCAGTTTTTAGGATTAAATTGTATATTGAGCATAACGGTGAAGCTAAAACCGTCAAGCAGTCTCTAACCAAGAAGCTGGGAATCCTGTCGTGTCCAGATGTAGAACTATCTTTAAGGCGTTTAGAGGACTTGATGATGTCACAGATAAACTTGCTATAGAAATATTAGGCGAGTATATGGTATCTTAATCTATCGACTCAGTTTACCTTAGAAAAATATAAAGTGCCTACCGATAATCACCGCTCTCAAATGTTAAATAAAAAATTAACAATGTGTCTTTTCTGTCAATCGGTTAAGGAATTATCAGCCGTTAAGTTCGTAAAACCGCAGTTTAGCCGTGTATTTGAAAATTTCAGTAACGTGAATTACTAATGTTTCATCTATAATTTACACTCTAATCGATATGTCTAATTCCAGCTTTAATAGCACTTTTCGTTGAAAATAATTCATGAGTTGAAAGCTCTCTGATATTTCGAATTTACGGACTACGATGCTGGGAAGCTCCCGCTTTGCTGGCGAAGGTGAGATTTCCTCAATCTTGTAGAACAGAGAGAATTTTGAATGGGATGACAACTGGGTTACTTTTAATGAATAAAACTTGCCAAAGTGTTACGTGTGGCAACCGACATTGCTGAGATTGATGAAGGTTGAACTTCTTACAAGGTTAGCTATAATCAAATTTAGTTTAACTTGTTAAATCTTGGTTCATGCTAAAATGAAGAACTGTAAGGTAGAGAAAGTAAGCCATACTAAACACAAAATGGAAGCCAAAGGTTACTATTTAAGATAGACTTTTTTTATTTTGTATTAGGAAATACGCGTAAGCACCATATTACTATCCGAACTACAACAGAAAAAGATACATCCCTAAATGTTACGTTCATAGAGAATCCATACGATTACAAAAAAAATTAAAATCCCATTAATTCCTATAAAGGAAACTGGCAAATTTTCTTTCCATATAGACTGCATACAAACTATTATAAAGTTTAATAATCTTTATTGCACCAATTTTAAGGTTACAAATGTAGCTTACTTATGTTTTGTCAAACACGCCTTACTTAAACAATTTTCATTCTGTTATTATTGATATAATTCCACCCATTGAAGATCCTCAAGGGGTTGTGGATGGGTGTATAAGTATATCTTTTCGTCAGCGTTTAATAAACATAATTATTTCATTATAATGTGATACTTACAGTAAGATTTATTTATTTATTTATTCTTATATACGGGTAACCCCATTTACATAAAATACAAAACAAAAAATTCAATGAAAATAACATTAAAACTAAAACTAAATCTAAAAACACAAAACACACAAAAACATAAATCTAAGTTTACACAAAATAAAAATAAAATATAGTTACTTAAAAATTAAAATTATAATCAAGATACATGTAGTCGCGAACAAAACAAAAACAAAAACAAAACAAACGGCAGCAGTAAATATTATAGAACAACGAGCGCTTGATTACCCTGATGGAGTTGTAAAACAGATCGATATGTGAGGAGTTCTGATTGCCTGTACGCAATAACCTAGTCATTGCTGAACAAAATCCATACTTAGTTCTATGAAATGACACATTGAAGAGTTCTGAAGAACGAGTTCTCATTGTCGTATTCAAGGGTATTCTGTCTTGTAAGCAAGGGCAGTCAAGTTCACCTGACCACAACTTGTGTAGGAAACAAATGTCAGCTATGTTACGCCGATTTTGCAATGATTATAAATGCATTTGTACTAAAATATCACTATATTGATAATTGTCCCTGCTCAAAACCATTTTAAATGCTACTATACGAAGGAATTTATTTTGAACTTTCTCAATATTATCTATATGTGTGTTATAGTGGGGGTTCCATATGACAGATCAGTACTCCAGAGTAGATCGTATTAGTGAACAATATAATAAACGAATCGTATTATGAGACCAATGTGTCTACGAAAAGTCAGAGTATTATCGAAAACGACACCAAGGTCACGAATTCACTTACTCGCTGTATCGTTTGTGAATTAATAGCGTATGAAATGATTATAGGTTGTGAAATTTTTGCAAAAGTAATAATAAAACATTTATTGATGTTCAGGTCAAGATCATGACTAATACACCAGGCAAATAAAGAATTTAAATCGGATTGGAGTAACGTAGCATCATTGCAAGTTGCAATTTCTTTAAACAGTTTCAAATCGTCAGCATACATTAAGATATTACAATGATTAATAGTTTTGCCAATGTCATTAATAAATAAATTAAAAAGAAATGGTCCCGCGTGAGAGCCCTGTGAAACTCCTGAAGGCACACTTATAATCCTGGAAATAATACCCCCCACTTTAACATAATGGTATCGGTCTGAGAGATAGCTTTTTGTCTACTCTAAAAGTTGCCCATAAAATCCTAGAACTTGAAGTTTGGCCCAAAGTATTCTATGGTTAACTCTATCAAACGCTTTAGCGAAATCCGTATAAACAGAGTCAACTTGTAGTCTATTCTCCAAAGTTTTTACTAAAAATGACTCATAGACGGCCAAATTAGTTAAAGTAGATCTACCCGGAAGAAATCCATGCTGTTCGTTAACAAAAATGTGTTTAAATTGCCAGAATAAGAATTGAGAGAAAAAGTAGTCCAATAATTTCGGGATCTACGATTGCAAGCATACAGCTCGGTAATTCTCAATATTTTCTTTAGATCCACCTTTGTGGATTGGCCTCAGGTAGCTATATTTCCAAAAACTGGGAAACTTTCCGGATGACAGTGACAAGTTAAAAATTGTTTTCAGAGGAAGCTCTAGAGTGTAGACACAGTTTATTAAAAAATGCGATGGAATACCATCAGATTAATGGATCTATTTTCTACATTTTAGTACATAGTTAAATTTGAAATTAAATAAACGAATTAAACGAGAGAATACTAAATAGTCTAGCCTATTTTATTTACCTACTAATTATTTAGTGTCTATGATATACATTCTCAGTCAATAATTTCGTGAACAATTTGTCTGACCACTTGTCTGATATAATTCCGTATTATTTTTTTGATAAAGGTGAGGGAATAACGGTTAGCTTATAAAATTTGTTCATCTCTGGGAGTGAGTTATAAATCTTACTGCTTAAATATGTGTAAACTCGTTGTGACCAATGGATTTTTGAGCAAATGGTGTGTATACTATTCGTTTTTCTTTACCTCTTGTATTGTACTTGTGATTTTGTTTTTTCTAGTATGTGTTTCTACTTCTATATGTGAATATGAATATATTGTAAGTATATAACTGCTGAAGATCGAAGAAGCTGCGTCTACGTATAGCTGGTTAGTGTCATGCAATATACTTTGTCTGTAAATTATCTTTATTACCCTGTTTTGTAGTGCCTGCAATTTGTTTCCATGTGGAAATAAATACGATATATTTTATAATAAGTTATAATGAATATTTTTTGACACTATTAAAGTTTTGCCTTGTCCAACAATATATGTTAAAAGTAGATATCAATACCTATTTGTTTTGCGGAAAAAATGCATCCCGATTATATTATTTCCTCAATCATATGCTTAACTACCAAATAAATTGTGAAAATGTTTAATTTTGTTATCACAGTCCTTTATCCAAATAGATTTCTTCATAATTAGGTTTCCTTTTACTTTGTCTATATAGAACCATATAGATTATAAAGAGTCGTTCACAGTATTTAGTGTATTAAATTAAAAATCGACCTACCATAACAAAAACTTCATTTAACTTCCCCAGCACTTATCATTTATTGTCTCCAAAGAACTCGAAAAAATGATTCTCACGTGTTCTACCAAAACACCGCAGCAAGCCCGGCGCGTCGTTGAGCGTCCTTACCGCGCGCCCTTCAGCGAACGACTGAAGGAAAATCTTCGAGCGGCATGCTAGAAGATTTTCCCATGTAGCTTTCCCGCCCGTACGGTATCTGTTGGTAGCTGGAAAAGCGCAAGACCATCCTGCCGGCCAGTAAAAATGCCAGAAGGATGCGTGTGTGTGCATGCCTTCAAAAAGGAGGATCTCTCCTAGATTCTCAATTTTCTATTTTCAGTTCGAAGGTTTTTCTTTTTGGCGTCTTTTCCTGTTGGTCTTTTAGAGGCTCTTGGAGAGATTGGTGTTGGTTGTAGACGCTGGAAATCGAAGATTACAGCAGTATGTTTCCTGGAAAAGATTGGATAATTAAGGAAATTCAAGTAACAAACAACTTCAGAATCATTTCTTATATCAATGTCTAAGTACTTAGACATTGAAAAATATGTCACAAATATCATTAAGGAAACACTTCTTATATCGTCGCAACGTTTTTTTTACTTTTCCGCGATTGTACGACTATTTTTATAGAAAATTGGAGAGCCTACTGGTATATTATATATTTTCCACTCATGGTTGCATTTCAGTTGAAGCTACTAGCTGCTCTAGTAGATTCCACACTATCATACGTATTAGTACAATAGAAGTGTATTGTATGCAAACTTTTCTAAATCTGTATATAAATAGGCAAAGACAAAACGATTGGGTACCATTTTCTCCTCTGTCTCTCAACCGATTTTCTTCATTTTTGTTTTGTTTAGTAGCTACAGACGACCTTCAGTGCAGAATGCTAATATTAATTTATAATATTGGTTCATTCATTAAATAAAATATAATAAAAATTCATTATTTACGTCCAAAATGTCAATGCCAAACAACTGAATGTGCCGCCGCCGCCAGGCTCAAAACATTGAGTCATTATATATAGAGAGACCAATGCTGTTATATATTTAGAGCATATACTACTGGAAGTGGCATGTACGCATTGTTATTGTTTAGTGGTAAAGTAATCGTTGTATATTATAATTATACAGGGCGATTCCAGATATGTTCAAAATCATTTTTTTCGTGGGTGGCACATAAGCAGTTGCATATATAGGGTGTTTAAAATATAGAGTAGAGTGCAATTATAACTAATAAAATAATTATATGGGGAAGCCCATTAGCGGTTGAATTTACAGAAGATGCAGTAGAAGTATATATATACAGGGTGGCGGAAGTGGAAATGCAACATTTCGTAACCCATAAGCAGTTGTATATATAGGGAAGATGAAATATAGGGTGAGAGGAATTATAGATATACAGGATGAGATAAAAAGTGTTAGAAAAGGAAATGATTTATAGAGTAGCCCACGAAGAGTTCCATATATATGATGATTGAAATATAGGTCGTAGTAGAATTATAGTTGCAGAAGATAGGTAAAAAATTTATAAACAAAAAGAGTAAATACGGTGGCTCAAAAAAATAGTATGCGTGATCCATGAGCAGTTGCATATACAGGGTGGTGGAAATATATAATGAGATGGAATTATGGAATTATTATAATGAGGATTTTAATAAATGTTAGAGAATTGAGTGCAATTATAGTTATGAATTGTTGTCATATTAAATTAAGAATTACGAATTTGAAGACAAATCAAGTCCTATGAATTATATCTGAAAAAAACTTGAATTCCGTTACTTATTTGTAGAAGCGAGATGTAAGACCGACATCTAGGATTTTCGAGGAAACTATCACACAGAGTTTCAGAATCTGGATCCGTTCGGTGTAATTGCTGTTCTCCCTAAAGTCCTAGGATAGAACGTCACGATAAAATTTTAGGTTACTTAACCTGCCAGAGATATTGACACAATTGGTCGAATTTCGACCACTGGGCAACAGCTAGTATTTACAAATTAATAAAATTAATAGCAAAAACTTGAATTTAATTTTATCTGCAAACAATTAGTGTTACATTAATTAAGGTAGAAAGAGAAGAAGACACTAAACTCGTGCAAATGAAGTAAAATTTTAAAATATTGTTCATTACAAATTAATTTTGTACAACATTCCGAAACAATAATCATATCTATATATTCCAAAAGTATGAGACTAGACACGTGACTCAGAATACATGAAATGAACTTGAACCGGTTTCAATAGAATAGTATCGAATGTTGGCAAACGACAAAAATTATAAGGAACTTACAGACATAATTAAAATGATTTTCTTAAAAAGAGCATGTAAAGTATCCAAAGCAGAGGAGATCAGAGATGAAGGAATTTCCCAGGCTGATACTGACCTTGAATTGACAATGTCACTTTCATGTCATAAGTCAAATTTTCATTTTGCAATTTACATCAATAAATATAAAGCGATTAACAACGAAGTCAGAATAGACATTGAAACGTGTTATTGCCCAAAAAAGATAAAAGAATGTTTTAAATGTCCTAAATTGACCTAACGAGAAAAATGTGGAAAAGTCTTTCTGTTTCTAAGTATTATTCCAATTAAAGCAAATCTTCAGAGAGGTTAATACATTATTATTTTCATTTCGTTGTCCGCCCCTGCACTTATGGCACACTTTGATGCCTCAATCTTTCTGTCGTACCTTTCAAATGTTCGTCTGTCATTGAGTAAACGGCCCCTCAAATTTCCCGTCCCCTATTTCCACCAAGCGTACGACAAGTTCAAGCTTTGTAGACGGTCGGTTGTTTTCTTAAGCATTTTCCTTTGCCATATTCTTAAAGAATTTCTTTAAGCATTTCTTTCAGCCACAAAGCAGGTTTATGCATGCTTAACTAAACGCCGATGATGATGATATGAGGCCTTTAGGGCCCTTTTTACAACGTCATGGATCAGTTCACGACACAATAAGTAAAAGAGTGAAAAGAAAAATCATTTTTATGTATTACGGGGAGAAAATTGAAGATTAAAATTGAGAAATTAATTTCGTTTTGTAGCGTGTATACACAAGAAATGCCTAATTTTCTTCGGTTCGTGGGTACGAGGATAGATTGGATTTTTTTCAAGGCGTTCCGTTATTTCATGGCAATATTAGATGTTTTTAAAATTCCATCTGAAACTCATTACTGAACATTTTATTGTCATATTGTAATAAAAACACGAGTGAAGTACATTTGAATTTTTTTTGTGATCACAATAGCGACAGTGGTATCAATATTGATGAAAAATTTATTAACTTCGTAATATGACTATACTATCTATTGCCCGCGGCTTCGCTGTCGTTTATGTTGATGCTGTCAACTAATCCTGGTTCTTGGTCGATAGAGGTAGAAGTTAAATAGTTACATAAAGAAAAAAATAACTACATAATAATTCTGTCTTGCCGCAAACTAAAAATGCCACTGATTACCTTTTTTATATCACATTGTTTGTCTTCATTGTGCTGGTTGAAATGCAAGACCAACTCAAAAGTGTTCGAACAGATTTTTCAACGTAATTATTTACACCAAATGTTATGTCCTTGGTAAAAACCTTTTTTAGATGTAGTTTGTCTACACATTGTATATAGATATTTACCAAAAAAATGATGATTACAATAACCGTAACATCTTGCCTGCAGTGCAAGGTGAAAACATGAAAAGCTGAGATAGCACGTTATTTTAAGGTTAGTCGGTAAAAAGTCAGAACTGACAGACAGAAAACGTTTTACTATTTATTTACAGAACAAGAAAAAACTCAAGGAACTGCTAGTGGTCTCGGCTTCTTCATCGTTCTTAACAATATATATATATATATATATATATATATATATATATATATATATATATATACCACACATATACCTGCAAACATAGGCGCAAGTACATATGTACCCATATACACATACCACTATATGTCAGATGAAAACAATACGTCTCAGAAAATACAATGTAAAACCTAATATGATTTATTCCGGTGTACATCCGTTCGTCTGTATTCGTTTGAAAAATCACTTAACGTTTCGCCAAACTAAGTTACTTAGTATCTTTTGAGAAAGCCAAATATGATTTTGGCGAAACGTATTTAATGTGCCACCATACATTTCGTTATTTAAATTATATAATTTATTTAAATATAGGACCGATAATGAAGTCTTCCAATAATTCAGCCTAAACGTTAATTTTCTGAGGTTACTGTTCATGACAAAAATAGCTCCACAAGTGATCAGTTATACATAAGGTTAGGTTCACTGGAAGTCCAAATTGTTAAGGCTGTATCAATGTATATAATTTTATTAAGTTTCAAAACTTACAACTGACTAAAATGAACCGTAATCCAAATTCATTCTGATCATTTTAGGATCCCCAAAAAATAAAGATCTCAATTATTTGATAAAAAATATTAATTAAATTTTTCGTAATTAAAAGAAGAATATTTTACTAAAAGTACCCTATCTATCAGAAGCGCTTTTTGAAAGCTTTAAGATGAGGTATAACATTTAGGGGGTTGTCACTTCACTTTATTTAATACTATAATACGAACAAGGTTTGTTTATATATAAATATATATGTATATATGTTATTAAGTTCTGGAAAACGGTTTTAACGATTTTGATGAAATTTTCCCATTTGGAAGTTTAGATGGATAGAAATTGACTGGTGAGGGTCTCATCTTTGGAAAAAATCGGTTTAATTTTTTTTTCACACTTTGTGACAGTCAAGGCGGCAGCTTTGTGATTTCAAGGCGTTCCATACAGGGTGATTTGGTAATCTACGTAAGAGTAAGACTCCTGTTGTACAATTATTTCACTACAGGGTGATTTGATGACTTATTTCAGAGTGAAACTGTTCTAATAAACATTCTTTCAATACAAATTGTATTTGTATGTTCGTAATATATAACTATTTCATGCCTCCGTCATATTTTCCGAGCATTATCTTTTTATAGCTAGACATTTCAAGTTCTCAAGATGAAAAAATTGGCAGGATAGGCAATTATACATGGTATAATATTCGAATGGGTGGCTATAAACAAAGGGTAGTTAAAATACATGGTGTTGTGAAATTATAGTTATACAGTGTGATTTCTCAATTATGTTGGCACAAAAATGTTATATTTGATCGCCTATTAAAAGCTGTATATATAGGGTAAATCGAAATTATAGTATATAGAAATGTATTATAGCGTACCTATATATATATATATATATATATATATATATATATATATATATATATATATATATATATATATATATATGTTATATCACACTTTCAAAATTTCTCTTTTTAAAAAAAGACTTTATTTATACTTGCACAATTAATAAAACTTTTAATAGAAACTTGAATATAATGAAAATAATAATAAAACTTGATAACAATAAAAAGACAAAAATTATGTGTTAAACTAACTAGACAAATCTGTAAGTAACAATGAATACAGACATAAGGCAATTGAACAATTTATAACATAATAATGCTGACTAAGCTGTCGCAACGTTTGCTGTTCTCACGGATGTACGTCGTCGAAGGTAACCTGAGACGACACGTGGATGCTGACTCAGCTTGGGAACTGTTGTTAGATGGTTTCACATAAGTCGATGGAATAACTTATATAACATATATAATGGTCGAAATATAGGGCGAAGTAGAATTTTAGTTACAGAGGGTGGTTAAAAGATTTTAGAGACAATAGTGTTTGTAGAGTGGCCCAAAAGCGGTATGCGACAGGATGGTTGGAATATGCAATCGAGTGAAATTGTAGTTATACAGGGTGATTAACAAAATGTTAGAAAAATGTTTTTATGAGTTTTCCATAAGCATTTGCATATGTAGGGTGGTTGAAATATAGGGGGAGACTAGAATTGTAGTAACCCATGTGATTAAAAAATGTAAGAAAAATATTATTATTCAAAATAGTTTACATAGGAAATGTCCGATTGTTCGGATATATGTATCGTTATGATGAAACCTTTAATTTACGAATGAAGATCAGTCATCCCGGTACTTGTGAATTAATTAATTGTCACACGTCTTATAAACATGAAGTATCAAATACTTCTTACACGCGTATTCCAAATTACTACCTGTAAAATATACGAAAAGCCATTGTCGATGAACAATTTAAGAATACAACAGAAGTTCTTTAGCACTTTCCCTTTCTTCCGGCCAACCATGAAATTTTCATTAAAACCACTTTTAGGGAGGATTTTTCACTCGACGCCAATTGAATAAATTGTTTCTCGCAGGTCGTCGGGTGGTCGATGGGGTATCGCAACGCGGAGGATCTACCGACTGGAAAATTATGAAAATTGAAAAGGACGGTCGACTCGTTTGGCCGATAAAGACGATCCTAACGTTTTCCTTACGCCAATTTAACAACGATATTTCACCAAGCCGCTTTCAATTCTTTACTTCTTTGTGGAGACTTTGTGTTTTGCCCTCGTTCGACTTATTTCTTTTTCGGAGCGCATTTCACTGCCGTCGTCAGAGGTCGAGCGACGACGTAAGCCTGTCATTTCGACAAGCGTGTCTTTGCCAAACTGCTGTCAATATCGGTCTCTTTACTTTATCGTAGAGCGAGGAGCGTTCTCGACAGACATGCAGAGGCGTGCTATCAAAAAAATATATGAGGTATTAGGCAGAGTTGAAGTAGCAAATTTTGTATAAATATATGTTTATTGATAATTGCCTTGTTCATAATTATTCATGTGATTCAAAACTCATAGGAGTTTGATGGATGCAAAACATTGCCTCACTGTTATCATTTCAATCACAACGTTTCGTCGTTTTTTTATACTTCTTTACTAAGAGCGTTTTCTAGAATAAACTAAAACCTAGATTCAGGCATCTATGAGATCAGAAACTTTTATGTTGTGTGCATCTGTTATAATTATTCTACTACACGTGTAGCAATAAAATGCCTTATATATCTACATCCATTTAAAACATTAATTTAATTTTGCAATTTACATCAATAAATATAAAGCTATTGACAACGAAGTCAGAATAGACTTTGAAACGTTTGATTTTCCATCAATATACGTCGTTTTATTTCGATTGTGGTGTTATTGCCCAAAAAAAAACATAAAGGTAATTAATCTAAAGTAAATAATAATAAATTCTCTGACATGACTCAAATTGTTTAAAGTTAGCTGATCCGTCCAAGATTGGTAAGGAGTAGACCAATTTTTGACATGTTGTACAATATTCACACTTTTGACTATATAACTTTTTTGATATTTTAGGCCTTTTTGGCTTTTTTAACATTTTTGGCATTTTCGACATCTTTGAAAATTTGGCATTACTTGATGATTTTAGTCATTTTGACATTTTTGACATTTTTGCCATGTTTGAAATTTTTGACATTTTTGATATTTTTGACATTTTTGACATTTTCGACATTTTTGATATTTTTGACATTTTTGACATTTTCGACATTTTTGATATTTTTGACATTTTAAACATTTTTGACATTTTTGGCATTTTTTACATTTTTGACATTTATGACATATTTGACATTTTTTAAATTTTTGACATTTTTGACATTTTTGACATTGCTGACATTGTTGACATTTTTGGCTTTTTAGAAATATTTACCGTTTTGACATTTCTGTTTAGGTCACGTCCTTCAAATTCAATTACAACTTTTTTGGTATTTTAGACCTTTTTGGCTTTTTTAACATTTTTGACATTTTCGACATCTTTGAAATTTTGGCATTTCTTGACAATTTCAGACATTTTGACATGTTTGACATTTTGGAGATTTTTTATATTTGACATTTTTGAGATTTTTGACATTATTTAATTTTTTAACATTTTTGACATTTTTGACTTTTTTGACATTTTTTGCTTTTTAGACGTTTTTGACGTTTTTAGTATTTTTTACATTTTTGAAATTTTTGACATTTTTGACATATTTGACATTTTTGCCATTTTTGAAATTTTTAACATTTTTGACATTTTTGCCATTTTTAACATTTTTGACATTTTTGACATTGCCGACATTGTTGACATTTTTGGCTTTTTAGACATTTTTACCGTTTTGACATTTCTGGTCACGTCCTTCTCACATTCAATTATAACTTTTTTGGTAATTTAGGCCTTTTTGGCTTTTTTAACATTTTTGGCATTTTCGACATCTTTGAAATTTTGGCATTTCTTGACAATTTTAGTCATTTTGACTCTTTTGACATTTTTGACATGTTTGACATTTTTGAAATTTTTGAAATTTTTGACATTTTTGACATTTTTTACTTTTTTGATATTTTTGACATTTTTGACATTTTCGACATTTTTGATATTTTTGACATTTTAAACATTTTTGACATTTATGACATTTTTGGCATTTTTTACATTTTTGACATTTATGACATATTTGACATTTTTTAAATTTTTGACATTTTTGACATTTTTGACATTGCTGACATTGTTGACATTTTTGGCTTTTTAGATATTTTTACCGTTTTGACATTTTTGTTTAGGTCACGTCCTTCTCAAATTCAATTACAACTTTTTTGGTATTTTAGACCTTTTTGGCTTTTTTAACATTTTTGACATTTTCGACATCTTTGAAATTTTGGCATTTCTTGACAATTTTAGACATTTTGACATGTTTGACATTTCGGAGATTTTTTATGTTTGACATTTTTGAGATTTTTGACATTTTTTAATTTTTTAACATTTTTGACATTTTTGACTTTTTTGACATTTTTTGCTTTTTAGACGTTTTTGACGTTTTTAGTATTTTTTACATTTTTGAAATTTTTGACATTTTTGACATATTTGACATTTTTGCCATTTTTGAAATTTTTGACATTTTTGACATTTTGGACATTTTTGACATTTTTGACATTGCCGACATTGTTGACATTTTTGGCTTTTTAGACATTTTTACCGTTTTGACATTTCTGGTCACGTCCTTCTCACATTCAATTATAACATTTTCAGATTCGGAACCTCTGTGTACTGATTCTCTCGAAAATCCTAGATGTCGGTCTTACATCTCGCGTCTTCAAATATAACATTTTTGGTAATTTAGGCCTTTTTGGCTTTTTTAACATTTTTGGCATTTTCGACATCTTTGAAATTTTGGCATTTCTTGACAATTTTAGTCATTTTGACTTTTTGACATTTTTGACATGTTTGACATTATTGAAATTTTTGAAATTTTTGACATTTTTGACATTTTTGACTTTTTTGATATTTTTGACATTTTTGACATTTTTGACGTTTTTGACATTTTCATTTTTGATATTTTTGACATTTTAAACATTTTTGACATTTTTGGCATTTTTTACATTTTTGACATTTATGACATTTTTGACATGTTTGACATTTTTGACATTTTTTAAATTTTTGACATTTTTGACATTGCTGACATTGTTGACATTTTTGGCTTTTTAGAAATTTTTACCGTTTTGACATTTCTGTTTAGGTCACGTCCTTCTCAAATTCAATTATAACTTTTTTGGTATTTTAGACCTTTTTGGCTTTTTTAACATTTTTGACATTTTTGACATCTTTGAAATTTTGGCATTTCTTGACAATTTTAGACATTTTGACATGTTTCACATGTTTGACATTTTTGATGTTTGACATTTTTGGCATTTTTTAAATTTTTGACATTTTTTAAATTTTTGACATTTTTAACATTTTTTACTTTTTTGACATTTTTGACATTTTTGGCTTTTTAGACATTTTTACCGTTTTGACGTTTCTTTTTAGGTCCCGTTCTTTTCAAATTCAATTATAACCAAACGCCAAATTCAAAATTGTAATATTTGAGTTAATAAAATCTGTTTTTATGATTAGTGTGAAAGTTAAAATATGTATTAGGTGAAGCCAGTTTTCTGTACACTTGTCTCGTAATCTGTTATAGAACTGACAATTGGTCAAATGGGGATTTTTGCTTTATGAATTTTGAAATCCTACTCTACCCTATTATAAATCTGGTAGCAAAGATAACTAAAATTTAAATAAATAAATTAGATATGATTTTGTATCATTATTATACATTCCAAATTATACAATCAACAGCATTTCCTGATAGCATTTCAATAAGTTCCTGTAAAACACATGTTTTCGATTTATCTCATTTTACTATCATTCCTTAAATTAATGCTGCCTACGAAAACTCGCTGTAAATTGTTATCTTATCTTCATCCACAATTTCCAAGTACAATCAGGTATCAATTAGTAATTTAACTAACTGTTTACAAAGAGTTTCATCATCTCTCGGTTAAGTTACTTTAAATAAGCCTTCCCATCCCACAAGCACTATATAAATCATTTAACATCTAGTATGTAGCATTTGCTTCGAACCAATCAAACTAATCAAATCAGCTGCTGGCAGATTTCTCCTTTCATTAGATATGCTACATTAACTGAACACTACTCAGATACTGCAGATTTGCCGTGATCCATCGCTTCAACCCTTTTAAGTATTTTGAATATTTAATATCATTTCTACATAGAGAAAGTGGATATTGTAACGGCCCTACAGTCTATATAATTCATTACCAGATAAAAATGTATATTTTTGATATTCATATATTTTTGTTTTTTGAATATTAACTGATACTACCTAACAAAACATCTTTCTTTATCGTATTAATCTCAACTTCATTTTATCAAACGTATTTTCTTAACTACGTGAATACTCATCTTGAGATTTTAACTCACTTTTTTTTAATCACGTATACTTACAACAACAAACAAATTTTTCTAGGGCCTTATAACTCTTTATAGTTATATTTCAAGCCTTGAATCCATATACTTCTTTCTATCAACATTATTATATAGATAGAGCCACCTATCTATTGATTACCTAGTCTACGCTGTAGATTTATTACATGTGAGTGTACAATTATGCTGTGTATCTGCTCTATTATCAATCTTGCTTCATAGTTGCCTGTTCTTTCATGTAAAATAAATCAGTATTTTTCTGCAACAGAGGTTGAGTCCAGTTCCAAGTTCGTTCCTGCTACAAATACCTCCTCAAATTGTTTCAGGCCAGACTAATAAACTGCAGTTTGTTTTACCTCTGCCATCTACTGTATTTCAAGAAAACATCATCATCAACTACATTACACAAGTCTTCAAAAAAAATAATTGAGAGCTGTTTTGGTATTTTTGCCTAATTATCATGTTTTTCGGTGTGCTGAATCCGTAAATGACTTTCATTTTGTCCGGCAATGTTGGTTTCTATCTTAAATAAGTTATCATCTTAAAACAAATGACAATAGTCTGAAAAAAATTATAATTGCGTAACCATTTTTTTGTCTAAAATATATTCTTAATAAGCATTAAATACATTTTTTTTCCAATAAGACTCCTTTTGGTACATTTTCACTTGTGGAAAGCATTTGAAAGGTGTCTCTGAAGCTTCCAACAGTAGCCTGTCATCACTCCGCTCCATCTTCCCTGCTATATTTTTTTCATTTTCTTAATGTCTTGGTGAAGTTGTTGACCTTGCTCTTTACTTATCTTCTAAGTTTTCTAGAAATTAGTCGAGGTGGGAATGCAAAAAGTATACTTCTAAACACATTAGGGCAACATACTCGTACAACTTGAAATTATTTGAACATTCTTTTGGCTATTTGTTTGTAATTTTCTTTAAAATCTCAAAAGACAATCTACCCTTCCGTCATGGTGGTGATGAATTGTGGATCAGCCTTAAGCTGTTCTTTAACTTTGCCTCAGAGAGGGCTGGAAATTTAGATACTAAGTAGTTGAACCAATTTCCATCTCTTGGAAGTGATTTTCCAAATTGCTTGATCAATCCCAACTTTATATGACGCAGTGGTAGAAGAACTTTGTGAGGAGGCATCAAAGTCTCATGAAGAACCTTCTTTTCTCCAACTTTAAGCTTCCTCGAAGGCCAACATTTTTCGATCCAGTGATTTGCTCGATCTCTGCTATCACAAAAATACAAAAAGCAAGGGAATTTGGTACGCCCAACAACATTCCCAAGATTTTTAAATCACCGCACACTTGCCAACCGTGGTCTTTATATTTTAATTTGCAGAGAACCAATTTGACAACCATTTATTAGGTAACAATGAGCTATTCGATTTACAAATTCTTTTTAAACGTTGGGTAACACTTGAGGAGTGATTAGTCTGATTTCCCATTACTCTTATCTTTAAATCTTCAGTACTATTTGCTCGGTTGACATTAACTTTTGATTTCAGATAGGCCCGCAAAAACAAGTCTAGCGGAATTAGGTCGGCAGAGCTAGCAGACCATTCATTCAGCCTTCTTCTACCAACCCATTTGTTTGGGAAAATCGTATCTAAATAATTTCGGACAAGGTGTGAATAATGTGATAATGTGCAACTTTGTTCTGAAACCATAGAACATCATCATCAGACCTCCTTTCTCCGCGATTTTAACTTCGTTGAGCGAACGTTTACACGCGAGTTAGGGAATAAATTGTAATAATAGCGTTTTACTAGACAGAAGTCGAGCAAATATTTTAGATGCACGTAAAATTTGTTGAGTTGTATATTTTTTGGCATTATAATTAAGTGTGAAGATATGCCGATGTTTAAGAAATTCTTGGATTAGAGAATTACCTTTTTTTCGACGAGGTAAGCGTTGCCATTTTGTCTAAATAGAATTGTCGTTTTGTGAAGTAATATTTTAGTGTTTTACTTTTCTTACGGTGGAGCTACCTTACGGATTGGCCGTTTCAATTATTCAATCTAGCTCCGCAAGCGAAATAATAATTCTAATTGAATGAGCTCAAAATACTCCACCTTTCCTTACAAAGTACTTTTTTTGAGTTCTTTTTTTTATGGTAGTGCCGTTTTTTATGGAGATATTATATCACTACAGAGCCCGTGTGTATTTGGTTGCCTTATGGAACAAGTTTTGCCTGTAAAGGAACCGTAGTGCTACGGTTAGCCCTGTAATTTTTTAGGGTAAATCCTATTTTGGAGTTATTTTTGCCTGTTTCCTTATGGAGTTTTGGAACTACTTTTGGATAGTCTAGCTGTTCATCAAATGGCTATTTAATAGTTAACCATATGGGATTCATTCTATGTAGGTATTGGTGGCTGGAATTTAGTGATGATGACTGGAAAATTTTGAGTTTCGACGACTAAAGTAAATCATAGAAGTACAGTACTAATAACAGTTTTTGATGCATATCTAATTGTAAGATTTTTTTGAACAACATTGTGCAAGGTAAAGTATGTCTGTTAACAAATTATATCAGTATATTTTTTACATACATGCCATTCTGATTATAGAGTTAATTTATGATATGTTTTTTCTTTCTTTCACTATAATTCACAGTAAATATAAATAGATATCATTATTTTTTGTAGATATTCTAAAATTCACATTTGAGTAACCTAAAGAATATTGCATTTTTAACATTAAACACTCTTTTGTTTACATTTTGCATATATTTTTTTATTATACACACGCCTATCGATTTCTAAGAGGATTTTTTAGTTGAGCACAAGTGAAAGTATTGAACACAAAATTTTTTTGAGTATAATGACATCACAACCTCATACTTTTTGTTAGTTTTTAGGTATGTTCATCTACAGCTTTTTTCACTAATAATAAAAATAAATTTTGTGTTTTAATAGAGCAGTCGCCTAGCAATTCTGAGCAGATCAAGGTAGGTTTTATATTGACTTTTGTATATATTGAGTTTATAAATACCTGTTTGCTACAACGTTTTTCAAAGTTAGCCCTCATGCCAGTTCTGTCTATTTCTGACTACAAACACGCGATACTCTTTAACTTGAGACGTTCCTATTAATCTAATGTACGTAATATTTCTCAGCGGTATTTTTATGTGGCATCGTATATTGTCAATATTCTTCCACATAAATTTCCAGCAGTCAAAACTTCTTATTATTGTAGATAAAACGGCTTTCTTCCATTATACCCGCGCATATACGAGAATGCCTCTAAAGAATAGGCCATTACCGAGGCGGTAAGATTTTTGTGTTCTACATCTCGACGTCGGGGAACATCTCTTTCTCTTGCAACTCCATCATCATCAGAGAGGCGAAGAATTTTTACTTTGAGCCGCGATTTTAATAAAAACTTCCTTTGAAGTAATAAGTATTAGGTTTTTTTTTGTTGAAAGGAATGGAAGCAACAAACCGGCAAATATTGGGAGGGGTTTGTTCTTTTTTTTACATTGCGTGGATGTTTTTTTTTCTTTTGCCTTTTCCTTGCTTATTGTTCTCTACCGGGTGTTTGTTGTCTGTCGTTAGTGACTTACCTTCTTTAAAGGAAGGGCGGTATTGTTCGGTAATAAGTCCCTTTGAACTCTGTGTTTTGTATAACAACCGGAGTACATCAATGCACAACAATACGATTTTTTCATGGATATTATGATAAAACGATGCTTTTATACTTTTACAAGACTTGTATAAGTAACTAATTAAAATAATTAATAAGACACTGGTGACAACATTAATAATGATTTAATCGCGAAATGAGTTTCGACATCCAGGAGTTTCAGGAAAATCTAGCTACAGAGACTCCAAATCGGGAGTCGTACTGTGTGTAACGCCGTTTCCCTATTGTGAGCTAAATTTTTCTGAAACACCTGGATGTTTAAGCTCATTTCACGATAAAATATTAAATTCAGTTATATGTACTATATACATAAATAATTAATCGAGCGCAACTCATGAAGGTCCTCGACTAGAAACAATATAATGTCTTGCGTTCAATGGATTGAAAAATCTCGAAAAGTTAGTATCGTAATTTTTATGACAAGTTTTAGTAAACCTACGAATTTTTTCGTGTGATTTATATCCTAGGAACCACAGGGAAACACACAGTACGACTCCCGATTTGGAGTCTCTGTAAACTAGATTTTCCTGAAATTCCTGGATGTCGAAACTCATTTCCAGATAAAATACTAAATTCAGTCATATGTACTATATACACTAATAATTATTTGTTTTCTGAATGATACTTGTGGCATATTTTTCAATGTCTAAGTGCTTCTTGGAAATAACACCACAGTTTAAAGAAAGAAAAATTGCTGTATATTCCAAACGTATATTACGTCAAAAATCAAATAATACACATTGTCAAATATTTTAATTTACATCTTAGAATTGTGCCTTTTTACTCCGTAGTTTCTTAACCATTGACAACGGGGTCTGCAACTGATGAAGGTTCTCGACTAGAAACAATATATTTTCTTGCGTTCAATGGATTAAAAAATCTCGAAAAGTTAGTATTACTAATGATAATAATATACCACATTATATACGAAGCAGGAGCTGTATGATATGCTTAAAATAGTAGAAGGGTTCTCTAGTGACATCCATATGAAATTTGGCCTAGATAAACGCCGAATTATTTATATAGTTAAAGGCAAAATACAGCAGGGGCACTTCGAAATGGGAGATGGCACCTCAATTGAATCTATGGGGGAAGGTTATACTTATAAATACCTAGGAATAAAGCAGGCTCAACGTATTGATCACTAGACTATGAAAAAGGACCTAACAGCAGAGTTTTATAGAAGGGTACGACGACTGTTGAAAACCAAACTCAACAGTAAAAATCTCTTTCAGGCTATTAACACCTATGCATGTTCAGTGCTCAGTTATTCTGTCGGTATAGTTAATTGGTGCAAGACTGGCATTGAAAAATTACAACGAAAAGTTCGAATTTTATTAACAAAAGCTCAAGATCACCATCCAAAGAGCTCTGTTGAACGTACAACTTTGCCACGGTATGAAGGAGGAAGAGGATTGGTAGATCTAAGCAAACTATTAGATCAACAAATTTCTATTTTGCGTAGTCATTTCCAGAAACTCGCAGAATTTGCTGATCTACACAGAGTCATGTGCCAGGTTGATGACTCAACATCACTGCGACTGACACAACATGTCCAATTACACCACCAGACCACTGATCAGAAACTGCTGAAATGGAAAGAGAAGCCCCTTCATGGAAGACATATAAATGACGTCAACCAAGATTATGTCGACAGTGCAACGTCGAACTACTGCTAGATCTCTCCAAGATCAAGTAATCCCAACTAAGAACTGTCTAAAGTACATCGTTAAAAACCCTTCAATTAACAACGACAGATGCAGGTACGGCTGCCAAACATCTGAGTCTATCCAGCATATCATAGTGCAAAACGCCGTCCTGTTAGGAATAGTCCGGACGGTCAGGAAATTCATGGGAACCTGCCTCCACAACTCCAACCACGGGCCTGAAAACCTTGCAAGGGCTCCCACAGAGCTAAACCCTTTTGATATATTGATATATCTGGGGTTTAGTGCCTTAGAGGGAGTGTGATGCCACACATTATGTTTTAAATGTGAAAAAGATGCACTATTCCAAGCCTAATCAGCATAATCAAAATTAAAAATATCTACAAAGGTTGTCAAAATATCGAGGAACAACAAAAGATTGAGGTTTTCGAAAACTTGCAATATATACATCTTGTAAGCAAATAAATAAAATTTGTCTTGTGTTAGCGAATATGGCCAATCGATTGACTTTAACGAATGTTTTCTAGGCCTTCTAGATTTTTGGCAACCACAGCCAACTTTGTTATTTCTTATAGACGTCATATTGGATTTACTAAATAGCACATAAAAAGAGTTTTTCCACCCTGTATATTTGGATGACAGAAAATGCAAACTATTTTAAAAAAATACTGTTTCACTTATTTGGCCCTGTAACAAAATTCGTGTTTGTTGAATTTTTTAATAATTTGAATTTACTGTCATCCTAAGGTAGGCCTGGTATAAATGGTTGAAAAGCTCATTTTATGTGCTATTCAAGACGTATACATACAATATGACGCGTACTAAATAACAAAGTTGGTTATGGTTGCAAAAAATCTAGAAGACCTAGAAAAAATTCGTTTACGTCAATCGATTGGCCGTAGTCGGTAACATAAAACTAATTTTTATCAAATTTGTTTGCCCCCGTAGCTTTTTTAAATTTCGATGCATCCTAATTGGGCCTAGAATAGCGCAAGCAGATATGTCGACCTGATAATATCGGCTCTCCAACATTCAACATCGCCAAATCTTTAGCGGACATTCTTAAGGCATTCACTGGAAAATCACCCTCACATGTTTTAAACTCATCCCATTTCGTAACTCCTCTGTCAGAGATATTAATTGAAGCCAGTGACATTTTAGTTAGTTTTGATGTGACATCACTGTTCACCAAAGTTCCTATCTCAAACTCCCTATCCATTCTTAGAGAACTGCTCTCAGAAAAAGGACAATACACAATACTTGGATTTACTCATGTTGATCGAAAAATGTCTTCTTACATCTACGTATTTTCTTTCTTTTTTAAAATAAATATTACATGCAAACTTCTGGTACACCCATTGGTTCTCCGCTATCACCGCTAGCGGCAAATATCTTTATGAAAGCCTTTGAAGCAGTGGCTCTGGAGTCTTTAAACCACAAACCCAAAGTCTGGTTGAGATATATTGATGGGACTTTTGTCATCTAGCCACATGGACAAGAGGCTCTAAAACTGTTCTTTAACCACATTAATACCCAATATTCAAACAATAAATTCACGAAATTGAGTCCAATGGATACCTGCCCTTCCTGGACGTGTTGGTTTCACGATTGGCAAATGGTCGCCTGGACCACTCGGTGTACAGAAAACCAACTCACACTGACAGATATCTTCATGCCCGGTCCCATCATCATCCATCTCAGAAACGATCAGTCGTGAACTCCCTGGTGCATCGAGCTATATCAATTTTCGAACACAGAAGGTTTGTTTGTTTTACTGTACAGATGAAATTGATCATTTTTTACACAAAAACAACAAACAAAAAAGATTGCAAACTCATAAGAGATATATTTACATTTATTGTCAATTGCCAGGGACGTACTGAAAAAAAAAGAAAACGTGACCCCAAGAAAAGTACCACCCTGTAGATTTTCATAACTGTTTATGTGATCTTCTTATGAAGACTTCATAAAGACATTAATGCTCCAAAAATTATCTAAATATCTCGAAAACTTTAGAAGTCAGAAGACAAAAAAAAATTGAAAAAATCTCAACATGTCAAGCGTTTGCGGACATATGTTTATAGGAACTTTTTGTCATAAAATCACTCAAGAAAAGACATCTTCAATGTTGGAATGAGATTTTTGAACACAGGGTATCAAGTGACGTAAAATCATCACCAAAAACCACTGCGTTTCTGAGTAATCTACTGAATCAATAATAACTACTGGAGCAATTACATTTCGCATCTACGAGGGCTGCCTTTTATATTTCGAGATTAGAGAACAAAAACAAATATTAATCATCGAAAATCGCTTTATTGTTTTTCAAAGTATTCCCCATGAAGATCTATACACTTTTGCATGCGTTTGAACCAATTGTCGAAGCAGTTTTTCCACTCTGATTGAGGTATCTCCAAAACATGCATTCTGAACGCAGCAACCGCTTCTTCAGGTGTCGAAAAACGTTGACCTCCCAGTTTGTTTTTACGTTCGGGATTAAAAAGAAGTCATTTGGTGACAAGTCAGGACTATAGGGCGGATGACTCATCAGATCGATGTTTTGAATGGTCAAAGATGCAATTGTTTGGGCCGATGTGTGAGAGCTCGCATTGTCGTGGTGAAGAGTGATCCGTCTTCGGCGGTTGGTTTTCCTCATTTCTTGGAAACAACCGGCAAACAAATAGTTGCGTACCACTCAGAATTGACTGTTCTGCGTTGTTCTAGTGGTACGGTTGCGACATGTCCAGTTTTTCCGAAAAAACAGGCGATCATTTGCTTGGAAGTGCTTCGTGCGCGAACAACTTTTGTTGGATTCGGCTCATCATGAAACACCCATACAGTCGACTGCTGTTTACTTTCGGGCTTATACGCGTAAATCCACGATTCATCACCTGCCACTATGTCATAAACGTGTTTTGAAGCACCGCGATCGTATTTTTTCAGCTTTTCTTTCGACCAATCGACACGAGCCTTTTTTTGAACGATTGACAAATTGTGTGGGATCCGACGCGAACAAATTTTTTGACATTCAAATGTTTATGCAATATTGAATGTATGCTGGTCCCTCTAATGTGTAAGGTTGACTCAATCTCACGATAGGTCAATGACGATCTTGAAATCTCAATTCGCGCACAGCATCAATGGTTTCCGGAACAACAACTGTTTTTGGACGACCTTCAGGAAATTACGACCTCGATTGAATTCACCATACCATCGATAAACAGTGGTCCTTGATATAGTTTCATCGCCAAAAATTAAATTAAGTTCATCTATGCACTCTTGCTGACTTAATCCACGTCGAAAGTTGTAAAAAATAATCACACGAAAATGTTCACGATTTAATTCCATTTTTTGGCCGAGATGAATTCTTTAAGTTACTGTAAACAACACATAGCGCTCGTATGTCAAAACGTTCTGAGTACGTATAACCTCAAAAATGTCAAACTTTACGATAGAGCTGTCAGTTGTCAGATTGCATCACTAGGGTTGTCCAGTCCCGAAATATAAAAAGCAGCCCTCGTACAGTACTTCTAAATTCTGCTTAAAATAATAGTGCGACTTATGATTTCGTCATTTATTTTCCAAATAAAGATAAGCTGCGTTTCCAACTGAGGTCTTTATTTATTACCTCAGAAAGTTATCTGCCTTCCTCCCAGAAGAGGCAAGCAATTTCTCTGGCGAATACTGTTACCGACTGCACTGCAAAAACCTAATCCAGCTACTTTTTGTTTGCAGTTGTAATAGAAATAATCGACTTCGGTTTGAATCGGTTAATACACTAAAGCAGATGAAAGGAAAACGTACTTTCTGTTATCTTGACCACTTAGTTGGGAAACTAATCGTTTCAGGAAATTGTTTCGTTTCGATGGGTATCTCTCCAGGGGGCGCTTATTTGAACACGATGTTCTCAGGAATTGGAATAAGATACGATATTTTTCGGAGAGGAATTTAAAATGATCTTTGAATAAAAAACAAGCCTGAAGGAAGGTAATGTTAAACATTGGTTATAGATAGAGACATTTTTAACTAATGAAATATATAAGATTGGCGCTTTTATATATTGAAAAAAATTGAAATTAATTGTCTCAAACTGAAAATATGGAGTTTGCTTGAGCGGCCTGTAGATGTCCTTGTAATCGTGTTAGTCTGTCTGCGGTTTTTGCATACACTCAACCGAGTCAAGAGATTGCTAGAAAGGAAATCCCTCCAATAAAGTGGCCATGGACCATATAAGAAAGTTTTTTAGCATTCATAATCAGCTTAATTTCAACGCTGAGAAAAAGTTTTCCACTTCCCTTTATTTCCGAAACCATTCTACCTACAATTTTGAAAATAATTAGGGGTACGTACTGGTACTCACTTGAAATTTATAAGAGAAATTATTAGAAAACCCCGATAGTTATTTTAGAGGCAAATTATGCAATTAAGTAGAAAATAAAAATTCCGTTTTCAAACGCATCATATCAGATAAAAGGCTTATTATGCGAATTACAAATATATAATATTTTTAAATCATTTGTTTAAAAAATATTAACAAAAATATTAAACATCGACTTAATTCTCACATAGAAACTACACTATTTAAATTTTAAAAAACATATATTATTTGTATTTCTAAATAATTTGAATAACAGATTTAATAATTTATATTTTAAAACTTGACCTATGTTGCCCTATATCTTCCAATCTACAGAGCCTCAAAATTGAGACAGTAGATTATAAAAGGCTTCCCCGAAAGTTTATTAGTCAAATAAAACTCTAATGTTAATTTTTGGGGGCAAAATTAGAAAATTAGATACATATGGATACTTAATAAAAAAAAATTAAATAAAAATCAAGCGAATCCTGAAGCAGATAAAATAAAAAGGCTATGTGTGGAAAATGAAAGTGCATATTTTTTATAGATTTAAAAGATATTGACCAAATTATTTTTCTTTGATATTCTCTGTCGTCAACGTAAGGCCATCTTCTTCTACGTCTTTCTTTATTGGGTTTTATATTATTCTAGCACTCACACTTTTGTTCTATCTGCTGGCGATTGACCTATTCTTATACCCCATCGTCTATCATTCTGCTTATGCGATTGGTCTATTCTTTTCTCATTTTCAACATTTCAACTTGTTTATTCTTATCACCTATATGTTGCTCATCACTTTTTACTCGCTTCTTATTTTATAACAAGCACACCGCACCGAGTGTTTACATTGGATATAGCCTAAGAGGATCCATATAAAACAGAAAGTAGCAACAGAAACAAATACAAAGAGATGAAAGCAGAAAATAGAGAATTTGTGATGAAGGTCTTAACGGCGATAAAAACCCTAACACTGAGAGTCAAATTTAAAAAAGGCAACAAGAGCAATGTAACATTTAAAACGTTAATAAATAGATAAAGACACGAATAAAGAAGTAAAATACATGACTGCAAATATATGTATGAACAACAACTCTCATAGCAGAAGACCACTTGGGAAATTACCAAAAAGATGGAAGTCAATACGGCACTGAATAAAAGGCAGGTCAAATTTCTAGGCATGCGAAAAAGACGAAGGGAAACAGTTAACTTTATACATGTATAGCTTTTCAACTATATTAATTAGGATTCTAAATGAGTGATCAGTTCTCTATAAAAATATATTTTCCCTAAATTACATAAATTTCCATATCGACAGCCTAGCCTTTCTTACAGAAATGCAAATCAGCAGATCCGGATTTAAATCAGGTGGTGAAGGAAAAAAGGGCGCACGTCACCTTTCAAGCAGCCCTTAAACGGAACGAATGTGCCTGCTGACATCCGCGAAAGCAGCGAAAACTAATAGACGTCTACTTAGGTAGAGAGTGTTGAGCGTAATTTAAACAGTTATTTTCTTTTGAAAGGCAAACATTCATTTTCGTGCCATTAGCCGATTCTTAATTAAATATTTTCACGGCTGATATCTCTCTAAGTGTCACATAACTATGCAGGAGAACGTCTTCGTGCCAGAAGCGCTCCTGAGCTACGTTGCCGAGGAACGTTATTTGAGTTGACGCCTCCTCCTTCGTTTATGGTCCTTCCCGTCTTCACTCGTGAATGCTTTCCGCGTTATTTTCTAACATGAACACACGGCATTTTCGACTGCTTTTCAAAAATTTGTCATTCTGGACTTTACGTTTTCATAATAAGAACGCAAATCACAAATTACAGACTTATTACAACAATTAGCAATATTGGTAAAGTATTTGAGAAAGGTTTGAAAGTACTATTAATAAGTCATTTAGATAAAAACAAACGACTATCTACAAAACAATTTTAGGGAGGGAATGTCCTCTACTGATACCATTTGCGCATTTATCTTTCAAATGTATGAAATACTTGACAACGGAAAACCATGTCGGGCCGTGTTTTTGGACCTTGCGAAAACTTTCGATACGGTGGATCATCCTGCTGATATACTCAACGGTTTTGCCGAATTAATTGCCCAATCTTTTTCTGTTAGCTCGCAGACGGTCACATTTAATCACGTCTTTACTAATGCACAACACCTCACCATATCAGGTTTTCGTGAAGATGAGGTCTTGTCTGTACTCAAGCAGGTTAAAAATAAAATGACGATGGGTCCTGATTTCATTCCAGCTTTTATTTTAAAAGATTGTGCAACAATTCTTGCCTCACCATTAACTACCGTTCTTAATATTTGCCTTAAATATTCTACTATACCTGGTATTTGGAAAACGTCTAAAATTATTCCAGTTTTTAAAAAGGGTGACAAATTTGACATATGACTAATTTCATTATTGTGTTACTTCAGTGTGTTTGAAACATTACTTTATAATAGAATGTACTCTCAACTTAGCAATATTTTTGCGTGTTATCAACATGGATTTATGAAAGGACGCTCAACTATCACAAACCTTGTCAACATGACTCAATTTCTGGCTGAATGTATAGACGATCGGGTACAGTGTGATATACTGTACACGGACTTTTGGAGGGCATTTGACCGACTTGATCACGGAATTCTATTATCTAAACTAGCTCAGTTTGGTCTGTCAAATTCATTGATTAAACTTTTTTCTTTGTATCTCAGTGATAGGAAACAGTCGGTATTCTTTAATGGGTTTAATTCGGTCGAATACGTGGCCACTTCAGGTGTCCCCAAGGGCAGTAATTTAAGGCCTCTTGTTGTCACGCGATGCATGCAAATTTGTAGATGGTATTGTTCTGCCAAACGGTCGTACAATATTTTATAACTGAAATATATAGGCCATGGCGTTGAAATCAAGTTAGAAGGTATGCTGATGTTCAAAGAATTTTGAGATTAAAAGCTAACCCCTCGTTCATGGAAAGGCAAACGCAGCCATTTTGGTTGGATAAAATCATGACAATATACTATATGATGTCTTTATTCTAGGTTAGGATCCTTCTCATACGTTAGGATCTTTCTCCTGCGTTAAGATTTTTTCTTTCCTATTGGAATTTTGCTTTTACGATTGCCTTTATGTTAGAATCTTCATTAATGATATCGTTAATAAGTTAGACGTAAATTGCTTATTATATGCTGATGATTTGAAGATTTACTGTAAAATTAGTAGTATCTCAGACTGCGAGAGACTTTCTCAAAATCTGAAATTTGGTGTCAAAATAATAATTTATCTCTCAATACAAGTAAGTGTTAAGTAATGTCGTACACATTAAAGAAAAATGCTATTATTGACTTTCAATATAAAATTAATAATTATATTCTTGAGCGACCGCCCACTTTTACTGACCTGGGTGTTACTTTTGATTGTAGGCTTCCTTTTGTTGCTCATATCGATTCCGTTTTCTCTGCTGCCAACAAGATGTACGGCTTTGTTGCCAGTAACTCCCCAGATTTGGTGCAACAAGAGATATTAAAAACATTTTACATGATTCACATACAAAAATTAGATTTAATTCAAAGACGTTTTTTAAAACTCCTGTCATATAAAATATATCATGCTTATACGCGAATTGATATCACAAACACTGAACTCCTTACCCGACATAAAATACATAGACTGAACCACCGGAGAGACAGTCATTCAGTAATTTTTCTGTTTAAACTCATCAACAATAAACTTAAAGACTCAATTTTTCTGCAAAAACTAAATATTTGTTTGCCTAGAATCACATCTTGGACAAATCACACCTTTTACCTTCCCACTTCCCGTACTAATATTCTAAAACGGTCTCCACTTTATAAAATGTGTTCAAAGTGTAATGAGGTGAATTACCAGCTTGATATCTTTTATTGTACTGTTTCAGCCATAAAGACCTGCTTTTTAGATAACTTAATTAGTCTATTCATCTTATTATGTAAGTGTCTGAACTGTCTGTTTTCTCAGTTCTAAGATACAATTTTTACTTTTAGCTTGTGTACATGTTATGTAACTATTCAATATCGTTGATATTTGTTGTAAACTTAGGTTAAAACTGTTATTGTTAATTTACTTATTGTTACTCTTAAGTTGCTTTTTTTCCTGTTCTGTAGTTGGGTGTAAACCTGTTTGAACAGTAAAAATCATTTTCAGCTAAGTGAGGTGTTGACTGAATATGGTTTCGCGTAAAAGCAAATGATCTACTAAAAAGATATCTCGATAAAAGATTACAAAACGTTGAAATAAATAATGAACTTTGGGATTCCACAAGTCACGGTGTTGGGACCCTTATTGTTTACAATTTATAAAAATAGCCTACTCGAAAGAAAGAATCGGATGACGCTCATAAATTTTGCTGATTTGAATGGTTTACTAGAATGCTTCAGTTACAAAAAGCTAACTTTCAATTTCGGAAAAGACTTGATTCATACCTTTTAATTGTTCAAGTATGCCTTTTCTCCAACAATTTCGTATTCAACATACGCTCAGTTCATGACACATAATATTCAGGAATTCATATTGATAGATATTTGAGATGGGACATAAATCTATATATAAATAGACAAAGACAAAACGATTAGGTATCATTTTCTCCTGTGTCTCTCAACCGATTTTTTTCATTTTGTTTTGTTTCGTAGCTACTGACGACCTTCAGTGCAGAATACTAATATTAATTTATTATATTGGTTCATTCTTTAAATAAAATATAATAAAAATTCATTATTTACCTCCATACTGTCAACGCCAAACAACTGATGATATGTGACTGACACTGCCGCCACCGCGAGACCGTCAAAACTCAAAACATTGAGTAATTATATATAGAAAGACCGATCATTAGATGCTGCTATATACTTAGAGCATGTTCTTCTGGAAGTGGCATACAAGCGTTGTTATTGTTTAGTGGTAAAATACTCAATGTTGTAGATCAGTATTGATTTTTCGGACGCGTTGCAGTAACTTTCATATCAAATATTCTGTTTTTCATGTGTATTTAGTTATTTGAATAATATATTATTATCACAACATTCCCGAAGGTGTTGTGTAAAAAATTGTCAGACAGCGATCAATAGAGAATGTATTCAATAATTAAGTTCTCCTAGGGTTGTTGGTTCTCTCTTTTCTTTAATATTCCTGATCTTGATTCAAACCGCAAATGACGAAAACTTTTAGGTTGCAAAGAACAATCTTCCAATTATTATATGGAATATTTTGCCAGGAGCGGTTTCAGCCAAAAATTTGAGAGGTCGCTTTGTGGTTCATACGAATTATCTGTAATCCCCATGCAAAGGTTTCACCTTCTATGGGCAGATAGAACATTTATTCACTGTATGTCTAACTATAGTCATTTTTATTGTATATAATAAATAATAAGTAAATTTAAATAATCCTCGTTTGTATAATTTAGACGTGCTGGCATTTTTTTTCAGATTTAGCACACTAAGAAATATCGTTTAATTCAATATTATTATACTGAATCAACTCATACTGACATTTCAGTTGAGTCCTGAGCAACCGTCACATCCAACTTAGTTACTTTTATTGAGGATGCTGAAAAAAAAATTTATTATTATTTTTTTTTTCGAATAAGTCAAAATCTATCAGATTTTCGTATAGGTAACTTTTAACAAAGCACCTCTTATTTTCGATGCTTATTCTGATATAAAGATATAAAAATAGTGGTTTCCATTTGAAAAAATTAAGTTTTTCATGATTTCGCATTTCAATTTTCGGGATAATTTTTAAACACTCTGTACACAATTTTCAAACCAATATTACATATTTTGAAGGCTCGAATTTCATTCCATCACCTTCCCGAAAAAAATCTCTTGGTTCCGCTGCGTTACTGTATAACTGGCAATTATCTGAAGGCCTTAAAATGTCATTTTAATAAACATTTTAGAATATCTCCAAAAAGGGCTTATTATGTATGAATTACTATTGAAATTACCCGTATAATTCAGAATTACAATAATTTACAGGGAGTTCCATTTGAAATAACCAAGTGGGTATCAACTTCAGGTATAACCGGAAGTGGCACATGATTGAAAATATTTTAGCCTGACTGCCCCCAATCAAAAAGTCATATCAGTAAATTTTTATTGAATTCGTAAATACCGTTTTCCCATTATCGATCGATGTCATTCCCGGTGGGCCACCCTGTATAACCATTAAGACCAAGATATGAAACACGACTTCTACGGATGAAAAGAAATGTGGAGATTCATAAGAAGACAGAGAATATATTTATTATACACAGAAGGATTAGTTGATCTCAAGGATATAATTGTTTCTTTTAGGACATCTCTAGAGAAACAGCTCTGTGGGAATAACCAATATTCGGTATAAAAATACCTAAAGGTTACAGAAAAATGTGGAGACCGAAACTCCAGAGGAGCAGCCAGAATAATCAAGGACCGCTTCAACAATCATTTTGAAATTATTTAGCCATTTTTCCTCGAATTACCGGTCCCCTCTTTGTTACACCGCTGTTGGTTAAATTCCGCGGAAAAGTGCCAATGTTTCGGATGAACTGCCACACCGCCGACATCCCAGATCCAGAATCAAATACTCTTCCCCAACAGATTGAAGATCACTTCGACGATAAAACCTTTTCCGGCATAATCTGATCATTCTCGCCGCCAAAAAGTCTAAATAATCTCCAATTTCCCGTATTATGAGATATCGCTGCCGCTGACTGAGACGGAACTACTATTCGCGAAGACAAAAAAAGTTCGCTCCCTTTTTCTGTTCCGTGATATTCTTCGTTTCATGCCAAATAAATTCTCTATTCGCGAACGGCATCCAGTTGAGTGTGCTTCGGTGGAAAATTGCAGGGACTCTAACGACAAAGTAAACAGTCTATGGATTACAGGTTGTTGAATGATTGCCTGGCTGAATATTAAACGGAAGACTCGGTTAGAATGGCGTTTTTATTATGTTCAATGTGGCATGGGGAGGGGGGGTAAGCTGTACATCCCTTTACAACATGAAATCAGCCTTAGAGTAATTTAAAATAGATAAACAAATATTAAATATTTGTAAAATACTGAAAAAATGGAAAAGTATGTTGTCACATCCAAAAACATTACTGATTCTATTTTTAGGGTTCCGAATATAAAATATACGGATACCCTTATAATATCACTCAGGATTTTTGCCTCTGTCACATCACAGCAATTTTCTCCTAAACTACTAGACGGAAGAGTTTGAAATGTGGTATGAAGGTATAGTTTGGTGATCCGATCAGGAGTACATATCGCAAAAGAAGAAATTTTGATTTTAGGGGTACTTCTGGGGGAAAAACTAAAAAAATCGACCGTTCCCCTCCCCCTAATCTCCGAAACTACTGAACCTAAAATTTTTAAAAAAATAAGAAATATAGAACGTTGCCCGAACTTTACAAGAAAAATAAAGAGAAACCGTTAATATTAATTTTGGGGGCAAATTATAGAATTAAATGAAAATTTAAGAATTAAAACTGTTTAAAACGCATCATGTAATACATCAAATGAAAGGTCTCATTCTGAGGAACACAAATATATTTTTTTCATATTTAAAAAAAAAATTAATTCAAAAGATATTAACGAAAATATACCAAAATTTACCCATTCCCCTATCCCCGAAACTATAAAACGTAAAGTTTTGAAAAAAAAATAGATGTAAGGAGTCTGACCTGAAGTTTACTGGAAAAATAAGGAGAAATCTCTACTTTTAATTTTGGGGGGCAAATTACAGAATTAAAGGGAATATATAAAATTAAAATTGTTTTTAACGGATCATGTTATATAGCAAATGAAAGGGTTCATTATGGCGAAAGCAAATATATTTTTTTCATATTTTTAAATTAAATTAATTAAAAGATATTAACAAAAATATAAAAATATTTACCCATTCCCCCTCCCCCTTATCTCCGAAAACATAAGCTGTAAAATTTTGGAAAAAAATGGAGGTATAGCGCCTCACCTGAACTTTACTGGAAAAATAAGGAGAAACCCCTAATATTCATTTTGGGCGGCAAATTATAGAATTAAATGGAAAATAAAAAATTAAACTTGTTTCTAACGTATCATACCAAATATATACCAAATCATAGGGCTCATTATGATTAATACAAATATTTTTTTTAAATTTTTTTTAAAATAAATATTTTAAAATATATTTAAAAAAATATTAAAAAAATTACCCATTCCCCCCTTTATTCCCCAAACTATAAGACCTATTTTTTTTATTTACAGAAAAAATACGAAGAAATCTTTAATATTAATAATGGGGGCCAAATTATAGAAATAAACGGAAATTAAAAAATATTTCTTTAACGTGTCATGCAATATGTCAAATAAAGGGGCACGATATGAGGAATACAAATATATATTTTTCATATTCTTAAAATTAATTGTTTACAAGATATTAACATAAAGATATAAAAAATTCTCATTTCTCGCTTTATTTCCGAAAACATAATACCTAAAATTTTAAAAATAATTTGGGGTACTGGGGCTCACTTGAAATTTCTAAGAAAAATTATTAGAAAACCTCCATGGTAATTTTAGGGACAAATTATACAATTAAATGAAAACTAAAGATTCAATTTTCAAACGCATCATGTAATTTATCAAATAAAAGACTCATTATGTGAATTATAAATATATCATATTTTTAAATCATTTGTTTAGCAAAGATATTAAACATCGACTTAATTCCCATTTTAGAAACTATACTATTTAAATTTTGAAAAATATATTTTATTTGTATTTTTAAATAATTTGAATAACATAATAATAATAAATAATTTAAAACTTGACCTATTTTGCCCTTTATCTTCCAATCTATAGAGCCTCAAAATTCAGACAGTGGATAAGAAAAGGCTTTCCTGAAAGTTTATTAGTAATTTAAAAGTCTAATGTTAATTTTTGGGGTCACATTAGAAAACTAAATCCAGCGAATCTTGAAGGTGGTACGGAACCCTTAGTATGCGAGTCCAACTCGCACTTGACCAAATTATTTTAAATTTGGTATACATCATTACTTAAACAATTACTTTATTCATATTTTTATGAAACAGAAAAAGTCATAGCTTACTAGATATTTTGAAAAAACGAAATTCTGTCGATTTCGTCAAATCCCTCTAGCTCCTTTGTTTTTAATTTTATAAAAAAGTGTAAATATCAAAATTGAAAGTAATTGTATACCGAATATGATTGTCATGTCCTCGTTTGCGTGACAGCTCTCATTTTCGAGAGATGACACAAATTGATCTTGTTTTGAATGGAAACCATAGTTCGCTATGACCTCACAAAATTGAACATTTTAGAGCTTTTCAACAATATAATACTCGATATAGTTATTCATAAAAATAACGAAGTTATGGATGTTTTTCTGTCTTATTTTTACTTCTAACGTAGGTAGCCATGATATAGATCGATTTGTTAATAACTGTTCCAAAAAACATTGAACGACTTAATTATTAAGTATATCAGATATAACGAAAAAACTAAATAAGTAGGAACTTACTAAAAACTTAAGAAATTAAAGTACATAATAATGGGTACAATTTATGTTCTAAAAGTCCACCATTGTTATTTAGACAAAAATTGCATCTTTTTAAGATTGACATTACAGCTTTCCTCACAGACCGCCTATCAATTTCTTCAATTGCTTGTAATACCGCCTCCCTTAGGTCACCACCTCTTTCATACTTTCTTTTGTATACTTTGTTTTTTAGCGCACTATAGCTAAATATATATAGCATAAATAGAAGTCTATAACTGCCATATCGGGAGACCGGGATGGCCATTCGCCTGGGCCATTTCTTCCTATCCAAAATTTTGAATAGATATTATCTAAGTGTTGTCTTACTAATATGGAGCCGGTGCTCCATCATGTTGGAACCACTCAATTTCTAAAAGAGTTCTCAAATTCAAATTATGCAATATGTATTGAAAAGTGTATTGCAAGAAATGCAAGTAGCGCTCCCCAGTAAGTGATTCGTCATAGATAAAAGGCCCCAGAATAGTAGACCCTATGATACCACACCAAACATTAAAACCATATTTTATCTGGGGTCGTCTTGTTCTACATAGAAAGGGTTTTCTTTAGCCCAGATATGCTTATTGTGTCTATTGAACATACCTCAGTTAGTAAATCTAGTTTCATCTGACCATAACACCTTTAATGGAAACTGTGGATTGTCAAGGCACATGTCTCTAAAACATGTACATAACAAAATACGTCGATGTTCGTCACCAGCGTGCAAAGTTTGAGAAACTGAAAGTTGGTACGGGTGGAACTTGTGCGCTTTCAGTACCTTAACTACAGTTCGTTGAGATGTGCCAGCTTCTGCCGCAATCTCACGAGTTGATGTAGATGGATTTTGATTTACCATTGCCAAAACATTTATTTCTGCTGCTTCGTTAATTTGATTACGTTCCTTTGGTGGTTTAGTAAAAGATCCATATCTGCGTAAACTATCGTAAAGCCTCTTAAATGTACATAGAGCAGGTTGACGACGATTAAAATATCTATGAAAGTATTCCTCAGCTGCACGATCTAAATTTTTATGGCATATGATATAACATTCCACCATACTCAGTTTTTCTTCGTTAGAATATTCAATTTATCACGAAAACTTGTCAATATCGACTGTCAGTTGAGCACTACTAATGGAATTACTCTCAAGTGAGGAAACGTCAAAGTGAAAACAATCTTTTTCATGCCTACCTACGTTGAAAGTGAAAATAAGAGAGAAAAGCATCCACGATTCCGTTATTTTTATGAATAACTATATCGAGTATTATATCGTTGAAAAGCTCTAAAAATGTCCGACCTTTTGAAGTCATAGCCAACTATGGTTTCCATTCAAAAAAAGATAAATTTGTGTCATAACTCGAAAACGAGAGCTGTCACGCAAACGAGGACATGACAATCATATTCGGGATACAATTCCCTTCAATTTTGATATCTACACTTTTTTATAAAATCAAAAACAAAGGAGCTAGAGGGATTTGACTAAATCGACATAATTTCGCTTATTCAAAATATCTAGTAAGCAATGAATTTTTTCAAAAATCCGAAAGTGTTATTAAATTCGGCCAGTAAAACTGCAAATCTTTCCCAAATTAACCACTGCTCTATCTCCGCTAGTTTCCGAGATCCCCATACTGATCATCAAATAAACTCACCCTGTATATTGTCTTGCGTACAAAGGAATGACACCTCGAAGAGAGTATTCAACCTTTCATTTAGCATTTTATATTTTGAATTCATGTTTAAAGCCGGTACCTACTTTTCTCCGATTTTGTGTATTATTAAACCACACTTGACAACATCTCATAACAGTAGTAGGTTTTCTGTTCGCTTGATTAGCGATTTCTCGTAAAGAAAAACCCACCTCTTGTAAACCAAAAATTAGACTTCTTTCAAATTCACTTAACTAACGATATACTCGCTATACATCTAGTCATTTTTACATTACCAAACATTGTTTTTTGGTAAATGCAAAAAACGACTACAATATTAATTGAAAACCAAAATGCTGATCTTTACTATTATTGCTAATATTGTTATGTAAATCTTGTGTTTAACTAAACATTAACCGTAATCATAGCAAAAAAATATTCAATAATTAAGATATTCTAGTAAAGTGAACAAAATATGTCATAATTTTATTAACAGATTTTTTTCTAATGGTGAAAACCATACAGCTTGCCCACCTCATAAACTCGATGTCCTACAGCTCTATATTCCGTTCGAAAAACCCCTTTCAACTCTCTTCACTATCTCAACGAATATCTCGCTAATGTATTCACTAGCCGGCACAAAAGAGGAACCTCTCTCCTCATTCGGGGTTGTCCAGTTTTCATCGTCCCCCATTATCATTTCAAAGTGTTGTGAATATTTCAGGACGGCGGAGATTTCGTCCACGATAATCCATATTTTATGAGAGCTGCATCTTTTCGCTCGCCGACCGACTGCCGCCGCGACGTTTCGGTTAAATACACCGCCAGGACATGGAACGGCGCTTCTGGCATCGGTGCTTTTCCAATGGAGATCGTGCGATATATTTGAACGTGCGGCTTGATTATCCCTGTTATCATTTCTTCGTAACAATGTGTAGGCGAAAATGTCTAAACAAAAGATGACCGACTTCAAAAATATAATAGATTGGTAGGTAAATAATTAATTTGTACAGAATGACCACTTTTTAATGTTTACATTTTTTACTTCCTGGGTAGGTACCTAACAACATTGAATGTATTATTTATTTGCTAGAGTTGTATTTTGTTATAATATAATTATTTTTAGCTTTTTAGTTATGGTAGGGGAGCCCACGTAGCTAAATCGGGATTTACTCGAGCGTCAAAGAGACCTATTGGATTGCGAAGCTTAGATGATAAGGAAAAAAAATGTCATATAATGTATACCTTTTCATCGGTGGGGGGAGCGGCTATAAATTTTCAAAAATGTAAAAAAAAACTGTTGCGTGGACATACTCGAGCGCGTCAGATATTGATAGCATTCGTGTCCTACGTACTTTTAAAAATGTACGTATGTTAATCTGATTGTTTCCATGATGGGGGTGGTCGTACGTAAGGGTTGAAAATGAAAAAAAAAATAATATTAATCGAGCGCGTCAGATTTTTTGAGTAAACCTAAAAAAAGCTCTTGTTTAATAATCTGCCGATTTGGATGTGACGCCAACTCGCGGCCATTATTAGAATGTGCAAAAAAAATCGCCATTTTGAAATACTCTAGCGCATCAGATTAAGATATATATGGTTCATATATATGGTCTGAACGTGCTGTCTCATAATCTGACGATTATCTGGAGGGATTCGCCAAATCTGACAATTAAAAAAAATTTTTTTAATTTTTTTAAATCATTCAACTTAATTTTTATTGAAAAGCTCAGGAAATAGCATGCAAATAAAAAAATGTATTTTTTTAAGTAGAATACTTGTATTTATAAGAAAATAATTATAAAAAATTAAATTTTTGGAGTATTTTCTTATTAATCATCGAACCGGTTTTCTAAAATATTTATACATTTTGGTAATGTTTCTAATGAAAATTTAATTTTTTTTTCAAAGTAGCTTCACCAAAAAATACACACTTTATATTAATGTCACTCATAGTAATTATTTATCAATTTTAACTCACATAACTTGCATTAAAATCACAAAACAAGGTAAAACGTTGGAAATACGTTGTAAACAACATCATGCCACGAACTAGTCTGTGTGATCAGCTGTTATGGCGTCATGGCAACAGAAACCAGAGTGGGGACGGAGTGAGATAGAAATAGATAGAGAAAGAGTGAGAGAAGAATAGAAATGCGGAGAGGGGAATATAGGCATGATGTAGCTGCACGCATTAAACTTTATCGATGAATTTTTATTACTTCGGCTTGCGGAAATCGTCAGATTATATATTTTTCGTGATTCTTGAATTATTCCCTTTAAAATAAAAAAAAATTAACCACGCTCGAGAATGTCGAGATGACGTTTTTTTTTACAACTTTGTTGCCCTCCCCCTTCTCTACGTCACTCTCGAATTGTCAGATTTGTGGAATATAAACGTTTTACCATGTAACTAACTCACCCTACCTTAATCTGACGCGCTCGAGAATTTCAGGTGATCAATTTTTTTTTACTAATCTGATCCTTTATCCTTGACGGGCGGCCCTATATATAGGGCTAATGTTTAATGTTAATGTATATTAATCTGCTTCGCTTGAGTAAATCCCGAAATCCCCACTTGGGCTCCCCTGCTATTACAGGTATTTGCAACTTTTTAGTTTTTTTGAACTCAGCTAGTTTTCATTGTTTATTTTTTATTTTGTATTTATCACCTTAATAGACAGACCAGGTAGTATCGAAAGCCTCAACATTACACAATGAAAATTTCTCATTTACATTGACAGGTAAATCTTTACAAACAAAATGTACTAGTACGCGTTGACTTATATCCTTTCTTCAATTTTTTTGACAACTCTATAACTATAGATAATTCCACTCCGCCCTACGTAACAACCATCCTGTACATACGACTGCCCACGGACAAGCGTAAATTTGTTTAGCTGCCTTCTGTAAACTATAGGACGGAGGAGAATCCATCCCATATTTACGGAGTCAAATCCGTCCTATATTTCAACCATAGTATATAACTCCTTGTGGGCTACCCCATAAATTATTTCGTTTTTAACATTTTATATTATCGTCTTGTGTAACATTAATTCCTCTCCATACTTTATGCAACTTCTTATGGGCTATAAAAGAAATAATTTTTTAATCACACTTTATAAATATAATTCAACTCCAGCATATATTTGAACCATCCTGTACATGATTTGCTTATGTCCACATCATATAACAGTTTTTTAATCACCCTATATAATTTTAATTTCAATTTTTTTTCAACATTTTTATACCACCAAACGTCCAGTCCACCCTATATTCCAACCATCCTATATATACGGCTGCCTATGGACCACTGTCATTCCGTCCTATATTTCAATCATCATATAAATGCAACTCCTTCTGTCACTTTACTTTGTGATTTTGTTTGCTATTACTAAACACCCTGTCTATAAACGTAACAAATAGCAGTTTAAAGTTTGACATGTGTTGTCACTGAATTTTCTATTAGGCCGGGAGAATGTGACAACCAAAAGCACCGCATTGGCAAAACGGACAAATTTGCATTTAAATAGGTATTTGCCTGGTATACAAACAAAACGAGCTTGGTACTCATTGATTTAAGAAGCCGAAAATACTATGCTTTACTACCTATATGCTTGAGATGTACATAGAAAATTTTCAAATTCGTTATTAATATTTCCAGTGCCTAAAATTACCGCACTATTACGTTGGAATTAAAATATTTATGAGGAAATGTCCGTTACGTCATTTCGATGAAATTTTTGATAGGAATTTTGGAATTTTCGTTGCAAGTCGCAGAAAAGTATATAAGATCACCTAAGGATCTTCCTTAATAGATTAAACGTTAAGAAATTATACCCATCTATAAGGAGTTATCGAAATATTAACTAAAATATTAAGGATATTGGTCGATTTCTATGCACGCATGTGTTCATTCATAAATTTTATCACTTTACCAATAGAATTCTTTTCCAAAAAATTTAAAGTTTCACCAATCCGGTTATATAGTCTATTAAACAAGACCATATTCAATCAAAACAGTTCATCACGGGAGAAGAAATCAGGTATGTATGTATGTTATACAAAAAAAAGCAAAAAAAAAATACGCGACGAATTGATAACCTCCTCCTTTTTGGAAGTCGGGTAAAAATAATGTCAAGTTGGCTTCTGAAAACTGCAAGTTCAGAAAAACCAATCCAAACAATTACTAATAACATCTTATCAAATCATACTATTATTAATACGCGAAGATGGGTAAAAAGTTATGAGTTTTCATATTAATTTGAGGCACACTATAAAGTTGTCTTGAGAGTCGTAACAAATGCTTATATAAATAGACTGAGATATAAGGCGCAGTAGAATACAATTATACAGGGTGATTCCAGATATGTTAGAAACCACCTGTTTTATTGGGTGGCCCAGTTGCACGTTCAGACTGTTTAGAATATTGATCAGTTGCATATATAGGATAGATGTAATATAGTGTGAGGGGAATTATTGTCATACAGGGAATTTG
The DNA here is from genome assembly GCA_034190945.1 of Octodonta nipae. Classification (NCBI taxonomy): domain Eukaryota; kingdom Metazoa; phylum Arthropoda; class Insecta; order Coleoptera; family Chrysomelidae; genus Octodonta; species Octodonta nipae. The sequence continues at coordinate 3,039,815 of CM067219.1, forward strand.
AAGAACAAAAAGTTGAATTTCATTACTCACTGACACAATTGGTCGAATTCGGACCACAGGCGATTTTAGTTTGAATAATAACACAACAATCATCTAGCCAGAGCTGTTGTACAGTCGCGGTTCGGCGGTGCCCTCCGAAATTTCGACTGACCTAAAGCGTGAGCTAATGGTTACGAACTGTGCGAACCGACCTAATAAGAGCAGATGTGACTAAGTAACTATGTTTACTAATATTGTTTCAGATCTAACTTCAGCTCAAGGACTTAATAAACCTGTTTAACAGAAATCTATTTATTTGAGGTTGAAAAGAGTTGAAAGGGTACAGAAAGTAGTATCTAATTTTTGTTATCTCTACGGCTGTGACACTACTATGAGCAAAACCATGCTCATAGTAACTCCCTATAAACTATATCACGATAAAAGCTAATGAATATAATAGTCCTGGATCCGTATATCCTTAAATGGAATAGGCTGCTTCCGCTTTCAGCCAAAACCAAATCATCTCAGTTTTTCTCGACTTTTCATACGTCAAAAAATTATTGAGAAGTTGGAATGTATAAATTTTAGTGGAATTGCCCGCAACAAGTAAAAACCATTATTAAAAAAATTATAAAAACTGGTGTTCCACAAGGAACTGTTCTAAGACTCACACTGTTTTGGATATTTATAAATGATTTATTATATCACCCCGATTCTGAGATTTACGCATACGCATATCACATTATATAAATCTGTGAAGGCTTGGCGTGGGAAATAGCTTTGACAAAAGCCTAAAAATCTCTTAATGAAGTGAAAAGGTGGTTGGATTTAAATAATTTATCTTCATATAGACCAAACTAAATACATGGATGGCATTCGCTTCAATCTCTGTTGGTTTAACAACAAATCTGCCCCAGCTCACTGTAGTTAGAGCTCAGGAAATTGTGAAGCAGACAGACCCAAACAGTGTACTCACCATAGAAATTACAGTTCATATATGATTTTTTCACGTGTGAGGAACTGTGGATGGATCATGTAATCGGTTTGGTGTAGTAAAAACTGACAAACACAAAATATCAACCCGGGCTGAGTGAGCAGGTAAGAGAAGTTTCAGATTGGACGACAGCTGTAACTTCATTAAAACAGAAGAAGTTAATTTTAGTGTTCCACATTTTATTCTGACGAAAACTACGTAACAATACTTTGGTGAATGCGCCAGGAAAGATAGCATTTCATTGTATAAATACAAAGATTGATACTAGCCTTGGGTCGTTCGTGAATGAGTCGATCAAAACGAACGACTCTTCTACATGTGCCACGAATGAGCGGCACAGTTTAGCCAAATAGCTCGTTCAGTTCGCCAATAATAGAGTCATTCAGCTCGAGCGAGTCAAGAAGAGTCATAGGATGTGCTGAACATTCAACGTTTAATCACGGGCACAGGCTCTAAGGCACAGAGTTGTTATTGTTTTGCAGTAACCATAATAATTTTCTTTGTTTTGAGAGTTTAGAACGTTTCCATTTTAATGTTTAAGAGTTTTTTCTTATTTTTGTTACCAAATAATACAAAAATAAAAATTTTGTATTTACGTAAATTAATGATCTTTAAATTATGACTCAGCAAAACTTTAATATTAATTTGAGCAGTACACTACACAAGTACAGACATTATGTAAATCCGCCTAATGCTAAAAGGCTATGTTTTAGGAGATCGTTCAAATGAACGACTCATTGTGAACGACTCGTTTTGGTGAGCTGAAAAGAGTCATAAAACCCAACGCTAGTTGGTACCCTAACATCAAACTTTTATTTTTTACACCCAACGCCCTTTAAACAAGTCAGCTGTCTTCATGGAGTAACTTAAAACTGGTTAAAATTAACTAGTTATAGTCTCTTCCTTTCTATATTTAGTCTTCAGTTAAATAACATTTTTTAATAACTCTGCTTTTGTTTGTCGTTTCGAATCATGGGCACAAAATATAAAGCTGTTATTTCATCATACTGCTGTATACAATGTTGAATGTCTTTCAATTTAGCGCCAATAGATAGAATAGTATCAATGTTGAATAAATCAACAACATACCGCCCTTAAAAAGTTGCTCAACGCCACCTATAGAGTTGTTATAGTACTAAAGGTAAAAAGTACAACTTTACTGAATGCTTTAACTTGTAAACAAGAGCTATTTAGAATCACCTGCGGCAAATTATTAAATATCATGTGGCATATGTCATTCGTCAGTGAAAAACTGTAATTTTGTTGGCCAGTGCAATTTGCCTTGGTGCTATAAACATGTAATAATGTAGCCATACGTTTCAAAACAGTTATTTTGCTTTCCATCAAGCTCCAAGTCGCGCGACCTACAAATTTCCAACTTGATTACTCTCGAAACTACTGACACGAACTACCCCCATTCCTCACCAGCACCGTCTAAGGGTATTCAAAGTGTCCCATGCCTTACACAGAACCATAAAAGCGATGCTACGCGGAATGCACGGAACAGGAATACGAGCCCGAGAGCACAAAGTAAATGAACATATGTAAATAACGCAAATTAAAGTAATCGCCTGCGAGAGTAGGGAACGAGAATCTCGTTATGAGACAAAACGATGTCGCATAAAGCACTTCAACGACTGCGAGTCCGAGGCCGTAGCGGGCGCTTCCTTTGACATAATGTCGGAAATCCTCGAATAAATCTGTCAAATCATACGGCATAACGTGCCAAGTACGCACTAACATGGCATTAGCTGGTAAGACAAACTAACATCGAAGCAGGCCACGACTGAGCGGTGTTGCCACATTTTCAACGGATGGAAAATTAAACTTAACTTGATGTTATACTAAGAAAAGAAGACAATTAAACGTTATTTAAAAGGTTGTGAAATTAGCAATTTTAAATAATTTCCTGGATTGAAACCAATGTGAAAAATATAATGTAATAATTCACCAATCACAAAATACTATCATCAATTAATTTTGCTTCTCAACTCGCAAGCTATCTTGACTTGAACTCAACAAACTAAAGTCAATCTTCTTTTCATCTCGCATTACTTTGCTTCATCCGAAGAATCTAGAAAATTGTGTTTTATGTCGGTTTTTAACCGACTACAAAATGTAGAGTCAATTCAGCATGAATTGTTGTTGTGTGTATGGTAAGTTTCTTTTCTGATAGTGTTCCGATTTGCATAATGACCACCAAGCTTATCTTTGCTCGCACCTTCAAAAAAAATGAAACGTAATGATGAACATGGGAACCATTTCAGATATATTGGATTCAACATATTCAACAATTATAGCAATAACGTTACATGTTAAATACAGGCTCTTACATAAAAAAATGTCAATAAAGTACAGTTCTGAACTTTCAAAACGATCTTTACTAAAGTCATATTCGTTTTTAAACGTTCAGCAATTTAAAACATTGGGCGAAATTTTCCAACGCTTGGCAACACCGTCAATTCCCTTGTATCTTATTAAGACATAAAAACCAAAATGCAAAAATAGTAAGACCAGCAAGCTTATCTTTCCTCGCACTTTCAAAAAAATGAAACAAGATGATGAACATGTGAACCATTTCAGATATATTGGATTCAACATATTCAACAATTATAGCAATAACGTTAAAACTTAAATACAGGCTCTTACATAAAAAATGACAATAAAGTACAGTTCTGCATTTTCAAAAGGATCTTTACTAAAGTCATATTCGTTTTTAAACGTTCAGCAATTTACAACAATGGGCGAAATTCTCGAACGCATGGCAACATCGCCAATTTCCTTGTATCTTATTAAGACATGGGTAAGATTCAGTGTTGAAGTTTGGTGGTCTGTCGGAGTGTGATAACACAACACACTAAAGAGCTGAAGAGCTCTGAAGGGCGGATACCGGCGATAGCAGAGCAAAACGTTTTCTTATTTCCGACTGCCCGTCTTTCCACTAATCTTGTCGTTTGTGGACGATACAATGGACAATTCAAAGGGATAAATATCCTCCTTTCCCTCGTCTAGGGAAAGGACGAGAAGGCTCTACCGAGAGAGCTTTTTGGCTTTTTATAAGGCACTCGTAATTTCGGAGGTAAGTTATTGAGGATGAGGTAGCGGCTTAGGATGTGTTTCTGAATGTGGAGATAAGAAACGACGTGGGGCATTTTTCGTTAATTAAAAAAGCTCCTCTGATGGTTGTTCATAACTATTTCTTTTGTGTGTATTTGGAGAACTGATGAGCAGTTTTAGAACGAATTAATGTTCGCGTAATTTTACAATAAATATGGGTGTGTAAATATACGAAGTTGTTCCTGTTTGGAGTATTCAAGATATGGATTTTTTCAGAACACTCTGTATAAATTAAAATTACTTTTAAAACAGTATAAGTCTTGGCTCTCTTAGTTTTAGTATAGTATAAGTCTCGGGTCTCAACTACAGTTGATATCTTAGAAACTACAAATTGGTTATTCATTTATTAATTTATTTATCCTTTATCGTCCAACAGTATAAACAACTAACAGAGCAACAATATACAGAGGGAGTTTTTTCTATGATCATTATGGGGATCTCGGTAACTAGCGGAGATAGAGCAATGGTTAAATTGGGAAAGATTTGCAGTTTTACTGGCACAATTTAATGACACTTTCGGATTTTTGTAAAAAGTCATGGCTTACTAGATATTTTGAAAAAACGAAATTCTGTCGATTTAGTCCCTCTAGCTCCTTTGTTTTCGATTTTATTAAAAAAGTGTAAATATCAAAATTGAAGGGAATTGTATCCCGAATATGATTGTCATATCCTCGTTTGCATGACAGCTCTCATTTTCGAGATATTACACAAACTTATCTTTTTTGAATGGAAACCATAGTTGGCTATGACCTCAAAAAATCGGACATTTTTAGAGCTTTCCGACGATATAATACTCGAGATAGTTACTCATAAAAATAACGGAGTTATGGATGCTTTTCTCTCTTATTTTCACTTTTAACGTAGTTAATCATGAAATAGATTGATTTATTAATAACTATTACAAAAAACATTGAACGATTTTTTATTAGATATATCAGATATAACGAAAAAACTAAATAAGTAGGTACTTACTAAAAATTTAAGAAATTAAAGTATATAATAATAGTTACAATTTATGTTCGAAAAATACACATCGTTTTAAAATTGACATTACCACTTTCCTCACAAACCGCCTATCAATTTTTTCAATTGCTTGTAATACCGCCTCCCTTGGGTCATCAACTGTCTCATACTTTCTTTTGTATATTTTGTTTTTTAGCGCACCCCATAAATAGAAGTCTATAACTGCCAAATCGGGAGACCGGGGTGACCATTCGCGTGGGCCATGTCTTCCTATCCAAGAGTTTGGATAGATATTATCTAAGTATTGTCTTACTAATAACGAGTTATGAGCAGATGCTCCATCATGTTGGAACCACTCAATTTCTAAACGAGTTCTCAAATTTAAATTATGCAACATGTCTTGAAAAGTGTATTGCAAGAAATGCAAATAGCGATCCCCAGTAAGTGATTCGTCATAGGCCCCAGAATAGTAGACCCTATGATACCACACCAAACATTAAAACCAAATTTTATCTGGGGTCGTCTTTGTTCTACATGGAAAGGGTTTTCTTTCGCCCAGATATGCTCTTGAACATACCGCAGTTAGTAAATCTAGTTTCATCTGACCATAAGAACCTTTAATAGAAACTGTGGATTGTCAAGGCACACGTCTCTAAACCATGTACCAAACAAAATGCGTCGATGTTCGCCACCAGCATGCAAAATACACCAATAAATACCTGAAAAACGTTACACCATCACCCAGCGCAAATTCAAGCAGCTGCCAACATCCTTATTTCGAGATCATTTAGATTATCAGACTTCAGCACCAAAAACGAAGGAATTAATATCATAACTGAAGTGCTAAAGAAAAACGAATACTAAAATCATACAGTAAAGCAAGCAATAAACCGAGACACACGACAAGAAAACAACAAAGACAGAGGAGAACAAACATGCCGCTATCATACCTTACATTAGTGGTACAACCGATGGAATAGAACGACTTTTAAGAAAGCACAACAAAAAGCGAAGCCTTACAAGAACATAGGCAAAGTCCTCGGTAACCGGAAAGATATAAAAATCGAATTAAAGAACCACGGTGTCTATAGTATATCTTGTGGAGACGGTTAAATGTAATATGTAGGAATTACTAACCGAAGCATTTCCGTAAGAGAAGACGAGCATAAAGTAAGAAAAATAGACTTTAAAACGTGCAAAGAACTCACTAACGTAGAAAATCGCAGAAACGGGCTAATACGGGAAGATAGCGAAATTCAGAAAATCGGGGAGTTAAATAAACGTGAGGATGTTCTTAACTTGCCACCATAAAACCACTATAATAGGTATATTTGTAGATTTCCATGCAGGTATGTGTTCTTCCCAAATTTCCACCCTCTACGAATAGAATTAATTTCTCAAAATGAAAACTTCATTAATATATATGTTCACTCTATTAAAGAAAAGAAAAAATAATTATTCAAAACCGGAAAAGAAATTACTTAACATACATAGAAACAATTGGAAACCTGTTCCCTTTTGGAAGTCGGTTAATAAAAATTCAAAAATGGCAACGGTCACTTTCATTAATTTCATCCGAATTAAATATGCCATTAAAAAAGTAAACAAAATTCCGTTAAAAGTTCAACCGAAACTAAGCGAACTTCAATTAAACGTCCCAAATTACTTTTCATACATTTTAAAATCGACTTCACGTTTAAACTTTCGAACTAATACCCTCTAGAAACGACTCGGTGCTGTACGTAGCCTTCGATGCGAACTCCATTTCATCTTCTCGGCTAAACTTTTTCCCATAAAAGTGTTGTCGGGCCAATAAATATTTATAAATTAAAATACTTCAGTCATTTGACGCAACTCTTGCAAGTTTGCATCCTCAATACCGCGAAACATAAATTAAGTTTTTTCCTCAACGGTCGAAAATGAATTTTTCAAGATACTCGCTGATCATGTATCTCGGCAAGTAAAAAGTGCTGTAAATCATTTTAATTAAGATATAAAATCCTTTTTTTCCGGATAAGATAAAAGATATTTGATGCCTTGATATCGAGATTACAGTGAATGTTATTAAATGAAGGCTATTAGACGAAAAAATAAACCGGAAAGAAGTGAGAAAATGCTTCATTTATAATGTAACATAAACTTGATTTTCTGACTGTTAAGAATTTTTGATATTGTAAATCAAATTACACTAGGACGTTGGATTTGATTATGACAGTTGTTTAGAATCTTTCCATGAGATCTAATGAACCCTATACCCATTATTGAAAGGTGGGGCGGAAATGGGTTCAATTCATTTACCAACAAATAAATCCGAGACGGTAAGAAGCGTCAATCTAACTACTAAAACAAATAGCTCAGGTCATTTATGAAAATACGTGACAAAATTAATAGTAGAAAAAAAACTACCAGGAACGTATTCTAAAGATAAAACATGACTAATTGCCATAAAATTCAGCATTATTCATCGATGCGTTTTTTTTTTACAAAAAAAAACTCAAAAAATCGGTAACCCATGAAACCGTGTTTGCTACTATGGGCAATGTTGTAGAGAAATGAAAAACCTACAAAATGAGCTATTATAGGCTCATCTTGGTGATTTATTGCTTAGATAATCATATTTAAACTCGAAATTACGGGAAAAAACTTAATTGTTTATATACATTGTTATTATTTACTTAAAATATTCTTATTAAATAAAAGAGTAGATCTTATCATTCCCAATCTATTTTATCAAAATAAATACTGTAGCCCCCGAAGTTTTTGCCAAATTACACTTAAATCTGGAGAAGACCTTTTTTTAAAGGTCCATATTACCTCACCAGATGACCGTATCATTATTACTGAACTAGAGTTGGAAAGTAGAAGAGTGGACATATAGACCCATCATCTCAGTTTTTCTAAATTTTGAGTATAAGTATAAACAATTACTGAATATATCTGATCAATTTAAAATAGAGGGGTTGGACGAGTCCATTCGTGAAATTGTTGTGGGGCGGACTTTACGAAACTTCATCTCGCAATAATATTTCAAATTTTAATTTGATGCAGACTCTTCTATTTCAAGTGTAATAATAGATTTATGCAATAAATTTAGTAAAATGAAATGCCAAAACTCAGTTGAGCTTAATAGGCAAGTAACATTAATTTAAAAAAATAGCTTCTGCTTTTAATACCTAATTCTGTTACTGAAAAAAATTAAAGGATTCGCAATGACAAATATTGTAATCACAATTTGACATTGCGAAACCTTTTATTTTTTTCATTTGCTGTTTATTTTGTGTTAATACCATTGAAAACGAGATCTGATTTAGACCTTCAAACGTTTGGACTTTTGAAATATACAGACTTTCAACTGTATGTAGTGTTATTCCCAAAGAACTCAGAAAAAATAAAAACCAGAGATGCCACAATTATCATTCAGAAAAAAACTCAACAACTGCTCCTGCCGAAGCGGGGCTAGCCTCTGAAGAACGAAGAACAAAAAAAAACACATAGGGCTTCTATTAAAATGTCAGTGATAATCTCTTACGTGGTGATTTCATTTACGCGACGTTAAATTGTTTTTATCGATTGTTCCTCTAAAGTTCCTTCGTTTTTAGATATTTGCTCACACTTTTTTGAATATTATGTGCAATATGCCATCGAAGACATTACTTTACATTAACTCTAATAGCAAAAAAAATCAATTGCCAGAAGATCAAGAAAACAGGACCTTCATTCAGTATCAAGTCATCGTATTATAATCACAACAAGGAATAAACCTTTGTCCTAAACACACAGCAAATGATAATTACTCCAGATCTGGAGTTGAAACATCTTCAAACGTAGATAAATATCACACAATATACAAAACAAGTCTTTATACAGAGAAATAGCGCTTGATCGTATTAGATATCTCTTTCATCTAATCATTCTTTTAATTAAGGCATCACAAGGCCACCCATTCCATTTGAAAAAAAAATGATACTGCACAATTGATATCGAACAATATGTCACATTAATTAAGTAGATAATTCAGTAGATCGTTCAACCAGTGTCACCGTATGAGAAATCCACTGGTTGAACGATCTACTTAATTATCTACTTAATGAAAATCTAACCGAAAGTAATATTTTCTCGATAGACAACTCATCTACTTAATTACTAATGTCACATTAACTTCCAAGAAAGTTTATGCAACAAAAATCCTGAATACTGAAGAGAAGAAACACAACAATTGCACTTAAATAATGCCCTAGAAGACTTTTAAATTGGCCCAATCGTTTGTGATAAAAAACATGTGATAAAAAACATCTCACTGGTTAAGGATTAAATCTCATAAACCTACCCTTACTACAAAAATATTTGCTCATATTAAAAACCTTCGAGCCATCAACAAAAGCCAGAGAACGTAAGACAAACGACCGTTATCTAAGAAAGCACGACCAATATCTTAACATAAAAGCCTCCGAAGTTCGCCCGCTCTTTTGATGACCTCGGAATTGCGGATCTTTCATCAAAAGAATTATAACTTTGTCATACGCCAACATACTTTGCATTCTGCAAAGAAAATGCAGCGGATTGACGCTCAAAAGATGCTAGAAAGCCAAACGGCTGAGCCGCAGAAAGACACAGACCGAAGAGAGTTATGTCTTCGGGGGGCCGTTATTAGTCAAACGGCCCCCCGGAAATTAGACTGCGAGATATATGTGGCCCCCGCTAGCCGCCATGTTTCACAAGATATACGACACCCGATAATACTGAAGCTCTCTCTCTGTGTTCAGTTTTAGAGGCTTAATATCGTAGAATGACATCTCCCGTATAAATTATATAACAGCATAATAGATTTCGGGGCGCTGAATGTGAGCGTATGTGTATGTGCGCGCTCCCAATGTGGTTGAGCTCCAAGGGGCTGAGGAGGTCTGACGGAGATCGAGACGCTCAAGGAGGAACGAAGAGGCAACTCTGAGGATTTATGGGAATAAATTGAGTGTAGATTGCTGACGTTCCCTACAACTAATTCGACGGGAAATTCGTTACTTACAAGACGTTAATTGAATGCATGAGCATGTCGAAAAATTTATATTACGAGCAAGGATCTCGTTATGCACGTATACCAGGTGTAATTCCATTATATTGTCTGTAATCGTTTATTGGTTTTATACACTTATGGACCAAATTGTCGAATGGTTTTCTGAATGATAATTGTGGCAACTCTGGTTTTTAATTTTTCTGAGTTCTTTGGGAATAACTACCACATACACTTGAAAGTCCTTGCGAATGTAACCAATTTTATATTGGAGAAACCTCTAGACCTCTAAATGTTCGAATAAATGAACACAAAAATTATATAAAGAAACGACACTTTGAAAAGTAAAAAATTTGTGCACATGCCTGGAACCTTGTTCATGAACATACAATTTCAAAATTCAACCATATTACACAAAGAATAACACAAAACGAAAGCTGAAAGAGTCTGCTTTAATTTTATTAATTGAAAGCGATTGTATAGCTGGGTCATTCCATGTCAAATCGACGAATAGTTGGACGCGACCCTCGCCGATTCGGATGAATTTTGGTGGAGAGTTTTGTCTCATCATAAAACGAAGTTTAATGATACAATATTGTATGATTAAGTTCCATCGGACGCGAAACAATTGTCACAATTTTTTAAATAAAGTGTAATTTGTAATAAGTGTATTACTCAAATCATCATGAATTTCAACTTCCACCAAGTATAAGCCAACTCTATCGAATAAAACGAAGTTCTGCCAAAGGAAGAAATTTAAAAAAATTTTTCCTAAGAGATATTCAAAATAAAAAATTTCACTGTTTTTTCCGATTTTACGAGTTAGTTATTTAATATTTCAGAAACTACTGAATATTAAAAAAAACTCTGGTACATTTTTAGAAAACACTTAGAGGTATGAGAAAAAAAAATTGTTAAAAAAAATTTTGAAAATAATAAAAATTAAAAAATTTTGAATTTTTCAAAATCGTGGAAAGTAACCATAGCGGGAAAATTCTGGCCTTTTTTATATTATACCTCTAACATATCTAAAGAAATTCTGAATTTTTCAGAGGGGTGTTCTTTTTCGTTTCAAAGATATGAATTTTTGAATTTTGGCAAAATAGTTTTTTCTATTTTTCAACTTTTTTTGTTGAATATCATGATTCTACCACATGATTACCGAAATTTGAGGTCTAAAATATTTTTCTTATGTTAATGGGATGTAAAACCATAAATATCTCATAATATATTATAGATTTAACTTTAAATGAAAACTTAAGTAATATTAAAAGTGTCACACTCTGCCATCTATTTTCTCATCAGTGAAATCACTACTATCGATAGTGCCCATGCCAGAATTCACTAGAGGGTCCTATTTCTTATGATTATTATTAATGGTACCTGGGTGACCGAGCTTTACTCGTAAATTCAAAGTTCCATCATAAATATACATATATCAAAATAATCGAACATTTGCTATGTAAACTTATTTTGAACTACCTAATATAATAGGTTTTTTTACATTTTTTTAAATTACATTGTGTAATCCTACAATTCTGCTCTCTCCTGTATTTCAACCTCCCTATATATGCAACTGCTTATGGATAACCCATTCAAACATTTTTTTAATGTATAATTAAAATTCCACTTGATTCCATAGTCCAACCAACCTGTATATGCGACCGCTTTTAGGCCACTCTACAAGCAAGCTACCCTATAATACATTTATGTTCAAACATTTTCTTAACCACTTCCTATAATTATAATTCCGATTCACCCTATATGTGAAACTTTTTATAAGCTACCAAATATAACATTTTTGTGCAAACATATTTTATATCACACTGTATAACTATAATATTACACCACCATATGTTTTTAACTACCCTGTATATGCATTTGCTTATGGCCACTCATTGTAATATTTTTTGAACCACCATGCATTATTATAATTTCAGTACATCCTATATTGTAACCACTCTGTAAATGCAATTGCTAATGTGCTACCCTATGGGTATAACATTCTGTTAACATTTTTTTAACCACCCTGCAAAACAATACTTTTATCCGCCTTGTATGTAAGCTATCATTAATTTCCAAATAAACAGAAAATTATTAATTTTGAGATATTTTTGTTTTCACATCTAATTAACATAAGAAAAATATTTTAGACCTCAAAGTTCGGTAATCATGTGGTAGAATAATGAGATTCAACAAAAAAAGTTGAAAAAATAGAAAAAAACTATTTTGCCAAAATTCAAAAATACATATCTTTGAAACGAAAAAGAACACCCCTCTGAAAATTTCAGAATTTCTTTATATATGTTAGAGGTATAATATAAAAAAATTTGAGGTCAGAATTTTCCCGCGATGGTTACTTTCCACTATTTTGAAAAATTCTAAATTTTTTAATTTTGATAATTTTCAAAATTTTTTTTTCATTTTTTTTTCTCATACCTAGAAGTGTCTTCTAAAAATGTACCAGAGTTTTATTTTTTTTTATTTTTAATATTCAGTAGTTTCTGAAATGTTAAATAACTAAACTCATAAAATCGGAAAAAAAATTCTAATTTTGAATCTCTCTTAGGAAAAGTTTTTTTAATTTTTTTCCTTTGGCAGAACTTCGTTTTAGGATGAGACAAAACTCTCCACCAAAATTCATCCAAATCGGTGGGGGTCGCGTCCAACTATTTGTCGATTTGACATGGAATGACCCAGCTAGTACTTGTATAGAATTCAGCCTGTCCTGGTTGTCAATAACGAAGGATGAAATTAATCGTAATATCCCTTTAAACAACCCTATATCGTGATAGTTCCTAAGGTTTTCCCTAGGTTTTCCCTTATGACTAATGAGATCTCTGGAACATCAGAATATCTTTAATCTGACGAATGCACTATCTTATAACAAAGTCGTACCTAGGAACACCAAATGAAATTCTAAAGATAACTCTTACAATTTTTTCCGATTTGAAAGAAACTTTGTTATTTCATATTTATATATCAAATTTGCATTAAATTCTCTTAGTTACAACAGTTTTATTGTCAAACATTAATGTCAAATTGTGATTTCGATATTTGTCATTGAGAATCCTCTTAATTTATTAATTTTTTATTTTATTTTTTTTTTTTGTTCAATTTGTATTCATACCATTGAAAACGTGGTCTGATTTAGACCTTGAAACATTTGGACTTTTGAAATATACAGACTTTCAAGTTTATGTGGTAGTTATTCCCAAAGAACTCAGAAAAAATACAAATTATCGAATATTTTACCTCCTACAGATACAATTAAACTAATAGATAAGTTATTAGATAATAGCCAAACCAATCCAATCATAAAACAAGATATATTGAATGTTTTGAAAGTTTGCTTAGACCAAAATTATTTTGAATTTAATAGTATTTTATATAAAAGTAATGAAGGATTAACTATGGGGAACCCATTAAGTCCGCTACTAGCAGAAATATTCATGAGTGATATAGAAGATAAAATTTTTCAACACCCATTATCAAAACAATTTACTTACTGGTATAGATATGTAGATGACATTCTTGTGTGTTTTACTGGAACTAATAGGCAATTGAACACATTTTTAGACTACATTATTAATATATATCCAAATATTGAATTTACGACGGAAATAGAACCAAATAACGAAATTATTTTTTTAGACTTGACAATTACCAAAATAAACAACAAACATACATTTCCAATTTATCTACAAGTCTACATATTCTGACATAGTCATTCATAGTAGATCTTATCGTCCCTATCAGCAAAAATGTCCACATTTTACAGTATGATGCATAGATTAATCAATGTACCTTTGACTCAGTTAAATTTCGAAAAAGAATTAAACATCAGTAAACAAATATCAGTAAACAACGGTTTTGATCACCAGCTAATCGATAACTTAGTAAAAAAGAAAATGTTCCAAAAGGCGCTAAATTTAATTTATCCTATGGATAATAAACCTTATGATTTCTTCAAAACTTTAACTTACCTAGGCGAAACAAGTAATAAAATTAAATGATTTTTAGAAAAACAAGACATAAATATTTGTTATAAAACTGCAAATAATTTATCCAAATATATTAAAAATAATAAATCAAGTATCTACTCTTGATTTATTATTGGTAAATCCGGGGTATACAGAATTAACGGCGGCAATTGTGATAAGCTCTATATCGGCAGGACATTTAGAAATTTTAATACCCGTATTAGAGAGCACAAAAGAAGTTATTACACACAGTATAATAAATCTAATCATGCCCATCATTTAGGAGAAAATAATAAACATTTTAACGATTACATAAAAGTTTTACATTTAGAAAGTAATCCCAGTAAAATCAATTTATTAGAATCCCAAGAAATTAACAGATATAAATACTCAGGTAGACTATATAATAACCAGTTAGACCTTAATCTATCTCCGCTTTTAAAGCTTTTTAATGGCTCTGTATAATTAGTTTGGTAAAGTATAATGTATATATAAATATATATTTGTGTAGTTAGAATAATAGTTTTAGTATTTTGTGACACTTGATAAAGGCATTGTATGCCGAGACACGTGTCGTTCTATCAAAATAAAGTGTAAATCTCCAAGTTTATTTTTCGTTTTTGTTGTCTTCTCATCATGGATTTACATCAAGTATCAGCAACAACAATTCAGAATATTTTAATGTTTAACTATTACTGGAACAAGATTCTAAATTATCGTTTAAATTTATTTGTTTGCTAATTTTACTCATCTAATAGGCGAATATATTCATTTGTTTTGAAATATTTTGAACCTTAATTTGTCAGAGCACATACTTAGTGGAATATTGAGGACTGAAAACAAGTTCTGTTCACTGATGAGAGTAGAAATATCTAAATTATGATAATGGTGGTATCGATGTCACACCCCTAGTTGTAACCTTAGAGCTTATACTTCTAAAGTTAGCCTGCAAGGCACAAATATCGTGGCAAAAATAGAGAGAGGGCACAAGAGAGAGCAAGAAGCTATCTCACTCGATTACGAGTTGCTTTCAATGAATTAAGTCCAGTATGTAGTTCCTTGGCTGCTTCAACCTACCAAATAGCCTGTTACTTTCTCTATTGTCCTCTCGTTTTAGTATTGGCACGATATTTGAGAATTGCAGGCTACCTCCGAAGTATATGGTCTAAGAATTGAAGCAACCAAACAATCCAACCAGAAATATGTTGGACTGCATTGAGTATAATCAAATAGATAGTTTGTTTTGACCACCTTGACTTCCTGATTTATTGCTCACTTTAAACCTTAAGAATTGTACTTTAAAATACCTTTTCCCACCTTCCTGTTTTTTTAACCATATTCTAATAGCAAAGATGCATTCCTATTCGGTTGATTTGCCTCGTAAGTTCTGTATAGAACACCGTAAATTACAGCGTGTATGATATTGTTCGGTGTTTAAAGATGCATGAGAAAGTTTATTTATTAACTGTTCATGAAATGAAATTGCTCTATTCTGTTCTTTCTAACTTCTAGTTGGTACTTAGCTAGTCCTTCGATATCATATAAGTGAAAGAGTGAGGGGCTAACTTTGCATATACGGTAGCTATGTCATCAAAATCATAGTCAAGTTAGATAAATTTGTTCATGGCCTCTAAAAGTATATCTAATATCTTTGAAGGTTATAGTGGGAAGATTTGCTTTACTCAGTGCAATTGTTCAACTATACTCCAAGAAAGTCGTCTCGATTCTAGATTGGTTGAGATCAGCATTTGATGGCTGCTCTAGTTGAATTAGTTGGCCCTAATCATACCTCGTAAAGCTCTGAGAATTCCATACAAGTTAATTTGTACCAAATATCTAACGATGAATTTCCCTTTTGATTCCGCCATTTGCGTATAAGCACAAAGGTTTGTACCCTAAGACCAAACATTTCTTTTTTCACTCAACGCACGATTCAACAGCGAAACTGTCATCACCAGGAGTAAACCAAAACTGAAAATATTTAGAAAAATTCCTGGATATATATTTAAAAACTAACGGTAAATTAGTGGGGAAAAACTCATGGAGACAAGGGATTCCCCATGGCCGTTCCCTCTTTCTGTTCATAAAAACAGCTCCTAAATTGAAAACAATTTTGGCTCATGCACAATTTTCTGAGAGAAGTAAAATCATTTACTTCCGGGCTACAAAAAGAGTTTTCACGCAATAAATCCTCAAGGTATTTCAAAGTCTGTGGAATGGCAGAACATCAAACCATACAAGAATTTCCCCTGGTTGTAGTGACACATCTTGTACTGATTTAACGAAATCTAAAGAGTTTTTAACACTAAAGTTTTTGTGTGGATAAGGTAAATCCTCAAATTGTTTTGTCATTAAATTAAATTTTATTATATGGTCTGCCAAAAATTCACAAACCGGGAAAAACAGTACGTCCTATTGTTTCAGCGATTGACGCCCCCCATATAAGTTAGCACAGTTGACAAAACAATTGAAGAATTTACCTTATCCACAAAAAAAACTATCTGTGACACACCAAAAGGTTCTACAGTTTTCCCACGTCAGCCATTTGGCCAATACAGGGTCAAGAACAGGATGTTGACCTGCTACGCTATATGGTCACTTGAAGCTCACGATGGAACTTCTGATGCAATATTGGATGGAACTCACTCTTTCGATGGCGAACATTAGTTACCCTGGAAAATTGTAAATTGATTGAAGGGGACAGTCCCTTCATATTGTGCTTTGTTAATTCTGGGAAAAAGCTGACACCTACCCAGGATTCTCGGTCTTGGTCAATAGGTACTATAACTTGTGATTGTTGTTCTAGTATTTGGCTTGTAGCTGTTTGAATGGGATTACCAGATTTCTCAATACCCTTCCATCGAAGTTTCGCATGCTATATGTCCAGCGCCAGCTCCAGGCATGCCTAGGAAAATATTTAACACTTTTGAACTTTGTAAGTCTGTTCCTTCCTAGAGATACTAATTGCAGATCAAACCATCCGTTTCTGTTGGGAAGAAGGAAGGATACGTTCTAGATCCAAGTGCTGCTCTCACCTTTAAGTTCTATTCTTCAAGAATTTTGGTGATTATAAATATTATTGTTATGTTAGTTCCATATTCCGCATTTTCCATCTTGTAGAATAGTTATAACATTATTTTTTTACCGGAGTTTAATCTGTTAGCAGTTATACTGTAGGCTATCAAATTTCTCATAATATGAACTGCACATAAGTAATCATAAAGAAGGTTTCAAACTAAACACTAACGTTTTATAACTCAAACTATTATAACTCAATAACTTTTTCACATTAAAACACTTACTAGGGGATATAAAGGCAATGACATTGCCGAAAATTACCATCAGTGTTTTGTCTTTGCGTCATATCGTGGTGATAACTTTTTGTTTTACGATTCATTTAGATCTTCGTGCTGTATTAGAGTTGGCATATACTGGATAGCTGTAGGGTTGTAATTTTTATTTATTAGTTAATAATGCAATGACCGTAACTTCCGTCGCAGTCATAAGCGGTATGGGTATTTCAATTACTAGGTTTTTAATGAACTCATTTTCACGGCGAATTTTTATGGTGTGGAGATAGTAAAACTTAAGAGGTGGACATGTGAAATACGACAGTTTTATAACCAAAAGCTATCGTATGGATAGAAGGGTCGATGAAATTATTATTTTTAAGGCAAACGCTTTAATAAATTCATTATCTGGAAAGATATAAACAACCAAAATTCCCTGTTTCACTTGAAAATGACACATGGATCATGCAACTTTTTGTAAAAGGGGATATGTGTACACATTTTGAGGGGTTCGTATATACAATATACGGAAAACCTTATAATATCAATCCGGATTTCTACCTCTTTCACATCACAGCAATTTTCTCCTAAACTACTGGACGGAAGAGGTTGAAATTTGGTATTAGAGTAGAGTTTGGTGACCTGCTCAGGAATACAAATGAATAAATTTTGATTTTAGGGGTATTTCTGGGGGAAAACTAAAAATATCAACCGTTGCCCCCCTTGTCTCCGAAACTACGGAGCCTAAATTTTTTTAAAATATAAGAATATAGAGTGTTGACCGAGGTTTACAGGAACAATATGGAGAAACCATTAGATTAAATGTTGGGAGGCAAATTATAGAATTCAATAAAAAAAATGTCAAAGGCATCATGTAATATATCAAATGAAAGGAGGACTCATTAAGACGAAAACAAATACATTTTTAACATATTTTTAAAATAAATTATTTAAGATATTAACATAAATATAAAACAAAATTGAACAAAATTAGAGTTATGGGGCCTCACTTGAACTTTACAGGAAAAATAGGGAAAAATCCCTAATATTAATTTTGGGGGGCCAAATTATACAATTAAATGGAAAATATTTTGTAACGCATCATGCAATAAATAAAATGAAATATATTGTTTAAAAGATATTAACAAAAATTTAAAAAAATTGCTTATTCCCCCTTTTATTTCCAATCTATAAGACCTAACATCTAAAAAAATAGGCATATATGACCTTACTTGAACTTAAAAGGAGAAATATTAATTTTGGGGGACAAATTCTAAACTAAACGGAAAATAAAAAAATGTATTTTTTTAAACGCATCATTCAATACATCAAATGAAAGGTCTCATTATGAGGAACACATATATATATTTTTCAAATTTTTAAATTGTTTACATTATTAACAAAAATTTATAATAAATTCGCATTTCTTCCTCTATTTCTGAAACCATACTACACAACATTTTGAAAATAATTAGGGGTACAGAGCCTCACTGCAATTTTATAACATATTTTTTTAGTAGAAAACCCCAATATTAATTTTCGGGGCAAATAATAGAATTAAATGTAATGTTATGTCATGCAATATACTCGTACCAAACAAACAAACAAACAAACCTCGTCTGCAGTAAAAAAAGTGACATGAAATGATTACAGTCTACATTTTAGATCATGCAAGTCGTTTATGAAGAATAACTTTATCTCTTAAAATTATTACTAAAAAGAATTCACTTGATTTATGGCATTTATTTTGATAAATTCAATTTGTTTACTGCAAAGAAAGTCTGTAAAAAAGATTCCCCGAGTTTCTAAGAAACGATACAAGCTATTTGTTTTCTGAATGATATTTGTGGCATATTTTTCAATGTCTAAATTTTAAAGCAAATTGCTGTATATTCTTCGGAATATCCCAGAAATGATTCAATTTCTCTTCAATTTATATCATGTTCCTAATTGAAAAATTTCCATATTTTTAATATCAGCAACTCCACCAAAGCTTACTCTACAAGAAAGTCGGTAAAAAAGTTTTTCCCATTTTCTAAGAAATGGTACAAACTATGTTATTGAATAAAATATAGGACCACTTCACGATCCCCCGGATAAGGATCCAGCATAAACGGACGAAATTCCTTGAGCCGTTCGCTTGTAATCGCTGAACAAACATACAAAAAAACATAGATACAGACCAATTGAAAACCTCATACTTTTGAAGTCGGTTAAAAAATAATTAATAAAGTTCACTTTTAAACTTTTGTCAACTATTTTGTATTTTTTGTATGCTTATATGATTTAATATTAAATTGGAAAAGATTTGCAGTTTTACAGTATTTTAAGTCATGGCTTACTAGATATTTTGAAAAAACGAAATTCTGTCGATTTAGTCAGATCCCTCTAGCTCCTTTGTTTTTGAGTTTATAAAAAGTGTAAATATCAAAATTGAAGGAAATTGTATCCCGAATATGATTGTCATGTCCTCTTTTGCGTGACAGCTCTCGTTTTCGAGATATGACACAAACTTATCTTTTTTGAAACAACCATAGTTGGATATGACCTCAATGAAGATTTTTAGATCTTTTCAACGATATAATTCTCGATATAATTATTCATAAAAATAACAGAGTTATGGATGCTTTTCTCTCTTATTTTCACTTTTAACGTAGGTAGCCATGAAAAAGATTGTTTTCACTTTAACGTTTCCTCATTTGAGAGTAATTCCATTAGTAGTGCTGAAATGACAGTCGATATTGACAAGTTTTTGTGATAAAATGGAATATTCTAATAAAGAAAAACTGAGTATGGTGGAATGTTATATCATATGCCATAAAAATTTAGATCGTGCAGCTGAGGAATACTTTCATAGATATTTTAATCGTCGTCAACCTGCTCTATGTACATTTAAGAGGCTTTACGATAGTTTACGCAGATATGGATCTTTTACTAAACCACCAAAGGAACGTAATCAAATTAACGAAGCAGCACAAATAAATGTTTTGGCAATGGTAAATCAAAATCCAACTACATAAACTCGTGAAATTACAGCAGAAGCTGGCACATCTCAATGAACGGTAGTTAAGGTACTGAAAGCGCACAAGTTCCACCCGTACAAACTTTCAGTTACTCAAACTTTGCATGCTGATGAGGAACATCGACGTATTTTGTTTTGTACATGGTTTAGAGACATGTGCCCTGACAATCCACAGTTTCCATTAAAGGTGTTACGGTCAGATGAAACTAGATTTACTAACTGCGGTATGTTCAATAAACACAATGAGCATAATTTGAAGACGCGAGATGTAAGACCGACATCTAGGATTTTCGAGAGAATCAGTGCACAGAGGTTCCGAATCTAGAGCCGTTCCGTGTAATTGCTGTTCTCTCTCAACTCCTAGGACAGAATGTCACGATAAAATTTTTCAGGTTACTTCACCTGTCAGAGATATTGAATACTATGTAGAACAAAGACGACCCCAAATAAAATTGGGTTTTAATGTTTGGTGTGGTATCATAGGGTCTACTATTCTGGGGCCTTTTATCTATGACGAATCACTTACTGGGGAGCGCTACTTGCATTTCCTGCAATACACTTTTCAAGACATGTTGCATAATTTGAATTTGAGAACTCGTTTAGAAATTGAATGGTTTCAACATGATGGAGCACCTGCTCATAACTCGTTATTAGTAAGACAACACTTAGATAATAACTATCCAAACTCTTGGATAGGAAGAAATGGCCCATGCGAATAGCCACCCCGGTCTCCCGATTTGGCAGTTATACACTTCTACTTATGGGGTGCGCTAAAAAACAAAGTATACAAAAGAAAGTATGAGACAGATGGTGACCTAAGGAAGGCGGTATTACAAGCAATTGAAGAAATTGATAGGCGGTCTGTGAAGAAAGCAGTAATGTCAATCTTAAAAAGATGCAATTTTTTCTAAATAACAATAGTGGATTTTTCGAAAATAAATTGTAACCATTATTATCTACTTTAATTTCTTAAGTTTTTAGTAAGTACCTACTTATTTAGTTTTTTCGTTATATCTGATATACCTAATAAAAAAATTGTTCAATGTTTTTTGGAATAGTTATTAATAAATCAATCTATTCCATGGCTAACTACGTAAGAGTGAAAATAAGAGAGAAAAGCATCCATAACTCCGTTATTTTTATGAATAACTATATCGAGTTATATCGATGAAAAGCTCTAAAAATGTTCGATTTTTTGAGGTCGTAGCCAACTATGGTTTCCATTCAAAAAAAGATAAGTTTGTGTCATATCTCGAAAACGAGAGCTGTCACGCAAACGAGGACATGACAATCATATTCGGGATACAATTCCTTTCAATTTTGATTTTTACACTTATTTTATAAAATCAAAAACAAAGGAGCTAGAGACTAAATAGACAGAAATTCTTGTTTTCAAAATATCTAGTAAGTCATTACTTTTTACAAAAATCCGAAAGTGTCATTAAATTGGGCCAGTAAAACTGCAAATCTTTCCCAATTTAACCATTGCTCTATCTCCGCTAGTTTCCGAGATCCCCATACTGATCATCAAAAAAAACTCACCCTGTATATATGTACCGTTCTACAGGATACAAAAACAAACTTTCTTGCGCCATATATAATTTTTTGTCTAAGTAATCCATGAATCTATCGAAATTTTATACTCTCTTATCGAAGACAAAATACGTGTTGACCTGTGTAATCAAGGACCTCCTCGATAATAATTTCGAAATTACTCATTAGTACTTATGTTTGAAATTTCGATACAAATATTATGTAATCTTGCAATATTCACACGTAATTACCCAAAACCTTATAACGTTCAGCTTCTTCATCTCCAGCGTCATTTTCATTCGAGAACAATCGAAATAACAGCGCTCCGTTTTCATGGCATCCATCCATTCAGGAAGATGAGATATTCCGCGTTTTCGTTATACACCATTTTAATACGAAAAAGAGAAGATGAGAAGCCATTTTAAAACCGGAGCCATCCTTGTAAAATATGATACTCCGCGAACACCAAACTACTATAATATATCTGCAATATACTGGTTGAGGGGCGATTCGACGAAAAGACTGCATAAGGTGGTGGTACTTCTTCCTTTATACTGGGAAGGACGACATGATATAAAAAGGATAATTGTGGGCATAATAATTTAAAAAAAATTATTTGTTAAGGTCACCGCGCATTAATCGTACAAACGTTTGTTTATATTAGAATGAACTGACGTTCTCCAAAGCTATAAATTTTTCACCTGCTCCAGAGCCTGACAATAATCAGAAACCTCAGCAGAGTATTCCATTGCGTCAATCATGAAATTATCTTATATAAGTCATAAGGATATGGAGTGAGTTCTAGTTCTATGTTTCTAGCAACTTACTTTAAAACGATTGGGCTATGTGTGCCTCAGGAACCGATACTGGGCCCACTATTGTTTGCTTTATTTGTAAATGACCCTGAGCAACTTTCAGTTAAAGCTGACGACACCTCAATAATGATATTTTATAAATCCGAATATTAGTCATAAACGAATTGCAAAATTAACACTATAGTTTAACAAAAATGATCTTTACTTATAAGAAATTAGTCATGCAGTCATGCTTTCCTGTATCGAAAGCGATATAAGTTATATATATATATATATATATATATATATATATATGTTTTAGGTGGTTTCCGGGAATTCATCGGCGTAGTTGATAACTGATCCCTGCCGGGATCGATAGTAAAATGACGACGTTTCGGCAGAGTCACATCTGCCCTCTTCAGGTCGGTTCGCATAATTCTCGTAGTCTTCTGCTTTCGCTTCTAGTTACTCGAATACTACGATTTTCAGAAGCGCTCACGCTGTTATATAGTCGCGGCTCGGCGCCTATTGCTTGGCACCGAGAACGACCCTGGGCGCTCAGTGGGCACGCCTCCCGCCTGCTGATTTGTTATTTCCGGTTGAGTTGTTATTGGATGGGTCCGGGCCGGTACGTTGTTTAATAGAATTTTCCAACAATTCGATAAGTTCTGAATTTCATTGCGTGCGTTTAGACTGTGAGGCCTCTTCGCTATTTCAATTGCCTCTCTTACGAGTCTTGATTTCGGGTGTTCTATATTTGCCAGTACTCTGGTGTTCTCAAAGTCTATTCGGTGTGACATCGTGGTGGCGTGTTCCGCAATGGATGTTGTTTCTTGCTGCTTTCTTACAGCGTTCTGGTGTTCATCACGTCTAGCTTGAATTCTTCTATTAGTTTGCCCCACATAGGTTTTATGACAGTCTGCATATGGAATCTCATACACTCCCTGTTGTTCTAAAGGGATCCTCGTCTTCGGAGTCCTCAACACCGTGCCTATTTTTCTGTCTGTATTGAAAATAGTATCGATATTGTGTCTCTGTAGAATTCTTGCAATACTGTCCCCTTGACATACGGTAAACAAGCCTTGGTGTCTCATGCTCCTCGTCTGTTTGTCTCGGTTTTGACTTTAGGGCTCTTTGTATATTTCGGTCTGTAAATCCGTTTTGCCTCAGAGCTATTTTTAAACTGTCCATTTCCTGTTTGATGTTATCCTGGTCAGCTAGTCTTTGTGATCTGGTTACTAAAGTCTTGACGACGGCTTGTAGTTGGGCTGGGTGGTGATGAGAATTAGCATGAAGGTATGTGTTTTTGTGAGTTGCTTTCCTATATACTGTATGGCCAAGGGTTCCATCTTCCTTCCTATTTATGAGTACGTCAAGGGATAGCAGTTGATTGTTGGCTTCAACCTCCATGGTAAATTTTATTTTGTGATGGATGCCATTAAAATGGTCTAAAAAGTATTGAGGTGTTCCCTCCCATGAGGCCAAATCACAAATGTATCATCCACATATCGCAACCATAAACTAGGTTTAACAGTTGTTGTTCTTGGTGCCAACTCCTCAAAGCTCTCCATAAAAAGGTTCGCTATAACTGGTGAGAGTGGCGATCCCATTGGAGCTCCTTCCACTTGTTTGTATCGTTGGTTCTCGTAAACAAAATAGGCGTTCATCAGACAGTGCCTTGTTAAGTCTACAAGGTGTTGAGGTGGTTTGTATTTTTCTATTATGATATCCAAGGCTTCGTCGATAGGGATGTTGGTGAAAAGGGACACTACGTCAAAACTTACAAGAAGACACTCTGGTTGTAAGACCGTTTTTCTAAATATTTCAATGAAATGTGTCGAAATACCGGTTAAGTTGCCTATAGTTTGAGGCAGGCTTTGATGTTGGTGTAAAATCCATGCTATTTTGTCAGTGACTCCACGAATGTACGGAAGGACGACTTTTCGATGTTGTTGGTCTATTTCTGACGAGGTTGGTGTGATTGGGGGTTGTTGAGATTGATAAATTTTACGAGCAATGTGGTCCGGATGACAACCGTTTTATCGAAGGATTTGTTGAAGATTATTAAGTACGTTTTGTCTATTGTCAATATCTGTTAAACGAATAGATCTAAGAGTCAGAGATTTCATTACAGAACTCAATTGGGCAGGATGGTCGTGTGATTGGGCATTTAAGTATCGATTGGTATGGGTTGGTTTCCTATAGACGGTATGTTTGAATCTGTCATTGTTGCTTTTTGTTATGAGTACATCAAGAAACGGGAGAGAAGAATCAGACTCTGCAGTGTGGAGTAGGGATTTCATCTTGTGAATATAGTCCTTAGTGTTGAGAAGAACAGTCGCGTTACCTTTGTCGGCAGGAAGAATAGTGTTATGTCACCGTTGTCACGTAATTGTTTTAATGCATGTCTTTCGTTGGATGGTAGGTTTGATTTTAGTGGCTTTGATGTGCGGAGTACTCTAGAAATGTCTTGATGAGTATCTTCAGCCTCAACATCTGCTAATTCAATTAAAGCTACCTCAATTGAACTAAATTTAAATCTGCTCGCCTTCTTTTATATATGGTTATCGGTCGGTTAGAGGGGGATGTCACGTGATAAAGGGGCTGTGTTGTGATTGGTTGGGTATTGGTGGGCGTGTCTGCTTTGTCTAATCTGGCAATTACGAAGGTCCATGGTGTCAATTTAGACAGAGAGGTCTTTAATCTATTTCTATGGATTCGCGAATAGTGGATGGCCTAAGGGAATTAAGAGATATGATAGTCCTACTGCCCTCGAAGTTGATAGAGTGTCTTGGTTGGGTATGATGATGCGCGAGAGCTGAAGTCGGATATTTTTTGCGAACTGACAAAGAATGTACATATACTCGATGGTTGACGCACATGTTGGTACGCCCGATGTATCTTTGTGGGCAATCGTGACATGGAATTTCGTAGCTTCTCGCTTAAATTGGCTATAGTTTGACTGGTGTTGAAGACTGTCTTCATTTGATGTCGGTGTAGAATCCGTTCTATTTTGTCAGTGACTCCTCGAATGTAGGGAAGGAAGGTTTTCCGGTGTTGTTGATCTGTTTCTGATGAGGTTGGTGTATTCGGGGGTTGTTGCGATTGACAAATTGTGCGCGCAATATGGTCTGGATGATAACATTCAGACCACATTCCATTCTTTCCAAGAAATTTCGCGGCTCTGTTACTGTTGAGTTTCGGTGAGCAGTGTTAATTCGACTCATTATTTTTGGTATTTTTTTGTTTGTTTTATACGCGCACATTCTTGTGCCAGAGATACTTAAACCACCGTCTGGAACGTGAAATAGACACATAAAGTACAAAGGGCAGTGCGTGTCAAGTATCTCAAAGCCATACAGTCCACTTCTAAGGGAGCGATCAGCAAAGCAGGTAACAAGGCACGTAAGTACGAGGGCTGCCTTTTATGTTTCGAGATTGGACAACCCTAGTGTTGCAATCTGACAACTGACAGCTCTGTCGTAAAGTTTGACATTTTTGAGGATATACGTACTCAGAACGTTTTGACATACGAGCGCTATGTGTTGTTTACAGTAACTTAAAGGATTCATCTCGGTCAAAATATGGAATTAAATCGTGAACATTTTCGTGCGATTATTTTTTACAACTCTCGACGTGGATTAAGTCAGCAAGAGTGCATGGATGAATTTAATTTAATTTTTGGCGATGAAACTCCATCAAGGACCACTGTTTATCAATGGTATGGTGAATTCAATCGAGGTCGTAGTTTACTCCAAGACGAATTTCGTGAAGGTCGTCCAAAAACAGTTGTTGTTCCGGAAACCATTGATGCTGTGCGCGAACTGATCGTGAGATTGAGTCAACCTTACACATTACTGGGACCAGCATACATTCAATAATGCATAAACATTTGAATGTCAAAAAAAATTTTTGTTCGGGTTGGATCCCACACAATTTGTCAATCGTTCTAAAAAAGGCTCGTGTCGATTGGTCGAAAGAAAAGCTCAAAAAATACGATCGCAGTGCTTCAAAACACGTTTATGACATAGTGACAGGTGACGAATCAGGTATTTACGCGTATGAGCCCGAAAGTAAACAGCAGTCGACTGTATGGGTGTTTCAAGATGAGTCGAATCCAACAAAACTTGTTCGCGCACGAAGCACTTCCAAGCAAATGATCGCCTGTTTTTTCAGAAAAACTGGACATGTCGCAATTCTCAGTGGTAAACAACCATTTGTTTGCCAGTTGTCTTCCAAGAAATGAGGAAAACCAACCGCCGAAGACGGATCACTCTTCACCACGACAATGCGAGCTCTCACACATCGGCTCAAACAA
Organism: Octodonta nipae; assembly: GCA_034190945.1. Taxonomy (NCBI): domain Eukaryota; kingdom Metazoa; phylum Arthropoda; class Insecta; order Coleoptera; family Chrysomelidae; genus Octodonta; species Octodonta nipae. Next base: position 3,066,816 of record CM067219.1, read on the forward strand.
CTGCATTTTTGACCACTCAAAACATCGATTTGATGAGTCATCCGCCGTATAGTCTTGACTTGTCACCAAATGACTTCTTTTTATTCCCGTACGTAAAAAACAAACTGAGAGGTCAACGTTTTTCGACACCTGAAGAAGCGGTTGCTGCATTCAGAATGCATGTTTTGGAGATACCTCAATCAGAGTGGAAAAAGTGTTTGACAATTGATTCAAACGCATGCAAAAGTAGGGAATATTTTGAAAAACCATAAAGCGATTTCCGATGATTACTATTTATTTTTGTTCTCTAATCCCGAAATATAAAAGGCAGCCCTAGTACTCTGTCATGATCGATTCATTTTCTATGAATATAAACTTGACACAATAAAAATAAACTCACCACAAACCATTTAGTTGCTATTTTTTGGTTGGCATTGACTGTATGGACGTAATTAATGATTTTATTTTATTATATGACTTAACCAATATTATTAATAAATTTTAGCATTCTGCACTGAAGGTCGGCAGTACCCACTCAACAACAAAAAAATAAAGATTAAGGGACAAAGGACACAATGGTATGGTCAATAAGAACTCACTGTTCAAGACTATAATGATCCCTTAGGGATCGCTTGTTGAAAAAAGAAGAAGAACACAGAATGGTACTAAAACGGTGGTTTTTGCCAATAGATAATCTAAACAAAAATGTTGATTCGTGTTTCATTTGATGATCACGACTTCCCACGTATTATAATATACGATTTTCAGCAAAAAGTTCAGAACGTGACAGATTCGATTTGTTCCCTGTTGGTTAATAACGATCTTTACTCACAAATCTTTTCTGACGACGCAAACCTCAAATCTCAACAAATCCTACAAAATACCTTCTTGACACATTTCCATTTATCTTCACGTTCTTGTTCCAATTCCCCAAAACAAAAGAGAAGCTGCCTGCTCGGCTGGCATCCACGAAGTGCGAGTGAGTACATTATCGGTGCAAATGGAAGAGCAGGCTACTTAACAGAGACATTCCGCTTGCATTGAAAGACAGTGGAAAACAAAAAGACTAACCGCGGCGGGTGCTCTGTCGCCTTTCAGAAAACCGAAGCAATTGTGCGAACGGAAAGCCCAGCATGAAAGCAAGAAAAACAAGAAACGCGAAACAACCAACTGTCGCTTCGCGTCCTTGAACGAATTTGTTTTGTAGCTGCTTTCTCTGAAGTCATTCTTATGTGTTTCAGCGTGTACTTGGATTTAAGAATCTTGGTCTATGCAGGATTTGGAGTAAAAGATCTTCTGAAATGATTGCCAATACGGTTTCGTTTTAAATAATAATAATAATAAAGCTATAATTACTCTACAGTTAAAACCATTTACAGAGTAATTAAAAAACGACTATTTCAAAAATTATACTAACACTAAAACTAAATGGAATAAAGACATCAGTTACAGGGTGTTCCAATTTGAGGTTAATTTTTAAATTTGCCGCCATTTATATTTTTTGTACAAGATTATCATATGTTATTTGACAGATTACAAGTACGAATATTTTGGTTTATTAATAAAACATTTTTTTAAAAAATATAGCCGACTTCCACCTATAACTAAAAAGCTAAAAATAATTATAACAAAATTCAACTCTAGCAAATAAATAACACATTCAAAGTTGTTAAGTACCTACCCAGGAAGCAAAAAATGTAAACATTGAAAGGTGCTCATTCTGTACAAATTAATTACAAATAAATAAAGTAAATTTTTGAAGTCGACGCCAAGCTTCATCAAACTTAATTATTGCTTGGCGCCGACTTCAAAAATATATTAGATTGGTAGGTAATTAATTGGTACAGAATGAGCACCTTTTAATGTTTAAATTTTTTACTTCCTGGGTAGGTATCTAATAACATTGAATGTGTTATTTATTTGCTAGAGTTGAATTTTGTTATAATTATTTTTAGCTTTTTAGTTATAGGTGGAAGTCGATTATATTTTTTTTAAAAAATGTTTTATTTTCAACTTTTTAGTTTTTCTGAACTCAGGTAGTTTTCATTCTTTATTTTTTATTTTGTATGTATAATGTTGATAGATAGAACCAGGTGCCATCAAAATCCTCAACATTACACATTGATACATTTTCATTTAAATTAACAGGTAAATGTTTACGAAAAAAATGTAATAGTACGCGTTAACTTAATAAGCCCAAAATATATTTATGCCTTATGGACCACGCCATGTAACATTTTTGCAACTTTTTTGACAACTCTGTATAACTATAGATAATTCCACCCCGCCCTATGTACCAACCATCCTGTACATACGACTGCCCACGGACAAGCCTAAATTTGTTGCAGCCTTCTGTAAACTATAGGACGAAGTAGAATCCATCCCATATTAACAGAGTCAAATTCGTCCTATATTTCAACCATAGTATATAACTCCGATGATGATAACCTATCCCATAAATTATTTCATTTTTAACTTATTATATTATCGCCCGGTGTAACATTAATTCCTCTCCACACTTTGTGCAACTTCTTATGGGCTATAAAATAAATATTTTTTAATCACACTGTATAAATATAATTTAACACCAGCATATATATCAACCATCCTGTATATGATTTGTTTACGTCCACATCATATAATTTTTTAATTACGCTATATAATTTTAATATCACATTTTTTTCAACATATTTATACCACCAAACGACCACTCCATTCTATATCTCCGTCCTATATTTCAGTCATCATATAAATGCAACTTATTCTATCACTTTACTTTGTGATTTTGTTTGCTATAACTAAACACCCCGTGTATAAACGCACCAAATAGCATGTTAGAGTTTGGACATGTGTTATCACTGAATTGTCTATTAGGCCGGGAGAATGTGATAACCAAAAGCACCGTTTTCGCAAAATGGAAAAAATTGCATTTAAATTGGTATTTGCCTGGTATACAAACAAAACGAACTTGGTACTAATTGATTTAAGGAACCGAAAATACTATGCTTTACTACCTATATGCTTGAGATGTACAAAGAAAATTTTCAAATTCGCAATTAAAACTTACAGTGCCTAAAATTCCCGCACTATTATGTTGGAATTAAAATATTTATGAGGAATATATATATATATTTAACAAATGTATTGAAACGTCTACGTGGCCAGACGCACTGAAAACCGCTGAGGTAGTCCCGATCTACAAAAATGGTGATAAATTATTATGTACTAATTACAGGCCATTCTCGTTAATATCAAATATAGGTAAAATCTTCGAAAAAATATTGCATAAAAGGATTCTTGACTTCGTAACAGACTGCAACATAATCTCGGATAAACAATACGGGTTTTTAAAAAACAAAGGCACGAAAGATGCCATCTACCTAGTTCACCAGTTAATTACCGATAAAATAGAAAAGAAAGAGCCTGTCATAGCAACTTTCCTTGATTTGAAGAAGGCTTTTGATACGGTTAATCATGAGATATTATTGGAAAAGCTAAACAACTATGGGATTAGAGGAATTACCCTAAATCTCATAAAAAGTTATTTGACAGATAGGTATCAAAAAATCGATTGTGGAAGCCGTTACTTTGTGATAGTCAATCATGATGATGAAATGAAACTAATTACTTTGTTTACTATCACTAACACATTTATTCACTAAAAACATGTGACTAGTTTCCCTAGCGCATCATTTTCAAACATATATAAACAATGAAAAAACCCATCTAACAAACGTTAAATACAAAACAAATGACCAAATACACCGACATGATGGTTAGCCGGTCGTGGTCAATAACTTAATGAATATAAAACTAAACGGATATAAAGGTATTATACAACTACCTGATATTCTAAGATTATCACCGGGAATACCCGTCCTAACGTAGTAATTCGAACAGGGGTGTTTTTACCAAGTTAAGCTGATCATTAAGTAGCAAATCTGGGAATTTATTGTGAGATAGGTAAATTTGAATTTGTTCTAAGAAAGATGTTTTAAAATAATTATTACTGACATGCAAAATTTTTGTGTTTTCTATTGTGGGAAAAGTGTGGCCTGTTTGAATTACATGGTTAGAAAAGGTTGAATCAGTTTTATGTAGTCTAAATGATCTATAGTGTTCTATGTACCTGCTAGCAAAATTTCTAGTTGTCATTCCCACATAGAAGCTATTAGAGTCCGAACATATCAGCTTATAAACTCCTGACCTGTTGTAAATAAATGCTCTCCATAATCCAAGCTATGGAGAGCAAAACATTTCCGCAAGACAAGTATTCAAAGCCTTTTTGTTGTCATTGTTGTGTAAACATAATTGAAGTTTCATGGTTTTCTTATATTTTTCAAAACAACTATCTTCTTGTTGTTCAGATTATAAATAACAAATTAAAAGTGACTTATATTTTTTATACACAACTGAAAATTGCGTATTATAATTTACAATTTTCATCTCTACTTTTCCATTTAGTAAATTCAAACGCAGTGTGCCGTACATTACAGTATTACCAAAAATCAAATTACCCGAAATTACCTTAATTTTGTTAACGGAACAGAATCAGTACACAGAGACTAGGTAATAACCATGTCATTAGGTTAGCAATGCCAATGTCATGCAGTGGCGAGTGGCGCATACCACACCGACGCTGGTCACTATACATCATTAACTCGATTACAACATAACAATCAACCCCTGTAGAAACACTAACACATTTAACGGATGCATATAGTCCGGTCTAGGGCCTGTTTCATAATCATCACACTAATATTATTAGTAAAAAAATACAAGTTACAAAATACTTGCTCTTGTAGTTTCCGTTTCATATTTCAAACTTTTTACGTAGTAAAGAAATTAAAGTGGGACCTACCTTATTAAAATTCCTATATATTTGACCGGTTAGGCGATGGATGGCACCAAATAACGGTTGGTTTATGAATTAATTTTGTCCGACATATATGCTTTCACAGTTATATTGACAATCAAATTAAGTACGTGTTATAATTTTTGTAAATTCAATTTTTACTTGATTTTTATCAACATTGGGTTGACATTTACTTCCTTGAATTGTCAGGACAAACTGAATATATTCGCGAATATTTGTGAATGTTAGGTGGCGCTACTCTCTCTTTTTTACATGATCTGTGCTCTGTGCCATTCTCCTTCATATTTCAAATACTAATAGTAATATTTTGGATTTTACAAGTTGTCTGTCACTTGTAGAATAATTTTGATGTTGCTAATTCTACAAGTTACAAAACTACAAGTTACAAGTTGATTATGAAACAGGCCCCTGGAAGATATTTTGAAATACGGGTGGAAAGAGTCGAACACATTTTTTGATAATTAAATTCTTGAACTAAATCAGCCCTTGGTATAATTTTATTTTAGCAATATCCTTCTAACACAGTAATCTTGTGTTACGTATATAGGGTGTAACATCAGGGTAATAGTTGTTGGAAATTTACCAAAAAAAGATAAGTTAAAAAATTAAAGTTTTTGACTTCAAGTGGGCACTTAACTTAATTTTTAAATGTACAGTGAACTACTACACTTTAGAACGTCATAAAAATGAATGCAAACTTATGCAAGAATATACAGGGTGAGTTTTTTTTTATGATCAGTATGGGGATCTCGGAAACTAGCGGAGATAGAGCAATTGGGAAAGATTTGCAGTTTTACTGGCCCAATTTAATGACACTTTCGGATTTTTGTAAAAAGTCATGGCTTACTAGATATTTTGAAAAAACGAAATTCTGTCGATTTAGTCAAATCCCTATATCTTCTTTTTTTTTGATTTTATAAAAAAGTGTAAATATCAAAATTGAAAGGGAATTGTATCCCGAATATGATTGTCATGTCCTCGTTTGCGTTACAGCTCTCGTTTTCGAGATATCACACAAACTTATCTTTTTTTGAATGAAAACCATAGTTCGCTATGACCTCAAAAATTCGGACATTTTTAGAGCTTTTCAACGATATAATACTGATATATTTATTCATAAAAATAACGGAGTTATGAATGCTTTTCGCTCTTATTTTCACTTTTAACGTAGTAAATTAACTAACAAGCAACGATGTGTGAGCAGGTGCATTATCGTGATGCAAAAACCATGTACTGTTTTGCCACAAATCCGGACGTTTTCTTCGCACTGATTCACGCAAACGGCGTTGAACTTGTAGATAGTACTCTTTATTGATGGTTTAACCATGTGGCAAGAATTCATAATGCCCTATGCCATTAAAATCAAAGAACACAGTAACCACAACCGACGTTCGACCGCACTTGCCGAGCCTTTTTTGGTCTTGGAGAGCCAGAGTGCCTCCATTGGGACGATTGAGCCTTTGTTTCTATGTCATATCCGTAAACCAATGATTCGTCACCTGTTATTAGTCTCTTGAGCAAATCTGAGTCGAAGTTGACTTCATTTAGTGACTCCTGACCAACTTCCTTACGCCTCTGTTTTTGTTCAAAATTCAGCAACTTTGGGATAAATTTTGATTTCGCAAAAATGTCCTGGCATAAGTCAATAGATAGTATTTTTTTATAGCAGACTCACCATAGGCCTTTGTTAACATTTAGCACACTTTGTTACACTTTATTTCATTTTTTACGCAAAACTTAATACAAATCCTTTGATTAATTTTTCTTAACAATTGAAAATCGCCGAGCTCATAAAAACACGTCTAACCTTAGCGGCTGCCACAGGCAAAGTAAATAATAAATACAGCTGAAAATTGTATCATATTTCAGGGGCATGTATACCAACATAATAGAAAAAAATTTGACAATCGGACTCTCCAAACCCGCGAAATTTAAACCTTCCGGGTATTTTTTGAACACACCTCGTATCTAATACTGACAGCAAAGCAAATTTTTATATGTGGAACGTTCATAGTTATCAAAGAGCAACTTGGTACTCTCTACTGAAATATACCTAATATACAAATGATCTACTAGTGAGACGAGGAAAAGTTTAAATCTGTGAAATTCACTTTTAGAATTACTGCTTTACCTATATCGCCGAATTACTTCCCAAGTGAGCCATAAATTGACCCCACGTATGTCTTCAAGTAACACAGATTTTGACAAAAACCAACCACAATTCTCAAACCTTTCCCAACAATTTAATTTGCCACTGACAGCAACGCACGTTATTACCAACCATCAGAACATCTCCGCAAAAAAATCCGACACGGGTAAAATCATTACCATAATTACCCTCGCCAAACCAAAATCACACCCTCTAATTTAATATGAACCCTAGCTGGCCGGCCCGACTCAATCTTCTCTTGAATCATCGCCACTAACAACCTCCGACGTTTATCCAACATAACACGACAGGAAGCGAAATGGGGGGCAGTCCCGAATGACGAAGGCACACAAAGGGTTACAAAGGGTCGTGTACGGGGGTTCGGAAACGGGGGACGCTGTGTGGCAATACACCGCCTAATTTTTAATGATATTAATAAGTACAGCATGCCATATATGTATGACGTTGTTGCAGCCAAGTAACAATAACAAAGTTAAAACCGCAACAACGCAACGCTGGTGTATCAACATGTCGGTATATTATCGTGGCGAGCACTAACGGAGCCACCAGTGGGCAGTGGGCAGCATCATCGTGCTAACATGTATCCAGTCGTATCGAAAATCTACATTAGTCCGGCACAAGTGAGTGTCTGTAATATAAACATTCTGTCGATTTATTTCATTTATTTCCACTAATTTAATTTATACACACAACTACAGACAATTTATCCAACACTGAATGAATCATCTTTCGCCCATGGAACGTTCGGTAGAAGGAATTGGGGCAGCATACTAGGATGTATATGCCACTTAATCGAAATATAGTTTCCATCATACTTCTCACTACTTTCCAATTCAATCCATCCAACCCACAGGCTACCTTTGGGACCGGCAATTTTGTCAGGTTCTTCTCCATCAAAATCGTTCTCAACTCTACCAAAGATTGCTATATGTTGGCTTGTCCTGCGAGAATGTTTTCTTTACCAAATAGAAGATGTGTCTAGTACCCACTTGTTATTTGTCTCTTATCGAGAAGAAGGACCTTCCCAGCACTGAGCCTTGCTCCCTTTGCTTCTAGAACTGGCTAGGGCATATTCTATGACCACCTCAAGCAGGTCTCGGAATTCTTCCCTGGTCACGTCGTGCTGTACTTACTGCCCAGCCGAGTTCGAAAGTCATCTCGTCATCGGGTGGTTGGATGCTGCGTACTTCTCCGTCATGACATAAGGGGCTAACCTGTTGTAATGTACCAGCTTCCTTATTCTGTAGAAAACATCGTTGATTTTCTTTACAATTTGGTAAGGCCCCTCCCAAGATCTTTGTAGCTTGGGCGAATATCCACGACGATATTGTGGGTTATACAGCCAAACAAGATCATCAGCTTGGAATTCCCCGCCCTCGGCTTTGATGTCATAGACTTCCTTTATTCGGGCATTGGCATTCTCGATATTTAACCGGACTCGTTGGTGTATGTCGTCCATCTTTCCAAGTAACTGGCTGACATAGTCTTCACCTGCAGTCTCTTCTCCCGGGGGACATCCAAATTTCCAATTGCATGGTAGTCCTAACTCTCGTCCCATAATAACGCTTGCCGGGGTCTAACCCGTGGACTCGTGCACAGACGAACGATATGCCATTAGAAACAAGTGCAGATACTGGTCCCAGTCTCTTTGGTGGTCAGAGACTACCTTTGACAAATGGCGGTTATTTGTTCTATTCATCCGTTCTACCATTCCATCGAATTGCAGGTGTAATGCTGTCGTCCATGTTTTATTGATCTTCAGAAGCTTGCAGACATCTTGGAAGAGAGTAGACTCGAAATTTCTACCTTGGTCTGAGTGCAACTCCAAGGGAATACCAAAACGACTGATCCATTCCTTGACAAGGACATCAGCAACGGTCAAGGCTTCTTGATTCGTCAAGGCATACGCTTCGGCATATTTACTAAAATAGTCCATCACCACCACAATGTATTTATTTCCAGAGTCGGATTCAGGAAATGGACCGGCAACATCAATGGCTACTCTTTCGAATGGACTGCCCACATTATATTGCTTCATAGGAGCTTTTGATCGCTTCTGAGGCCCATTACTTGCTGCACAAACCGTACATTTCCGGCACCACTCCTTAACGTCTACTTGGCAGTTTACCCAATAGAAGCGTTCTCTCAACTTCCCAAGGATTTTCGTTACTCTCAGATGTCCTCCAGTTGTTCCATCATGTATTTCTCGTAAAACCTTTGGTCTCCTATTTCTAGGAACTACAATCTGGCTTACCTCAACTTCGCCGTCATAACTTCCGGCCTAAGGGGCTAACCTGTTGAAGTGTACCACCGTTGGTTTTCCTCGAGGGAGCTCCCTTATTCTGTAGACAACATCGTTGGTCCTCTTTACACTTTGATAAGGTCCATCTTTGTCCCCCCTAGTCTGCATAATTTGAAGCATTTTGCGTCGTATGTTTACATACATGTACAGACATGTCAATTCCTTAAGCAGTCTAGTCATTTTTCAAATGTTAATGTAGGTTATGTAAATGGTTGACTTGTTTTATTTATTTATAAATATCGAAATCATTTCAAGAAAGAACAAGGGCTTTCCACATTTGAAAATACGGTATGATTCCAATAGTGGACCATCGACGTTCTCTATCATTTTGAAAAACAAAAATCGCATGAGTGGAAGTGCTTTAATTTCGAGGGAAAAACCATCACGCAATGGTTAATTGCCCTGTCCTGAGGACTGATTGCCTGAGCAGATTTATCAGTGTAGAAGAAAAAACGTTCCCGTCAGAGGTTTTATGTTGAAGGAAAAAGCCAAGTATTTGGCGCAGTCTCTTGGGAGTAAATGATTTGCAGCATAAACCGAGACCCAGCGTAGATACTTCCATTTGTTCTCAATGGACTGACGAACTAAACAAACTTTTGAATGGCTCAAGGAACATATTCAACACAGACGAAACTATGCCTTCCTGGAGGATTTCATAGGGAAATCTGGCCACAACTTATACTTCATGCAAAAAAAGTGGAAGTCTTTGGAGTTGTTTAATGAATGGCTGACCCCAGTGAAAAAGCACAAAAGCAAAAACTTACTGTTTTTGGACAACATTAGACAACGCTTTTTTTTCAGCTGCCACATATCATGATTACAACTACTAGACCTAGGCATATTTTAAAATATTAAAACTCACTACCGCATAGAAACTGTTTCTCTTCTGCTGGTTAGCCTTGAAAATAGTGAGAGTGAGAAAAATTGTTTTTATCATTACTAGCCTGACATTTGTCAACCTTACTCAACAGAAAATTACGGACTTTTTCGAAATGATTTTTTTGAATAATTGTACAAATGTTTAAAATAATCAATCAAGAATATTGATCATATTCTTGTTTTTTGTTTTCTTCTTACCTCCATCTTGATTATATAAAGCGTCTAGGCGTAAAATCGTAATAAACAAGCAAACACACTTACTTTCACATTATAATATTAGCTAGGATTTTATTATAATCAGTAGTTTCTTCAATCATCATACTGCGATTACAACAGATTAGACAAGAATTAATTAGTTCCTAAAATAACCCTTTTTGAAAAACAGGTTAAAATCTAGCTACACTTTCGGTACTTATCGATAACAACTATATTTCTATAAAAACTGATTTCGTGAGTTCAGTATTACAAAAAGAAAATCATCTTTTCCCTTTAACTAACCAAATGCACCGCCAGTGACTAATAACACAGCAGCTTTAAGTACTGCAAACCCAAAACACTTTTCTCTGTGAAAACGACGGCGATATAAGAAGGATTTAACACCATGATTGAGGTGACAGCGGAATGGCTGTTAATTTTTGTTATCGGCGAGCTAATATTGCAGCTTTACTTCAACAGCCTCACATTATAATGACGTTATTACATACAATGTGAATGCCGTGCCGCGCTGTTACACACCGCAGAGCCGAGTCTCGCCACGGTCTCTCTCCAAACGCCGCATTCGTATAATATATTCGTATTATATTTCCAGAAAGAAGACAAATTACGTTCTGACTAGACAAAATATACACTAGTCACTTAATAGTGTTCATTTAATTAATAGTGTTTTTATTAATGAATAGACTTGGTTTTTATTTGACTCGTCTGAGTATAAATACAGTAAATTATAGCTTAAAAATTGAAAAACAAGCTTAGCAATTGAACTAAATAAAAATATATTTAATTCAAAAATTCTGGTGGATGCGCCGTTGTAAATAAAACTAACTTGAAGGTAAACCCACATTTTTATACGAGGCGTGTTTTTTAGTAGTGCTCACAATGAATAGTGTTTTTATTAGTGAATAGAGTTGATTTTTATTTGACTCCTCTAAACATACGAGGGCTGCCTTTTATATTTCGGGATTAGAGAACAGAAACAAATATTAATCATCGAAAATCGCTTTATTGTTTTTCAAAATATTCCCCATGAAGATCTATACTCTTTTGCATGCGTTGGAACCAATTGTCGAAGCACTTTTTGCACTCTGATTGAGGTATCTCCAAAACATGAACTCTGAACGCAGAACCGCTTCTTCAGGTGTCGAAAAATGTTGACCCCTCAGTTTGTTTTTTACGTACGGGAATAAAGAGAAGTCATTTGGTGACAAGTCAGGACTATACGGCGGATGACTCATCAAATCGATGTTTTGAGTGGTCAAAAATGCAGTTGTTTGAGCCGATGTGTGAGAGCTCGCATTGTCGTGGTGAAGAGTGATCCGTCTTCGGCGGTTGGTTTTCCTCATTTTTTTGAAGACAACTGGCAAACAAATGGTTGTGTACCACTCAGAATTGACTGTTCTGCGTTGTTCTAGTGGTACGGTTGCGACATGTCCAGTTTTTCCGAAAAAACAGGCGATCATTTGCTTGGAACTGCTTCGTACGCGAACAACTTTTGTTGGATTCGGCTCACCTTGAAACACCCATACAGGCGACTGCTGTTTACTTTCGGGCTCATACGCGTAAATCCACCATTAATCACCTGTCACTATGTCATAAACGTGTTTTGAAGCACCGCAATCGTATTTTTTGAGCTTTTCTTTCTACCAATCGACACGAGCCTTTTTTTGAACGATTGACAAATTGTTTGGGATCCAACGCGAACAAATTTTTTTTGACATTCAAATGTTTATGCAATATTGAATGTATGCTGGTCCCACTAATGTGTAAGGTTGACTCAATCTCAAGGTAGGTCACATGATGATCTTGCAATATCAGTTCGCGCACAGCATCAATGGTTTCCGGAACAACAACTGTTTTTGGACGACCTTCACGAAATTCGTCTTGGAGTTTCCTCGCCAAAAATTAAATTAAGTTCATCCATGCACTCTTGCTGACTTAATCCACGTCGAAAGTTGTAAAAAATAATCGCACGAAAATGTTAACGATTTAATTCCATTTTTTGGCCGAGATGAATCCTTTAAGTTACTGTAAACAACACACAGCTCTCGTATGTCAAAACGTTCTGAGTACGTATAACCTCAAAAATGTCAAACTTTACGATAGAGCTGTCAGTTGTCAGATTGCAACACTAGGGTTGTCCAATCTCGAAATATAAAAGGCAGCCCTCGTAAATACAGTAAATTGAAAAGCTTAAAAATTAAAAAAAAAACACGCTTAGCAATTGAAATAAATAAACATATAGTACACAAATTCTGTGGATGCGCCGTTGTAAATAAAAGTAACTTGAGGGTAAACCCACATTTTTATACGAAGTGTGTTTTTTAATAGTGTTCACCTAATGAATACTGTTTTTATTAATAATGGATTTGGTTTTTATTCGACTCCTCCGAATATGAAAACAGTAAATTATAGCTTAAAAATTTAAAAAACAAGCTTAGCAAATGAGTAAATAAAATATATTTAGTACAAAAATTCTGGTGAATGCGCCGTTGTAAATAAAACTAACTTGAAGGTGAACACACACTTTTTTTACGAGGCGTGTTTTTTAAGAAAGTACAGTTGTGGAATTAAAAACAGACGTGCAAAGATATATGAGTAATATTACTTTTTACATGAAAGCTGTACATTCATCTACTTTTCTATATAATTTTCTCCAATGTTGATGCACATGTCATAACGTCGAATACCTTCCTCATACAAGCCTGCCGCCTGACTTGTTAATCACTACATCGCAACTGTTTTGACTACGTCATAGTCTTGTAGACGCTGACCGCCCAGGTGTTTCTTCAAGTGCAGGAACAGATGGTAGTCACTGGGCGCCAAATCAGGGCTGTACGGAGGATGGTCTACAGTTTCCCATTTAAAAGATGTGATGAGATCTTTGCTCTGGTTAGCCACATGAAGACAGGCATTGTCATGCAGCAAAACAATGCCTATGCTCAACTTGCCATGTCTTTTGTTCTGTATTGAACGGCGCAGATTGTTCAGTGTCTTACAGTAAGCTACTGCATTGTTTGTCTCATTACGAGGCAAAAATTTCACAAGCAATACTTCTTTTCTGTCCCGAAAAACTGTGCACATGAATTTCCGGGCAGAAAGTGTTTGCTTAAACTTCACTCTTCTGGGTGAATCTGAATGCCGTCATTCCATGGAGTGTTGCTTTGATTCTGGGGTGACGTAACGATTTGGGTTAAGGAATCATCACCGTCGTTGCGGTACCGCTTAAGAAAAGTCAGTGCACTGCCTAGACGTTTGGTTTTGGGCACATCAGTCCACATTTTCGGTACCAACCGTGAGCGCAATTCTCGGTAATTCAAGTGTTTCATTCAAGATGTCCACTCCGTGTTCATCACGCACATTAGTGCGGCCATCTTGAAATGCTCTCACCCATTTTCTTACCATTCCATCATTCATAATATTTTGTCCGTAAATTACACAGATCTCGCGATGAATATAGATAGGTGTTGGACCTTGAGCACTAAGAAATCTTATAACATAACGTACAGTCGGCGGGAATCACCATTACCGGAGGCATCTTATACAGTCAAAACTTAAACAAGGAAGAATTAGACTGTAATTGCGTCAGTGCGTAGGCAAGTATAGGTACCCAGTGCGCATGCTCAAAACGCCGACCGCATGGCTGCGGCCTTGCTGTAGCAAAACGGTACTTAGTTAAAAAACACTTAAGAATTGTTCCATGTTACCAAATTATGGTATTGTTATCCAAACTGCATACACAAACAAAGTTTCATTTCGATACAGGCAACGCTAAGAATCTCGATTAAGAAAATTGAGCAAGCAAAACTGAAAAAAGATTTAAGAATAATGACGACATAGTCGATGATATCTTAAGAATGTGTCAATTAAATGTTGAAGGATTTTCCAAAGCAACCTGTAACGATTCATGCAGTCTGAAAGAATTGACGTTCTTGCTCAAAGGCACATCCCAAGGCAGGACAGTGACAGATACAACATTCAAGGATATATGTGTGGGGGCAGACCACCAGCCCAAATAAGACTTTCCCACTTAAGTCAGAGATGGTCTAGAAGGTATTCCATACAAGCCACTGCTAGCCAGTGCTAGGATTTACCGGGTCATTCTTAGAGAGCAAGCATTATTTCGACAGAGTAGGAGCTGCTCTAACCACGTACTGGACCTAACATCTTTCATTGATAAAGGCTTTGATCAAAACTCAAAAAATAGTTTAATTCACAAGATAACTAAATATTCCCTTGTATGAAGTTCACCAGACTCATCTGGAACAAACTCAATAACCGTACGCTCTCAATCAGACTAGATAATAAAGTAATCAAAGAAATGATACTTAATAATGGGCTTCCCCAAGGTTGTATCCTCACCCTAGTTTACTTCACCATATAAATTAGCGACATTCCTGATACAAAATTCAACAAATTTGTATACGCCAACGTTCTGGCTATTACGAAAAGGGCAAAAAAAGCCCTGGACAATAAAATAAATATGGATCTTAGAACCTTGAAAGAATATTTCACAGGTTGGGTAGGAATATGGTTACGCCTGAATGCCCAGCTGACACATCGATCGATGAACCTGATCTCTAATATACCTCAGACACAAAGCTTACATATAGAGAACAGCTAAAGACCAAAAATAGAGTCAACCTGATCAACAAGCTAGCGGGCACATCATAGGTGGCTCCAGTCAATGTATTGAGAATGAGTACCTCAGGCTTCGTATACTCGGTTGCTGAATATAGTACACCGGTATGCGAAGGGAGTCGTCATACATCCTCAATCAACGTGCAACTCCACCTCAACCGGGCCATGAGGACCAATGATGAGTGACAGTCAGTCTTGACTATCATCCAACCGTCAGTACTTCGAAAAAAAAGCAGCGTTACTTAAAGAATATAACAAAACCGTCACCAAGCAAGACCTGCGTATACAATGTTCTCGAATTGAAGCCACACGACTCAAACTTTCTAGAATCTTCTGGATAAGAAGTAAAGCGCTGGCTGACAATAACTTCGACTCTGATCGCCAATGGAAGTCACTCTAAGCTACTACAGATGTCCTCAACAAACAAATGGTAAACAATCTAACTCGAAGGCTAGAGAGGTTCAACCTCCAAAGAAAACCATGCGCAACATTAAACAGCGTTTGAACCAGATAAGGCAGAGGCAAATCAACACCACAACGATGGGGAATACCGCATTATGCGACTGTGGAGAGGTCCAGAGTGTGCAACATATTTTGGGTGACTGTCCCATGAATAAACTGGACGGTGGGGTTGCAAACGCTCTATAACTGCACAGATGAAATGGTATCTTGAGTGCGAATAATAAATAAACTAATTGACCACCATGTACTAAGAATTTACTAATAAGATATCAGAACATGGTACACAATAAGACTTACAGCTAATACAGGGTAACCCAAAAAGTCTCCGACAGTGGAATACGAAAAAATGGAGAAGCTCTACATTCATAACTGTCTCATACATTAAAAAAAGTTTCGTGACGGTCAAAGTCTTACGATTTTCAAAGGAAAAAATAAATTAACTTTTTTATACTGGATATTGACCCCGTAACCAGAAAATTCTGGGAACGCCAGTGTGCGTACGCAGTGCCTCCCCCCCTCCCCCCGTCTTTTAGAGAGAAAGATAGGCACTTGCTCAAAACTTTGAAGGTCCGTCCGGCGAGCAGCGGCAAACTGCACGGTCCGCCGGCATGGCGCACTTGATGTAGTCGTAAAACAAAAGACAACGCTGATGCCAATTTACGAGGCAAACGAGAAGAGAAACGGCGGCATGGAGGAAGTGAACGTCATCTGGGCAATTCCTCTTCGCCCGAAATATCCACATTCATCCATTTCGTGTCCCCTAAAACAGTCGAACCCTTACATTTTACTTCGCAAACAAGCGGCAAACATTATTTCGACTTGTTGGAGTAATGGACCCTTCGCAAGCGGTCACGGATGACTTGATTTTATCATCTTCAAAGTTTGACTTAAAAATAAACAGTTGGAGAGACAAGACAATTACATTCATTAACTAATGTAAGAGTAAGGTTTCTAGATTCTTCCACAAAATGAAACAATTTCAGCAAATGCGTATTTTTTAATACACGGAGCTAGTGATCATCAGTAATGGATCGCTAACTGCACAGCGGTACGTGACAGAAGTATTAGAGCCCCATGACATGCCATTTGCCCCATTTATAGGCGAAAATTCCATTTTCATGCATGATAACGCACGCTCTCACACTGCCCGTATAGTGAGTGAATACCTTAATGAAGTAGGCATCACTGAAATGAAATGGCCAGGGCGATCGCCGGATATGAACCCGATAGAACATGTCTGGGACTACCTGAGAAAAAGGGTTCGACAAAGAAATCCAGCCCCCAATAATGTGGAAGAACTTAAATTGGCGTTAGTGGAAGAGTGGAACAATTTACCCCAAGAACTCATCGACAATGTTATCCAAAGCATGGGAAATCGTGTACAAACTTTAATTAGAGCCCTTGGCGGCAATACAAGTTTTTTGTGATTTTTGAAAATTTTAACAGATTTATATTTTAAGGAAAAAACGTTCAATTTTCATTTTTTGTAATTTTTGTTTAATTCATCAAGAAGAAATATTGTTAGTTTGAGTGCAACTAATTAATGTCTAACTAAAAAAATATGTACAACATAAATTTGTAAAAAGAACGACCTATTTATTGTGTTCCCCTAATTGTGCTGGTGTGTATTTAGAAAATTTTCTCCTCGCTTGAAAAGTTGGAAATAGGATTTTCATAACATTTTTCTCAGGGCTAGAAGAAGCTGAAATACATCAGTAGGTGACAGAACACAAAGAAATCAATTTAGAAAATTTTCTCCTCATATGAAAAGTTGGAAATAGGATTTTCATAACAATTTTCTCAGAGCTAGATGAAGCTGAAATACATCAGTAAGTGACAGAACACAAAGAAATCAATTTAGAAAATTTTCTCCTCATATGAAAAGTTGGAAATAGGATTTTCATAACAATTTTCTCAGAGCTAGATGAAGCTGAAATACATCAGTAGGTGACAGAACACAAAGAAATCAATTTAGAAAATTTTCTCCTCATATGAAAAGTTGGAAATAGGATTTTCATAACAATTTTCTCAGAGCTAGATGAAGCTAAAATACATCAGTAGGTGACAGAACACAAAGAAATCAATTTAGAAAATTTTCTCCTCATTTGAAAAGTTGGAAATAGGATTTTCATAACAATTTCCTCAGGGCTAGACGAAGCTGAAATGCATCAGTAGGTGACAGAACACAAAGAAATCAATTCAGAAAATTTTCTCCTCATATGAAAAGTTGGAAATAGGATTTTCATAACAATTTTCTCAGAGCTAGAGGAAGCTGAAATACATCAGTAGGTGACAGAACACAAAAGAAATCAATTTAGAAAATTTTCTCCTCATATGAAAAGTTGGAAATAGGATTTTCATAACAATTTCCTCAGGGCTAGATGAAGCTGAAATACATCAGTAGGTGACAGAACACAAAAGAAATCAATTTAGAAAATTTTCTCCTCATATGAAAAGTTGGAAATAGGATTTTCATAACAATTTTCTCAGAGCTAGATGAAGCTGAAATACATCAGTAGGTGACAGAACACAAAGAAATCAATTTAGAAAATTTTCTCCTCATTTGAAAAGTTGGAAATAGGGTTTTCATAACTATTTTTTCAGGGCTAGATGAAGCTGAAATACATCAGTAGGTGACAGAACACAAAGAAATCAATTTAGAAAATTTTCTCCTCATTTGAAAAGTTGGAAGTAGGATTTTCATAACAATTGTCTCAGGGCTAGATGAAGCTGAAATGCATCAGTAGGTGACAGAACACAAAGAAATCAATTTAGAAAATTTTCTCCTCATATGAAAAGTTGGAAATAGGATTTTCATAACAATTTCCTCAGGGCTAGATGAAGCTGAAATACATCAGTAGGTGACAGAACACAAAGAAATCAATTTAGAAAATTTTCTCCTCATATGAAAAGTTGGAAATAGGATTTTCATAACAATTTCCTCAGGGCTAGATGAAGCTGAAATACATCAGTAGGTGACAGAACACAAAGAAATCAATTTAGAAAATTTTCTCCTCATTTGAAAAGTTGAAAATAGGGTTTTCATAACTATTTTTTCAGGGCTAGATGAAGCTGAAATACATCAGTAGGTGACAGAACACAAAGAAATCAATTTAGAAAATTTTCTCCTCATATGAAAAGTTGGAAATAGGATTTTCATAACAATTTTCTCAGAGCTAGATGAAGCTGAAATACATCAGTAGGTGACAGAACACAAAGAAATCAATTTAGAAAATTTTCTCCTCATATGAAAAGTTGGAAATAGGATTTTCATAACAATTTTCTCAGAGCTAGATGAAGCTGAAATACATCAGTAGGTGACAGAACACAAAGAAATCAATTTAGAAAATTTTCTCCTCATATGAAAAGTTGGAAATAGGATTTTCATAACAATTTTCTCAGAGCTAGATGAAGCTGAAATACATCAGTAGGTGACAGAACACAAAGAAATCAATTTAGAAAATTTTCTCCTCATATGAAAAGTTGGAAATAGGATTTTCATAACAATTTCCTCAGGGCTAGATGAAGCTGAAATACATCAGTAGGTGACAGAACACAAAGAAATCAATTTAGAAAATTTTCTCCTCATTTGAAAAGTTGGAAATAGGGTTTTTATAACATTTTTCTCATTGCTAGAAGAAGCTGAAATACATCAGTAGGTGACAGAACACAAAGAAATCAATTTAGAAAATTTTCTCCTCATATAAAAAGTTGGAAATAGGATTTTCATAACAATTTTCTCAGGGCTAGATGAAGCTGAAATACATCAGTAGGTGACAGAACACAAAGAAATCAATTTAGAAAATTTTCTCCTCATTTGAAAAGTTTGAAATAGGATTTTCATAACAATTTCCTCAGGGCTAGATGAAGCTGAAATACATCAGTAGGTGACAGAACACAAAGAAATCAATTTAGAAAATTTTCTCCTCATTCGAAAAGTTTGAAATAGGATTTTCATAACAATTTCCTCAGGGCTAGATGAAGCTGAAATACATCAGTAGGTGACAGAACACAAAGAAATCAATTTAGAAAATTTTCTCCTCATATGAAAAGTTGGAAATAGGATTTTCATAACAATTTTCTCAGAGATAGATGAAGCTGAAATACATCAGTAGGTGACAGAACACAAAGAAATCAATTTAGAAAATTTTCTCCTCATTTGAAAAGTTGGAAATAGGATTTTCATAACAATTTTCTCAGGGCTAGATGAAGCTGAAATACATCAGTAGGTGACAGAACACAAAGAAATCAATTTAGAAAATTTTCTCCTCATTTGAAAAGTTGGATATAGAATTTTCATAACAATTTTCTCAGGGCTAGATGAAGCTGAACTACATCAGTAGGTGATAGAACACAAAGAAATCAATTTAATTTAATCATCATGATTGACTAACGCAAATTTATTGTCCTCTGGATCGAAATTCCTTAACGCCATTTGCGATCGGAGTTGACTGTCAGAATTCGGAAGGAAAAAGCGTTATAACTCCATGAAACTTTCTATCTGCGAGTATCATGATTCGAACACACGAACATCGTGTGTAACTAATTTTACAACTTTTAATATATTTCTAATGTTTATTCATATTTCTGAGATTTTTTTGACGCTTCGGACATTTTATATATTTTATACCATTTATAAACATTTTTGTTATTTGTCAAATGTTTTGACATGTTTGACATTTGTTGGTATTTTATGACTTTTTGACATTTTCTGACAATTTTAAGTTTTTTTTATATATCTGACATTTTTGATTTTTTACATTTTTTGACGGTTTTTAACTTTCAAGGGATCTTTTGACATCGTTAACACTTTTTATATTTTCGGCATTTTTTGGTATTCTGTGAAATTTTCGACCTTTTTGTTATTTTTAATAATTACATCATTTTTTGACATTTTTTCTGTTCTATAACACTTTTTTTGACAATTTTGATATTCAGTACATTCAAGAATTTTTATGCTGTTTTTAATATGTTCAACGTTTTTGACAATTTTAACGTTTTTAAAATTCTTGATATTTTTAATATTTTTGATATTTTTGGAAATTTTCTATATTTTTACATTTTTAATATTTCTAGATATTTTCTTATATTTCTAACAGTGTTCACATTTAAATGGTAAAAATTCGCTATTTTCTGAATTTTTTTCTTTATAAAAGCAGAATTATCCAGTACTCCCAAGTTTCAACTTTCTACATCATCACGAAGTGGATTCGGTTTTTGATCTATATGTCAGTTAATTAGTCAATCAGTGATACATATTTTTCAGCTTTTTAATTTCTGGCTTGTTTGATATTTTTTTGATTTTTGACATATTTACAGATTTTATGCAATTTTCTACATTTTTCACATGTTTAACATTTTTAGAAATATATGACATTTTCAGACATTGTGGATGTTTTTCACCTTTATTGGTTTTAACATTTGGCGCTTCTTGAGATTTATTACGTTTTTCTGTTATTTTATAACATTTTTTACTCTTCTGTTTCTGTAATGTTTTAGTTTTCCACTCGGCTTCAGTTCATGGATTTATTTAAAAACACAGTCCAACTCATTCTAATATATTTCCACTACTTTAACACAATTTATATTCACAGAACTATTTACAATTTATCTAAACTATACTACAGTCGAATACTGAATAAATGCTTCCACAGCTCTCCACATTTATATATTTCTTCTCGGAATTCTCCAGAACGTCAAAGAGCCGCCGAGACCAGGATATATTCTTCGAGAATTACACCATAGCAACAAGTTGCCGACCTCGGTGCGCCAGCCGAACATTTCGAGTTCCCAGAAATATCGGAGGAATGTCGGTTCCACGAATTATCAGATGAATTCTCGCGACATTACTTAATGCGTCGTTCGGAATAAAAAGCAAACATGGAAATTTTAACTATTTCTAGAGGTCTTGAAGTTTCAGTCGTGAATGTATGACCACAAACACAAGTTACACTTTACACGCAATTTTTAAAACTTTGTACAGTACACCCTTTTGCACACAGAAAGACTGGTTGATCATATTGTTTCTCGCATATAACATGTTTCAGAAGAACGTTATATATAAGACAACCAATAAACACAAATTTTAAATACTTATTTGCTATAAAAAAGGCAGAGAAAAGAAAATTTAATCATTGGAATTTTCTTTTCTCTGCATACATATTAATTTCCGTACATCAGATACTAGAAAATTTCCATAAAAAGTGAATTACAATTAAACAGCAATCAGGTTTGAATAGAGGAGACAAAATAATCCGCAATCAAAGACAAAGGACAACATTAAAGGAAGTTCATACTCGCAAATATTCGAATGCATTAACACTTCAAACATCATAAAAACAAAAAGGTCTGATCATCAGATGCCAAATTCCACCTACGGACTGCGCCAAAATCCAGTTAAAACTACAGAGGGATAAGATTTCAGTGAGTCTCTCACAGAGACGATATGCTGTATGCCTTCATTCGGTTTTTTACTTTATACTCTCCCGTAGATGCTCAGCCTCCCTGCTGCGATCCGAAAGGCCGAAATGCACTTGTTATATTCGCCGCACGTTTTCTGTCTTACGACCGAATCTCGACGTTTTCGTATTTCCCACTCTGAGTTCTCTCAGTAATGCTCAGTAATGCTTCGGCAGTAAAGAAAAAGATTTGAAATTTTCAATTAGGTTTACATTAAGAGTCGTAAAAGAAGACGATGGGAATGGAGGATTGTCGCTTATGAATAAGAAATTTCTGTTTGTTTTGTTAAAATTATGGTCATTGTGATGAACAATAGGGGGATGCATATGTTAGTGTTTCTCAGGTGAGTTAATGACACTAGATATTTCTGAATTAATTTTGTACTATCTAGAAGTACAGAATCTGACTGAAAAAGATTTGTGTCCTTATCTGTCTTTCTTTCAGATATAAAAAGTGTGCAAGCTTATACTAGCCATGAACATGATAACTAACCGACGTCCAAAAAGGAGGAGGTTCAATTCGCCGCGTATTTTTTTTTTGTATGTATGTTACTTGATTTCTTCTCCTGTTGTGCACCGATTTGGACGATTATAGTCTTGTTTAATATAATCTAACTCTGGATTGGTGAAACTTAAAATTTGGGAAAAGAATTCTATTGGTGATGAAATTTGAGAATGAACACGTGCATGCATGGAAATCGACCAAGATACCTGATATATTGGTCGATTTTTATTAAACCCTTTGTCGATGTGGATAGTTTTTAAGTGAAGAAGATCCCTAGGTGGTCTCATATCCTTTTCTGCAACTTGCAACATAGACTTTTGCAGAAAATCGCCGAAAAATCCAATATTCTTGTCAATAATTCCATCGAAGTGACGTAACTGACATTTCCTCATAAATATTTTAATTCCAACATAATAATGCGGAAAATGCAGGCACTGGAAATTTTAATTAGGAATTTGAAAATTTTTTATGTACATCCCAAGCATATAGCTAGTACAGTATAGTATTTTAGGCTCCTGAAATCAATGAGTAGGTACCAAGCTCATTCTGTTTGGCAAATGCCGGTGCTTTTGGTTGTGACATTCTC
Organism: Octodonta nipae; assembly: GCA_034190945.1. Lineage (NCBI taxonomy): Eukaryota > Metazoa > Arthropoda > Insecta > Coleoptera > Chrysomelidae > Octodonta > Octodonta nipae. The sequence goes on from CM067219.1 coordinate 3,089,887, forward strand.
CCGGCCTAATAAAAAATCAGTGACAACACATGTCAATCTCTAAACTGCTATTTGGTATGATTATATACAGAGTGTTTAGTTGAAGCAAACAAAACCACAAAGTAAAGTAATAAGAGCAATAACAATAGCACAGATGTATCGGTCGAATTCATATCGATATACAGGGTGAGTTTTTTTTTATGATCAGAATGGGGACCTCGGAAACTGGCGGAGATAGAGCAATGGTTAAATTGGGAAAGATTTGCAGTTTTACTGGCCCAATTTAATGACACTTTCGGATTTTTGTAAAAAGTCATGGCTTACTAGATATTTTGAAAAAACGAAATTCTGTCGATTTAGTCAAATCCTTCTAGCTCTTTTGTTTTTAATTTTATCAAAAAAGTGTAAATATCAAAATTGAAGGGAATTGTATCCCGAATATGATTGTCATGTCCTCGCTTGCGTGACAGCTCTCGTTTTCGAGATATGACACAAACTTATCTTTTTTTGAATGGAAACCATAGTTGGCTATGACCTCAAAAAATCGGACACATTTAGAGCTTTTCAACGATATAATACAAGATATAGTTATTCATAAAAATAACGTAGTTAGCCATGAAATAGATTGATTTATTAGTAACTATTCTAAAAAACATTGAACGATTTTTGTATTAAGTATATCAGATATAACGAAAAAAATAAATATGTAGGTATTCACTAAAAACTTAAGAAATTAAAATACACAATAATGATTACAATTTATGTTCGAAAAGTCCACCATTGTTATTTAGACAAAAATTGTATCTTTTTAAGATTGACAGTACCGCTTTCCTCACAGACCGCCTATCAATTTCTTTAATTGCTTGTAATACCGCCTCCCTTAGGTCACCTACTGTCTCATACTTTCTTTTGTATACTTTGTTTTTTAGCGCACCCCATAAATAGAAGTCTATAACTGCCAAATCGGGAGACCATGGTGGCCATTCGCGTGGGCCATTTCTTCCTATCCAAGAATTTGGATAGATATTATCTAATTGTTGTCTTACTAATAACGAGTTATGAACAGGTGTTCCATCATGTTGGAACCACCCAATTTCTAAACGAATTCTCAAATTCAAATTATGCAACATATCTTGAAAAGTGTATTGCAAGAAATGCAAGTAGCGCTCCCCAGTAAGTGATTCGTCAAAGATAAAAGGCCCCAGAATAGTAGACCCTATGATACCACACCAAACATTAAAACCAAATTTTATCTGGGTCGTATTTGTTCTACATGGAAAGGGTTTTCTTTAGCCCAGATATGTTCATTGTGTCTATTGAACATACCGCAGTTAGTAAATCTAGTTTCATCTGACTATAACACCTTTAATGGAAACTGTGGATTGTCAAGGCACATGTCTCTAAACCTTGTACAAAACAAAATACGTCGATATTCGTAACCAGCATGCAAAGTTTGAAAAACTGAAAGTTTGTACGGGTGGAACTCGTGCGCTTTCAGTACCTTAACTACAGTTCGTTGAGATGCCAGCTTCTGCAGCAATCTCACGAGTTGATGTAGATGGAGTTTGATTTACCATTGCCAAAACCTTTATTTATGCTGCTTCGTTAATTTGATTACCTTCCTTTTGTGGTTTAGTAAAAGATTCATATCTGCGTAAACTATCGTAAAACCTCTTAAATGTACATAGAGCAGGTTGACGACGAATAAAATTTCTTGAAAGTATTCCTCAGCTGCACGAAATGAATTTTTATGGCATATAATATAACATTCCACCATATTCAGTTTTTCTTCGTTAGAATATTCCATTTTATCACGAAAACTTGTCAATATCGACTGTCAGTGTAGCACTACTAATAGAATTACTCTCAAATAAGGAAACTTCAAAGTGAAAACAATCTTTTTCATGGCTACCTACGTTAAAAGTGAAAATAAGAGAGAAAAGCATCCATAACTCCGTTATTTTTATGAATAACTATGTCGAGTATTATATCGTTGAAAAGCTCTAAAAATGTCCGATTTTTTGAGGTCATAGCCAACTATAGTTTCCATTCAAAAAAAGATAAGTTTGTGTCATATCTCGAAAACGAGAGTTGTCACGCAAACGAGGACATGACAATCATATTCAGGATACAATTCCCTTGAGTTTTAATCTTTACACTTTTCTTATAAAATCAAAAACAAAGGAGCTAGAGGGATTTGACTAAATCGACAGAATTTCGTATTTTCAAAGTATCTAATAAGCCATGACTTTTTACAAAAATCCGAAAGTGTCATTATATTGGGCCAGTAAAACTGCAAATCTTTCCCAATTTAACCATTGCTCTATCTCCGCTAGTTTCCGAGATCCCCATAGTGATCATCAAAAAAACTCACCCTGTACATTCAACGGCATTTGGTAAAATTCTGCCCAGCGCTAACTCGTTTGACTTACCGGTAAATTCAAAAAAGCTCCGTTTTTTAGCTCTATGTCGGCAATATAACATCTTGTAATAAAAAAGAATCCCTCTATTCATTATAGAAAATGGAGCCATACAATATACAGCTTAAGACTAAGTACAAAACTTATGTCAAGACTCTTGACAAGGTAATAAAGCAAGCCAAAAACATGTATGATAAACAGCAAGTTGACTTTAATATTAATAATTCCAAACATCTTTGGGCATTCATAAATGCCAAACTTCACGATGACAATAAAATTAAAGTGCAGGATCCTACTGAAATATCTAATTGCCTGAAAACATATTTTAATAATATTGGTTATGAAATCAGCAATAAAATTACTCAGCCGAATAATCTTGAACTAAAACTCCCAGCTTGCAACCCGATTACTATATTTCTAACACCAACTGACTAAGAGTTTATTGGGAAATAACACCTTTGGTTTTTTTATGTTGATGACATATTCGTTATTTGGGAACATAATCTTGAGGATTTACATGCATTACTTAACGACATAAGCAACACAGAACCAACTATTCAGTTTACACTAGAGCTTGAACAGAATAACAAATTACCATTCTTAGACATTTTAATAACCAAGACACAATCGACATTTGAAACAGAAGTTTACAGAAAACCAACTCATACTAACAGGTATCTCAACTTTAAGTCTAATCATCCAAGTTCAGTAAAAAGAGGTATCATTAAATCTCTATATAAGAGAGCAAAAACCAACTGTTCTAATATCAATAAATTCAATGAAGAAAAAACGTTTATAAAAACTATACTTTCTGCCAATCATTACCCAAATAAATTTATTAATAACGAGTTAAACAAAATGGAATACCAAACAATCCCTAACAACCAACATCAAACTTCACCAAGCAACACTGACTCCCAAGATAATCACATTAATACAATAACTATACCATACATACAGGGTCTATCAGAAAGACTAAAAAAAAGTGGGAAACAGATATAATATCAAAACATCATTTAAAACAAGAAATACACTAAAATCAATTATATCAAAAACCAAACCAAATAACATAACTCAAAATACAAAAAAATGCATTTATAAAATCCAGTGTGAATGTAATAAATTCTATATTGGAGAAACCTCTAGACTTCTGAATGTTCGAATAAACGAACACAAAAATTACATAAAAAAACGACAATTTGAAAAATCCAAAATTTGTGATCATGCTTGGGACCTTGGTCATAAAATACAGTTTCAAAATTCAGTTATATTATACAAAGAAGGACACAACACCAAAAGAAAACTAAAAGAGTCTGCTTTAATTTTGTTAAATGAAAACGATTGTATCGCTACTTCCTCCGTAGAATTTAGTCGTTCCTGGTTGCCGATGATTAAGGAAGAAATTGCTAATGGTCATGTCCTTGTGAACAACCAAATATCGGGATAGTTCATAAGGTTTTTCCTAGGTTTTCCCTTATGATTTTAATGGGATCACTGAATCAACAAAGTTCTTTGGTCGCATTTTTGGCGAATGCACTATCTTATAAGAAAGTCGCACCTAGGAGCGCCACATAAAGTTCTGAACATCTCCCTTTCAAATTCTTCCAATTTGAAAGGAACTTTATGATTATATGATCTTTAGAAATTTCTGTGCTACCCTGTATATTACAAATAAAATTCTCTTAGTTAAGTCAAAAATCAAATAATAAACATTATCAAATATTTAAATTTACATCTTGGAATTGTACCTTTTTAATCCGTAGTTTCTTAGCCATTGACAACGGGGTCTGATCTAGACCCCGAAACGTTTGGAATATACAGCAATTTCCTTTAAAGTGTGGTGTTATCTCCCAATAAACTCTTAGACATTGAAAAAGATGCCACAAGTATCGTTCAGAAAACAACCAACAAATGAATTAGAAATATTAGACATTATTAAAAATATGAAAATTAAAAGTAGTGGTGTCGATGAAATTAACACCAGAACTATATTCGGACATATAATTAATTTGTGTATAGAAAGATCCATTTGGCCTAATGCACTTAAGCGAGCTGATATAAAGACAATTACCAAAACTACAGAATAGCATATCATGTCAAATTACAGAACCATCTCATTGATATCTAATGTAGCTAAAATCTTGGAAAAAATTATTTACAATATAATTTTAGAATTTGTGAACAAGCATAAAATAATATCAAAAAAACAGTATGGCTTCATGAAGAAAATAGGTACAAAGGATGTCTTAAATTTTCTAACAAATGTAATTTATGAAAAGCTTGATTAAAGTACCCCAATTGCAGCTACATTTCTTGACTTAGCGAAAGCATTTGACACTGTCAATCACAAGACATTATTAGAAAAATTATACTGTTATGGAATAAGAGGCAAAGCTTATAAGCGTATGACTTTGCAAGACAGAAAGTAAATGAGGTTGTAAGTGAATATTGTGAAGTTCGAACAGGTGTTCCACAAGGAACAATACTGAGGCCATTGTTATTCATCCTGTATGTTAATGACTTACTAACTACTATGCCAGATGACGTAATAATATCATTTGCGGATGACACAGCGGTTATATCTATAGGAGAAAGTTGGGTGGAATTAAAGGTCAAAATGAATAACTATCTTGAAGCTATAAGTAACTGGCTAGATTTAAATAAACTATCCTTAAATTTGGACAAAACTGTTTACATGACATTCGGAAATTGCAACATAAGTGTTCCGGTAAACCTAAACACTTCAGTCAACGGAAAAAACCTGAGTAGGGTGGAATCATGTAAATATTTGGGAATCATCTTTGAGTACAGAATGAAGAGGGATAAACATGTAGAATGCATTCTTGGAAAAACAAAGTATTTATGATTTGTATTCTATAATCTCTCTCACAGTCTAAACGCAAGCAATGAAATCCAGAACTTATCGAATTGTTGGAAAATTCTATTAAACACCGTACCTACCCGGACCCGTCCTATAACAACTCAACCGGATATAACCAATCAGCAAGCGGGAGGCGTGGCCACTGAGCGCCAAGGGCCAATCACACGCAGCCGTTCCCGGTGCCAACCGATAGGCGCCGAGCCGCGAATATTTAATAGCGCGAGCGTTCCTGAAAATTTTAGTATTTGAGTAACTAGAAGGCTAGGAGAATTATGCGAACCGACCTGAAGAGTGCAGATGTGACTCTGCCGAAACGTTGTCATTTTACCATCGATCCCGGCAGGGATCAGTTATCAATTACGCGGATGAATTCCAGGAAACCACCTAATATATTTAGTGCCCGCGAAAACTTAAAAACAAATATATATATATATATATATATATATATATATATTAAATGCTCGACGTTTCAACCTCTGCTTTGGAGCCATTGTCAGAAGAGAAAAAAATGAAAAAGACTTTAAAAGCCTAGATCGATCTAGGAGGCTCAATCTGCCTACTTCCCAAGAGTCACTAGGTAACTGAACTGTTCTTTTTCAAGTCGGTTAAAAATATGGTAGTGTGCCAAATAAGACAAATTGAACAACAACAATTTCTCTTTTATAAAATTAAACTGCATAGACATCAAACGCCTCTGGGTACAAAAAGAAAAACCGTTCAAAAAGCTAATTGCATTCTTTTAAAAATCATTACCAACACAACTTTAGTGAACAGAAAGTGGAAATCACCTCAAACGAAGTCACCACTTTGTCCCGAAAACCCGTGTGGACCTGGAGAGTGAGGTGAAAGACAGACACACGCCGTAACGAACCGACAACGTAATGGAGATGTCGTAGACACGTCACCAGACTGTTTTCGAAGCCTCCGTCAACGGCAGCCGCTCTCTCCGTTGGCCTGAGCTTTTGTACTTTCCGCTAATGAAAAGCTCGCACAGAATCAAAACACTTCGGTGTGTCTGTGATGGTTGTGACTTTGTGATTCGACCGTTTTTCTTGACGATCATTCCTGATAAGCAGCCAACGACAAATTGCCTGTCTGGCCCGTAAGAGTCTCTAAAAATCTCTCCTAAAAGACACACGAACCGCGAGATATGATGACAAGACGGTTTGGGGGAACGGCGATGCGGAAATGAAACTTTGAAAGTTCCGGTGTGAAGTAAAAAAGCGAATCTCTAGAGATAGTGTATTTGGAGTCATTTACATATAAACTCGACGTTGTACACTAGGTGATTGATTGCTGACACAAAGCATAGCAACTCGTTTCTCTTGTGTGATATAAAAAAACACAAATGTTGGTAAAAGCAAATTGGCTAAAAAATTACTTTGTTGTTTTTAATTACTTCCTGTAGAGGTCTTAGTGAACTGAACTTTTGAGATTGGTTCAATTTGGTGGACAACTCAATAGCATTTTATAAAAAACTCTTACCTTATATACGAGTCAAATGATCAGTAAAAGCTGGAGAAGTCTGCTGTTTCCTGTAGCTGGTAGCTGGCCTAGACCTAGACCGGGCTTATACAGCACAACTAGAGTCTATTAAGGACGAACACCACACTCATACGAGAAGCTGGCACTAGTAAGAACTTCCAATAGTTGTGAGAACTTCCAATAGTTGTGAGACTTTGTGTGACTTTTTGGGAAATCAACAGAGAGATTGGGAAAACTGAGGTAATAACACGGAACCCGTAAAACGCCTTTCGTTTTCCAAGGACTACGTGGAAAAGATTTTTATTGTTTTTTAATATTATCTTTTATACTGTCAGATATTAGTTTAATAAGTGAATCAGTGGCTCCATTCGGGTCTTGTAATGATAATATCGAGTTCCAATGTACTTTTCTAGCTACTTCTACTAATTTCCTATAATTTACTGATTTGACAATTTTAGTGATCTCTTTGTTTATACATTTATTAATTGAAACAAAAAGAGGATAGTGGTCATTGAACAAATTTGATAGTTCAATATCTTTAGCTTCTATAGTGTTCGTTTTGATGAATATATTATCAATACATGTACCCGTTTTTCAATTTTTCTTAATTCATGCCTGAACATTCAAATTCCCCAAGAATAACGGTTCTCCAGCAAATATTTCGTAGTACTCATCATGTCAATACTGCTAGAACTGAACTCCGTATTAAAAGAAAAACCCAAATGGAAAATACTATATGACGGTTTATTCCGGATACTCGAAACGTATTTTATTTTTATTTCACGAAAAGTTCAACTTATTTTCCAGACAATGTTTCGCAATTCCGCGGCTTTAAAATTTTATTTCATTTCTGCTACGTACGTGCTATGGATTGTCTGTCAAATTTTTATTGTTCCCGTCTAATCTTTCCTTCTTCTATTATGGATAAGTTCGGATTTTTCCAAGCTCGTGATATGGTAGCAGTCGATTTCCGGTAATAGTATTTTTGTTGGAGAACACACGGAGAAAAATGTGAATATTCCTTTTTCTATTTGTAATTTTACTCGATTCATATTGATAGACATGAGTACCTCTATGAAAATTTAAAGGTATAGTTTACCAGTTCAAACTACAAAATAAGAAGGATTAGTTTTTATATGGTCATTTTTGGAAGTAAAGTAACTCAAATCGTGAAAGAGTCACTTTTCCAAAATCACTAAACACATCAGTGGTAATACTTATAGCTAGAATAAAGGGTGGTACAAAATGTAGTGACATGAGACCAATCAATATACTTTCAGTACAATATACTTAATAATATACTGTTCGATACAAACTGACCCCATTCCAATCAAAAGGGGTATACTCCAGGGAGACTCTCTTAGCCCGCTGTGGTTCTGCCTTGCCATGAACCCTTTCTTAAACAAACTGAACTCGACTAATTTTGGGTTCAGTCTCAAACACAACAACGTACAAGCTTTAAAGATAAGCCATTTGTTATACATGGACGACTTAAAGTTGATGGCAGCTGCGAAACAACAGCTGCCTGATATGCTTAAAATAGTAGAAGGGTTCTCTAGTGACATCCATATGAAATTTGGCTTAGACAATTGCCGAATTATTAATATAGTTAAAGGCAAAATACAGCGGGGGCACTTCGAAATGGGAGATGGCACCTCAATTGAATGTATGGGGGAAGGTCATACTTATAAATACCTTGGAATAAAGCAGGCTCAACGTATTGATCACATGACTATAAAAAGGACCTAACAGCAGAGATTTATAGAAGGGTAAGACGACTGTTGAAAACTAAATTAAACAGTAGAAATCTGTTTCAGGCTGTTAACACCTACGCGTGTTCTGTGCTCAGTTACTTACTTACTCTTTCGGTATAGTTAATTGGTGCAAGACTGACATTGAACAATTACAACGAAAAGTTCGAGTTTTACTAACAAAAGCTCAAAATCATCACCCAAAGAGCTCTGTCGAACGTATAACTTTGCCACGGTATGAAGGAGGAAGAGGATCTAAGCAAACTATTAGATCAACAAATTTCCATTTTGCGTAGTCATTTCCAGAAACTCGCAGAATGTCTGATCTACACAGAGTCATGTGCCTGGTTGATGACTCAACACCACTGAGACTGACACAACAACATGTCCAATTACACCACCAGACAACAGATCAGAAACTGCTGAAATGGAAAGAGAAGCCCCTTCATGGAAGACATATAAATGACGTCAACCAAGATTATGTCGACAGTGCAGCGTCGAACTACTTGATCTCTGGTCATATGTTTCTTGAAACGGAAGGCTTTATATTGGCAATCCAAGATCAAGTAATCCCATCTCAAACTATCTAAAGTATATCGTTAAAGACCCTTCTATTAACAACGACAGATGCAGTTGTATATATTATAATTTTATATTATTTTTGAAAATGATTTTATTGCAATGTTATTGGAATTTTGTATTGAATTTTATTTTTTAACTCAGGGTCTTTTTCGCTTGGGTTCAATAAACAGTCAAATCGTAATAAATATAACTTTCATTAATCTGTTTGATTCTTTTATGGTTCCAAAATTCTTCTGTTGTCTTGAAGTAATGCGTTCACCTTTAACACTTATATTGGCAATCCAAGATCAAGCAATTCAAACTATCTAAAGTACATCGTTAAAGACCCTTATATTAACAACGACAGATGCAGGTACGGTTGCCAAACATCTGAATCTATCCAACATATTACAGGAGGTTGTCAAGCGTTCGCTGAAACTGAATACAAAGAACGACACGATGCAGTGGCAAAAATACTTCACCAGGAACTAGCACTGTAACTTGAATTATCAAAGTAGGTAAGATTACAATATTATAAATACAAACCAGAATCTGTTTTAGAAAATAACAACTACAAGCTGTACTGGGACCGCACGATACTGACCGATCCGACAGTTGCTCACAATAGACCAGATATAGTTTTGATAGATAAAGTCTCTCGGAAAACAACTTTAATGACATAGCAATTCCTAACAACAATAATATAAATATCAAGCAAGCTGAGAAAATAATCAAATATAGAGATTTGGAATTTCAAATAATGACTCAGTGGGACATGAACAACACACGAACTGTACCAACTGTTATGTCAACGACAGGACTAGTCCCAAAACATTTATTTAACAATTTAAAATACCTCGGTCTGGACGAACATCTTTACAAACAAATGCAAAAAGGCGTCCTGTTAGGAACGGCCCGGACGGTCAGGAAATTCATGGGAAACTGCCGCCACGACTCCAACCACGGGCCTGAAAACCTGGCAAAGACTCCCACAGAGCTAAACCCTTTTGATATCTAGGATATCTGGGGTTTAGTGAATTTTCTCCTAAAGGCACTCATAGCGTGCCTTAGAGAGAGTGTGATACCATACATTGTATGGTCAAGTCGGGAAATAATAATAAAGGTCCTTTCATTGCGATGGTACAATAGATTTTTTTAAATAAATTGTACATTTTCGGGGAAAGCTAGGCGCAGTCTAGCTTATATAGCTACTCTACTGAACCTTGTTTACACCGTTCACAGATGACAAAAGTCTTAGAGATAGTTCTAATAAAGATATGGAATTTACAAAGAAAAAAAAATCACATGTGTTAAGCATAAGTCTATAATTTATATAATAAAAATTGTTTGAATTTTCTCTTAAAGTTTTTTCATTAAGTGATGTTAATTCTGCTGGTAAGGAGTTGTAAATTTTAATTGCATTATAAGTAAATGATCTCTGAAACGTAGCAGTCCGATGATGTGGAATTGTTATTTTGTCAGGAAATCTTATAACTCCAGAATGAATATTTAATCGAGCAATAAATTTACTATTCAAGGCTAATGGAATGGAGACGTTTGACAAAATAAAGAAAAAACTGGCCAAATGTAACTCCCTCCGAACATCCATGCTTAGCCAATTAAGTTCTTTAAAAGTATGCGAGATATGGTCATATTTACGCAATCCGTATATAAATCTGGAGCAAGTTTTCTGAACTTTTTGTATACGGATTCTCTCAATGATGTTTAAATAGGGGCCATAAATAAAGTCACAGTAATTAAAATTTGACAGGACAAGAGATTCACATGATACGCATGGAAAAACTTAAAATTTGTCTGTGGTTATACAATATCTTTAACGACAAAAATGACTTTTTAATTAATAATTTTACGTATTCTCGAAACCTTAATTCGGTATCTAACACAATGCCCAAATTCTTTGCGCAATCTAACTTGGGAAGAGATACGTCAAACAAGAAAATGTTTAAAGAATTTTTTATAAATTCCTTTTAAGGACCAAAGATCATAACATGTGATTTCAGAGGATTTAGGTTAAGGTTATGTTCAGATGAGAGTTGCTGTAATATATTTATATCATGATTTATTAAAGAAGAGGCATTTATAGATAATAAAAAGTAACGGTTCTAGTATAGAACCCTGAGACACACCAGATAATATCTGCACTTCATCAGAAAAAGTGTTATTACAATATATTTTTTGAGATCTGTTATGTAAATAAGATTTTATCAGCGCCAATGCTTGTTCCTGAAATCCCATATATTTAAGTATTGCTAACAAGAGTTCGTAGTTAATAGTGTCGAACGCTTTAGAAAAGTCCAAAAGAACTAATGCAGTAGCTAAGTTTTTATCAATGGAAGTTAATATATCATCAGTAACAGTAGCTAACGCAACGCCAGTACTAAGGTCTCATCTAAAGCCACACTATAAGATGAACTTATAGATTTACCGCTGTAATGGCTTAACTAATACAAATGTCTACGTGTTATTATAGATAACTGCCTGATTCAAATCTCGTGTGGAATACATAAATAGTAAAGTGGATAGGACAGGGAATTTATTGAACAAGCTCAGGAAAGTTCAATCAAGTTCTGGAAAAGAACTATTATTAAAGTTGAATGCCTTCTGGCAAATAAACAAAAAACTGCAATATTAAAGAAAAATGTTAAAGAAAACTTTTACAGGGGAATGCAAGCATTACTGCAAACAAACTGGTAACCGGTTGAAATAACATTGTCAATAGCAAATAAATATAAGAGAAAATTACTTAAGTGTAATTTTAATATAAGATTAAAATGAATTTTCACCAAGTAAAGACAGAAATTATCATCAGTTAATTTGATTTCAGTGTAACTTTTGTTAACATTTCCTGCATTGAATAATCCCGCATGAGTTGCGATAAGAATGGATGGACACATCACAGCGAATTGGCCACTTTTATATAGGATTTCGATTTGCCTAAAACGACTCAAGAATTGAGTCGCCAGCTTAGAGAAATGACTTGCAGTAAAGCGGAGGATGTAATACGATATGATGTTACGCCGCAGGATGATATTCTAAGATTTGTCCGGTGCACAGGAAAAATAGCGTTTTAAAAGAAAATCAATATACGTATTACTCTCTACAATACCTAATGCAGAGTGTCTTTTATATTTTATATAAAATTTCAGAATCAGTAAAAACAGATGAATAAAATTCAAAGATAAATCCTGTAATCGAAAAAAATTGCTGGGTCCTGAGAAAGAAAAAAAAAAGAATGTTTAGCCTTTGGAACCAATTCTTTTTAGTTAAATATTGAATAAAATTATTTCTCAAACTTTCATATATATCAACCAGGTAAATTGTTCAAAGAATATTATTTTCAGTTTAGTATTAACATATTACTAATGCAACTTCTTGCCTTCTCTGTTATACAGGGTGTCCTATTTTAACCTAACCAATAAAAATCTCTACATCGTTGTTTTAAATTCATCACAGTGGCTCAAAGGCAAAATAATGGACACCATTTACTAGTGGACCCGTCCTGGCTTCGCACGGGCTAGACAGATCTGAAGAGGACAGATGTGATTCTGCCGAAACGTCGTCATTTTACCATCGATCAAATATCAACAAGAGTGATGACTTACACTCAAAGTGAATTTACAGAGATTCTTCCTCACAGTTATTCTGAGAGAAAGAAATGTCTACAAAATCATCAACCAAGATATTACCTTACACAACAAAACAAAATTAAACATTGACACAATTATGGAACTAACCGAACTTTGCTTAAACACAACATATTTTCAATTTGAAGGAGATTTCTATAAACAAGAATTTTGTATGGCCATGGGTTCTTCTTTATCTCCTATAATTAGTAATATATTCATGACATATTTTGAAGAAAGATTCATAGGCAACTATAAGAATAAACCAAAGGTGTGGTGGAGATACGTTGATGACATTTTTGTGGTTTGGGAGTATGGTGCTGAAGAACTGCACTCATTCCTAGATTACATCAATAGTCAAGAACCCACAATAAAATTTAGAATGGAGATGGAAAATTTGCATAAACTTGCTTATCTTGATGTACTTATAGATAGAACAAACAACACAATAAGTACAAGTACTTATCGAAAACCTACGAATACTAATAGATATTTGAATTTTCATTCCATCCATCCCTTGAATGTAAAGAAAGGTGTTGTGAAGTGCTTATATGATAGAGCAAAACACATATCTTCATCTACCCAAATCTTTGACGACGAAGTCAAAATTATCAAAGAACATCTACTTCAAAATGAATATCTCCAAGACTTTATAAATCAACTACAAAGAAAATCGCAACAACAAACCAGCACAAATAACTATCACACTAATACCAACCAAACACAGACAACCCAATTATAAGCATAATTCCATATGTCCCAGGTGTATCGGAAAAAATTAAGCGGTTAGGAAATAAATACAGCGTTAAAACTGTTTTTAAAACAAATCATACTTTGCGCTCTATCCTCACACATACCAAACCGTTTAACGCAACCCAGAGTTAAAAAAATTGTGTGTATAGTGTTTTGTGTGACTGTGGCCATTCTTATACCGTTGAAACTTCAAGACCTTTAAAAGTAAGGAAAAAAGAACATCAATATAACATTTCCAGAAGACATTTGGACAAATCAAATTTGGCCAATCATGTATTAACGAGCACCGGCAGCCATAGGATAGACTGGGATAAAACAAAGATTTTGTTGAAAGAAGAAAATTTAAAAAAGAGAAAACTTAAAGAAGCCAGCTGTATGATGATAAACAACACTGAAATCGGAGCACCTTCAGCCGACCTTCATTTGGACTGGAGGAATTTATTGCTAACAGAGCAAAAAAACGGTAACCTCAGCGTCAAGTGTTCGCCAAACGACAAATTGTCAGTGTAAAATTTTTTGACAAACAACAAATTCAAGAACAAAGCGAAATTTTTAGAAAAAATCTCGAAAACAACACTAAACGATTGACAACGACTCCAGACTCGGAGTTGAAACGTCTCCAAACACAGATAAGTATTACACAGTATACAATACATTACTTATATACAAGAATACTGGTTGATCATTTTGTAGACATCTCTTTCTCTCAGAATAACTGTGAGGAAGAATCTCTGTACGAACAGCCAGTAATACGAAATTGCCTTACTACACTTTGTTCTACATATACAATTTTTAAATACTTATCTGTTGCAGGAAAAAATTTGGAGGAGAGAAAACCCAATGAACAGACAAAATAATTCAAGACCTCCTCAACAATCTTTTCGAAATTACTTAATATCACTATAGCCGGTGTGAATTACATCATGACCGCATATTATTTTAATGGTTTTTAAGGTATGTTCACTTAAAGGTCTCAACCAAATGGCTCCCTGACTAAATTTACATTTTGTGTTTTACTATCTTTTACCCAGCACCCCGATGAACAGCAGCCGCCTAGCACATCTGAGCCAACCAAGATAGGTTTTATGTTGATTTTTGAGCTTTCCAAATTTAGGATACCAGGTTTGGGTCACAACATGAATAGATAAGTTAGTAGTTTGATATACATGTTATTCAAAAATTCATTACACTTTACAAGCAATATGCGGGTGAAGCCACGGCTAACGGCTAGTACCAATTAAAGTCAGTCTCTTATCTGACATCGAAATTATCTTCAAGAAACTTTCCTATACTTTTTGTTTTCCGTTTTTGCCTAAAAACCAGGTTTCTTCACTTAATCCTCCCCAAGGGCTTGTATATTTCTAATTTGTGGTTGTAAGAATTGATTTACAAGCAATATCCATCCACATCTGATCTCGTCTAGCTTCAAACTTTTTACCGAACCGCTTTCCTTAATTTATTATTTCCCATAAAAAGAGCCATCATCTCTGGGAGAACAATTTGTTCGCTACCATCAGTTGTTACTCTCGTTCATCCGGATCGTGCATCACGAAAAAAGTAAACCAACTTCAAACTTGCTTTCCAACATCTTTTACCCTAGCCATCATACAATTTTATGAATTTAATATTTCACGGAGAAAAGTTAACTTTACCATTTAATGTCTTGGCCACTTTTCTTAACTTCTACATTTCGGCTTCGGCGTGTAAAGGCGTAGGGAGTGTTTAGTGTTGGAGGGCCCTTTTACACTGAGAAAAATGTCCAAGCAAAAATATTTGGAATTATTAGAGATATCAAAATGAAATTTGGAAGGTGGATACTGCAGTAGATTGCCTATTTGTTTCCAAATATCGGGTTTGATATTGTTTACTTCAATACCTACCGAGATATTAACAGAAAAGTAACTAAGGAAAGGAAAAATTGGATGGTAGCTAAACTCGGTTCAGATTTCATTAACGCCCGATATAAACAAACCGCTCGGTAAGGATCTGTATTTCTATTGGCCAATCGGTGGCATTATACCGCCACAGCCAACAGCACTGCTTGTTCCATAGTCGAATACACATGCGTTTGTTTAAATCAGGGACAAATTAAATTTGAATCAAGTTTAGTAGTCCATGAAATTCATTGCAGAAGTGACAGTAGTTGTCAAAATAAGTTATTCGTTTTTTTTATTTGAACGTAAAAAGATTGTATTGTTTTAATTTGATCGTAAAATGGCCGAATTAAGTGAGAAAGAATAGAAATGTTAATGATGATTGGGTATGGGGAGAGGAAAAGGACGCATCAAGAAGTTTGTGGCCTTTTTAACATTGTTCATCCGAATACACAAATATCCCGTTCAGTAGTAACGAAAACTTTGCGAAGGTACGACACAAGTGGAACAGTTAGTAATTTCCCAAAAAGTGGATGGTTAAAAAGTGCAAGTAATGAGGATGTAGCTCAAAATGTTGCTATATCTTTGGAAGAAAATCTTCAGTTATCCACTACCGACCTCGCCAGTATGCATGGAATTAGCCGTCGTTCAGTAAGAAGGATATTAAGGCGAGAAAAATATCATCCATACAAAATTCGCCTCGTTCAAGAACTCTCCGAAGACGATTTCGACAAACGTTTGCAATTTTGTGAAACGATGATGGATATTTGTAACCGTGATAATAATTTTATAAGAAATGTGGTGTTTTCAGACGAGGCTACATTTTGTTTAAATGGTACGGTTAATCGACATAACTGCCACTACTGGTCGCAAAGTAATCCTAATTGGGTACAAGAGGCTCATACACAACATCCCCAAAAATTGAACATTTGGGCCGAGATTTATAACAACAGAATCGTGGGACCCTTCTTCCTCCAAGAAACTTTAAACGGAGAGAGGTATTTACAGCTCTTGGAGACACAAGTTATTCCAGGATTGGAGGTAAATGGACAATTACCAAATAATATCTGGTTTCAGCAGGATGGAGCACCACCCCATTACGCTCGCATTGTTCGATATCATTTAGATAGGACATTTCATCACCGATGGATTGGAAGAAGGGGTACTTATGAATGGCCTGCACGAAGTCCCGACCTTAATACACTAGACTATTTTCTGTGGGGTTACTTAAAGTCTAAGGTTTATGTTGATAGACCAAATAATTTGCAAGAATTAGCTCCAAGAATAACTCAAGATATCCAGAGAATTACACCAGAAGTAATAGCTAATGTTACTAGAGAATTTAAAAACGGACTTGCTTATTGTCAAGAAGTAAACTGTGCTCAGTTTGAACATTTAATACATTAAGTTTAGTTAAGTTAAGTTTCAATGTTTTGAAAATCACTTAGATTTAGTTAATAATTATGATTATGTATTTCTTTAATGTATATTAGATTTTTCCTTTCCTTAATTACTTTTCTGTTAATATCTCGGTAGGTATTGAAGTAAACAATATCAAACCCGATATTTTTGTATTCACAATAAAATGTTTCATCACAAACTAAAATACTATACAGGGTGTTTCATTGCAAATTCAAAATTGTAAAAAAAAATTTGAAACAAATAGGCAATCTACTGCAGTATCCACCTTCCAAATTTCATTTTGATATCTCTAATAATTCCAGATATATTTGCTTAGTTCCACATATTTGCCCATTACTGTATATGGGCACAGTTTTAGTATTGGTTTAGTATTAATTCAAGTCTACGTTCTAAAAAGAACCTTTAAAATTGCTGCAAATACAAGAGACTGATTTTTCGAAGTGTCAGCTACTGAAACAGCAAAAGTCAATCTGGTCTCACTGATAAGGGTCCCAACTAGAAACGATATAACGTCTTGCAGTCAAAAGCTTGTAAAATTTCAAACTAAGAGCAACCTATTAATTGAACCATTTAAATAAGATCTTAACATTTTTTCTCGGTGTAAAGCGTCTTACTTTCTGACGAGAATAGAAACAATCATCAAATTGTAATCAAGCCGAGTAGTAAATCATTCCCGCGTCGCTGGCTGTGCCTCCGAGAACATAGGCGTACGTCGCTAACGGCGGCAACCGGCTACCGACTACTCGGTGACTCTTCCTCTTCTCAACAGATGTTGTCGAAAAATGGGAAGGCGGTCGCATTACCCACCCACCCCGCACCCACTCGTCCCCCTACAACGAAAAGGACTGCTCTCGGATATTATCTGCTTGCCTACTTTCGACAATGTTTTTATAATTGCATTTCCCTCGCTCGGGTGTTTTCCCGTTTCCCAGGATTAAAATAAAGATTTCGTTAGACGCTGATGGTGATAGTGTTTTGTCGTTTTGATGCGATTTTATTAGAATTTCATGGGGTTCGGTTAATTTGTATTGGAATCGCTTGTAATGAGTGTTCTTATTAATAAGTATTAATTTACAATATTGTAGCAAATGGAAAGTCATAAGCAGATATATAATTCCGATTCCTTGAACTGCAATTTTTTTTATTTTGATTCTGAAGACATTTGTCAAAAAAGGAAGAGTATCTATGTGGAATGGATGACGTCATCGAATTTCTGCTCAAACAGTAAGCATTTGGCGTCAATAGCTAGAGAACCTAATAATGTTGATTTTCCAGGGAGTGTTGGCTGTCAACAACAAGAAATAATGGTTGCAAAGAGTTGGTTTTGCTCTGCTTTGCTCTGCTTTGCTCTGCTTTGCTCTGCTCTGCTCGGCTCTGCTTTGCTCTGCTCTGCTTTGCTTTGCTCTGCTTTGCTTTGCTGTGCTTTGCTCTGTGTTGCTCTGCTTTGCTCTGCTTTGCTCTACTTTGCTCTGCTTTGCTTTTCTTCACTCTGCTTTGTTTTGCTTTGCTCTGCCCTCCTCTACTCTGCTTTGCTATGCTTTGTTGTTTTGCTGTGCTTTGCTGTGCTTTGCTATGCTTGGCTATGCTTTGCTATGCTTTGCTATGCTTTGCTATGCTTTGCTATGCTTTGCTATGCTTTGCTATGCTTTGCTATGCTTTGCTATGCTTTGCTATGCTTTGCTATGCTTTGCTATGCTTTGCTATGCTTTGCTATGCTTTGCTATGCTTTGCTATGCTTTGCTATGCTTTGCTATGCTTTGCTATGCTTTGCAATGCTTTGCAATGTTTTGCTATGCTTTGCTATGCTTTGCTATGCTTTGCTATGCTTTGCTATGCTTTGCTATGCTTTGCTAGGCTTTGCTATGCTATGCTTTGCTATGCTTTGCTATGCTTTGCTATGCTATGCTATGCTTTGCTATGCTTTGCTATGCTTTGCTATGCTTTGCTATGCTTTGCTATGCTTTGCTATGCTTTGCTATGCTTTGCTATGCTTTGCTATGCTTTGCTATGCTTTGCTATGCTTTGCTATGCTTTGCTATGCTTTGCTATGCTTTGCTATGCTTTGCTATGCTTTGCTATGCTTTGCTATGCTTTGCTATGCTTTGCTATGCTTTGCTATGCTTTGCTATGCTTTGCTATGCTTTGCTATGCTTTGCTATGCTTTGCTATGCTTTACTATGCTTTACTATGCTTTGCTTCCCTTTGGTTTGCTCTGCTTTGCTTTTCTCTGCTTTTCTCTGCTTTTCTCTGCTTTGCTCTGCTTTGCCAACACTTCACTTCTATCTCTCAGCCTTATTGACTGTTTAACATCTTATAGCGGAGCAAGTTTCAGGTATGTGTTTGAAATTCAGCTGAAATTTCATATTTAATTTGTTACGATTTATTTTATTATTGTATTTACTATTATTGTTTTTACATATCTAAATTTTTACGACATAATGAACTCCTATTTCTTCTATTTGTAAGTATCATATACTAGATAATAATTTAAAGCTGCCATAAACCAAACTTTTCAGAATGGTCTCCAACACAAATAGTTTCTCCCAACTTTTCAAACACCGTCACAGCGGTTTCCAAATAGAACGACAAATCCGAATAACCGTCATTAACCGGAAGAAATTTACAAAATATTTCGACACGATAGAAACGAATTTGTTTGGTTGGCAGCTGAAAAGGTGGGAAAGCGGCGTAGGCATACCGAGTAGAAGAGGAAGTGACAATAGGAAGAATAACTCCGTAAAACACATTTAACTTATTCAGGTCATTACCTTCGTATATCCGAAAAGGAAAACTTATACGGAAACATGACGAATGCGATATAGAGAAACATTTCGGAGTTTTAATATAAAAGTCGCATAGCTTTCACGAGGAGAAATATTATGATGGTGTGTGTGTTTGTAGTATTGTCGATTCGATATGTTTCACGAGTCGTAATGTGTCGTTGTTTGATACTCAGTTTGATGGGAAAGAACATTAGGGATTGTGTACTTTGGAATTTGAGAAATTGATTCGATTGAGAACGTTTTCGAAGAACGATAAAGAAAATGTCGAAGAGAGTGCTTTGGAATTTTAAAGCATACTTTTCAGACACTGCTTTGATAAGGACAAAAGTATATACAAATCTGGCTCTTAATCGACTAAGTAAGTTTGTGGTAGAGGACTTTGAATATAAGGAAAATACGAGAAATGATCAAAACTGCTATTTTTAAATAACAGTTGCTTTCGTTATTGCTATTTGTATGTAGCATCTGAAAATAGCAGATAACAGTTTTTGATATTCAGCCTACGTTTTGTTTTACAACGACAACCATGAACAGAAACGATGAGAATGGATAGCACTGCTATCTGCTATTTGTTTTATCCGTCGAAACAAAACAACTACTGTTTTCAGTCGTTTAGTTTTAGGCTTGGCTCTTATTGCTGTTAGAAAAAGCAGTAGTAAACGTATATCTGTTATTGTTAGCAGACAATAATGGTTGTTATTGTTGTTGAGTAAATAACAGTTATTAAAAACCAATTATGCGAATAACGCTACATCACTACAAAATACAAATGCTACATTCCCAGATTTAACGAAGGCATTGCATTGTATACGTTTTGCAATTACTTCAAAAAAGCTATGTCAGTACAATTTTGATACAAGCCTATTACGCTTGTCTACTCATATTTAGAAGCGAGAGAACAGTGTGTTCTTTTTAAAAATGACCAGTCGACGAATAGAAGGATTCAGCATGGTGTCCCTCAGGGCTCTGTGCTGGGCGTTTTCAGATGATATAAACACGTTGTTGTGCTATAAACCTTCAGAGTCAATATTGCCCTGGATTCAAACAGCGTGAAATTGAACATTTGTTAGGCTTAGTCTTACCAATATTACGACCCAGAACATGATATTTACATTGCAATCTTTACCATCGCCCCTAGAAATGAAGCATTAGTGAAGTTCTTGGGGGTCTACTTTGATCCTGAGATGACCTGACAAGCCCCTGTGAATTTTCTTAGCTCAAAATTATGTAAAATAACTTTCCTGATAGGTAGGCTGTCAAAAATTGTATCTAGAAACACATGACTAACGGCGTCTCATGGGTACTTTAGCTTTAATATGTCCTATGCAAATTTAAACTGTGTCATAGTCTACTTTTAAATTTAAATTATTATGCCTGACTACATTTGAGATCACCGTCCGAAGAGACATCTATCGTTTAAACTTTGCAAGTAGCCTTCGTTAAGATTATTATTAAAGGACCAAATATACAGGGTTTTTTTGATGATCAGTATGGGGATCTCTGAAACTAGCTGAGATAGAGCAATGGTTAAATTGGGAAAGATTTGCAGTTATACTTGCCCAATTTAATAACACTTTCGCATTTTTTTAAAAAGTCATGGCTTACTAGATATTTTGAAAAAACGAAATTCTGTCGATTTAGTCAAATTCTCTAGCTCCTTTGTTTTTGATTTTATAAAAAAAAGTGTAAATATTAAAATTGAATTGTTTTCGAGATATGACACAAACTTATCTTTTTTTTAATGAGAACCACAGTTGGCTATGATCTCAAAAAATTTGACATTTTTAGTTCTTTTCAACGATATAATACTTGATATAGTTATTCATAAAAATAACGGAGTTATGGATGCTTTTCTCTCTTATTTTCACTTTTAACGTAGTTAGCTATGAAATAGATTGATTTATTAATAACTATTCCAATAAACATTGAACGATTTTTTTATAAGGTATATCAGATATAATGAAAAAACTAAATAAGTAGGTACTTACTAAAAACCTAAGAAATTAAAGTACATAATAATGGTTACAATTTATGTTCGATAAGTCCACCATTGTTATTTAGACAAAAATTGCATCTTTTTAGAGATTGACATTACAGATTTCCTCACAGACCGCCTATCAATTTATTCAATTGCTTGTAATACCGCCTCCCTTAGGTCACCAACTGTCTCATACATTCTTTTGTATACTCTGTTTTCTAGCGCACCCCATAAATAGAAGTCTATAACTGCCAAATCGGGAGACCGGGGTGGCTATTCGCGTACGCCATTTTTCCTATCCAACAGTTTGAATAGATATTATCTATTCAAAAATAAATTTAAGTGCTGTCTTACTAATAACGAGTTATGAGCAGGTGCTTCATCATGTTGAAACCACTCAATTTCTAAACAAGTTCTCAAATTCAAATTATGCTACATGTCTTGAAAAATGTATTGCAAGAAATGCAAGTAACGCTCCCCAGTAAATAAATCGTCATAGATAAAAGGCCCCAGAATAGTAGACCCTATGATACCACACCAAACATTAAAACCTAATTTTATCTAGGGTCGTCTTTGTTGTACATGGAAAGGGTTTTCTTTAGCCCAGATATGCTCATTGCCTCTATTGAACATACCGCAGTTAGTAAATCTAGTTTCATCTGACCATAACACCTTTAATGGAAACTGTGGATTGTCAAGACACAAGTCTCTAACCATGTACAAAACAAAATACGTCGATGTTCGTCACCAGCATGCAAAGTTTGAGAAACTGAAAGTTTGTACTAGTGGAACTTGTGCGCTTTCAGTACCTTAACTACAGTTCGATGAGATGTGCCAGCTTCTGCCGCAATCTCACGAGTTGATGTAGATGGATTTTGATTTACCATTGCCAAAACATTTATTTGTGCTGCTTCGTTAATTTGATTACGTTCCTTTGGTGGTTTAGTGAAAGGTCCATATCTGCATAAACTATCGTAAAGCCTCTTAAATGTACATAGAGCAGGGTGACGAAGATTAAAATATCGATGGAAGTATTCCTAACCTGCACGAACCGAATTTTTAGGGAATATGATATAACATTCCACCATATTTTTCTTCGTTAGAATATTCCATTTTATCAGGACAACTTGTCAATATCGACTGTCAGTACAGCTCTACTAATGGAATTACCCTCAAATGAGAAAACGTCAAAGTGAAAACAATTTTTTTTCATGGCTACCTACGTTAAAATGGAAAATAAGAGAGAAAAGCATCCATAACTCCGTTATTTTTATGAATAACTATATCGAGTATTATATCGTTGAGAAGCTCTAAAAATTTACGATATTTTGGGGTCATAGCCAACTATGGTTTTCATTCAAAAAAAGATAAGTTTGTGTCATATCTCGAAAACGAGAGCTGTCACGCAAACGAGGACATGACAGTCAAATTCGGGATACAATTCCCTTCTATTTTGATATTTACACTTTTTTATAAAATCAAAAACAAAGGAGCTAGAGGGATTTGACTAAATCGACAGAATTTCCTTTTTTCAAAATATCTAGTAAGTCATGACTTATTACAAAAATCCGAAAGTGTCATCAAATTGGGCCAGTACAATTGCAAATCTTTCTTAATTTAACCATTGCTCTATCTCCGCTAGTTTCCGAGATCCCCATACTGATCATCAAAAAAAATTCACCCTGTATAGTTGTATTATTTTGATACTGATAAACATGAACATTTAATGTAATGCTGATGGGACGCCACAGTTGGAGCCGGAATATTTGTAAACAAATATATCTGTATCCCTTTCTATTTTTGTCTCATTTTTCAGCCCATTTTTCTTTCGATCGTATATGGAAGTGCCAGGTCCACTTATATTAGTAGTCATTGGGTTGAAACATAATTATCGAATATCATTATTCCTACTATATTCCATAAAATTCAATACCTAATTCAAAGTAATAAATTCACAATAATACCTTTCGAATCAGCTTCAATTTATTATAAACGTACCCATCCTCTCCACATATGAGAAACTAAGAGGACGCCACACAAAAGCCCTTAATTCCCCAAAGAAATAAATCTCTTAAATTCGCCATTTCCTTTCTCCAATTTTCTTACTACCCTTCATATTCCTCTTAAACGGCATGCCATCCATTTCTTTATTCATACCGCCAGGCAGGCAACCCGCCGATCTTTCGGGATGCAATCTTTAACGGAAAAAGAGAGGAAATTCCTCAGTCACGGCATATTAAAACTCATTACGAATGCTGTCGAGGCATTTCCGCACATCTCGCCCCCCTCGATCCCACATCGCTCCTCTCTAATCGTCCCTCGTCTGTCCCCCCCAACCCACCCCCTCTTCCTGCGAGGTCTCTACTTACCCCAGCAAATAATGCAACTGTAAATTTTAATTTGTGGAAATTTTTCAAGACGACGACAACACAAGGCGACACGAACGAACGGCATTTCGGTCAAAGTAGGCGCGTTATTACATTTTCAGCGCCTACTATCATAAGGGATTAATAGAACATCAGGAATTTATGAGAGTCATTTTAATATGAATTTATGAACGGATTTTGTTGGTTTCGTTGGTATTTTGTGAGAGGGAAATAAGGTTAGATTTAATGGCGAGTATTGATGTTGTAAACATTCGTTGTTTTGTCACTAATTACATCGTTGTAAAAGTTTGAGAATGTAGGGTAATTAATATTACCTTGCTGTAGCAGGTCCGGACACTGCACTTCAACTTCACAAGAAACCAACACAATCAAACAACCCATTGCCAATAAGGACCAAATTTAATTAACAATGTAGTTTAGTATTCACCTACTTCAAATTAGCATCGAAAGGACTTCGCAGAATCCTTATGGGAAATGGTTAAATTGTTTCAAATTAAAGAATGTAATAGCTCTTGAAGAGTAGATCAAAAGTGATCATTTGCACAAAGCTCCAGAGCCAATAGTTTAGGATCTACAGCCCTCTAAAGTTCACGTGGTCCAGAATCCTTATGAGAAATGGCTTTCTGCTAAATTTTGTCAAATTCAAGTATGTGATAGCTCTTGGAGAGTAGATCAAAAGTGCTTATGGTCACAAAGCTCCAGAGCCAATAGTTTAGGATCTACAGCCTTCTAAAGTTGACGTGGTCCAAAACCCTTATGGGAAATGGCTTTCTGCTAAATTTTGTCAAATTCAAATATGTGATAGCTTTTGAAGAGTAAATTAAAAGTGATCATGTGCACAAAGCTCCAGAGCGAATAGTTTAAAATCTACAGCCCTCTAAATTTGAAGTCTTTTCCCATAAGGATTCTGGACCACGTCAAATTTAGAGGGCTGTAGATCCTAAACTATTGACTTAGGAGCTTTGTGCCCATGAGTACTTTTGATCTACTATTCAAGAGTTATCAAATACTTTTATTTGAAAAAAATTGGCCAAAAGCCACTTCCCAAAAGAATTCTGGACCACGTCAACTTTAGAGGGCTGTAGATCCTAAACTATTGGCTCTGGAGCTTTGTGCTCCTGAGCACTTTTGATCTACTCTTCAAGAACTAGCACATAGTTTAATTTGAAAAAAATAAGGATTGTGCGGGGTCCTTTTTGTTTGCAATAAATACATTAAAAAAAACAAAAAACAAGTTTAAAAAAAGTAATTTAACTAAAAAGCATGAAATAATTTTTTGCTGCAAGAATTAAATATTTTTCTCTGAACGATAATTTTAGCATCTCTGGTCAAAATTGTGATTTACGAAATTTGTCATTACGAATCCTTTGAATTTTTTAATTTCTTGTTCATTTGTGTTAATACCACTGAGAACGGGGTCTGATTTAGAGCTTAAAAGGTTTGAACTTTTTTGAAACATACAAGTTTATGTGGTGTTATTCCCAAATAACTTAGAAAAAATAAAAACTTTTTTTGAACTCAGTGCCAGGTTGAACGGCAAATGTGCGTAGTAAAACTTATAAATGTACTTCCGAAATTATTTTCATTTTAGCTTGGCACCGGCACATCCACCAAAGCTTATTATTCTGTGAGAGCGCTTGGTTTGCAAAAATTAATTTAAAACTCAAGTGTTGTTTTTTTGGAGAAATGCTCGGAAACGATTTTTTTGGACTGCGGTTTTTGTGTTGTATTTTTCATGTACAATGTTCTATACCGAAAATTAACAGTTATTTAAAAATTACATTTCTTTCTACAGTTAAGAAAACAACGGTAACAATAAAGTATTTGATGGTTTGAACCTATTTATTTACGTCTGGTTTTTATGATTGTTGGCAGTACTTTAGTCGCATGAATGGAGTAATGCTGGAGTTTTTAACACTATTTTATTTCCATAGAAACTGTATTACAATTTTACTTCAAGTAAGTAGTTGTCGAGTGCAGTTGCAAAGATTCAAAGTATGGCGCGTTTAACTGAAAAGCAGCGAATAGAAATTTTGACGATGGTGACAGAACTCGAACACAAGCTGAAGTTTGCGAATTGTTTAATATGAAGTACCCGAAGCTGCCTATTATACGATCGGTAGTTAGTAAAATAGAAAAAAAGTTTCTAGAATTTGGCCACGTAAGAGACAATTACAAAACCAAACATCTTCCAGAAGATACACAATTAAATGTTAAATGTTAAATCCTCACAAATCCACTAACCAAATAGCCTCAGAACAGTCAATAAGTAAATCTGTTCTAAAATGCTTGCATAAAAATAAATGGCACCCATACAAAGTTCATTTAGGTTCTTACTGCAGATGATTTGGACCGGAGAGTAGAATTTTGCGAAATAATGATGGATAGAAGCAATGCCAACCCGCACTTTTCAAGTAAGATAGTTTTTTCCGACGAGGTAATATTTTCTTTAAATAGTTCAATAAACAGGCAAAATTTTCGATATTGGGCATCAGAAAACCGAAATTGGATTATGGAAAGTCATACACAGTTTTCCAAGAAAATTAACGTATGGGCCGGAATTGTGGGTACTTCAATTGTGGGTCCTTTTTCATTGAGGGAACACTTAACTCGGAAAAGTATTAATACCTATTACAAAATGACATAATACCCTGTTTAACAGAACTTTGCCCGAATGGTGAAAACCCCAATATACTGGCAGATTCGGTATGGTTTCAACAGCATGGAGCGCCCCCGCACTATTCGTGTACATTGCGAGATTATCTTGACAATATTTGCTCAAATAGAAGGATCGGAAAGAGAGGTACTATCGAATGGCCAGCTAGGCCTCCAGATTTAAGCCCGTTAGATTTTTATCTTTGAGGTTACGCGAAATTGAAAGTCTACTTCAATAAGCTGGAAAATATCGAGGAATTAAACAATAGAATTGGGCCCGAAATACAACGAATCCTACCACAAAAGCTAAATGAAGTGTAACGAGAATTTGAAAACCATCTTAGGTATTGTCAGGAAGTTAATGGTCAACAATTTGAACATTTAATTTGATATGTTGATGTTTTTTTTCTTCAATTTTGAAATAAATGTATTTTTTGTAAGTAATAACTTAATTTTTGGTATATTGTACGTGAAAAATACTTAGCATTCAATGCAGAATTCAAAAATAAAAAAAACAAATTTTTCTATTTGAAAAAATAAATAGTGGTCGCAATTTATTTCTGGCCAACCCTGTATAAATGAGTTTATCATCATAAAACCGCAGTCTACAAAAAATCGACGTGTCCGAGCGGTTTTCCAAAAAACCAACACCTGAATCTTAAATGAATTCGTTCCAAGCCACGCGTCCTCACACTATATTAAGATATATTAAGAAATCGGTTCAAGATTTTTCCGATTGTTTTGCAAAATGGACCATTCCATATCATTGATGATGAAATTTCTATGTATTTTCAATTAATTCCTTTCTAGATTTCGAATAACAATAACTAAAATGTTTTAATACTAGTGCATTCACTATATATTATGATATATTAAAAATTCTGTTACAAGATTCTTCTCTTTGAAAAACATTGAAAAAAAATATGGGACCAATCTGGAAATACATTCTATCAAATGAAAAAAACCATGATGCAAAAATCCGACACATAGTACTGATAGGGGACATAGTAGATGAGTTTATCCTGGGTGTGGACCTCATTAGACAACCTGGATTCATCTTCGTTCCAATATGTATTAACAAGACAACCAGTGAATATATGGGTTCAATAAAAATATTAGCAAAATCCACGAAGACCACAAACATCCTCGCTCAGCTAGAAAGAAATCCAGGAAGCTGTGTTACTCACCAGACTGCTGAACCTGTCAAATCAAGATGTCCAAGTCACCAGCGGAGAAGAAATCGCTTGCTCTGAACCAACAGAGATCATCGTCAATTGTGAAGAAGCCTATAAGATATCGACAGTAAAAGTTGAGCCTACAAAATTATGGCCAGATTTGAGAACCGTACGGCATCCGATCGTATAACGATAAACAATTTATACAGATGATAAATTATGTTGTGTAACACATCCAACGCAGCCCAAGGACAAAGATGAAGGATGGTTCTCCATCTGGATCGTTTGGTCTCTTATTAAGGACATGCGTTTAATCGGGACGATTAGAACTAAAGTGGGGGGGGGCAGTGTCCATGAAAGTTTTAACTGCGCCCGAGGTCTTTAAAAAATACAACCGAATTGTCCACTAAACGTTGTTTGAGGCATATTCTTGATTACTTTTATGTTTTTTTGGGCAATAACACCACAATCGAAATAAAACGACGTATACTGAAGGAAAATCAAACCTTTCAAAGTCTATTCGTTTTCAAAGGCTTTATATTTGTAAATTGCAAAATGAAAATTTCATTTATGACATTTAAATTGACATTAGAAAATTTGTTGTTTTTAGATATACAGGTAGCACAAAAAATTCTAAAGATCATGTATTATGGTTAAACAGCTTTCAAATTAGATGAATTTGAAAGTTGTTTTTAGAATTTATAAGTGGCGTTCCTAGGTACGACTTTGTTATAAGACAGCGCATTCGCCAAAAATGCGATCAAAGAATTCTATTGTTTCAATGATCCCATTAACTGTCTTCTAAACGTTGTTTGTGGCATGTTCTTGATTATTTTTATGTTTCTTTAGGGAATAACACCACATAGAAATAAAACTACGTATATTGCAGGAATACCAAACGTTTCAAAGTCTATTCTGACTTCGTTGTCAATGGCTTTATATTTATTGATGTAATTGCAAAATGAAAATTTGATTTATGACATTTAAAATTGACATTAGAAAATTTGTTGTTTTTAGATATACAGGTAGCACAAAAAATTCTAAAGATCATGAATTATAGTTAACCAGCTTTCAAATTAGAAGAATTTGAAAGAGTTGTCTTTAGAATTTATAAGTGGCGTTCCTAGGTACGACTTTGTTAAAAGATAGCGCATTCGCTAAAAATGCGATCAAAGAATTCTATTGTTTCAGTGATCCCATTAACGTCATAAGGGAAAACCTAGGAAAAACCTTATGAACTATCCCGATATTGGGTTGTTCAAAAGGAGGTTACCATTAATAATTTCTTCCTTAATTGTCGGTAACCAGATACGATTAAATTCTACAGAAGTAGAAGCGATACAATCGTCTTCATTCAAAAGAATTAAGGCAGACTCTTTTATTTTTCGTTTTGTGTTATGTTGTTCTTTGTGAAGTATAGTTGAATTGTCAAATTGTATTTTATGGCCTAGGTCCCAAGCATGTTCACAAATTTTTGATTTTTCAAATTGTCGTTTCGTTATGTAATTATTGTGTTCATTTATTCGTACGTTTAATGGTCTCGATGTTTCTCCAATATAAAATTTATTGCATTCGCAAGGAATCTTATATATGCAGTTTTTTGAGTTCTGGGTTTTGTTTGTTGGTTTTGTTTTCGATATTAAAGATTTAAGTGTATTTCTTGTTTGGAATGTTGTTTTAACATTAAATCTATTGCCCACTCTTTTCAATCTTCCTGGCAGACCCTGTATATATGGTATAGTTGTAACTGTAATGTAGTTGTCCTGAGTAGTAGTAGTGTTAAATAGAGAAGTTCTGGGTTGATTCGGAAGGTTAATTTTCTGTTCAAGTATGTTATTGCCCAAAAACACATTGAGAACCTTCTCCTTTTATAAAGTCGGTTAATAATGTTACAGCTTTAATTGTTGCACATATTGTTGTTGTGCTTGTGTTATTCTATATGTTTTCATTTAAAAATTCCATAGAATACACAAAGGCCCGTGAATAATACCCAGACACCAAATTGAATGAATTTTGCTAACTTCGGGGACGTCTCCAGAATTCCGTAACTAGCCTTAACGAAAATCGCTTCTCACGATGAATTCAAATTTCACAATTTCCCCTTCGAATCGTGATTCTAATTTTACATTAAGTCTTCCTCTAATATATTTACATGGCAATTTCAGGGGTGACGATGCAAGCACCCAGTGGGACCGATTCACCCCATTATGGGGAGAGCCAAAGAACAGCCGGCATGCGTTTGCGTCTCCCTCAATGAGGAATGTGAACGTTTTTCAGGTTACTGATTTATTAATTACCGTTTTCAAGTGTGTGATTTCTTAATGCGACTTTTCAGGTATACAATTATCGTCAAGGAATGGGAGTTTTATTGAAGAGATTCGTAATTAGTCTGTTGAAATTTTAATATCGTTGAACATTGGTGGAAAATTAAAATCATGATAAGCTGAAAAAAAAACCCGCGTCGAGCTAAACGAAAACTTTTTGCAACTATGTCTTGGAAGAAACACATCCACTGTAGTTAGGTAGAGATTATTTCGTGCAACAAATACTTTCAGGATACTGCCTGTGTCATCACATAAAGAACTATTTGTAGTGATATTTTACCACCTTTTCACTCGCAACTATGGTTTTTTACTTTATTATAAACAATTAAAACAAGAAAATTGCGTTTGTTTTTGTTGCATTGTTTATAAAATGAAAAATAATGAACTAATCTCAATGGTGTCAACAGGTAAATTGTAAAGCATGAAAATACCAGTGAAATAAGCCCAGGCTCGATCCGATTGGATCATTAGTAAAAGGGAAAAACAAAAAATACTGGAAAATTTAAAGGTTTTCTTTATATTATCATAACTCCGTCACTATCGAAGTTGTAGAACTGAGCTTGTGGAAACTGATAGTAATTGATATATACCTTATCGTGCCTATACCAGACGCTATCGGTTTGTTAGTTTTTGAATAATTGCGATATGAAGTTTTTAGTCCACTATTCTTGTAGTGTGCCTCCATGCGACATGGATCGTCAATTCATAATAGAGGTATTGAAAGTAGAGGTATAATTTACAACGCCTCTATTTTCATTTTTGATTAAATGTATATGAAATATACAAAACACGTTAGCAAACATGAGCAAAATTTGCTAAGCATACAATTTGTATTCATACCATTGAAAACAAGGTCTGATTTATACCTTGAAACGTTTGGCCTTTTGACATATACAGACTTTCAAGTTTATGTGGTAGTTATTCCCAAAGAACTCAAAAAAAAAATAAAAAACCAGAAATGCCAGAATTATCATTCAGAAAACAAAATTGTGAAAATGGTACAATATGTCATAAATTTGTCTACTCCTTGTGAAGCTTGGATTGATCAGCTAGCTTTAAATAATTTGAGTCATGTCAGAGAATTTATTATGATTAACCTTAGATTAATGTTTTAAATAGATGTAGATATATAAAGCAATTACAATTTTGATTTTGGCATTTGAGAACGACGTCACCTAAACAGAAATGTCAAAAGGGTAAAAATTTCAAAAATGTCAAAAAATGTAATAAATGTCAAAAATGTCAAAAATGTCAAAAATGCCAAAAATGCCAAAAATGTCCAAAATTTCAAAAATGTCAAAAATTTCAAAAATGTCAAAAATGTTAAAAATGTCAAAAACATCAAAAATGTAAAAAATGTCAAAAATAACAAAAATGTCAAAAGTGTCAAACATATTAAAAATGTCAAATATGTCAAAAATGACAAAAACTTCAAAAATGTCAATAATACCAATAATGTCAAAAATGTAAAAAAAATTCAAAAATGTCAAAAAAGCCAAAAAATGTGAAAAATTGTCAAGAAGTGCCAAAAAGGCATAAAATACTACTACTCCTTGTGAATATTGGTCGGATCGGCTAGGTTTAAGTAATTTGAGTCATGTCAGAAAATTTATTACTTTAGATTAATGTTTTAAATGGATGTAGATATATAAGGCATTTTATTGCTACGCGTGTAGTAGAATAATGGTAACAGATGCACACAACATAAAAGTTTCTGAACTCATTGATGGCTCAATCTAGGTTTTAGTTTTAGAAAACGCTCCAAAAACTATAAATTAGCGAAGAAGTCAAAAAAACGACGAAACTTTGCTATTGAAATGATAACAGTGAGGCAATGTTTGCGTCTATCAAACTCCTGTGAGTTTTGAATCATATGAATAATTATGAACAAGGCAATTATCAATACACAGATATTTACACAAGTACCGAAAATTTGCTACTTCAACTTGGCTTAATATCCTACTACATCGTTTTTTTTTTCGATAGCACGCCTCTGCAGGGCTCTCGAGAACGCTCCTCGCTCCAGGATAAAGTAAAGAGACCGAGAAATGTCAAAAATGCCAAAGAAATGTCAAAAATGCCAAAAAATGTCAAAAATGACAAAATTGTTAAAAATGTCAAAAATGTCAAAAATGTCAAAAACCTCAAAAATGTCAAAAATGTCAAAAATGCCAAAAATGTCAAAAATACCAAAAATGTCATAAATTTCAAAAATGTCAAAAATGTGATAAATGTAAAAAATTACAAAAACGTTCCAAATATGTCAATAATATCCCAAATGTGAAATATATCAAATTATCAACAATGTGAAGCATGTCTAAAATGTTAAATGTCACAAATGAGAAAATTGACAAAAATTTCAAAAATGTAATAAATACAAAAACCTCAAGATTGGCAAAGAAAACACATCAAAAACCTTAAATTGAAAAACAGTAAGATTTCATGAATTTAAAGTGTAAAAAACGTCAAAAATATCAACAAGAAATTAACTAAAAATGTTAATAATCCCAATAATGTCACAAAATCAACAATGTTATAAAGGTCAAAAATATTAAAAATGTTATTAATGTCAAATGTGGTAAAAATGTCAAAAACATAAAAATTGGGAAAGACAAAACATGTCAAAAAACCTAAAATCAAAAATGGAAAAACCTCAATATCTAATGTGAAATCTCAATCACGTCAAATTTGTCTAGCTCTTCATATTAAAGCCCAAAATAATGTATTTTTAGAAAAGTTTTTTAACGTATAAATTTCGCTCTCGAATTATTATTTTGATAAACACTGTCTGTGATATCCAACCAGTAATCCGGTCAACTTTCCGAAAATGCCTCTGCCAAATCTTGTTTCGAGTAAAAATAGTAAATATTTATCTGTTAAAGAACAGAATTGAGTGGAGAAACCCCCAATTAAGAGACCCGATAATTACTTCATACATATAGTGATGTTCTTTACTAGTTAGAAGAATGAATGTAATAATATCCTATCTAAAACCAGTAAATATTTTATTTATTGATTTCAGTTTTCTTAAAACATTAGCAAATCACTAGTATTTCCCAATTTCGTTCCTTTATTATATAAATGTTCACGAAATCCCAATGCTGACTATGCCATAGAAGCTTCGACCAGCCCACGTCCACCAACATTTTGTATAGAAACACGTTTTTTGAACAAAAACAACCCAATAATCAGCGAACAGTGAACATTCGTGGAAAGCGGGCGGAGGCAGGAAAATTAAAGCTATTAAAGAAAATTCCCTTGTTATTTAGGGAATCGTTATCCCCTATTACATCTGCTGAATGCCTTTTACTCCTTATAACTCAACCGAGTATTAGGGCATTAGCCTTTAATGTTTTTATTATAGCTTTTAAAATAACTGCCACGTATAATTCTCCTCTTATGACTTACATGATGAAGTAAGAAACGACACATAGTGAATATTTTATGGTAATAATCTTCTAACATATGAGGAATATTTATACAGCATGCTGGGGCGAGAAAGCAATACCTCACTAACGATGTAGTTAATTCTGACTGTGCATAAAATAATCGTTAAGGCAATTTGTATGAGTATTCAAGATCAAATCGACAAACTTTATCTACATCTTCACTTTATTTTTGCTTCCACTTTCAAAAATCATTACTGCAACTACATGAGTTTCATCTTGCATAAGTTCTATTTGGAAATCTGGGGTTGGTAGCCCTCATTCAGTAGCTTATGTCAAGTACGAGGGCTGCCTTTTATATTTCGGGATTAGAGAACAAAAACAAATATTAATCTTCGAAAATCGCTTTATTGTTTTTCAAAATATTCCCCATGAAGATCTATACACTTTTGCATGCGTTTAAACCAATAGTCGAAGCACTTTCTCCACTCTGATTGAGGTATCTGCAAAACATGCATTCTGAACACAGCAACCGCTTCTTCAGGTGTCGAAAAACGTTGACCTCTCAGTTTGTTTTTTACGTACGGGGATAAAAAGAATTCATTTGGTGGCAAGTCAGGACCATACGGCGGATGACTCATCAAATCGATGTTTTGAGTGGTCAAAAATGCAGTTGGTTGAGCCGATGTGTGAGAGCTCGCATTGTCGGGCTGAAGAGTGATCCGTCTTCTGGGGGTTGGTTTTCCTCATTTCTTGGAAGACAACTGGCAAACAAATGGTTGTGTACCACTCAGAATTAATTGGCTGTTCTACGTTGTTCTAGTGGTACGGTTGCGACATTTCTAGTTTTTCCGAAAAACAGGCGATCATTTGCTTGGAAGTGCTTCGTGCGCGAACAACTTTTGTTGGATTCTGCTCATCTTGAAACACCTATACAGTCGACTGCTGTTTACTTTCGGGCTCATACGCGTAAATCCACGATTCATCATCTGTCACTATGTCATAAACGTGTTTTGAAGCACCGCGATCGATTTTTTGAGCTTTTTTGTCGACCAATCGACACGAGCCTTTTTTTGAACGATTGACAAATTGTGTGGGATCCAACGCGAACAAATTTTTTGACATTAAAATGTTTATGCAATATTTAATGTATGCTGGTCCCACTAATGTGTAAGTTTGACTCAATCTAACGATAGGCCACAGGACGATCTTGCAATATCAGTTCGCGCACAGCATCAATGGTTTCCGGAACAACAACTGTTTTTGAGCGACCTTCACGAAATTCGTCTTGGAGTGAACTACGACCTCGATTGAATTCACCATACCATCGATAATCAGTGGTCCTTGATGGAGTTTCATCGCCAAAAATTAAATTAAGTTCATCCATGCACTCTTGCTGACTTAATCCACGTCGAAAATAATGGCACGAAAATGTTCACGATTTAATTCCATTTTTTGGTCGAGATGAATCCTTTAAGTTACTATAAACAACACATAGCGCTCGTATGTCAAAACATTCTGAGTACGTATAACCTCAAAAATGTCAAACTTTACGATAGAGGTGTCAGTTGTCAGAATGCAACACTAGGGTTGTCCAATCCCGAAATATAAAAGGCAGCCCTCGTAGGATCACATTACATCCCTGTTATATCTTAGGTTAATAAATAATATGCCAGAGAGACTACAAAAATCGGAGGACATGTTCTAGTAAAAAATTTCAAGATCGCCCCCTCTTGAAAACAGTATGTATTATTGAACATAATCTAAGAATTGGAGATAAGATAGCTTTTAGTTTAGTTAAATGAAAGACGGATAAATCTGAAATAAAGTTTGTTGCTAAAGATAAATCAAACAAGTCAAATGTGTTCAAACCAGTAACCGAAATATAAATGAGTTCAAACCCCAACGAAACCACAAGCTCTTCATACGACAATTTTAAGTTCCCCCGTAAACCGCACGATAAAAATCCACCTGAAATATTTTCCTCTTCGGAGACATAAAACCCTCCCAAAGATTTTTCACTCCCCCCACCCGACGACTCGTCCCCCACTAAGAATGTGTTTTCAAATTAGTGTCGACCCGATCGACTTCTTGTGAGAGAGTTTGTGTATGTATCCTCCTAACTTCAGAACGGATACCGATCAAGACCTGAACAGACATAAAGCAGGTATGTGGACGGCAAACACACCTCGGGGCACACTTTAGGTATTTTAATATGATTTTGAAGGGTCGAGGGGGGCAAGGGAGGCAAGTATAGCTGCCGGTGCACAGCCACGACATTATTGGGAATCAGACGGGATGTTACATAGTCGATGGTGGAGTTGAGGCGGTGAGGGTTTTGAGGGAGAGAGGGTGGGTGTTAGATACGGGGGAGGCGATTTTGCACTTTCGAAAGCTTCTATGTACCGAAAAATTAATAAGTTATCTTAGTTATCATTATTATTTTTCACAAAAATACAGGGTGAGTTTTTTTTGATGATCAGTATGGGGATCTCGGAAACTAGCGGAGATAGAGCAATGGTTAAATTGGTAAAGATTTGCAGTGTTACTGGCCCAAATTAATGACATTTTCGGATTTTTGTAAAAAGTCATGGCTTGCTAGATATTTTGAAAAAACAAAATTCTGTCGATTTAGTCAAATCCCTCCAGCTCCTTTGTTTTTGATTTTATAAAAAAAGTATAAATATCAAAATTGAAGGGAATTGTATCCCGAATATGATTGTCATGTCATCGTTTGCGTGACAGCTCTCGTTTTCGAGATATGATACAAACTTATCTTTTTTTTTCATAAAAATCATAGTTGGCTATGACCTCACAAAATCGAACATTTTTAGAGCTTCTCAACGATATAATACTCGATATAGTTATTCATAAAAATAACGGAGTTATGGATGCTTTTCTCTCTTATTTTCACTTTTAACGTAGGTAGCCATGAAAAAGATTGTTTTAACTTTGTCTTTCCCTCATTTGAGAGTAATTCCTTTTCTAGTGCTGAACTGACAGTCGACATTGACAAGTTTTCGTGATAAAATGGAATATTCTAACGAAGAAAAACTGAATATGGTGGAATGTTATATCATATGCCATAAAAATTCAGTTCGTGCAGCTGAGGAATACTTTCATAGACATTTTAATCGTCGTCAACCTGCTCTATGTACATTTAAGAGGCTTTACGATAGTTTACGCAGATATGGATCTTTTACTAAACCACCAAAGGAACGTAATCAAATTAACGAAGCAGCACAAATAAATGTTTTGGCAATGGTAAATCAAAATCCATCTACATCAACTCGTGAGATTGCGGCAGAAGCTGGCACATCTCAACGAACTGTAGTTAAGGTACTGAAAGCGCAGAAGTTACACCCGTACAAATTTTCAGTTTCTCAAACTTTGCATGCTGGTGACGAACTTCGACGTATTTTGTTTTTACATGGTTTAGAGACATGTGCCTTGACAATCCACAGTTTCCATTAAAGGTATTATGCTCAGATAAAACTAGATTTAATAACTGCGGTATGTTCAATAGACACAATGAGCATATCTGGGCTAAAGAAAACCCTTTCCATGTAGAACAAAGACGACCCCAGATAAAATTTGGTTTTAATGTTTTGTGTGGTATCATAGGGTCTACTATTCTGGGGCCTTTTATCAATGACAAATCAGTTACTTGGGAGCGCTACTTGCATTTCTTGCAATACACTTCTCAAGACATATTGCATAATTTGAATTTGAGAACTCGTTTAGAAATTGATTGGTTCCAATATGATGGAGCACCTGTTCATAACTCGTTATTAGTAAGACAACACTTAGATAATATCTATCCAAACTCTTGGATAGGAAGAAATGGCCCACGCGAATGGCCACCCCGGTCTCCCGATTTGGCAGTTATCGACTTCTATTTATAGGGTGCGCTAAAGATAAAGTATACAAAAGAAAGTATGAGACAGTTGGTGACCTAAGTGAGGCGGTATTACAAGCAATTGAAGAAATTGATAGGCGGTCTGTGAGAAAAGCAGTAATGTCAATCTTAAAAAGATGCAATTTTTGTCTAAATAACAATGGTGGACTTTTTGAACAGAAATTGTAACCATTATTATGTAATTTCTTAAGTTTTTAGTAACTACCTACTTATTTAGTTTTTTCGTTATATCTGATATACCTAATAAAAAAATCGTTCAAAGTTTTTTGGAATAGTTGTTAATAAATCAATCTATTTTATGGCTAATTATGTTAAAAGTGAAAATAAGAGAGAAGCATCCATAACTCCGTTAATTTTAAGAATAACTATATCGAGTATTATATCGTTGAAAAGCTCTAAAAATGTCCGATTGATTGAGATCATAGCCAACTATGGTTTCCATTCAAAAAAAGATAAGTTTGTGTCATATCTCGAAAACGAGTGCTGTCACGCAAACGAGGATAAGACAATCATATTCGGGCTACAATTCCCTTCAATTTTGATATCTACTCTTTTTTATAAAATCAAAAACATAGGACCTAGAGGGATTTGACTAAATCGACAGAATTTCGTTTTTACAAAATATCTAGTAAGCCATGACTTTTTACAAAAATCCGAAAGTGTCATTAAATTGGGCCAGTAAAACTGCAAATCTTTCCCCAACTTAACCATTGCTCTATCTTCGCTAGTTTCCGAGATCTCCATACTGATCATCAAAAAAAACACACCCTGTATATATATATATATATATATATATATATATATATATATAAATAAATAAATATATATATATATATATTATATATATATATATATATATATATATATATATATATATATATATATATATATGTATATGGTTTTTCTAGTTTAACTTTTGGTTTGGGGTTTCTTAATCTTGTTAGTATAGTCTGTTGCGATTTGCATGCCCAAACAAACTTCAAAAAATATTTTTTAACATACGCATGCTTAATAATATTCAAATATTATCTATTTTTCATAGCGTTGGATATATTTCAAACTACATATCTCCAACAATATAGACGTTCTATCAATTTCGTATTCTTAATTCCGTATTGAAATCTCAATGATATCCACACAAATCTCGTTCACCGACAACGGAACATCATAATAATATCTGTACCTCCAACATATATACCCAACGTCAACAAAATCACAAAATAACACGACGCATACGGGGGATCCATCCCGAGTTCCCATTTCGCCCTTGAAGGATTTGATAATACACCCCAAAGTGGCTTTTCAAGTC
Organism: Octodonta nipae; assembly: GCA_034190945.1. NCBI lineage: Eukaryota > Metazoa > Arthropoda > Insecta > Coleoptera > Chrysomelidae > Octodonta > Octodonta nipae. Next base: position 3,128,573 of record CM067219.1, read on the forward strand.
GATTCGTTCGAGAGGCATACACTCTCATTTATCTCAGCTTTTGAATCCGATTACCTATGTTTATGCAACGTCGTGCGAGCATCTTTCGAATCTCGAACGGCTCTTTTCGTAAAGGATCTGCTTTTTTTACGGCAAAGATTCAATTTTCAGATACACTCACTCCTTCACATAGAAAAGGTTCGAGGGAAGTCAATCTCGAGATCGGGTAGGCAACACACAGCGACCCGAAGTTATGATGTCGAGGGAAGATGATAGAGACGAAGGTGGATGTTGGAACAGAATGGCTGTTGTCGTTACATTGAAAGAGGAAACCCTTGATAGAAACTAGCAATTTACAAAACGTGCGTTTATCTTAAAACAAAATACCATTAAATTTATTATATTTAAATAATAACAGTTTTATTGCTATTATGCATATTAATTGTAGAAAAAATCACAAGGATTGCGACTGATTAGAAGGCAAGAATCTGTATATAAGAAGGCAAAAACAAAACAGTTCAGTAAAATTTTCTCCTCTTCTCATATCTCTCTCTCTTTCTCCCTCTCTAATTTATATTATTTTTCTATATTTTCCAAAGATTTTTCAACTTTTTTTACTGGATTTGTTATTTGGACTATAAGTGTAACCCTAATTCACTCTAAATTGCATCCACATTGTATATTCTTCTGCCACCCCTATATAATTTCGTCTATCATTTTCTAAACCACCCTGTACAACTATAATTCAACTCCACACAACATTGCAACGGTCCTGATATCTTTAAAACCACCCTGTATACGTATAAATCATCTCCACACTATTACCTGCTTCTATTTTTCTGTTGTTTAAATTATTCCTGTATACCTATGATTTTACTTCGCCCTATATGCCATTTATGCAACTGCCCATGGTCTACCCTATATCATACTGGAAAAAGTGTGGAACCTTTGGTGTGTCACAGATGTATAAACACATAAATTTGTACCCTAATATCAAACTTTTATTTTTGCACTTCGGTTACTTCGGCGTTATACACAGATCATAAGATTCAAGATAAATAATTAGATTTGGCAACCCTGATGTTCGTGGTAATCTTCGTTGTGGCGAATTTGATTTGGATTTTTCTTTTTATTACTTTTTAGCCATTGGGTTAAAGAATTTTCAGTGCAGTCAGAAAAGTTGTAAATGTATTATTTTTCCTTTCACTTAACAATATTGTCAGCACAATAGGTGTAATTAATATCAATAAACAGTCGGTGCGTCATATTTCTTTATATGTTCGATAAAAAAATTTTTTGTGTAAGTAATTGTGTTTAACTCAAATTAAAGAAAATATACTGAATCTCAATATATATTGTAGTTTAAGGTTAATTAATATATATTTACTTATGAATTGTAATTATTTGTAATATAATACTACGTAACATTCATACTAACTTTTGAGTTTCTTGCATTTTCTAAACTAAAAAGCTAAAAATAATTATAACAAAATACAACTCTAGCACATATATAACACATTTAATGTTATTAGGTACCTACCCAGGAAGTAAAAAATGTAAACATTAAAAGATGCTCATTCTGTACAAATTAATTACCTACCAATCTAGTATATTTTTTAAGTCGGTTTCAAGCAAATCTAAAATCCTTCATTGCGTACTTATCTTCTACTTCATCAAAACTGATTGTTGCTTGGCACCGACTTCAAAAATTAATTAATTTGTACAGAATCAGCACCTTTAAATGTTTACATTTTTTACTTTCTGGGTAGGTACCTAACAACATTGAATGTGTTATTTATTTGCAAGAGTTGTATTTTGTTATAATTATTTTTAGCTTTTTAGTTATAAGTGGAAGTCGGTTATATTTTCTACTTTTTAGTTTTTTTGAACTCAGGTAGTTTTCATTCTTTATTTTTTATTTTGTATGTATAACCTTAATAGACAGAACCAGGTGACATCGAAAGCCTCAACATTACACAATGATACATTTTCATTTAAATTTACAGGTAAATGTTTACCAACAAAATGTACTAGTACGCGTTGACTTAATAAGCCCAAAATATATTTATGATTTATGGACCACGCCATGTAACCTTTTTTCAACTTTTTTGACAACTCTGTATAAATATAGATAATTCCACTCCGCCCTATGTACCAACCATCCTGTACGTACGACTGCCCACGGACAATCATAAATTTGTTAGCTGCCTTCTGTAAACTATAGAACGAAGTAGAATCCATCCCATATTTACGGAGTCAAATCCGTCCTATATTTCAACCATAGTATATAACTCCTTGTGGGCTACCCCATAAATTATTTCATTTTTAACATTTTATATTATCGCCTTGTGTAACATTAATTTCTCTCCACACTTTATGCAACTTCTTATGGGCTATAAAATAAATAAATTTTTAATCACACTGTATAAATATAATTTAACTCCAGCATATATTACAACCATCCTGTATATGATTTGTTTACGTCCACATCATATAACAGTTTTTTAATCACCCTAGATAATTTTAATTTTACATTTTTTCCAACATTTTTATACCACCAAACGTCCACTCCACACTATATTCCAACCATCCTGTATGTACGGATGCCTATGGACCACTATCATTCTACTCTGTACTATATTTCAATCATCATATAAATGCAACTCCTTCTATCACTTTACTTTGTGATTTTGTTTGCTATAACTAAACACCTTGTGTATAAACACACAAAATAGCAGTTTAGAGTTAGACATGTGCTGTCACTGAATTTTCTATTAGGCCTGAAGAATGTGACAACCAAAAGCACCGTCTTCGCAAAATGGAAAAATTTGCATTTAAATAGGTATTTGTCTGGTATACAAACAAAACAATTGATTTAAGGCACCGAAAACACTATGCTTTACTACTTATATGCTTAAGATGTACATAGAAAATTTTCAAATTCGCAATTAAAACTTCCAGTGCCAAAAATTCTCGCACTATTACGTTGGAATTAAATTATTTATGGGAAATGTCCGTTATGTCATTTCGATGAAATTTTTGATAAGAAATTTGGAAACAGAAAAGTATATGAGATCACCTAGGGATCTTCCTTAATAGATTAAACGTTAAAAAACTATGCACATCCATAAGGAGTTTTCGAACACTCGACCAATATGTTAGGGATATTGGTCGAATTCCATGCACCCATGTGTTCATTCACTTTACCAATAGATTTCTTTTACAAAATTTGAAGTTTCACCAAATCGGCTATATAATCTATTGAACAACACCATATTCATTCAAAACAGGAGAAGAAATCAGATAACATACATACAAAACAAAATACGCGACGAATTGATAACCTCCTACTTTTTTAAAGTTGATTAAAAATGTCTGAATAAAGATTCTAACTTTGTTCTATTACTCACATACATACACTTTCAGAGAAATGGAATTTTTTACTTAAATATATTATATCATATAGTGCTAGCTTTTTTAAGTGAAATTTTTTTTATGTACGTAATCTAACGCCAGTTACTGTTATTTGTCAATGTGGAAATCTTATAGTTAACTTATTTTACGTTAAATGGTCCTGCCTTTTAATACAAGGTGATTAAATTTTTCTTAAAATAAACATATCATATGATTTCTAGCACTATATACCATAATTAGTTCATAAAATGTTTATAATCTTACTATACTTTATTTTCAGTAACTTCACTGTATTTTTTTAGTCAATTTTGTTTTGTAATTATAGTTTTACCATGAGTTTTGCCAGCAAAACTAGTTATATATTTGCGAATAAAATATAAGTGATGAAAAAAACACGTATTTAGTTTCAGTTAGGTAATCCTTACGAGTGACTGCCAGAAAGAAAGAGCTAATAGAATTGATTTTTGAACTAACCATTAATTTACAGCAATTTCCATGGAATAAAATAACTATTAGAGTATACAAATGTTGCTTGAAACAGAAGTTATGAAGTCGACGGAAGATGATACAAAAGAACAATATAAATGGACCCGGCACTCTCATATACGATCAAACGAAAAATGGGTTGAAACGTAAGACAAAAATAAAAAATACACAAACATATTTGTTTACAAATATTCCGGCTCCAACAGTAGCGTCCAAACTACATTAAATCAAATATAATGACGTACCTAATCCACAAATATAAATATAAGATGTGCACAATAACAAAAACAATTACTAATATGTAACAGTAATTATCAACACATTTATTTATTCACTTAAAATGTAGTTTTATTTACTGCCTACATGACCTTTTGTAAAACTCAGTTAACACGTTTATGATCTGACCCTTACCGGTGAGAAGATAATTCGGCGAACGAATATGCCGTTTTCCTTTATGTAAAACACTGAAATAACACTTTATCATTGTTTTTTACAATTATACAAAATAATCACTGATTTCTAAACAGTTTCAACCCCAAAACACTTTAAAAATTATCAATTACGTAGATAACCTCAAATCAAAATGTAAATAAGCAAACTTGCGCTGTTGCCTGCTGCACATAAACGGCATAAAGTATCGTCGTTCAGGCGTTCAATCAATGCGGACATATACCTAGATTTACGTCTTAGTGGTTACAATAGAAATAAGTTTGGCATTTATTACTATTTATATTACTAATCATAGCAGAAGAAGGATTTGGCTGTTGTAGTTTCATTAAAAGAGGAAAACTTTAATAGAAATGAGCAATTTACAAAACGTGCGTTTATACTAGAAACAATATTATGAAAAATACATTGGATAATAGCTTAATTACCGTTGTGCATATTAATTGTGGGAAAATCCAATAAACAAATGAGTGTTGCGGCTGATTAGCGGACAAGAATATGATTTATGTTTCAGGAACACGGAGAAAACAGTTTACATTTCTGCAATGATTTCATACATATTTTTTAATATTCTGTATGACGACCATCTAAATGAGTTGGTAACGCGTTAAGTTTTATGTACAGTGTTACCCAATAGTTGGTTGCTTGTCTAAAAAATTACATAAAATGCTGATAATGTTTTTTTTTGAGATAAAATTGACATATGTCATACTATTCAGGGTCAAATAGAGACAATCCATTTTTTTTTCAAATAAAAAAATGGCCTTATGATGCCATATTTGAAAGCTATTTTTGTTCTCTATTCAGTTACAGAGTTATGGGCGATTCATTTAATGTGTTAAATTTTCACATAGGATTTACGGTTAAAACTAACTTGCCATCTTTATGAACAAGCTGGCCGTACGATAGGACCGGTTACCGAGCCATCGAATTTAGTAAGTTTCGATCAGCTAATCCCCAACTGGTCTAAAATAATGTACCGCCTTTCAATATTGTTCAGTCAATTTATGAACTTGAGTTTAACGACCACAAAGATTATTAAATAATACCAGAATAATCCAGGACAGATTTGAACACCGCTATTGACTCCTACATGACCCAAAAAAATTTAAGAACAAAATTTAAAAATTAATCATACAAAAAAACAAAATCAAGATTTCGTACAAAACGTAGAGCAACTGGAACACTTACATCGATCAAATATCTTTAGGCTAGAACATCCATGTAACGAGTTATTGATTCCAACATTGTTATGAGAAAAAATATATAAGTTTATCGTTTGAAGAAAGCAAATAAAAAGCATTTGCTTGCTTGGAAAAAGAAATATAAATTCATAAGTATATTTGTATATATTTACAAATATTATTCAGAAGTGTTAATTCAACATGTTTACTCTATATTATGAACTTGGCCAGTACACAATGGAACCTTGGTAACAGCCCTTTTTTGTGGTGTTCTGACTGACGCATGTAAGTTCTCGAATTTCAAAAATCGAAAACAGAGAATTGGAATCTATGTTTTCAAAATTCTTCGATTCTTTGAACGTAACACAATATATTGTTTCTAGTTGAGAATCTTCATCAGTGGCGCTCCCCTTAACTGATTGAAATCTCGAATAATTATTTATGTATTCAATACATATAACTGAATTTAATATTTTATTGTAATGTCGAAATTTAACTTTTATTTGAAACACCCTGAACAATATATATAGGGTGATTTTGTAGGTTCAAAAATTTACGTTTTTATTTTTATCAAAATAAATTCATGGTTTACAAACACAATGAGTAATACTATCGGAAACATCTGTACACTTCTTTCGTTGTCGACTCAATCACAAGTCACAATTAAACAACTCAATTTGTACAATCGTCCTTTAAATAGCCAGTGCGGAAAATACCAGAATTCTATGATTATTTCTGATTTGGCACAGTATATTCAAGAACCTTATCGAAGTCGTTTTTTACTTCCATCGAAATTTCGGGATAGCCGCTATGTTGCGCTTCTTTTTTATTTCAGCCGGTTTTTATGTTTACCTGTTGCTTTTATCGGCACCATTCATTTAAAAGATTTGGTAAATTTTTGGCAGCATTAAATAAATTTTATAACAATATAGACGAATCCAGTACTCCTATTTTTTTTAATTAGTAAAAAAATACAGTTCTAGAACGTCTGTTATTTCACCTGATTGTATCTGGTAAGTCAATGTTAATTCCTGTTGTAATTGTGACAACAAAAACATTTATCTCACTTCTTTACAGCTCCATATCAATTTCCAGTATAAACCCTGAATTGTAACACCTCTAACCGCCACGTCACTTCTCCCGAACTTTAACTCCCAAACGAAAACCTCATCTTCTCGAAGTCGGGGTATCAATTCGCATTTAGACAAGAGATACTCTCAGTATCGACTTGCTGCTCTCCACACCCCCTGCCACCCCGACGAACAGAAATGTACATTCTCTTTGATGTTTTTTGATTAAGCTGTTTGCCGCGGTCTTAATTGAAACTGAAACTGTGGCTTTCCCGGCTAATGCGTCATTTGTATGCGAAAAGGGGGCACCGTTCCCTGTTTCGGGGTGTCGAACACCCCCCTCAGCGCCGGTGGTGGCATTCAGCATCGATGATTGTGTCTTTGCACTGCTAGGAAATCTGAACCGAACCACCTTGATTTTGCATACGTTTTCCGAGATAGCAAAAACGTTTTCAGAGCAGTGGGTAATACTGCAAGATTCGATTCGGCAGTGGTGTAATAGTTATAAGGGTTGGAGGAAAGGGGGTGACAGTTTGGTTGTTGCACGTACGTTTTGGAACAGTGCGGAATATGAATGGGATGTTTTCGGGTGTAGGCAAAGGTGTTTCTAGGATTCGATGCGAGCCGTTGTGCTATTCTGATGTAATTAGTTATTGCGAGATGTTTAATTAGTTGTTTCACTAGATGCGGATGCGTTATATAATTGTAAACTGTGTACTGAATTAGAAGCGTCTATTTATTATTTTTAACCGACTTCAAAAAGGAGGATGTTCTTAATTTGTCGGTATCTAGTTTTTTTATGGGTGTTCAGCGATTATTCGAAAACGGCTCAGGGAATTTCGATCGTTTATACTGGATCCTATTTCGGGGGATCCCAAAGTGGTCCCGTATTTTTTTCAGTAACATGGCTTGCACCGTTTTTTAGAAAAACGCGAAACTTTTTTACAGAATTTTTTATACAGTGATGAGCACGATATTTAAAATCAGCAAATCTAACAGAACTTCTCTACAAATAGCATTGAAAAATTTAGATTTCTCCAGATCACATAAAGAAGAAATCACTTAAAGAACAAAAATGGAAATGACAACTCTCGATTACCTTCGCAATTCAAAAGTACAGAAATTGACATTTGACAACCCAGGCCCACTGAGTTGAGTTAAAATTTGCGAGGAGAGAGTGTTCAACAGCACAAGTAATCAATTTTACCCAACTGAAAATGCGACATTTTTATAGAATTGTAACAGGTTTTTTATAATTTTCCCCAGTACGAAATCTTCCAATTCGGGTGTTTAAGAAAGCCGTTTTGTAGGCATAAGGCAGGGGCGCATAATTTAGAAATACTGTCGATCCTGGGCATGATATATGCAGAAAACAAAATGTTGTTTTAAACATTTCTGGTGTTAGACGATTCCAGTGCTCAGTTGTAGTTAAATTTTATGTTTATAGACTCATTAAATCGTAGTATATTTTGTTTTTACAAAATCATGTTATTTTTTGTGCTGTTGAACTAAAGGTAAGAAAGGAAATCAAAAACCTCATCATCACCATTCATAACACCAATAAATTTCAATTAATTTCAAATATTTCGCCAAACTTTTCTTATGTAATATCGCTTCCGACCTCTGTGGGACGAATTTTTAAACTCATATCGTCTGTATTGCTCTCTACCTTCTCATGCTCCATGATCGTATCGCCGGTGAAACGTCAATTTACAGCACCGGCTCAAATGTCAATTGCCTGTAATTGACCTATGACGTTTACGATGTAGATAACAAATATATATTTAAACAAAAATAGTTTAAATACTCATCGCGTTACTTAATCGAAAAGGTCTCCATCATGTTAAACGGTGAACACAACGTGTCCGCAAAAAAATTATGAGAATCTCAAAATTAACTGTCGGCTTGTTGATATCGATGATTTTGCTGTCGGTATTCCTAGCCAATCTAGCCAAAGTACTCAGTACCGATGTCCAAAACATTCCAAAAGAAAATTCTAATGTTTATTTGAAAGCCACCGATACCTACGACAACCTCATCTGGTTTTTACAGGTTGGTATTAGATCTGTTTACTATCAATTAAATGTACATTCTTACTAATTAGACACTATACAAAATATTAATAAAAAAAACAAAATTAACAGGATTACGAGGGAATAAAATCACAAACTGACTTTTATTCTAAAATAGTTATTTATATCTTTGTCATTAGCCTTTATCTAAATTTTTAGCAACTGTAGCTGCCTATATTAAATGCAAATTTTATAAGGTCCCTTAAATATCACAAATAATAAACAATAGGAAGTATTAAAAAATGACTCTGCTCAAATAATGGGTGATATAATTATTCACAAAGACAAAGAGTGTTATTAATAGATGGTGTGCTTTGTTTGGGAAATCGCAAAAAAATATTCATATATTTCAATCAAGTTTGTTCTAAAAGATGACTAATTGTTTAAAATTGATTGTCAAACAATTAAAACAACTGTAAATTATGTATTAAATGTTTGCCCTACTTCAATATTTACATGTTTGTAGTGATAATTTATAATTTTAAAACTAATTTTCATTATGTATATATATCCATAAATATATAGTACATATCACATAAACCACAGCCATAAATTATAATTCTAGATTTAGTTATTTATATTAAAATACAACTTTTGAGAATCATTTAAGTAAAACAATGACATGGAAGTCAAAGTAATCAAGTTCTTACAATAATACTCTATGGTAATAAAACAAAAAAAAAGTGCTATTCTTGTTATATTCAAACACATTTGGGCATTTATTTATTTATTTATTTATTTTTTTATTTATTTTTTTCATTTATAGTTAATGTTTCCAAGTAAATGCTTAGTTACATACTTTGCAGGATAGTATATTTACATTTATTTTTAAATGTAGGTATATGAATTCAAGTTGTCTAAAATATTCCTGAGATGGCTTCTCAGGAATATTAAATTAGCAAAATTTCCATTTCTATTAAGAAAGCCTAGATGATCTCAGACATGGTCATCTAAATTTAGCAATATCACATTATGAATTAAAAAAAATGGAAAGAAATTTGTTGTTCAATTGTCCATGCCCTCCAACTGTTTTCAATTTAGAAAATATCATCCCCAATTTCATCTACCATACCTATATTGAATATTCATTTTATAAAGTTTCATTTAGTGAATATTATTGAAAACAATCAGCAAAATATATAGAAATGACAATGATTAACATTTTGTTCTATGCAATGCTTTCTGATTTATTCATCAAAATGCTGAAAATGATATTTTCAAGCAGACTATTTTAAGCCATCATGTAATGTATCAGCCTTATAAGTTGCAAAAACTTAAAAAAATATGTTATAGATTATATGTGATGCCACCCATACAGCTAGAAATATTTCTAAAATAAAAATATGAAATATTTCATGTTTGATTTTAATTAATTCAAAATATTTCTTGAAATACTGCTGTCTAAGACAAAACTTCATTTAAAAAATTCATGAAATATTCCTGTAATATTTTATGAAATATTATTTTTGTAAGACTTTATGAATCATTTTTGGAATATTTGATGACATATTTCAAAAGATTTTTTAATCTTAGATATATGAATTATGAATATGTCAAGTATATTTGAAAGAAATATTTTAAAATAGTTATGACATATTTGATTAAATATTTTTGTAATATTTCACCCAATTTTTCTCTAATATTTCAGGAAACTTTTTGTCAGTGACAAAAAAAATACAGTGTTATTTCAGTGAAATATTTGTTAAAATACTTTAATAAATCATTACAGACAACTTTACATGTTATTAATTTGAAAAGAAAAAGTATAAGATTACTTAAAAACAACAACACTTAATTCAATCTTCACTTTTCTATTTATTTTTAATTTGACATATGTTTTGCCAAGCCTGTCTTTATTAGAAATTGGAAATACAAGGACTTGGCGAAACATATACCTATGTCAAATTAAAAATAAATAGAAAAGTGAAGATTTAACCAAGTGTTTGTTGTTTTTTAGTAATCTTAAAAATGAATTTTCATCAAGTGAAGACTGAAACAATCAACAAGAAAAAGTACAGTATATTTTTACAACTGTGTTAATAATATCATGTATGTATGTAAGTAGGTACATATATTTGAGGTATAATTCAACAATACTAATCCTTCTAAACTGCCTATATTTTTCATTGTGTGCATTGCTATTTGAAAGAAATTTATCTGTATAATACAGGTACTACCAGATTTTTGTTCATCAAATTACTAAAGTATTTAGATACAAAAGAACGAATGAAATTTTTAAGTAACTAATAATAAAAAATGAATATTTAAATTTTCTCAATCTGTTTACCAGTTTGTTTCCATTTCAATATTCTTGTACACAAAAATGTTATATTTATATAATCCTTCCAATAATTTAAAACATACCTTATGTTGTAGACAAGACCCTTCGGTCTGTTTCAAAGTGCTTTGTCATCATTCATGAATTTGTTTCCATTTGCAAATGACATAGCATTGTCAAAACTAGTCATGGTTTTTTGTGTTTATTTATTAAATAAATAAATAAATTAGTGATATAAAACAAAGTAATTTGTTTTTCTACCAACATAATGATAGTATATCACAAAGTAATGGCTTCCACCATCAACTATTAGATACAAATATTAACAAATTCCCTGAAAACACATCAACATATGAAAACAATTAAGATGTTCCTTAAAAAATTTTGAAAGTGCAATATCCCCAGGAATTAAAAATGATCAACGCAATACTGGATTAAACATTGTTTGTAGGAGCTTAAGTAGATTATAAATAAAGTAGTAAAGATTTTATTTGTCTTCTAAACGTTAGTGGCATATTCTTGATTACTTTTATGTTTTTTTTTTGGGCAATAACACCACAATCGAAATAAAACGACGTTATTGAAGGAAAATAAAAATTTTCATTTTGCAATTTACATCAATAAATATAAAGCCATTGACAACGAAGTCAGAATAGACTTTGAAACGTTTGGTTTTCCATCAATATACGTCGTTTTATTTCGATTGTGGTGTTATTGCCCAAAAAAACATAAAAGTAAAGATTTTATTATATCCTTAATAAGGTATATGTTTGTATAATTAAATTTACTTCTTGATACATTTTCTTGAAGACAATGAATGACTATATAGAACTCGTTATATTTTAATCTAATATTTTTAATATTTATCTATTTATAGATTTCAGATATCCACATCAGTATTTTCAGAGACCCCTTACGGATAACAGAATTCAAAGAATTCTGTCACTACACCATAGATACAATAAAACCTAGTCTAGTACTTGCCTCTGGTGACCTCACCGATGCCAAAACAAAAGACTCCATTGGCTCGGAACAATATGAAGATGAATGGCGACATTACCGTGATATTTTAAATGAAACCCACGTGAGAAAGAAGACAGTTTGGCTCGATATCAGAGGAAATCATGGTATAATAATTTTTTCAGTAGATTCACAAATTATGTTTAGAATATGTTTCAGAGAATTTCAAAAATACATGTTACAAATAATGATTATAATATGTTTCAGATAATTTCAATGTTGCTGATCAGAACTCGAAACATAATTATTTTACAAACTATTCAGTACAGGGTAGAGCTCATCCACGGTCTTATATGTATCAAATAAAAGAAAAGGGACTGATGTATTCTTTTATTGGAATAGATGCTTGCTTAGAACCAGGTAAGGTTATTCTTCACAGGGGAAATGAGGTATATATACCTTTGGCGAAGACAATAGCATTAAAGAAAGTAATTGTCATTGTTCGAAATCTGGGGTTTAATAGATTAGAATTAAATCAAAATTAATGTATGTTAACCAACTTCAAGATGGAGGTTGTCAATCAAAAAAAGTTATTCTTTATTAAAGGATTTGCATGTAAAAAAGAGCTTTGGAATTTATTCTGTCAACCAACTTCAAATGTTAGGATAAAAAAATGTTAATAACAATTTGCTCATTTATCATGAAATTTTAAACTAAGGTCCACGAAGACCCTTCAACTTCGTCGGCATGGTAGACGACGTCGAAGTTCACGAACTAAAATCGCTCATACGTAAGGCTGAATCGACTTCCACGAACTACACCGTATTCTTCGGACACTTCCCCACTTCCTGCATACTGACTTCCGGCCCCGAAGGCGTTCGAGAATTGATCGGCAATCATCGGCCTGCTATGGCGTACGTTTGCGGCCATTTGCACAAATTGGGCGGCATCGTGCCTAAGATGTATACGATGCAACAGGCTGGATTTTTAGAACTAGAACTCGGAGATTGGAAAGACAATAGAGTGTAAGTACCTTTAAGATATTTGTTTTGTACTTACAAACTTCCAATTTTCATTCTACATCTTCATCAGCATATTTAAGGATTATATTGTTTGAAAAGTCTTATAGAAAGTCATTTACTTAAAAATATAAACAGGAAAGGCCCCAGTATTATTCCCTGAGGAACACCTGAATTTACAGAAATAAAATCGCTTGCCCGGTCCTTAATTTTAAATCTTTGTGTCCGGTTGTCAAGATAACTCACTTGTAATTGATACACAGTACCTGTGATTCCATAGCTGCTTATTTTTTCTAGTAGGAACTTTGATCTACTGTATGAACTGGTTCTGCCAGCTCAACAAAGGTTATATCATTAGTAGATATTATCCATTTTTTCTAGGAATCAAATTTACGACCATATCTAGTGCACCACTTTTTCCTTTATTTTTGCCATTGTTTTTGTAGTTATAAATTTATATGAAAATATTTCTTTACATTGCAGGTATCGCTTGATGGCAATTGATCAAGGACTTTTGTCTTTCACTGACATCCCCCACAGGGAGTGGCCTGTAGTTTTAATAACGAACCCAAAAGATGCCTTGTTCGTCAACCAGGCCAGAGAAAATATAGACAATATGCGGAACTCAACTCACATAAGGTAAGTAAACAGAACACTTGGTGGTTATTATAACCACCACTCATCCACCAAGTTAAGATTATTAACTTTTCCCGAAACTTTGGACTCTGCAATTATTTCACCTACATAAAAAATTGAATACCAGTCTGGTACACAACTAGTGACTAGTTTTAATTGCATCTTGAAAATTATAGAAACACTACTGAAGAAACTTTTAGTGACTTTGGCTCAATATATTTTTAAAATAATCCCCAGTTGTGTTTTCTAAAAATTATTAATCTCCTTGAGCTATTAAGAGTATTGTGGGTAACGTAACGTCTGCATTTAAACGTCCTCTAAATGGTATTCCTCAAGGTTCTGTATTTGGACTCCTACTCTTCTTTATTTAAATCAGTTTTTTAATTCTTTTTTTTTTCAGAATACTGGCGTTTTCGCCTTCAAAAATAGATTTTGTCAAAGTAAAAGTGGACGACGGAAGCTGGGTGATGTGTAAGAGGATCAAAGGTCCTTTGTATGTTGTAAATTGGAATACTGAAGAATACATGCATGGTCTTCATACAATTGAGGTAGGTCTAGATAAATTTTAATTTGTAAATATTGAATACATGATGGCAATTTTTGCATCTCTAGTAGCAACTATGCTTTATGCAGTAACACTAAATTAAAAATGCAATTATTTTTATTATATTTCTACAAAACCAGTACTAGTACATATATTTCTTCAACAAATTTTAATTCGGAACAGTAGCCAACTGAAAATTAACCATTAACTTGTCATAGGTCAGTTATTTTTTGACAGATTCTAATGAATGACCACTGCTTTTACTCAGAAATATTAAAATTTTTAGAATCTTACTTTTAAAGCTACACCTTCATCAACGCCTGAAAGGACAAAATATTTTCTAGGAAATCGTTTACTTAACAATATAAACAGCAAAGGCCTCAGAATTATTCCCTGAGGGACACCGATACTTACACACTTAAAATCACCGAAGAAAGTACCAGCATGTTTTAAGTTTGTCAGAGATGCAACACGTCCGTCATGCTGTTTTTAAAACTGATGATGAAGTCAGCACTCTGGCTCACAAATTTAATTAACAATGGTCCATAAATAAAAAAGTTATAACTTCTAAATAAAATTTCGTTTTTTGGAGAACCCCATATATTTTGTGTTATATAAGTATTTGAGCCAAAATAAAATTAGAGTGTGACATTTTCAAATATGTGGAAAAAAATTGTCCTCATATTCCTCATAACTTCTAAACATACCTTTATTTTTTCATTCTTTTGAATGTGCAGGTTTATGTTAAAGATATTGATGGAAGGACAAAAACTGTAAGTCAGGCATTTTCGTTGGATGGTTCTCGATCGTCTTTCAGTGTTTTGGCCAGGATAGCACTGATGACAAATGCTAGCAACATAGTGAGTATTTTTATCATACAAATATTGACTGTTTTTCTCCAATGTTTGCAACTTATAGAAATATAGAATGTGGAATTATCAAAATCTTGCTTCCAACCTTCTCTTCAGTTACTGTCTCCAAAAATTCTTCCCAAACAACGGGTACTACTATCGATATACCTAGCAACCAGGTTTGTTTTGACTACTGTAGAGATTTTTGGGGAAAATTTTTGGAGACAGTAGAGCTTTGGATGGAAAGAAAATATGTTTCTTTTACCTTTACTCTTTCTACCAATACCCAAAAGTATTACCAAAACTACTTCATTTAGGCGCATTATGAAAAATAAATATGAAATTAATTCGATTCAAATTGTTGTTTGAATATTATGGTTTCCATACGACTTTAAGCGGTAAATACGTTTTAATCCATTCCAGTTTAAACTCATGTTCTTCACTACGCTGTTGATATCAGTCATCCCGTTGTGTTTCTTCCGATACATCCATTATTTAGTTACAGGTAATTTAACAAACACTTAAAAATCACCTATTAATTTTTTCATTTGTGTATTTACTTTCAGAAGGAAAAATCGTGAAACCTCGTTACCGAAAATCCTGTTGGTTTTCCACAATAAAGAAACTGTGGATAATGTCGACTGTTGATAAGATATTTTGGGCACTGGTGCTCTATCCGGTCTTCCTGGCTATCGGACCGTGGTCCATAGGGTACATCGTGGAGGATCATATCGGGGCTGTGTTTGCGTGGGGGATTTTCGTGAACGGTGCCTACCTACCCGGATCGTTTACGTATGCATACGGTTTTGTACAGGTGAGTTGGATTCGCATGTAGCTTGACAATTTTCAAATGCGTTTCTATTTCAGCTTTTCACGTTTCAAATCCCACTAACGTTTATTCTCGCAAATGCTGTCCATCACAGGTGAGAAATTATGATTTTTTATTATAATTTTATCGAGTTTAATTTAGACGTTCCTACCGACTGCGCCAAAGTTTGATTTAAGAAGCTACGTGATTTGGTAAAAATAAAAATAGAATGTTTCTTACGGCCTAACATAATATTCATAATAAAGATAAACCTACACGTACTTTGTGCCAAAGCATAGCTATATGTATTTATTTCTTCTAGATTTCGAGAAGTAATACTCAAACCAGGCAAAACGGTGTCTTTCCAAAGCAAAATTTGTCTTCATATACCATTTTCGATCATATTTACCATGCAGTTGGTCATGGCCTACCTCTTTTGGCTGGCGTACGGTACCTTAGCTTTCATACTGGGACCGTTGAGGACATGGTCGCTTATATTGGCCGCAGTACTTTACTACCAAGCTCTTCATTTGGGCGAGAAGAACGTTAGGTAAGTATACAAACACAATTGATCAGCTGATTTTGGTCATATCATTACCTTGCCGTTCAATTTTTGTCAACAAGTTGTGATAAGAATTGGGATACATCCTAACACTCAATAGGCATTAACGGTTCCCATTAAAATACTTAATGTAACTTATGTACCAGGGCTGCCTTTTATATTTCGGGATTGGACAACCGTAGTGTTGCAATCTGACAACTGACAGCTCTGTCGTAAAGTTTGACATTTTTGAGATTATACGTACTCAGAACGTTTTGACATACGAGCGCGATGTGTTGTTTACAGTAACTTAAAGGATTCATCTCGGCCAAAAAATGGAATTAAATCATGAACATTTTCGTGCTATTATTTTTTACAACTTTCGACGTGGATTAAGTCAGCAAGAGTGCATGGATGAACTTAATTTAATTTTGGCGATGAAACTCCATCAAGGACCACTGTTTATCAATGGTATGGTGAATTCAATCGAGGTCGTAGGTCACTCCAAGACGAATTTCGTGAAGGTCGTCCATAAACAGTTGTTGTTCCGGAAACCATTGATGTTGTGCGCGAACTGATATTGCAAGATCGTCATGTCACCTATCGTGAGATTGAGTCAACCTTACACGTTAGTGGGACCAGCATACATTCAATATTGCATAAACATTTGAATGTCAAAAAAAATTGTTCGCGTTGGATCCCACACAATTTGTCAATCGTTCAAAAAAAGGCTCGTGTCGATTGGTCGAAAGAAAAGCTCAAAAAATACGATCACGGTGTGAACACGTTTATGACATAGTGACAGGTGATGAATCGTGAATTTACGCGTATGAGCCCGAAAGTAAACAGCAGTCGACTGTATGGGTGTTTCAATATGAGCCGAATCTAACAAAAGTTGTTCGCGCACGAAGCACGTCCAAGCAAATGATTGCCTGTTTTTTCGGAAAAACTGGACATGTCGCAACCGTACCACTAGAACAACGCAGAACAGTCAATTCTGAGTGGTACACAACCATTTGTTTGCCAGTTGTCTTCCAAGAAATGAGGAAAACCAACCGCGGAAGACGGATCACTCTTCACCACGACAATGCGAGCTCTTACACATTGGCTCAAACAACTGCATTTTTGACCACTCAAAACATCGATTTTATGAGTCATCCGCCGTATAGTCTTGACTTGTCACCAAATGACTTCTTTTTATTCCCGTACGTAAAAAACAAACTGAGAGGTCAACAATTTTCGACACCTGAAGAAGCGGTTGCTGCGTTTAGAATGCATGTTTTGAAGATACCTCAATCAGAGTGGAAAAAGTGCTTCGACAATTGGTTCAAACGCATGCAAAAGTGTATAGATCTTCATGGGGAATATTTTGAAAAACAATAAAGCGATTTTCGATGATTAATATTTGTTTTTGTTCTCTAATCCCTAAATATAAAAGGCAGCCCTCGTAATGTAACATACTTCAAGATCGTGGGTATTTACCGTTTTAACTAAATCCTATAACTTTTACATGAAACTTATTTCTTGGTAAGGCATTATTGCAGTACTTTAAGGACACCATAATTGCTGCTGTTTTTACTCCTCAGGTAGTGATTCCTGGGGACATATCCAATAGGATATGTAATTTAATTTTTTTACTGCCCATGGAAGCAAGGGGCAGCTATATACATTTATAAGACATTTTGTTAGCAGAGGGTATCTTAAATTGTTTATAGCAATATATGCACTTTTTAGGTTTTTGGTAACGTGGTTTATGTGTATGCGTATGTCCATCTTGGTGTCGTTTACACAGACACCAAAGAATATTAATTCTGAATATGTTTCCATTTGCATATTATTTGTATCAATTATAAGCTGTGGGGTACATTTCCTGTTCTAAAATTGTATGCTAATAGATTTATCAATGTTCAAAACCAGGGTGTTTGCGTCACACCCGCTTTTATAAATCTATGCGGGACATTTTTTTCATAGGTGCATAAGGTTCTGCGCTGAAATTGCTTTAGAGGTATCATCAAAAAAGAACACTTTTTAAGTCTAGTAAGTTTTTACTGAGAATTATATCATTTATATACAGGGTGAGGTTTTTTTTGATGATCAGTGTGGGGATCTCGGAAACTAGCGGAGATAGAGCACTGGTTAAATTGGGAAAGATTTGCAGTTTTACTGGCCCAATTTAATGACACTTTCGGATTTTTGTATAAAGTCATGGCTTACTAGATATTTTGAAAAAACGAAATTCTGTCGATTTAGTCAAATCCCTCTAGCTCCTTTTAAAAAAAGTGTAAATATCAAAATTGAAGGGAATTGTATCCCGAATATGATTGTCATGTCCTCCTTTGCGCGACAGCTCTCGTTTTCGAGATATGACACAAACTTATCTTTTTTTGAATAGAAGCCGTAGTTGGCTATGACCTCAAAAAATCGGAGATTTTTAGAGCTTTTCAACGATATAATACTCGATATAGTTATTCATACAATTAACGAAGTTATGAATGCTTTTCTCCCTTATTTTCACTTTTAAATATTCCAAAAAACATTGAACGATTTTTTTATTAAGATATAACGAAAAAACTAAATAAGTAGGTACATACTAAAATCTTAAGAAATTAAAGTACATAATAATGGTTACAGTTTATGTTCGAAAAGTAGACGATTGTTAATTAGGCAAAAATTGCATCTTTTTAAGATTGACTTTACCGCTTTCCTCACAGATTACCTATCAATTTCTTCAATTGCTTGTAATACCGCCTCCCTTAGGTCACCAACTGTCTCATATTTTCTTTTGTATACTTTGTTTTTTAGCGCACCCCATAAATAGAAGTGTATAACTGCCAAATCGGGAGACCAGGGTGGCCATTCGCGTGGGCCATTTGTTCCTATCCAATAGTATGGGTAGATATTACTAATAACGAGTTATGAGCAGGTGCTCCATCATGTTGGAACCACTCAATTTCTAAACTAGTTCTCAAATTCAAATTATGCAACATATCTTGAAAAGTGTATGGGGTCGTCTTTGTTCTACATGGAAAGGATTTTCTTTAGCCCAGATATGCTCATTGTGTCTATTGAACATACCGCAGTTAGTAAATCTAGTTACATCTGACCATAACACCTTTAGTGAAATCTGTGGATTGTCAAGGCACATGTCTTTAAACCATGTACAAAACAAAATACGTCGATGTTCGTCACCAGCATGCAAAATTTGAGAACCCGAAAGTTTGTACGGGTGGAACTGGTGCGCTTTCAGTACCTTAACTACAGTTCGTTGAGATGTGCCGGTTCTGCCGCAATCTCACAAGTTGATGTAGATGAATTTTGATTTACCATTGCCAAAACATTTATTTGTGCTGCTTCGTTAATTTGATTACGTTCCTTTAGTGGTTTAGTAAAACATCCATATCTGCGTAAACTATCGTAAAGCCTCATAAATGTACATAGAGCAGGTTGACGACGATTAAAATATCTATGAAAGTTTTCCTCAGCTGCACGACCTGAATTTTTATGGCATATGATATAACATTCCACCATATTCAGTTTTTCCTCGTTAGAATATTCCATTTTATCACGAAAACTTGTCAATATCGACTGTCAGTTCAGCACTACTAGTGAAATTACTCTCAAATGAGGAAACGTCCTGGCTACCTACGTTAAAAGTGAAAATAAGGGAGAAAAGCATTCAGTTTTTCCTCGTTAGAATATTCCATTTTATCACGAAAACTTGTCAATATCGACTGTCAGTTCAGCACTACTAGTGAAATTACTCTCAAATGAGGAAACGTCCTGGCTACCTACGTTAAAAGTGAAAATAAGGGAGAAAAGCATCCATAACTCCGTTATTTTTATGAATAACTATATCGAGTATTATATCGTTGAAAAGCTCTAAAAACGTCCGATTTTTTGAGGTCATAGCCAACTACGGTTTCCATTCAAAAAAAGATAAATTTGTGTCATATCTCGAAAACGAGAGTTGTCACGCAAACGAGGACATGACAATCATATTCGGGATACAATTCCCTTCAATTTTGATATTTACACTTTTTTTATAAAATCAAAAACAAAGGAGCTAGAGGGATTTGACTAAGTCGACAGAATTTCGTTTTTTCAAAATATCTAGTAAGCCATGCCTTTTTACAAAAATCCGAAAGTGTCATTAAATTGGGTCAGTAAAACTGCAAATCTTTCCCAATTTAACCATTGCTCTATCTCCTAGTTTCCGAGATCGCCATACTGTTCATAAAAAAAAACTCATCCTATATATAATAGAAATAATGATGGCCCTAGTATAGAACCCTGTGGAACACCCATAGTTAATTTAAGAGTTTCTGAAACGAGATCATGTATTTTGACTCAAAATATATGATATGTCTGAATTGTATAAACCTTGATAAAAACAGACTACCATCAATTTAACGTCGAGATAATTTGTGTGCATAATAAGGACAAGTTTTACCAAAAAATAAGCAGTATGACTTTAACACACTTCCAAAAAGGAGGTGTTTATCATTTAGGCCTCACTTTTTTTCTCTTATATTGTGATACCTGTCTCTAATTTTGTTTGTGTTATCTTTCTAGGAAAGCTGCCGACGTGTGGTACGTGCCATCAGATCAGAATGTTAACGCGAACGAGGTCAGCCTAACGTCTTTGGACAAATCTAACTGAATTTTTTCAAACATAAATGACACATTTAACAAAGATACTCACCTCGATGTATTTTTCTCTACTTCTTGACTGAATGTAGTTACATGTTTTAGAATTGTACAATATTTATTTTTCCTAATAATGACGCACTGTGATGTAATATTTTGTAACGCCAGATTGTATTTATTTTTCAGTGGATGAATAATAAAGACAAGCGCCTTAATTTTTTTTTTCTCCCATCACCAGATGCTTCAAACAATTCAATGTTATAAGATAAGATTTCCCTCTAAAGGCACTAGCACAAAATAAATGGAAAAGGGGGTGCAATCGCACAATGACAAAAGGAGCAGAAAGGTAATAATGAAGAATTGTCTCCCACAGGGCTCGGTACTTGGCCCGCTTCTCTTCAATAGTTATTTATATCAATGACATGCCTCACACCTCTGGTAGAAAGTTTCTGTATGCTGATGACCTGACGCTTGCTGTCTATAATAAGAATCTAGAAGGGTGTTATGATAATGCAGGTCAACATTTGATCTAAGCGGGAACACGACATAGGCTAGTAAGGGTCAAGGGTATTTGAAGGTCAAATCAAAAGAGTTCTACCAAAAAAATCTGAAAAAAGCATGCTCATGTTTTTGAGGTCTCTGAGTCCTAATCCGTAGTTTGTTTTATGCTAGCAGACTGTTGCTGGAGAATGCAGAGATTCAAATGTATCACACAAAAGAAAAGCAATAAGAAGAACATTTACGATAGAGCATAACCGTTTTCGAGCTGACGAATGATGCAGTTAACATGACCACAAAAGTACAAGCAAAGATTTACAAAAAGCGTCCAAGGCGACGGCTGAGTGGCCTTGCCTTAACTGGCCGGGATCATAACCCTGCCTTAACTGGTTGAGATAAGCTAAAATAAACTACGGTTTCGGACTTTCTCAGATTTTTTGGTTCTCGGTTTGACATTCAAATAACCTTTGAATGACCGCTGCGAAAAAGCGCAAGTTCAAACAAGCTAGGGATTCGTACGCAGGGACATCAAAAACATAAGCATGAATTTTTTCAGATTTTTTGGTAGATTTCTCTCGATTTGACCTTCAAATGACCTCTGGGAAAACGTTCAAGGTCAAACAAACCACAGATTCGGACTCGGAGAGCTCAAAAACGTTAAGGATGAACTTTTTCAGATTTTATGGTGAAACCCTCGATTTGACCTTCAAATGACCTCCGGGAAAAAGCGCAAAATCAAACAAACTACAGATTCGGAGTCAGAGACCTCAAAAACATACCGATTTTTTTTTTGGAGAATTTTCTCGATTTAACCTTCAAATGACCAAATCTGAGGTTGTGCTTTCCATTTGTCAAATAGGCAAGCATATGAAGAGCTAGTGGTAAATTTTAATTTGATTGATCACTTCCTAAGATACTTCAAGTACAATCTTGGTGAAGGGTCCTCTTCTTCCTACCTAGGTTTCTTTGCCCAATGCGTCCTGTTTTTGTCGCAGTTTGTGGCGCCTATTGGTAGTGGGTTGCTGTGGTTTTTCCATACCTCGCCTTCTGGGTTCTCTTGATTATTTCTCTTTTTATGATGCGTATCCTCAGGTTTCTTCGTAGTTGCTTGGGCCTCATAAACAATAGTAAGACCGTCTCTTCTCGCTGTTTCTACCAAGTTAGCTTCGTTTTATGTGGATTCTCTAGATACTTCATGTCTTGCTTCCAGTTGATTGGTGTTCCTCCCACTGTTAGTCTTCTGATTGGCGTCTCCTCGTTCCTTCTTCCTATTAAGATCTACAGTATGGCTCCTTGTCATTCAGTGGACACGCACCCACTTGCTCATTGGCCCTTGTAACTCAGTGGACACGCCCCCACTTTCTGATTGATCATTTGCCATTGAGTTTTGATGCGGTAGGACCGGACAACTCAACTACACGGATGGATTTCAGGATATCACCAAATACATTTAGTGCTCGCGACATAGTTGAGAGTATTGTAAGGGAGGTGGGGTTACTTTAAAGTATTGGCATTTATAAGGATACTCTTTCATATGACTATAAAATCCACCTTCAAACACGCTCTAGAAGTATGGCTCACCTGTTCACATCACATTAAATACCAGCATCAGATCTTTGCCCCTATGAAACGACTCGATAGACTAAACATTAAGAGAATATGAGATCCAACAGCAATAATGGACTGTAAGAAACATAGCTTCCGAACTTATACACGGTATAACGAAAATATATATGCTGAATTCTTGCCAACTGAATTTTCAAGTAATTAACAACTAGATACCGTATCTGGGAGGAGTTCAAAAGGACAGGAAGGATTAAGGTTAAGTTTCAATATAGTCTAGATTAGTATTTATGAAAGGGAAACATTTACCTCGTCAGACTGAAGTAAAATCTTATACTGACGTATGTTATCGATAATTAGGTTAAATAATAAGAGTCTTGAGGAACTCCTAAAGTAGCATCGATCAAATATGATTTGTAATCAACTTTATTAACAAAAACAAGAGTTATATCATATTTAAATAAAAAAAGGCAACGACACTTTTTAAATATCCCTAGGCACTTGTGGCAAACACATGTTATAATAAGCTTTCTTATCCCAGAAATCAACACCCTTCCAGCCACACCAACCCTTACTCTGAATTACGTGAAGATCTTCACCTCCCGTATAATGAGGATCCAGAATTAAAAACTTAAGCTTCCCAGTTGATTGGTTGTAATCCACACCAAGGATTGTATGTGCCAGAACACCACCACCTAACAACAATATAAATGTCACCTTTCTGTGTAACTTAGAACTTAATTAATTTTCAATTTTTATTAAATAAACTAATTTGAATGCACTTTTCCAATGTTTCACGCATTTACTTAATACTAGTATACTGTCCAGACGAATATATGTCTATAACGTTTTACTGTACTTCGGGGCTCATGTGCATGTTCGAAAATTCCCCAATTGGCTCTTCTGTTGTTGGTTATGTTTTCTCTCTGTGTGATTCTTGGCAACGCTTGCGCAAAACGGTTTAGGTACAGTAAGACGCTATAACCTGCTGACTCTCTTATTCACTGACCCTTCTGGTTACGGGCGATAGGAGTATAGTAGTATTAAGTATATGGTTTCACGTCAACTTAAAATTAAATGTGAATGACTAATACTTTACTATAAACATAAAGTTATAAAATATAGGTGACACACAATACACAATACTGTTATTTGTGATGCCAGCTAATAAATTTTTCAATATTTGTTAATTTATGATTCATATTGTTATTTGGCTTAAATTATATCAGGTAATAACGATATTGTAAATTCTTAAAATATAAATTGTAAAATATAAATTGTCTACTAATTATGATTTCATTCAGCAAATGTGTCATATCTACTTGAGATAATCTTGCAAAAAATTGAAAATATGACTAATTCATTTTATAAAACAATATAACAGCCGTTACATGACAAGAATTTTAAATTTTATTAAAAAACGTATTTTATTTCAAATTCAAAATATTTCTTATCAGCACCTGTGTAAAAAATGTAGATTAAAACTAAACTATTAACGTTCAATTCTTATTACATAAACACATTTTATTGCACTTGCATTCCAATGTTTCACATAAAATGAAAAATAAATTTGAATGACTGATTTATACTTTACTATAAAAATATATTAAAATATAGGTGACACACAATACACGTTCTTGTTATTTGTGTTACATATAATAATTTACATTTTATAAACCAATATAATAGCCAATATGACAAGAATTTTAAATTTTATCAAAATAAAATGTTTTATTTCAAATTTAAAATGTTTCTTATCAGCAACAATGTAAAAACTGCAGATGCACAAACTGTAAATTTTCCTTGCAAATATTTCATATCAAAAAAACTTTGAATGTCCATATGTGAATTAATAATTTATTATGAAAGTTAAAATAATAATCATTTGAAAGCGTTGTCTGTTCAATAAAACTATAAGCCTTGTTTTTCTGGAAAAACTTAATTCAGGCATTTCTAATTTTAAGGGCAGGAAAATTTTGCCATTCAATATGAGAGCAGTTAGAAACGTTTGTGCAATGTATGAGCGAATGTAAATGTAAGTTTAATAATTAATTTATCAATTGTTATTGCATGATGAATTTTATTGCACTTTTCACATAAACTGAAAACTAATGTGAATGACTGATTAATACTTTAGTATAAAAATAAATATTTAAAATATAGATAACACACAATACAAGTTCATGTTATTTGTGTTGCCCACTAATCAATTTTACATTTTTTATTAAATTTATGATTCATGTTGTAAAATAGTATTTTATTTAAATTATATCAGGTAATAACGATATTGCAATATGTAAATTCTTAAAATATGAATTATCTACTAATTATGATTTCATATAGCAAATGTTTCATAAATATCACAAAATTAAGTGGACAATAGTCGAGATAATCTAGCCAAATAAACAAAAAACTAAAAATATGAATAATTCATTTTAATCTTTATAAAAAAAAATTATTTCAAAATGTCCAGTCCAAAATGTCACAGGCGACACTAGAAAAATGAATAGTATCGATACTGGTCTCAGAAGAAAGTTATTGATATCAATTTAGCGGGAGGGGGAGAGTCTAAAATCCAGAAAAATAAATAAATTTAGCGGGGGTGAATACCATCAGGGTATTAAAAATCACGAACAAATATCGATACTGATATCGAACTAAAGTATTATTAATACCAATTTAGCAGAGGGAAATCCCTTAAACCAGACGAATTAATATATGAATTTAGCATGGGGGTGAATACCATGAGAATACGAACAAGTATCACATACAAGAATTTAAAAAAACTGTTAATAGTACTTTAGCAGGGGGAACCCTAAAATTCAGAAATATATGAATTTAGGGGAAGGTGATAGGTTGATAGCCCAAAATGCCTACTGATTTAGCAGGGGTGAACAGATAAAACCAATAGAGTATTGATGAATCAAAGAACCAGTTTAAATAGGTATCCAAATTTGGGGGGGGGAGGCACTAGAAAAATAAATCGTGTACATACATGTGTATGTATCTATACATAAGTATAAACTTGATGGTCTGGGAGGGGGCACGTGTCCCTTGTGCCACTCTCTGTAGCCGCCAATGGTCAGCACCAACGTAAAAAATGTAGATAGCACACAACAAATATTTCATATAAAAAAAAGTTGGATGGACATATCTGAATTAATAACTTACTTGTCTGCTCAATAAAACTATAGGCCTTGTTGTTTGTTTGAAAAACATTTCACGAATTTTGTGATGTTTTTTTGTTTCTTTAAATTATTAATTAATTTTGCCTTAAATGTCCAGTCATTTGATAAGTCTGGTGGGGGATTTTAGTATTGTTTTGTTCAATTGAACAATTTGATGCTCTTTTGAAAATAGATGGTTAAATACACACTTAACTTTGAACATTTTTTCCTCATAAACCATAAACTTTTTAATGTGTGTTATATAGGATTTTTTCCTTTATGCTGATCAATTCTATCACCTACAAAAATTTCTGCACACACTGCGTTATGTTTTACCCTGTATATTGTAATGTATAATTTTATGGAAGTATTTCTCTGAGTATAATTTCCCAGCATATAAATGAGAATATCCAGAGCAGAAAGAGTGTGTAAGTTGGTTCCATATTATATATGTAAGATGTGAGACATTTATTTTCCCTTACATAAAATTTAAACTGTGCAATTCACATTATTCAAATTAAATAGATTTTCAAACATCTTAGTAATATTCAAATTGATTGTATAGGATTGAAAAATTAAAGCAAATACCTTACCTATCATTATGGGCGATCCCTGCGTTCGGAAATGGTTCACCAACTCCGGACCTTTAGTCTCCATATCTTCTCCTGAACTTACAAACAATATTTTACAATCGATTCCCAACAATGTGTTTAGTACAAAGCTAACTTCTGTAGAACCAATCCACTGCCTAGACCCCAAGAAACTCGATGGTTTATCTTTGATATCGACCAGGCATTTCTGAATCTCGTTGAAAGTTGGAGCGTCTTTATCAACGTATCCTTGCAACTTGAACCATGAAGCTAAAGTTTGCAGTGAACGGTAGGCACAACCCCAACCATTGTCATCCATGTTGTTTTGACAATAGTGATAGTAAAGGTATTTTCCACGTACTAAAGCAACATCACCACCTAAAAAAATTAAAGTGTATTTATTATATACAAAGATTCCAATTCAGTAGTTGCTCTGTGTCTTAGAAGTAGAGGCAATATTAAATAGGGTAAACAAGCAGTTGTAGTGAACATAAGCAAGGTCTTGTGATTAGAGGAAGAAAGAAAACCCAAGTCACCCCCTACCATTCCCAGAGATGTAATGAGACAGTTTAAATCTAACTAGTGGTCGCCCAGTGGTCGAAATTCGACCCTATTTCATGAATATGTAAAAATTATATTTTTATAAGAAACAGAGTTGTGGAGAAATCGGAGAAGTAGGTGTAATGACCAAAATTGTTCACTCATATTGACAAATCTATTGAAATAAAAAGAAAACAAACATGCAATCAAATATTGGTATTCGAAATATTTTTGACAAATGAATGTCCCCTCAAATTTTTGGCTGGAACAGCTCCTGGCAAAATATTTGATATAATAATTGAAAGATTGTTCTTTGCAACATAAAAATTTTCTTCATTAGCGGTTTCAATCAAGTTCAGGACTATTACAGAAAAGAGAGGACCAACAACCCTAGAACTTAAATATTTAACACATTCTCTATTGTCCGCTGTCTGACAATTTTTTACACAACACCTTCGGGAAGGTTGAGATAATATATTAATCAAATAATTAAATTCACATTAAACAGAACATTTAATATGAAAGTTACTGCAACGCGTCCGAAAAATCAATACTGATCTACCATTTTACCACTACACAATAACAACGCTTGCATGCCACTTCCAGAAGTACATGCTCTAAGAATATATCTAACGATCGTTCCCTTCATATAAGTATAATTACTCAATGTTTTGAGTTTTGACCGTCTGGCGGCGGCGGCGGTATCACAGATCAAACAGGCGGCACTGTCAGTTGTTTGGCGTTGACGTAAATAATGAATTTTTATTATATTTTATTTAATGAATGAACCAATATTATAAATTAATATTAAAATTCTGCACCGACGGTCGTCAGTGGCTACAAAACAAAACAAAAATGAAGAAAATTTATATATAAATTTGCTGTAATTACTTCGTAATAAAGAAACACTAAAATATGTCATTTTTCTGAAAATAATTAAACACTACAACAAAAATTCTTGAAACAAAATTCTGCATCATAATTAAGCATTCAACACTTTAAAATATTTGATGGTATACAGGTATTTGTTGTAATATGTAAGTTTAACTTTTTCGCCATTTGTATAAAACTTTTTAAACTTGAGATGTTTAAATTTAATAGTGTTTTAGTAAAACATAGATGCTATAGTAAAGAATAAATGATTAAAATTTGGTAATTTGAATGTTTTACATGTAAACTTTTTTTATCAATTAATATTGTAGCCACATCTATATTTTATCAAAACGATATTAAATTTAAACATCTCCTTCTAGGTGTTGCAAATTCTGTCAGTGATATAAAAGATTATAAAGGGCAAATTTTATAAAATGCAAAAGTTGACAAGTCAGGTCAGATGTTAAAAGTTAATTTGATGCTACAATAATATTTTAATTTTAATACAGCTGTTATATAGTGTGATGATGATGAGTATTTTTCAATAAAATGACATATTCTTAAGTATTTTATGAATCAATGTGTTTTATTATTTCTGAGCTCCCCATGATAAGTAGGGATTCGAAAATGAAAGTTTGTTATATAGTCATATTATTTCAAATTATCATTTGAACACTTTGCAATGGTTTAAGACTGTTTTTAATAGTTCCTTCCCCATGCTAGTAAATAAATTTAGACAATTTATGGAAAGAAAAAAAAAATAATATTAACTTTCATAAGTTTAGTTTCTTAGGGTTTACACCTTACCATTATCAGGAATTTTAAGCCCTTCATGAGGATTCACTAATGGACCATTTGAATGAGTATTGCTTTCAAACATGTATTGGTTGCTTCTTCGAAACCTTGGACTGTTTTGGTCTAACAGCAACTGTTTATGTAAAGTTTGCCGGAATGATTCTGAAATATTTGTTACCATCAATAAATAATAATTAAAAGATCAATAAAGCACTAAATTTGATTGAAAGAAGATAACTAACAGTTGGTAGAGCATATTAGCAATAAAAAAACCTAAAGTACCGTGTCACTATTTACAAGAAAGGCATGAATTTGTCTAACAGCAGTTCATAGATGGACTCTGGTTAGATACAAATACTTGAAAATTTCATTTCTGAGGTACCCAACAAGTAGATCTGCCAGGGGGTTTACAAGAACTAACTCAAGGTCTGCAGTTCATTATTAAACAAACTTAGTGATTTTTGGATTAGAAACAACATAGTTCTGGAAATGAACATTGACAGCATGTATGTTTTGTAACAATGATAACACAAAAAGTGTGTTATATCATATGTGCCACCATTATTGGAAAATATACAGTGAGGATACTAAAATTTAAATGTCATCTAGAAACTGTTCATCCTATTTTGTCTGACTGACTGAGTTTTTTTGAAAATGAGTGTAAAAAATAGGAAACTTTGGTCTAATTTTTATATCTGGTTTTGAAGGGGCAGTACAAGAAATCTAGGAAGTTGGTTTCAAATGATCATAATATAAAAAAGCAATTTCATAAATCATCTTATGCCCTTTTCCACAATTATCTAGGAGTGTCTGATATTTTTTTAGAACTGCAAATTTATTATTCATTCCCAATATGCTTTTATTGTTTTTTTATAATATCAAATTTTACTCAATATCAAATTTTACTCAATAAAATTTAACTGTCCATCTGATTTTGGCCACCAAGGGAGAAATTATGAGGTTTTTTTATTCTAAAATTTATATATTTGCCAAAAATATAAGCATATAAGCATTAAAAGTGTAGGGGTGTTAAAGTTAGCATCAACAAGATTTAATACTTTTCATGTCTACATTTTGAGGTGGATATAGAAAGTTTTGCTCAAAAATGCCAAACATCTTGCTTAAGTAGATTATAATCTGTATGATTACTTAAAAATACCACCACTATTTATTTATTTTTATTTGACATATGTTTTGCCAATTCTAGCTTCTTTAGAAATTGTAAATACAGTGAATACTAAAATTATATTTCTAACAAAGAAACTAAACATAGGGTAATACAATAAGGTGTTGTCTTAATTGTGGGGAATTTCAGAAGAAGTGGGTGGGGTGGTGTAGGTCAAAAAATTTTTGTTTTTGATTTGAAAAAACAAAAATTCTACAAATCTCTTAAATAATCAAACTGATACTAATCCCTCTCTTCAATCTCAAAATCATTTTCTAAATAATATTATATTATCCATAACTGTTGTCAACACTGTTTCATAAATGTATTATTTATCTGACCTACACCCCACCCCTTCCTCTGAAATTCCCCACAATTAAGACCACACCTTATTTTATTATCCTACCTTTAGTTTCTTTTATAGAAATATAATTTTAGCATTCATTGTATTTACAATTTCTGAAGAAGCCAGACTTGGTGAAACATATGTCAAATAAAAATAAATAAATAATAAAAATTTAAACAAGTGTTTTAAGTACTCTTAAAAATGAATTTTCATCAAATGAAGACTAAAACAATCATCAATATAATCTGTATGGTTGACTACTAAATTGTTTGCTTTTTTTAAGTACTAAATACAATTTTATTGTCTTCTAAAGATCAATAAACTTAAAGCCATTGACAACGAATCCAAAATAGACTTTGAAACGTTTAGTTTTCCTTCAATATATGTCGTTTTATTTCGATTATGGTGTTATTGCCCAATAAAACATAAAAGTAATACAATTTTATTGAATGTTTGGAATTGTCTTCTAAACGTTGTTTGTGGCATATTCTTGATTACTTTTATTTTATTTTTTTGGGCAATAACACAATAGAAATAAAATTTTCATTTTGCAATCTCCATCAATAAATATAAAGGCATTGACAACAAAGTCAGAATAGACTTTGAAACGTTTGGTACTCCTGCAATATACATCATTTTATTTCTATTGTGGTGTTATTGCCCAAAAAAAAAAGTAATGAATGTTTGGAGTCATAAGTAAAATTAAATCACAAACAAAAATATACTAAATTAAAAATGCTACATAAATTATCAAATTCTTACTTAAAGCTTCATCAGACTCATTTTTAAGAAATAATAAAGTCACAAAATGAACCAAATCATCTGGTAGAAAATGGAATGTCTCAAATCTCACTTCAACATTCTTTTCATGTAATCTATGCAAAGTATCCTCATATAACTGAAGATAATGTACTATACTTCTCACCAATATAGGATACAATTGTGATAATTCTACATCAACAGCAATCATAGCTAGAACATCAATGTTGGCAACTGTGTCCAATACTGTCATAGAATCTAAAAACAAATTATTAAAATGCTACCTAGACATAATTACCTGTTCATACTTTTGTTTAATATGCACACAGGTGCATGTTGTGCTTTAGATTTGATGCTATTGTCACTTGTTAACTTCCACAACATGTCGAAATCCAAAATTTTTGGTTTTGTTGATGGAGATTTCTTCTTTTTATTAAAGTCATCTCCAGTACTTTGCAATTCTTTGTAAATATCATATATATTTGAAGCGTCACTTTCCATACCAATAAGATTTTTATTCTGAATAAATTTGTTCAGTTTGTGAACCTTAAACAGAATTTTGGAATCACTTCCATTATCATTGAGCTGATTTTTCAATGAACAGATGTGATCACTGATTGCTTGTGGTGTATATTCACATTTGATTGGTAGACTACCTAAAATATTACAATAGAGCAATTAAGTGTTAAAAAAAAGTTGACAGGGCATTACCTTTACATCTGATGAACATATATTGAGAATACAATTTTTCATCATTTATAATTTGATAGTCAACTTTTGAAAATTCTCCATCTGACAAAATTTGTATATTAACACTGTCAGTATAAGAAATGATGATTGGTGTCTTGCAAATATCTTCAATGTGGCTCTTATCCAACTTGAACTTTTCTTCTTTGTAGAAATATCCACAGATTTGTAAACCAAGTGGCAAACATTTAGCAAATGCTTTATCTGTTAGTTCCAAACCTAGGATTAAAACATTTGACTTTGTTGAAATGCCATAAAGAAATCCTGAACATGGTTCCTTAATATTTGAGAATTTCTAAAATTTGAAAAATTATAAGATCTCAAAGTAGCTTGAATTACACTTACTTTTAAAATGTTTTCATGTACGTTTACTGTAATGGCCATTTTTGTTTTTAACTACTATCGAAGAAAGTAGACCTTTGAATAAAATTATATTTTAAGAATTTCTAAAACCAGATGGTAAGTTTAAATTACTATTTCATATTTTGGTTCACATTTGACACATACGACTGGTTTTGGTTTGTAGGTTACCTTCTTTAAACACAGATCATACAATAAAGATTTAAAACATACTTGTCACAGAACATATAACTAACCCAAGCGAAATTTTAATGACGATAGAACACGATTCTGTAAATATTATATAACCATAGAGTACTTATAAATAGAGTGCGCAATAGAAATTTTGAAGCTTATACTTCTGGAGGTAGCCTGCAATTTGCAAAAATCGTGACGAGGCTAAAGGAAGAGGACAACAAAGAGCTTCCACTGAAATACCTCCGACATGTAGTTCATTGGACGCTTTCACTCACCAAGTGAGACAGAAATAAGGGGCATTTATTTCTAGTCTGGTCACGATATTTGTGCATTGCAAGAAATCTCCAAGAATATATGCTTTAAATTATAAATAGACGACATCGAATAAGTAAAGTGACTTGCTCTTCCTACTATGTGCTCTTGATACCAGGGATTTGTATATATTTGTTATATCTACAAAGAAGTAACCATCTAAAAATTTAACACTACTACAGTTAAATTTCAACTATGCTTTAAGAAACTGTTACTTGATGATATCCAATTGCTGCCAGATGTGGTCTTGTTCATTGAAAAATTGAGCAGTCGTTGCAGCCAGTTCAATCTTGATGTGAAATTTAAATTCCCAAGCCATATAAATGCACAAGCTTGTATACTGCCTCTGATGTGAAGATTATGATCGTACCTTATTAAATAAATTTTGAAATATAATGGAAACACTGAATTGTAAACATATAATCAATATAATAAATACAAAAACAATATTAATGAATTAAAACACACATATTAATCGCCTAAAGATGGATCTTGCTCATTTTCAAAAATTCCTTCCAAAATATTATTAATAATCTCTAACATTTCTTCTTTATAAATGCTGTCCATTTGTCGAACAATTTCTACCACTTTTTCTTTACTCACATTAGAATCTTTCAGGCTTTCTTTAACTTTTTCTGTTACCAGATCAAGAGATTCCTTTCGCAAAAGATAATCAACAGGAACCGATTCTGTGAGTGTTTGCACAATACCGGCTATCATCTCATGGGAAGAAGTCGTCTGCTTACCAATTGCTTCAATAAGTATTTCTTCCAGAAGCTCCTTAGCGCAGAATTCAAAAGTTTCATCACTATCCTAAAAATGATAAAATAACATAATTAGCTGAGTTGAACTGAAACTAGAGTTGTTCTTACATCTGGTTCTTGAATTTTCTGTAATTTTTTGGCTACATCCTCAACGGATGATTTCAGTTCATCAGGTATTTCAACAGTTACAGTTTCCAAAATTCCCTCAACGATTTCAGTAACGCTCTGACATTTAACAATGCTCAATAAGATTGATCTGACCATTTGCTCTACAGATGATTCATCGTAATGCTTGTGTATAGAGTCGAAGAGTTCTTTCAACAAATTTCGTACAATGTCTTCACTTTCCGTGGAAAAACTGGAGAAAGAAACACAAAACATCAAGTTATTTAGCAGTCGAAACTCAGCAACTATATAAACTCAGAAAATACGTATGCAATGTATATACAATTATGTGACGAAAATCTTAACCTAAGAATTTGTAGAAACACAGGTTGAATGTCGCATAGACTATGGTATGGATATACTAAAGCCATCAGTTGTTTAAAATCAATAAGAATCAGTTTACAGGTACTCACTAGCCAGGTATCTTTATTTCTTGTACGACGTGCTTTTCTTCAGACACCCCTATAATCTCATCCTCAATATACGAATCGTAGTCACTCCATCTCTTGGCTTGACTATCTTTACTTGCCGATTTCACGACCTCTTCTGCGACTTTTTCCCCAATTGGTGGTGGTGGCAATCCTTTCGTCTTCAACATTTTTATTTCATTCTTCAGTTCTTGCAGTTGATCTTGTTGATCCTTCAAAATGCTTTCGAGTTTCTCCACATCTAAAAAATGACAGACATTTAGTATCAAACAGAATATTAAAACATACCTAGAGATATCATCAGAAAATCCCAGTGAGTAGTAACAAAAGCAACCACTTGATACAAGATGAAAAGAAATGACGTAAATAATATTTCGCTACCGATTAATGGAAATTACAGTAGAAGAATCTTGTAATATAGGTAACAGAAGACACTCTCAGTCTACCGGGTAAATTCTTGGACGAGAAAAAAAAGGGCATCAGGAATCGATCTTGTTACGGCCATAACATTGAACAACTTCCTAAAAGGCGTAATGAAAGTCTCAAAATTATTACGCTCGACCTTGATTCATCCGACGACTCGAAGGACTGTCGTACGCGCGGCGGTAGGCGCTCGCTTCTATAATTCAATAATTAAATTCAGCAGCAAAAACTTTTAAAATTTTTACACCCAACATTGTCAAAATACCACATCACACAGCCCAAATAACCAAATTCTAACACACACCAACCAAAAAGGCCAAAACATACACACGCAACGCCATATAATATACCTTTCAAGAACCTTAAGATTCAGGAACCGCATTGGCGCAACTAGCTGGACACCAATCTTTCTAATCAGGCAAGTCGGGCTCGAAACCTAGCCAATTATTAGCTTTTTTTCTTTCTAACCACCACTCCAACAGTTGTATTTCATTTATTATTTCTACTTAAAATCTACAAAACATCTAGTTTTAGGAAGTTTTCAAGCATCTTAAATAAACAGAAAAACTCACAATCAACTTACATTTGATTAAATAATAATCACAATAATCGTTTGACAGTCGTTGCTAAGGTAACATATTTTATGTTTTAGGTCTGGCATGGATAGATTTAGTTACTTAACTAATTGTAATGCGCACGATTGTACTGCAATAAAACGCAATTCATTGCTTTAAATCTTTTTTTAATTGCCTCATACATGTTTCCACAAAAACTCAAAATGAGCAAGATATACAGACATCTGAAAACAATTCTAAATGTTTTTACAGTCCAAGATATATGTTTAAGTTTTTCTTCATATTCTATTAGAAATTGGTGTTTCCAACCAAATCTAAAGCACGAAGAAGATCTCAAAACATAGAAAAGTATCAAGATCTAGTAATGAACTATAGTTCATCGCATTTTGGATATAGTAGACAATTGCTCTTACCTTTGCTATATGTTTCAATGATGCTCTCGGTCTTTTCAACAGTCTCTTGTTTCTTTGGCTGAGAAAGAACGGTTTTAATAATATCTTTTTTCTCTCTACTAATGACTGCTAACAGTTCCAAATTTAATGTGTTTTGTTTAATGGTTTTCGTCAATGCCTCCTGTGCTTTTGCTATTTTATCCTGCAACCCAATACGAATTTTTTGTCTATTGCCTATTAAAATATTCATTCTGGTCATATTTACTTATTTAAGTATTGAAATTGATATTGGCCCCGTAATTATCTTCTTCTGAATTCAATGTTAGAACTAATATAAACCCCGAAACGTTTGGAAATATACAGGATTTTCAACAAGTGAATGTGGGGTATTATTCTCAACGTGCGGGAACATTCTATAGCCTGTATTTTCTATCGGCCAAATACATAGAAAACAAATCATATTTTCACACAGGTAAATCACAAAAAAATCAAATATGACTAACTATATTTCCAATTAATTATTTTAAAATTCTTAAACTGTATAATAATGCATTTAATAATCCCTTAAGTTTGATATATGACATTTAAGTTGACATAAATCAAACTTCAATTTGCAATGTACATTTTCATTACATATTTTAAAGCCATTGACAACGAAGTTAGAATCGACTTTGAAAAGTTTGGTATTGTCTTTCAATATACAACTTTTTATTTCAATTGTGGTGTTATTCCCATATTACATACTATTTTGAATTAATTATTTATCGTGCCTAATAATATTTTTTTACATAAACTTTATTATTCAAAGTTTATTTGATCAATTTATTTCTCAGGGTTTTATTTTTACATTGCATGCATACTCTTACCTCAAGGTGGTTCAACAGGTTCTAAATTTAAAATTGATACTTACATTTTTATCTTCCTTATAACTTCTCTGCTTCTCTTTTTATTAGATACACTTATTCAACACTATTACATTATTTTATTTATTCAACCTCTTTTCTTTAAATTTTACTAAATTGAAACTTTTATTTTTCTTGAAAAGAATTTAAATGAAGCTCTAAGCATTCAAATGTTATTAACACAACTTTCAATTTCAATTTTCAAAAACATTCTTTATTAAACAACCAGATAAAATTATTAAAACACTAAAACAATAAATCTATACTCAACAAACGAAATCATTCCTAACTACTAAAATAAATATTTATGAGAAATTTCCCTTTTAATACTATCATATTAAAGTTAAAATTTGTTATTCCTAATATACTTAAATATCATAAACATAAATCAATTGTCACTTTATTTACAACATTTACAAAGAACCATTGTTTCACTAACCTTTTATTCCTTGTCGTGATTACAGTCCATTAGTTCCAAATCTGTTCATTGCCCATTAGAACTTTTATTTTAGAAACAAATTTTTATTATTGGTTCCCATTCCAGATTTGTTTACCATTTGTCCATGTTCACCATCTTGTTTTATTTATTATTTATACAAATTAAATTTAATTATTGTTTACCATTTCATTCTTGTTTACAATAATTCAACAAATACCATCTTTGTTGATGTTTTCAAATTTTTATTTAAAATTCCAACCTAATTGTCATTTTCTGTCGGTCGGATATGCACTACACATTTATTGTACCGTACTTATGAATCTTTATACACTGCCAACATATATGTCATTGAAAACGTTCTGACAATTATCTAACACCATTTTTACTACTTAACCTCTACTAACAGGATTAAGGTTATTGCAAAGAAAAACATAATATGCTCTTTGACTTGTTTACCTCAAAATTCAGGAACGAAAGAGACCGCTGCCTACAAAACGCAATCTTATATGATTTAAAATCAACTGCCTGCTAGGTGCGTTCGTCTTTCCCAGTCACTCAAAATGGATGAGTTTTCATTTGTTTTGGTGCGTTTATTCCGTTCACTCATTTTGCTTAGCCCATGTGTTTCCCCATAAGAAACAAAAATTTTCTTTTTCCCTTATTAAATGCTATTTTTCTGATAGCTTCTTTTATTCTAAGAACTTTTTAATCCTTGTAAAATTTCGTTTAAATGCTTTGTTTGTTTACAATTTGTTATATTCTTTTCAAGGTCATTCAACTTTCATTATGATTTAAACAACTTTACCGCAAATTCTTGATTGATTGTAATTTAAGTTATTATAATCTTTTCCTTATCATCTCTAATGTTCATGGAAGAATTTTCTTTTATTTTTATTCATTACTTTGAAAATTATTGACATTTTACTTTTCTGAAAGTTGTTTACATGATGCTTTGCTTCCTAATTTATTTTGTACTGTTGTAATTGCATGTATTTTTACTAATTAATATTGTTTTAGGTGTCTAGCATGGATTTTTATGTTTTCGTGGCAATTTACAATGACTTCTATGGATCTATGTCACAAAATAGGCATACTCGTTACAAGATATATAACCAACATTTTTCAGTTACCTCTTATAACTACTTGTGAGTATTTACAATTTAGTTATTATTAAAATCATCTTAATTACACTATATATTACACATATATTCCTTTTTCCAAAGTCCATAGAGCTTTATCTACAATTTATAGCTCCTTTTTGCTGGCTCGTTGGAATGGCATGTTTATCGAAATGAAATTCAAAAGTTGTGCTGGCTTTTTATTCGGTAAATGGTTTTGCTAAGCCTTTTATATCATAACACCTGAATCTCAGTTAATTCTTTTCAAATATTTCAAATATAATTGCTTTATTAGTGTAAAATTTTGTTATTTATTAAATGTTACCGATCGTTAGGCAACCAACATGTTCATTTCTAATGTATTTTTAGTAAATATTCTACTTTTTTAAATCTGTTTTATAAATTGCATTTCATTTTGATTTATGACTATTCTAATTCCATAACAATACATACATAAAAATATTGAACTTACATTCCATACTGAGAAAATCGTTAAAAACTGACTCTTCACGTCAGTTAAGTTAATTCTTAACTCATTGACCATTTTTTTGAGGACTACTTCCTCCAGTTCGTTGACGTAGGTTTTCTGAAAAGATTTTTGCAACATAGCCAATTCGAGTTCACTTATGTTGACGATTTTGCCGAACTTCTCGTACATTTGAGCCACCATTTCGTTTTTTAATTTCTTCAGTTTTATTCTCATGTAAACGATATCTTTTTTCATCCGTGTCAGGTGTTTAAAATAGGTTCTAAAAATAAATAAACACAGTATAGTATTTCAATTTCGTTTACTTAAACTTTTGAGTGTATTTATAGGTATTATAAGGTTCTTTAAAAAATGTCTCGAAGCATCTAGTTGCCCACAAATATTTTTTATAATTGACAAAAAACAAATGTTCAATTATACTCACTCGTACTGTCCCTTATGACCAAATTCCTCTTTTTCTAAAACCCCGACTCTTTTATACAAGTTAGCCAAGGCACTTTTAGAAAACACAATGAAATCCGGTATTTCACTTTCGAAGCCAATGGCGGAAATTTGGTTCAAACTGAGTACCACAGTACAGTTGACTTGATTTAGGCGCCGTTGTTTTTCTCTCTGGAAATAAAAAATTGGACTCGTAATTACTTGTAAAAGAAATGGAAAGTACCATATCGTAAGAGTCATAAACATCTATCTCTCTCTCACAGATAAAGAAGAAGGAAAGAGAGAGAGAGATAGAGAAAGAACAGAAAGGTTAGTTCCAGAGAACTTTTGCTGTTTGTTATCTGATACAGGTTCGAAGCTGACACGAGGGCTGCCTTTTATATTTCGGGATTAGAGAACAAAAACAAATATTTATCATCGAAAATCGGTTTATTGTTTTTCAAAATATTCCCCATGAAGATTTATACACTTGTGCATGCGTTTGAAGCAATTGTCGAAGCACTTTTTCCACTCTGATTGAGGTATCTCCAAAACGTGCATTCTGAACGCAGCAACCGCTTCTTCAGGTGTCGAAAAATGTTGACCTCTCAGTTTGTTTTTTACGTACGGGAATAAAAAGAAGTCATTTGGTGACAAGTCAGGACTATATGGCGGATGACTCATCAAATCGATGTTTTGAGTGGTCAAAATGCAGTTGTTTGAGCCGATGTGTGAGAGCTCGCATTGTCGTGGTGAAGAGTGATCCGTCCTCGGCGGTTGGTTTTCCTCATTTCTTGGAAGACAACTGGCAAACAAATGGTTGTGTACCACTCAGAATTGACTGTTCTGCGTTGTTCTAGTGGTACGGTTGCGACATGTCCAGTTTTTCCGAAAAAACAGGCGATCATTTGCTTGGAAGTGCTTCGTGCGCGAACAACTTTTGTTGGATTCGGCTCATCTTGAAACACCCATACAGTCGACCGCTGTTTACTTTTACGATTCATCACCTGTCACTATGTCATAAACGTGTTTTGAAGCATCGCGATCGTATTTTTTGAGCTTTTCTTTCGACCAATCGACACGAGCCTTTTTTTGAACGATTGACAAATTGTGTGGGATCCAACACGAACAAATTTTTTTGACATTCAAATGTTTATGCAATATTGAATGTATGCTGGTCCCACTAATGTGCAAAGGCTCCCATTCACGAGCGATCCATCCGTCCAAATTGCCCAGAGCCAAGTCAAAATCTCACCGTGTGTGGGAAAATTTGAAAGGACTCGTGGACTTCAGCCGGCAAGTTGGATTTTCAATCATTCCAAAATCCATGGCGCCAAGCTATCGAGCCAGTCATTGGCTTTATCGTGTATGGTGAAATCCCGATCCGAGTGGCGTCGCGCCATCCACTGGTCTCAGCGTGTGTGTGCAATCGTTAATCTAAACTGTCAGTCATAGATAAAGGTTTACTTTTTGTATTGTGTACAAGTGTATTGCTGTCCTGGTTACTACGTAATTATGGGTAATAATGGTCATGATTTTGTTTTGGAGGTGATTGAAAAATACAGAAGTCATGAATGTCTTTGGCAAATAAAAAATGAACATTATCATGGTAAAACAAAAAGGAATGCTGCTTTAGATGACATCTTATCATTACCAGCGAGAGTTGTTGAACTAAATTTAGATGACTAATGTGTTTTCTATCTGCCAGCCATCCTTTCTGCCACTTTCTCTATCGTTTTCGCTTTTTAATGTAAATACAAGATGTTATAACATACAAGAGGTCCAATTTATCCATAATAACAAATAATTTGAAATAATCAAAGAATATGGACGCAGGATAATAAAAATAAATACCCACAGATCGAATTGAATGAACTGACTGACTCGATCGTCAGTGGGCCATATTTTTGGACTGGAGCCAAATGGATTCGAGCCAAACAGACTCGAGCAGTTTGGATCGCTCGTGAATGGGGGCCTTAAGGTTGACTCAATCTCACGATAGGTCACATGACGATCCTGCAATATCAGTTCGCGCACAGCATCAAGCGTTTCCGGAACAACAACTGTTTTTGGACGACCTTCACGAAATTCGTCTTGGAGTGAATTACGACCTCAATTGAATTCACCATACCATCGATAAACAGTGGTCAATGATGGAGTTTCATCGCCAAAAATTAAATTAAGTTCATCCATGCACTCTTGCTGACTTAATCCACGTCGAAAGTTGTAAAAAATAATCGCACCAAAATGTTCACGTTTTAATTCCTTTTTTTTGGACGAGATGAATCCTTTAAGTTACGGTAAACAACACAGCGCTCGTATGTCAAAACGTTCTGAGTACGTATAACCTCAAAAATGTCAAACTTTACGATAGAGCTGCCAGTTGCCAGATTGCAACACTAGGATTGTCCAATCCCGAAATATGAAAGGCAGCCCTCGTAAAAAGGCCAAGAGGCAGCTTATATAGCCAATCTGCAAGTCTGAAAACTGAACCCATACTCTTCCAAAGTGTACAAGTGCATCAAAATTACCGTCATTTAGCGTCATATATCTATTAGTGACCAGAATCTGCAATGTTCCTGTTTAGGTTGTTTATTTCTAGATGAAATCAGAGCCATTTTAGCAAAGTTACGATCTTTGTATGTGCTGTAGACATATTTTGAGACATAAAGAACACAAATGTAGCAATAAATTATGCACTAGAAACTATAGAGCTGTAAACAAAGAAAACCAAAGGTTTGAAGACCAGAAAGATGTAAACAAGCACTTTGTACCAAAACTAATGCACATTGACCAACGTAGAAGTACTTAGAAAAAAAGGGTAATCCCCTGTTTCCAGGGAAAACGTTCAAGAATATTAGATGGGTGGAATATATTTAAAATGGTGTAACTTTGTTTCAGTGATAACATTTTGCCTTGTGTTTGATCATGTATGAAAAAAAGTAATCATGGCACCTGATAACTCTCCAAATCGTTCTGACTGGCTTTCAATTTTGTATTCAAACCGTTCATTTTCCTCACTGACAGTTCCATATCTTTTTTGAATTGATCGAGCGTCCTCTGCTTCTCCCTGATCTTCATTTCTACTTCGTGCCTAAAATTTTCAAAAACAATTACTTGACGCCAAATACATTTGTTAATAATTTACCGTAGCGATCTTAGATTGACAGTCAAATCGTAAATAGCTTGCTCGCATCCTTTGGGGCAAACATTGAGATCCTGTTTAATGAATCCGAAATCTCGGGAATCTATGCTCGAGGCATCGTCTTCTTCGGATTCTTCGGAACTTGAAGAGGTCGAGGATTCGGAGCTAGAATCTGAAGAAAATCGATTAATATACATACAAATTCATAATTAAACAAATTTTACTACTTTATTTATTACTTACTAGTTATTTCTGAGATTTTATTGTGGCCTATTTTATCAAACGTTTCAAACACAAAGTGTTTCTTTTTTAAGCTTTATCCAAATACGCGATAAAAAATGGGCGTTTCTATTTTAAAAAATCATCTTGACCTTCAAATAACGGTCATTATCCAGGTCATGGTTGTCAATCCCTTGGGGTGAGCTCTTTAGTATCCTACTGCTATTCCCTGTGACATTTATTACTAGAATGCATCCTTTTTGAGATATTCTTATTTATAAATAATTCTTTTTTCACAATGAATCAATTTTTAGATACACGAATTTAATGAGATAAATTGCATTAAAAAATGCAATTAATTAAAAGTAGATTAATTAAGTAGATTTCTCATAATAAGAATTTGGCGTAAAATTTATAATACTCGCACTAATAGGCACGAGCGGATCCAGGGGGGCTAAACCAGACAGGGTTGCATTTTGCAATATGGGGAGGTGCACCATCCTGAACTTTGTATCCAACAGAGGGGGTTGCATCCTGCATTATGGGGACGTGCACCATCCTGTAGATGTATCCAAAAGAGAAGGTTGCGTTCTGCATTATGGGCAGGTTTACCATCTTAAACTTTGTATCCAACAGACAGGGTTGCATTCTGCAATATGGTGAGGTGCACCATCCTGTAATTTGTATCCAACAGAGAGGGTTGCATTCTGAATTATGGAGAGAGGCACCATCCTGAACTTTTTGTCCAACAGACAGGGTTGCATTCTGCATTATGGGGAGGTGCACAATCCTGAACTTTGTATCCAACAGACAGGGTTGCATTCTGCATTATGGGGAGGTGTACCATCCTGAACTTTGTATCCAACAGAATAGCTGGCAATCTGCATTATGGGGAGGTTCACCATCCTGAACTTTGTATCCAACCTACAGGGTTGCATTCTGCATTATGGGGAGGTGCAACATCCTGTAATTTGTATTCAACAGAGAGGGTTGCGTTCTGCATTATGGGGAGGTGTATCATCCTGAACTTTGTATCCAACAGACAGTGTTGCATCCTAATTTATGGGGAGGTGCACCATCCTGTAGATGTATCCAACAGATAGGGTTGCGTTCCGCATTATGGACAGGTTTACCATCCTAAACTTTGTATCGAATAGACAGGGTTACATTGTGCATTATGGGGAGGTGCACCATCCTGAACTTTTTATCCAACAGACAGGGTTGCATTCTGCATTATGGGGAGGTGCACCATCCTGAATATTGTTTCCAACAGACAGATGTATTCTGCATTATGGGGAGGTTCATCATCCTGAACTTTGTAACCAACAGAGGGGTATGCACTCTGCATTATGAGGAGGTGCACCATCCTGAACTTTGTATCCAACAGACAGAGTTGCATTTTGCATTATGGGGAGGTTCACCATCCTGAACTTTGTATCCAACAGACAGGGTTGTATCCTGAATTATAGGAAAGTGCACCAACCTAAACTTTGTATCCAACAGAGAGGGTTGCATTTTGAGCATTTGCTACCTACCCTAAAGTGCAAGAACCGGAGTAAAAAAAGTTTAATCCAACAAAACAATGTATTCCATTCCAAGTGATTTATTCAGTTAATTGTTGAAACGATTTTAAAAAAAAATTTTTATAAAGCAAAACATAACAGACACCAAATTTGGAAAAAAGTATATTTAAAGTGTCTTAGAATTATAGCAAGCTTTCAATTTTAAATTTAAGGCTAGGCGCAAAATGAGACGCATCTTCGTGACTTTAGTCACGCCGAGTATTTGTAATCCACGTAAATATATGCGACTGCGATATCTGGCATTGCAGCCTGACATGACGCAGGTATTGCTCACGGTGACCTGCGGAACGCAGTGTTTATGCCGCAGTTTGTCACCGTTAAAAAAATGGAAGAAAAATTAATCGAGGCAGTGCGAATTCATCAAGTTTTATATGATACAACCCATGAAGACTACCTGATGTCCGAGGACTCT
Source organism: Octodonta nipae (assembly GCA_034190945.1). Taxonomy (NCBI): domain Eukaryota; kingdom Metazoa; phylum Arthropoda; class Insecta; order Coleoptera; family Chrysomelidae; genus Octodonta; species Octodonta nipae. The sequence goes on from CM067219.1 coordinate 3,172,873, forward strand.
GATTTTGAAATCAAATAATCAATACATGCAGTCTCATTTTACGGCTGACCTAAACATTTAGTTGAAACTAAGCACTCTTGGGGGTCTTTGTGGCTTGAATAATGCAATACCCTGTATGTGTAGTTATCGAAAACCAACAAATTTTCAGATACAAAAAAAAAGAAAAATCAATAAATATCTCAATAAATGCTTCAAACAGGCTGAACAAATACAAATCCTTACCATCATCAGTTTGAGTCTTAGGTGGTTTGTACTTCTTCTTGAACACTTTTTTCAAGAAATTGTAAAACTTGTTGTTTTCTGCAGCATGCTTGAATTTATCGTAAATTTTTTCTTCTTCATTAGAAAGATTTTCGATTTCTAATATCATGTTGTTTTTGCTGTTGTTTAAAATATCCAGTTTGTCCTAAATAAAGATTAATAGTATTTAGAGTCAGTCTTTATTCTAAGGACATCTAGAGAAACAAATCGACACGGACATCTGAATGTCCTCTATGTTTAATAATTCAGCTGATTTACAGGAAAAAGTCATGAACCAAAACCCGAAAAAGGCTACTCTATCTTTATGGCCTTTAAAATAATTCATAGACGGTGTACACCCATAGAAGTTCTATTCCTCCTACTCTAGAAATAAACAAATCCTTTTTTTCTGTTTGAAACTCTATAAGAATGGGCTTTTTCTCGTTCTTTTGAATAATTTGGTTATACAGGGTGAGTTTTTTTTTGATGATCAGTATGGGGATCTCGGAAACTAGCGGAGATAGTTAAATTGAGAAAAATTTGCAGTTTTACTGGCCCAATTTAATGACACTTTCGGATTTTAGTAAAAAGTCATGGCTTACTAAATATATTGAAAAAACGAAATTCTGTCGATTTAGTCAAATCCCTCTAGCTCCTTTGTTTTTGATTTTATAAAAGAAGTGTAAATATCAAAATTAAAGGGAATTGTATCCCGAATATGGTTGGCATGTCCTCGTTTGCCTGACATCTCTCGTTTTAGAGATATGACACAAACTTATCTTTTTTTGAATGGAAACCATGGTTTGGCCTCAAAAAATTGGACATTTTTAGAGCATTTCAACAATATCATACTCGATATAGTTATTCATAAAAATAACTGTTATGGATGCTTTTCTCTCTTATTTTCACTATTAACGTAGGTAGCCATGAAAAAGATTGTTTTCACTTTGACGTTTCCTCATTTGAGAGTAATTCCATTAGTAGTGCTGAACTGACAGTCGATATTGACAAGTTTTCGTGATAAAATGGAATATTCTAACGAAGAAAAACTAAATATGGTGGAATGTTATATCATATGCCATAAAAATTCAGTTCGTGCAGCTGAGAAATACTTTTATAGACATTTTAATCGTCGTCAACCTGCTCTATGTACATTTAAGAGGCTTTACGATAGTTTACGCAGATATGGATCTTTTACTAAACCACCAAAGGAACGTAATCAAATTAACAAAGTAGCACACATAAATGTTTTGGCAATGGTAAATCAAAATCCATCTATACCAACTCGTGAGATTGCGGCAGAAGCTGGCACATCTCAACGAACTGTAGTTAAGGTACTGAAAAAAAACTTTCAGTTTCTCAAACTTTGCATGCTGGAGACGAACATCGACGTATTTTGTTTTGTACATGGTTTAGAGACATGTGCCTTGACAATTTACAGTTTTCATTATAGGTGTTAGGGTCAGATAAAACTAGATTTACTAACTGCGGTATGTTCAATAGACACAATGAGCATATCTGGGCTAACGAAAACCCTTTCCATATAGAACAAAGACGACCCCAAATAAAATTTGGTTTTAATGTTTGGTGTGGTATCATAGGGTCTACTATTCTGGGGCCTTTTATCTATGACGAATCACTTACTGGGCAGCGGTACTTGCATTTCTTGCAATACACTTTTCAAGACATGTTGCATAATTTGAATTTGAGATCTCGTTTAAAAATTGAAAATGATGGAGCACCTGCTCATAACTCGTTATTAGTAAAACAACACTTAGATAATATCTATCCAAACTCTTGGATAGGAAGAAATGGCCCAGGCGATTGCCCACCCCGGTCTCCCGATTTGGTAGTTATAGACTTCTATTTATGGGGTGCGCTAAAAAACAAAGTATACAAAAGAAAGTATGAGACAGGTGGTGACCTAAGGGAGGCGATATTAGAAGCAATTAAAGAGACTGATAGGCGGTCTTTGAGGAAAGCGGTAATGTCAATCTTAAAAAGATGCAATTTTTGTCTAAATAACAATGGTGGACTTTTCGAACATAAATTGTAACCATTATTATGTACTTTAATTTCTTAAGTTTTTAGTAAGTACCTACTTATTTAGTTTTTTCGTTATATCTGATATACCTAATAAAAAAAATTCGTCAATGTTTTTTGGAATAGTTACTAATAAATCAATCTATTTCATGGCTAACTACGTTAAAAGTGCAAAATAGGAGAGAAAAGCATCCATAACTCCGTTATTTTTATGAATAACTATATCGAGTATCTATTATATCGTTGAAAAGCTCTAAAAATGTCCGATTTTTTAAGGTCATACCCAACTATGGTTTCCATTCAAAAAAAGATAAGTTTGTGTCATATCTTGAAAACGAGAGCTGTCACGCAAACGAGGACATGACAATCATATTCGGGATACAATTTCCTTGAACTTTTATATTTACACTTTTTTTATAAAATCAAAAACAAAGGAGCTAGAGAGGTTTGTTTTTTCAAAATATCTAGTAAGTTTTTACAAAAATCCGAACGTGTCATTAAGTTGCTAGTTTCCGAGATCCCCATAGAGCTCATCAAAAAAAACTCACCCTGTATGTTCGTGCTAGAGAAAGATATCACGAACGACGTGACTCATCTTGTGCGCGATGTCTATAAATATATTTCATATATCTATGATATGACGATTATGTTAACTAGTACACCTCTAGAATTGATTGACCAAAAATACATGAAGGTTAATAGCATTAGAAAAAAAAATGAAAACCTGTACTCAGGTGTCAAGAATCTGTATAATTATAGAGGCCACTGTAAGTGAGAAAACTGCTATCTAGGCTACAGATTTCATTGTCAGCTGATCTCAAACAAAAAAAAACCTGTGTTGATTTGAATGTACCCTTCCAGAATTAAAAATAGAAAATATATATACGCGTAATAAATTTACCTGTAAGTCGTGAACAAACTTTTGGTTACTATTCACTGTTTTAGTCAAAACATCTTCTCCATCTTCATATTTCTTCAAGATGTTTAATTCCTGATTGAGAGTGATTATGAATATGTTAATAAAATTATCATTGACAAGTGTTTGTAGCCGATGCTCTTGGACTTTAACGATTGATCGATTAAAGTTTTCGATCATTTCTTCCATTGTTTTGATAGTTCGATCTTGATCAAAAAGTTTCCTGATTTAAACAAAGGGAAATGTTATCATCATGGAATGAAAATTTTTAAACATGTTATAGTCAGTATTATGGAGAATATAATACCATAGAAAAGCAAATTTAGTATTGTATTAGAGTTTTAGGAACAACAAAAGTTTAGACATAAAAGGAAGTGGGGTTCTGATATGTGGCTGACCTACGCTCAAGAATAAAAAGTATGTATCTCCTCCACTTTTTCTCGATGAAAATCATTTTTTCTACTACAAAATTCTGCATAAAATAACATATTTTTATCAAAAATTTGTTTTTTAGTACTTTGTGCAATTACTACATATCAAGACGTTATAGATTGAAGTCCAGAGAAACTCCCACAAAGGGTCTACATTTATCTACCATCTTGCCAGCTGGTCTCTAATTGTCTTCTAAACGTTGTTTGTGGCATATTCATGATGACTTTTATGTATTTTTGTGCAATAACACCACAATCGAAATAAAACGACGTATATTGAATGAAAACCAAACGTTTCAAAGTCTATTCCGACTTCGTTGTCAATGGCTTTATATTTATTATTTGAAACGTTTCCTTCAATATACGTCGTTATATTTCGGATGGGGTGTTATTGCCCAAAAAAACATAAAAGTAATCTTGCCCACATTACTAGTATTGATAAAAATAATAGTTAATTAAATAAACTTTTAATTTCCTACTGCCTTCGCCAATATTAAATGCTTTTCGTTCAAATTATAAAATTTTGATACGTACTTGTTAAGTCGTCTAATCTTTTTACAATTTTCAAAAGGGGTTGGTGCAGTATCGGGTTGTTCAGTCAATTGGTCAAAATCGTATTCACATAAAGAAGACTGCACAACTTGGATGACGAACACTCCGTTTTCCATTGGGGGATAGCCTTCTACTGATATAAATAATTCTTTCTCCTCTTCATCTGGTGTTGGGTCCTGGAATTACATAAGTTATTGTTCGGAGATACAATAATAGACGTGTTATTCTCTGTTTACACCAGTTTATACAGCAAAATTAAACTCATTTTCGGACATAAAGCAATTCGCTTATAGTATCACTACAGTAATACCTAGTTCTATAGTTCACATACAAGGTGTTTCTTAATGTTTAGTACTTACCTGAATGGGTGATTTATGTGCTATTTTTTAACCGACTTCCAAAAAGGAGGAGGTTATCAATTCGTCGCGTATTTTTTCGCTTTTTTTTGTATGTATGTTACCTGATTTCTTCTCCTGTGGTGCACCGTTTTGAATGAATATGGTCCTGTTTAATAGAGTATATATCCGGATTGGTGAAACTTCAAACTTTGGAAAAGAATTCTATTGGTAAAGTGATAAAATTTGTGAATGAACACATGCGTGCATGGAAATCGACCAATATCCCTAATATTTTAGTCGATTTTTCGATAACTCCTGATGGATGTGTATAGTTTTTTAACGTTTAATCTATTAAAGAAGATCCTTAGGTGATCTCATATACCTTTCTGCGACGTACAACTTGCAGTTTTCCAGAAAATCGCCGAAAATTCCAAAATTCTTATAAAAAATTTCATCGAAATGACATATATTGATTGTTGCTTGGCACCGACTTCAAAAATATACTAGATTGGTAGGTAATTAATTTGTACAGAATGAGCACCTTTTAATGTTTACATTTTTTACTTCCTGGGTAGGTACCTAACAACATTGAATGTGTAATTTATTTGCTAGTGTTGTATTTTGTTATAATTATTTTTAACTTTTTAGTTATAGGTAGAAGTCGGTTATATATATATATATATATTTTTTAAATGTTTTATTTGTGAAAAAAAATCTAAAACCTTTTGAAATACTAAATTAAATTACATACACATATGTTTAAAGTTAGATAACATAGTATAGGTTTAAATTCAAGTATTGAATAGATATAAGGGATCTTCGTAATTTCCTATAAGTTACTAGTTAGAGGTGTTTTACAGGTCATTGCTTATTGATGTAATTTTGAGAAAATTATTTTGTCGTAGTACCATTGTTTGTTGTGTAATGAGAGTGACTGTTACTTTTTTTGCTTAGATAATATTAATATCAACTCTGCTGAATTTCAATTTATGGAATGTTTAAATATAACTATTTATATTCAGTTTTCAAGTTAATATTGAACAAAAAATGGTGTTCCGTAATCTTAAGAGTTAAGTGTCTCAATATAGGTAAATATTTGCAATCAATAAGTGATTATTGTATTTACAAAGAAATCTTTTCTGAATTAATTAATTAAATTACTATTTCTGAATAATTAAATAATATTGTTAATTTTTATTATTAAAATTAGTTAGTAAAAAAATGTTACAACATGTTAGTTTTACAATGGTGAAAAACTGACATTAGCGGCATTTTATGATCTTTCTTTGAAATCTAATGATTTTCTCTCGGCTTTGTCGTGAATTAATCTATCTGATACTGGCAACACTGTATTCCAGATCAGAAAGACGACTACAAAGCTATATAGAATGGATTTTTATATGATTTGGTCCAAACATCACCCATTAAATTTGGTTCCTAACATCAACTAACAACCTGTATAATAAAATATTTATTATAATCATTAATTTATGTAAATAAAAGCGCTTGCAAAATTTTGGCAAAAAATTTCGTAATACTTATTAACTACTGAAATTTTAGCTTACCATCACGACTCCCTCATCTATTGATCCTTCCTCAGAGACTTCCTCGTCTTCCGGCAGCAGTATTTTTGGTTTCAAATTCTCCTCCGGAAACTCCGACGGATCGATGTTTGGAATAGCTGGACCGAACTTCCAGAAATCTTTCGGAAATTCTTCATGAAATCTCTTCAGTTTTTCCAAAAGCTCTTTCAGCTTATTTCTTACTGCGTACTTTTGTTCGCGGAGTTCCCATACTTTTTTTGAAAACTCGTGTATAAGATCATTTTTCTGTAAAATAAGAATTATGGTTACCTACTAACTCGTATAGAAAAAAAACTGTCATACTTTGAGTCTTGTGGTTAGCAGTTCATAATATTTCTTTAGTGTTGTCGGTCTTTCTTCATTTGTAGGTTTATAATTGTCGCTTTCTTTTAGTTTATAATCTCCTATTGTTAGTTTCGTCTCTTTTAACTGCCATTCATCATCTGGATGATTCTTTCCAGGAACAGGTTTTTTTGCCATGAATTCGTCCCACTAGAATATGATTTAAAAATAATGGCTTCCTTTAAATGTGGCATTGCTGCCCCTTAACAGTAAAATCTTGAACTAATCAATTCCAAAAAAATGTCGTACAACTGCATTATTAAGCCTCAACATCTATTGAGAGGGTCAAATCGGGTGTTCCGCAAGGGTCTCACCTGGGTCTATTACCATGTAAACTAAATGGTTCTTTTAGTAATGTATTCTTACCAGAGAGGGCAATAGAGACAGCAAGAGACTGCTTCACTCGATTGGGAACTGCTTCCAATGAAATACGTCCAGCATGTAGTTCATTGGCGCTTCCACCTATACATATATAAATCTCTTATCTATGCTTCCACCAAGTGAAATAGCCTGTTACCCTCCCCACAGTGCCTATAAGAAGAGTGTTGCCAAGGTACAGGCTAAATGCTGGTTGGTTCCGCCATTTTTTGCACTGATTTACCGGTTTATTTTAGCAACGGATGTTTAGTGTTGCCAAATCTAATGATTTAAAGTAAATCTCACGATATTTGTATAATTTGATCATTTTGGTATTCTTTGGTTAAATTGTATTAAATTTAAGCCGTATAAATACACACCACATAAATTCTAAAATGTTGTAATGAGTAGTTATCACAAGATTGCAGCATCAACCTGATTTTAGTTGAAAAATTGTTATTACAAAGTATTAAGAGTTGCTGTTTACGTACTTACTCTAGTTGGGGAATTTAAAAATGAAACTATGTGCCCCAATTAGGTTGAGGAAAATTTTTGATAACTCTCTTAGGTATCTATATTTTAAGACAAAACTAGTAGGTACATGAAATTGGTTATTAACTATTTTTTTTTACTTTGTAGGTAAATAATTAATTTTAATATCAACTTTTAATTAAAAGATGTTATTGAATTTTTAGGAATTTTTTCTTCAAGCAATCTGGCACCCCTGCATGTTTTTTCAAAATCTATACTGGTCTGTACGGTTGCATAACAAACAAGGCGTCGCGTTGTCGATTTTTATTCAGAGGCTTGGCACCACTCTCATTATACACACTCTGACCCTCTCCATTGTCTTCTCTTTCTAGTTTTGGTAAGACATTTGTGCATTGCAAGCACCCTGTGATTGCAAGCTATCTCCAGAAGGTATATGCTCTAAGATTAATACAACCCATCTTAGTAATTTTTTTAATTTCGTAAAAACAATCGACCTATATTTAACGTACTAAAGGGTAACATTATTTTATTATCCAGATTAAATCTAACTGTTCTAAATTTTTTCGATAGTATATTAATCTTGAGGATAAATTAACTCAATTTTGTTTAAACACGTTTATAATATTTTGCGTCAGAACTGACAATTCTGTAGCATTTGCCTAATAAATAATAACAACAGTTTAGAATTCAATACAATGGATGAATTGAGTACGTCTGTATGATGCTTGAATTATTGTAAATTCAAAATAATCTAAATACAAATTTTTTAGATATCAAATGATCCCTTCGTGAAAAATGGCTTAATTTTGGTTACACTTTATTCATAAAACAAGAAGTTATGCCATTTAAAAAGCTGCATTCTGTGCTTATAATATATAACATAACCTAACAATTTACGCCAAAGATGACAAACAAAATTATTTACAAGCAATTAAACTATTAATTATATTTTCTTTATAATTCTGGTGCGCAGTTTCGATTATAAAATGGAGGTTTTCGGTTGGGATCTGTTGTACGGCAGCGTAAAGAATGACGTGAAAGATAGTACAGATGTTTTGGTATGTCTAACTCATCTGGCATTGGTATCAAGCGGTTTCAAATGCATCGGTCTGGGGGAATCTAAAAACCTAGACGGTTCAGAGAGCAAATCAGAAGCCCTACCGCCAAAATGGAACGAGCACTATGCCATTCGCTATGTTTATCAAGGGAGATTGTACAATTTTAAAGCTACACCGATGGGTGATGCTGTCATGCTAAATCTTATTAGAGTTAATGAGAAGACAGTCGCTTTGTTGCAACTGAACCTAAGGTCCGTTGCACAAATGAACGGTAAGATTTGCAGATTACTTACCATTTCAAAGATTGCACGTTTATTGAATTTTTTAGTTTTACTTGGCTTGATTTGCTTCCTTTCATTGTATTCAAAGCTCAAATTTTGCATTTTATTCTTATTTTTTCAATTGTGGAGTCTCTCTACCATTTCTGTTTTCCTCTAATCTAGTTATGCCTATTTAGTTAAACTACTACATACTCGACTGCAGTTTCTGATTGTTTTTTGGATAATTTTAGAATCTTCTTAGTTATAACTATAAATATTGATGTTGAAAAGTTTGATCTAATTGGAATTAAATTATTTTATTCTACTTATGGCACTGAACTACTATTTAGTGGTGTTTTCTTCATTTATCATAAATGCAGTTGTGTCCTGAGTTTATTTAATTACTATGATAATGTGATCATTCTTTATTTACATTGTTATAGTTGTTCTGATTTATTGAGAAAAAATATCCTTTTATATAAGTAAACTATTGACATTGGACCTGTTATATATTAAATCTAAAATAAGATTGGTGTTACACAACCAGTATTGTGATAGAAATGAATTACCACCCAATTATTAGACTCAGAATGTTTTGAATTAGTTTACCAGTATCATTTGTTAAACACTGAATAATGAGGCACTTTACCTAGACTAAACTTACAGTCTTTTCGAGAGTAATATTTCAGTATAAAATCTTACATTTCAATTCTCGTTTTAATTTTTTTTGGTGTCATTCTCTTGTTTTTTTAAGAAAAGAGAATAGTAAATGATAAATGTGTAGATACATAGGTGCAATATAATCTTAAATATAACATTAATGCAACAAGTAAGTGATTAGCAACACAGATTTTAGACATCTGTTATGGTGGTAAAACTTCAATGTTACTTTCATACTTAATAAAACTTACATATTTATAAGAAAACATAAAAGTTTTATATCCAATAATAAAAAAATTATAATTATTGAATGGATAGCTTTAACAATTAGTGCAAAGATATTCAAAAGTCATGCATCAGGTATACTCTACATAAGTTAAGTATTGTACAATCAGTCATTTCATGCTTCAATAAAATAGTTCAAAACATGTATTTGTGTGATTTATCTCCATTGTTTGGGTTTGCATTTAATAATAAACTGCATAAATTGTTGTTTTTTCATAAAATATTGTAAACATTTATTTTTAACTTATAACTTCTCCCAAATTATTTTTAATGACTTCTAGTTCAGGTTCATATGGATTGAGTTTTGTAACTAACATAACAACAGTATACATGATTTTTTACTTGACCTGAGAATAATCACTTTTTAATGATAAAAGAAATAATTTAACTATTAAACTTAGCATATACATTTACAGTGGATAATTTTAATAGCTTCTCTACTTCAAATAAAATAAACCATGTATATGCATTTATTTTAGATTTTCTTGGGAATAATACCACATCAGAGTTCAAACTTGTGTATATTTTAAAACCAAACGTTTCAAAATCCTGTCGGATTTCGTTTTCAATGGATATAAATTTATAAAGTAAAATTGAAAAATCTTTATAAATTTATATCCATTGAAAACGAAATCCGACAGGATTTTGAAACGTTTGGTTTTAAAATATACACAAGTTTGAACTCTGATGTGGTATTATTCCCAAGAAAATCTAAAATAAACTAGAAGATGCCACAAATAACATTCAGAAAACATGTATATGCATATTCTAAGATCCTTTGACACACTTCCATATATACAACTACTGGAGGAATAAGAGGTACAGCTCACAAACTATTTCAAAATTACTTAACTCAAGTAACATAGAACAAGCACTAAGGTTACAAACTAGCACAAACTGATGGAGACAAATGAAAATGGGAATACCCCAAAGCACAATACTAGGACCCCTTCTGTGGCTGTTGCTAAAAAAATGGCAAAGCATGATTTAAAAAAAATTACTGATTTCAATACAATAAACTTTAAAAAAACTCATTAAGTACCCTTCACTAGCTACAAAAGCAAACAAAATAGTATTAAATATTTAGTAGTAACAACTGATTCTCACCTACATTGGGTCGAATATATCAAAAATGTCAACAGTACACTAAGACATCTAATATACAAGTATAGATTTCTATAACTACACTAAGTCAACTAAAATCTTTGTATTTTGCTCTAATCGAGAGGAGATTACAGTATGGAATACTTGCCTGGGGTGGAACTACTAAAAACCATTTAAAAAATGGCAGAAAAAGTATAGTGCATGACACTAATCAACTATACATAGAAGCGGGCCTCCCCGATCTTAGGCAATTATATCCTTACAAGGTATTGATATTCACATATAGAAATAGAAACATATACTTGAAAAAACAAAATCACAGGTACAATACAAGAGAACAGAATGAAAATTATTTAAGTAAGTCATGTTTGACTAAACATTATTTAGCAATAAAGATTGTTATTATACACATAGATTGTACTTAAAAAGAGAGTCCATAAAGGGGCACAGAGTGGGTGAGTTTATTTCAACACAACTCAAACGATATCCTACATTTTAAATAGTGTATACAAAGAGTACATTTGTTTTGTTTATACTAGAGTTGTTTAAATGTCTTCTAGTATATACTTCAGTTAATGAAGGTTACAGTTATTACTCCCTGTCTAATATGATTACCTGTTTACCCTCTATTTGACCTTTTATAACTAACTGTGACATTTCTATGAATGTAGCTCAAGTATGATGATTGATCCACCTTTACTATGTTTAGAATTTCTCTCAATGTTTGTAGGGCTTTCCTTCTATTCATTATTAGTCCAGCAAATGAATTAGCCATAATTCTTGCTTCCATTTCAATTAGCTTTAATTTTCTTGATCAGTGTTTGTTTAATCCCACCAGTGGATATATTAGGAATGGTGATATTTAGGGATGTAGTTATACTCATCATTTTTGAGTGTATTTTTAAACTATTTTGTAAAATATCAAGATTGTATTTTCAGCATACCTTGTTTTTGATATGTTGAGTAACTATCTTCGAACCTTATTGATGCACTTCTTTCTATCTTTGTCTATTAGTACTTTTGGGAGCTTTATTTTTGCTGACTGCTGCCTTCAAGCTTAATATTATTAAATTAGCATACTTTAAAGAGTGAAATGCCCACTCTGAAATCTATAAAATAGCATTTTTGTATGGGTAATGTGAAACTAGTTTCATTCATAGTTTTGTATACTTTGATCAAAATTGATTTACATCTAAAATATCTAATACTGTTGTTAAATTTATAATTTATTTATTAATTGTGTCTGTTTTAGGAAGCCTGGACGAAATGGTTCCCGACAACAAGCAAATAGTGGATCAGGTCAAACGACAATTGATTGAGCAAGTCATCAAATCCAAAAAACAACGCGACTGTAGCAGTCAAACCGAACCGCAACAGAGATCATCCTCCTTAAGGACTGAGCCTTACAGTAGACCAACTCCATTGGTCCCTCATCCATTAAGAGAAGATCTTCCTCCGCCTATCCCAATCCCATTGGGTCATGACGATTTGTACCCCCTGGGCATGAATCCGTTTAGAGACCCGAATCCCCTAGGAATGGGTGGGGGAGGTATGCTTTTTACACCGCCGAGTAATCTCCCGGGTGGTAGTTTGGGAGTCCCGAGAGGATCTCTACCACCTGGGGCTCGATTTGATCCGTTTAGGCCACCCGATGTGGATAGATTCCCTCCGGGCAGACGGCCAAACAGGCCCGACAACGATGAGTTCCCCCCGCCGGGATATGATGATATGTTTATGTAATGTTTAAGAAAATAAGAGAGTGTTATTATGTTTGTATCAAATAAAGAACTGAGGATTTGTTCATTTATGCGCTTTTATTCCCTTAATCACCTGGGTCGACAAAAAAATAAACATAAAACTTGGATTACGAGGGCTGCCTTTTATATTTCGGGATTAGAGAACAAAAACAAATATTAATCATCGAAAATCGCTTTATTGTTTTTCAAAATATTCCCCATGAAGATCTATACACTTTTGCATGCGTTTGAACCAATTGTGGAGGCACTTTTTCCACTCTGATTGAGGTATATCCAAAACATGCATTCTGAACGCAGCAACAGCTTCTTCAGGTGTCGAAAAATGTTGACCTCTCAGTTTGTTTTTTACGTACGGGAATACAAAGAAGTCATTTGGTGACAAGTCAGGACTATACGGCGGATGACTCATCAAATCGATGTTTTGAGTGGTCAAAAATGCAGTTGGTTGAGCCGATGTGTGAGAGCTCGCATTGTTGTGGTGAAGAGTGATCCGTTGTTCTAGTGGTACGATTGCGACATGTCCAGTTTTTCCGAAAAAATAGGCGATCATTTGCTTGGAAGTGCTTCGTGCGCGAACAACTTTTGTTGGATTCGGCTCATCTTGAAACACCCATACAGTTGACTGCTGTTTACTTTCGGGCTCATACGCGTAAATCCACGATTCATCACCTGTCACTATGTCATAAACATGTTTTGAAGCACCGTGATTGTATTTTTTTGAGCTTTTCTTTCGACCAATCGACACGTGCCTTTTTTGAACGATTGGCACATTGTGTGGGATCCAACGCGAACAAATTTTTTTGACATTCAAATGTTTATGCAATATTGAATGTATGCTGGTCTCATTAATGTGTAAGGTTGACTCAATCTCACGATAGGTCACATGACGATCTTGCAATATCAGTTCGCGCACAGCATCAATGGTTTCCGGAACAACAACTGTTTTTGGACGACCTTCACGAAATTCGTGTGAACTACGACCTCGATTGAATTCATCATACCATCGATAAACAGTGGTCCTTGATCAAGTTTCATCGCCAAAAATTAAATTAAGTTCATCCATGCACTCTTGCTGACTTAATCCACGTCGAAAGTTGTAAAAATAATCGCACGAAAATGTTCACTATTCAATTCCATTTTTTGGCCGAGATGAATCCTTTAAGTTACTGTAAACTAGGGATGCTCGATATGTATCGATATATCATATTATATCGATATATGCTGTCGATATATCGAATCAATCCGATATTATCGAATCAAATGATATCGATATATTATATCGATATATTTTACCTGATATATGAATATCGTACAAAATTAAAAGCATTTTACAATGACAAATTTCAATTATTCTCTATTTAGTACCTCATATAGACCCTTAACCCTTTGTAACGGTATGTTGACAAGGCGTTAATTCGAATGTTTTGGACTTTTTTTAAAATTTGAATACTGAACAGGCTTCATTGCCATATTAACTATGAAATTGAGTGAAAAATTAATTGATGGTGCTTCATTAGTGCATTCTCCAGTAGACATATACTTGTAATCAATTAGGACGATGGTTAACGTACTATGGTCGTTCACAAGGCAGAATTGGTTGACCGGTTAAAAAAACATGTTAGGTTTAAAATAATCCTTCAAAACCTTCTAGATATAGCTATCGTGCACAAATATAAGACTAAACAGCGAGAGGGCCATAGAGAGGGTTGGAGACTATTTCACTCGGTTGGTAGCTGCTTCCAATGCAATACGATGAGCATGTTGTGCATTCGCTGCTTTCGCCAACTAAGTGAAATAGCCTCTTACAGTCTTTATTGCCGTCTTTTTCTAGCATTGCCACAACTTTATGCATGACAGGCTATATCTAGAAGGGACATGATCTAAGTCCAAAATTAATCAATATATTGATAATTACAAAAAATACAATTTATTTGTAGCTAACCTTTAAAAAAATTCAATTTTAAACTTTGAAAAATTTTTATTTACATGCCAATGATGAGAAAACCGTCCGAAAAAAATTACAGAAGTTGACGCACGCGCACAAATAATTTTCGAATATGAAAAGGCCCATTGTATGAGGGCAGCACTTGTAGGACATACCCAGAGTGCGTATAAGAACAGTGTTGCCAAGGTAGATAGTATAAAGTATAAAATGTTGAGAACAGTATTCAATAGTTATCAGAAGATTGCACCATCAACCTGCTTTTAGTATACAAATTGGATATTACAAAGTATTGAGAGTTGCTGTTTGCGTACTTAGATAGTCGTGGAATTTAAAATGAAACTCACTACCCCCATAAAAAGTTAGTTATTAAAAATTTTCAGAAAATTTTTAGTAACTCTATTATCAATATTTTATTTTTAGGATTAAATTGGTAAGTTCACGAACTTGTTTATGAACTATCATTTTACTTTGTAAGTAATTAATTTTAATATCAATTTTTTATATCAATGGCTGGTATCTTGAATGATATTTTTCGATATATCGAATACGTAAAAGTTCTTGACTTTTTAGGAATTTTTTCTTCAAGCAATCTGGCAACCCTGCATAATTTTAAAAAATTATTGGGATATGTAAATAAAGTTGATTCATTTCTTAAACCCGCTGTTCCTTATTTACACATGATAAACTGCAACTCTTCCTTTTCTTTATTACATACTAATTAAATACAAATTACATACGATATATCGAAAATATCGATATATTTCATCGATATATCAGAAAATATCGATACAACATTCCGATATATTATATCGAAAAAAATATCGATATTTTTGGCTCATGAACATCCCTACTGTAAACAACACATAGCGCTCGTATGTCAAAACGTTCTGAGTACGTATAACCTCAAAAATGTCCAACTTTACGATAGAGCTGTCAGTTGTCAGATTGCAACACTAGGGTTGTCCGATCCCGAAATATAAAAGGCAGCCCTCGTATCTATTACAGTGAAAAAGTATCGGAAATAATTGAATTCTCTTCTGTTAGACCAGCCAGGCTGAATATGAGTTGTGTAAAAGTCATTATTAGTTTCAAATTTTCACAGTATCGGATATCGTCCATATTTAATGATTCTACCCGCATTTAAATTGATAGTGTACATATTTACTTGACAAAATCTAGAAATATTGTTTTAGTGCTCCGTTTTTGTATTAGAAGGTGTTAAAAGTAAAAAAATCTGCGAATGAAAATTTGTGAGCTGCTTTACTAGAAAAATACTGTTAAGGAACATCCAAAGCAAATTTTTTAAACTCTCAAAATATTAGTTTAATTTACTTTACCTCTTCAGCTCTTCGATCCCATTTCTCTCTTCTCATCCTATACCTTTTCAGTATCCTATCCAACCTTGGTCCAAGTTTTTTTTCGATGACCGATGGCGAAAGGCTTAGCAAGAAGTACTCCAAAGCTACCGTTTTTTCAGATTTTTTAATACTTGCCTTTGACGGTGCTTGCGATCTTTGTGAGGGTCTATTAAATATAAAATACAATGCGGCATAATATTTTGAATTATCGGATAAATGATTATGTTAAGGTGAACAGTGTGAATTTTAATTGAGACCAATAATCATACTAACTTTTCGAGATTTTTCAATCCATTGGACGCAAGACAATACATTGTTTCTAGTCGAGAACCTTCATCAGTTGCGCTCCCCTCAACTGACTGAATTCTCAAATAATTATTTATGTATATATTACATATAACTGTATTTAATGTTTAATCACGAAATGAATTTCGACATCTAGGAGTTTCAGGGACATCTAGCTCACAGAGACTCCAAATCGGGTGTCATACTGTCTGTAATGCCGTTTCCCTGTGATTCCTGGGATAGAAATCACACGAAAAAATTCCTGAAACTCCTGCATGTCGAAATTCATTTAAATAAAAATAAAAACCCAATAATCATGCAAAAAAATTCGGATTGCATACAATTTAACTTCAACCGAGCGCTGGGATATTTTAAAACAAATAAAATGTCGAAAATGACATGTAATGATTAATTCGGAATGGATAAATCAATCATTCCTTTTATTATTACCATATTGTACAATAGTATACAGTGTTGGGCAAATGTGTGGAACCAAGTAAATATCTCTGACATTATTAGAGATATCAAAATGAAATTTGGAAGGTGGAAACTGCAGTAGATTGCCTATTTGTTTCCAATTTTTTTTACAATTTTGAATTTCCTGTTTTACCGGAAGTAATGTCAATTTTAAAATTTGCAATGAAACACCCTGTATAGTATTTTAGTTTCTGATGAAACATTTTATTGCGAATACAAAAATATCAGGTTTGATATTGTTTACTTCAATACCTATCGAGATATTAACAGAAAAGTAACTAAGGAAAGGAAAAATTCGATGGTAGCTAAACTCGGTTCAGATTTCATTTACACCCGATATAAACAAACCGCTCGGTAAGGATTTGAATTTCTATTGGCCAATCGGTGACATTTTACCGTCACAGCCAACAGCACTGCTTGTTCCATAGTCGAAAACACGTGCATTTGTTTAAATCAGGCGCAAATTAAATCTGAATCAAGTTTAGTAGTCCACGAAATTCAATGCAGAAGCGACAGTAGTTGTCAAAATAAGTTATTAGTTTTTTTATTTGAACGTAAAAAGATTGCATTGTTTTAATTTGATCGTAAAATGGCCGAATTAAGTGAAAGAGAAAGAATAGAAATATTAATGATGATTGGATATGGGGAGAGGAAAAGGACGCATCAAGAAGTTTGTGACCTTTTTAACATTGTTCATCCGAATATACAAATATCCCGTTCAGTAGTGACGAAAACTTTGCGAAGGTACGACAAAAGTGGAACAGTTAGCAAGTTATCAAAAACTGGACGGTTAAAAAGTGCAAGTAACGAAAGTGTAGCTGAAAATGTTGCTATATCTTTGGAAGAAAATCCTCACTTACCCACTACCGACCTCGTCAATATGTATGGAATTAGCCGTCGTTCAGTAGGAAGGATATTAAGGCGAGAAAAATATCATCCATACAAAATTCGCCTCGTTCAAGAACTCTCCGAAGACGATTTCGACAGACGTTTGCAATTTTGTGAATCGATGATGGATATTTGTAACCGTGATAATAATTTTATACGAAATGTGGTGTTTTCAAACGAGGCTACATTTTGTTTAAATGGTACGGTTAATCGACATAACTGCCGCTACTGGTCGCAAAGTAATCCTAATTGGGTACAAGAGGCTCATACACAACATCCCCAAAAATTGAACGTTTGGGCCGGCATTTATAACAACAGAATCGTGGGACCCTTCTTCCTAGAAAAAACTTTAAACGGAGATAAGTATTTACAGCTCTTGGAGACACAAGTTGTTCCGGCATTGGAGGTAAATGGACAATTACCAAAACTTTGTGTAAATCCCTAACTGAAATTTTAAATTATGCAGCATTTGAACAAAACTCCAATATAGTTACCGATAATTTCAACAATGACCAAAAGCTTAAATTCCTGAATGAGTTAAGTTCAGACTAGAAAATGGCTTTACTTCCGTTAGTGAAAAGTTTGACAGGTCAAAAAAAGTGAAGAAAGTAGACAAAAAGAAGGATATGACTCTGATTTTGAATCCTTGAGGAACTGAATAAATGCGAAGATTTAGCGAAGACACTTCATTTAGCTACTTTGGTTATCTTTACAACTGCTACTGAGTGCATAGTACATGCTAGTGGAAGACATGTAGCGAGGATTTTAACGTTCTTGAAAACTTATCTAAGTGAAGAGCAGGCCACAGAACTTACATCTTACCATGTTAAGTGAAGGACCTGAGGCAGAAAATGCTAAAACTCAACGAAAAGCCCTCAGTAATTAAAAATATCGCAAATGAGTTCAATTATCTTTTGTTCAATAATACATAACCGTACAAGATGACCTATTGGGGAGGTAAAAATACCCTACAGGGTGAGTTTAAGTATGCAATGCAACAATTATCTCGAAAACTGCTTACATGACTTTTTCAAATTTTGATTTGGGATGGTTTTGTTATACAGCCGAGCTTATGTAAGGGGTTATTTATAATAAACTTCGTTATTTCAAATGGTCCACCCTATATTTTCTCATTTTTCAAATCTTTAAAAAATACTAAGCATTATTTATGTAATACTTTAAATACCCACAAGATAAAATTTGTCGACCGAATATTTTTGCATTATTACAAAGTAAACCTTTTAGAGTATCATTTTCTTAAGCTCAACATTGATTGCCCAATTTCAATTTACGAAATTTTTTCTGAAACTAGAGATTATGAACTGCCATAGACTCATATCAGATTATATGCTAAAAATGGCCTCTAATATAGCACGAACTCGGTTTCGAACCCGATTGGTAGAGGGGGCTATAAGCTGTGGCGTCATCGTGGTCCAGACAGAATGCGGTTTTTTTGCTAAATCAATCTGTTGAGTGAGGTAAGATTAAAGTTCAATTTACTGGTTAAAATGTTTTTGGATAAAATCTGACAACAGTGTTAGGCAAGAAAGGATTGCTAAGTGCTTAAAATTAATCTGTAAATTTTTAATAGCTTTAACTTATTGTATTTGATAAACTTACCTAACTGTAGTTGTTTCTTCAAGTGCTAAGCTATACCAAAACATATACTTTTTTATCAATAAAACTATTCAAAGTTTGTCAAAGTATTTTCCTCGCTGAACATTTTGTTGTTTTGTTTCCCGTGTCTCCTGTGGCTTAAACAACTCTGTTTCTGTTTGAAGATCCTTGGATTTTCCATAAATAAATGTGATTAACTAAACTATTTTGTTGACTCCATAACATATTAAGATAAAGCGCACAAATCCAAAAAAAGATCTCAAAATAAGGAGAATGATTTTTAACTGATTCAACTTAACAAATCTAGTGAATTACAAATTCGATCTCATAATAATTTTGTTTTGTTGTTCAACGAGAAAACTTTGGAAAATAACATTTTTCAAAATCCCCCCCCCCAAGTTCTTCCCCAAAAATACTGCTCTACCCCTTGAAATTTTTGTGATTCTTCCATCATTGAATCTTAAACTCACCACAAAGTTATCAAAGCTTATTGAGACTTTTGTCAACCCAATGTTGGCCCTTAAGCTAGGCAACAAACAAAATATATAAAAATTTATTAACCTGCCTCTTTGATGTTCCTCAGCCAGTAGCTGATAAACAGTTTCTAACGTTCTATAAAATAGATCGCGCAGTTTCCTCTGCCGAACGGTCATGACGTAAAGTTCCGGGTTGTTGATTCCTCTTACCGTCAAGGGGTGTAAATCTACAGGATCAGTCAAATAGCTCAGCAGTTTGTTCATTTGGATCTCGGATTTCTCCAGATCGTATGCCAGTTTTCGTTTCACCAACATCAGTTTGCTCTCGATATCTTGGTTCACGTAATCCGTTACCCTGTCGTCAAGCTCTAGATCCGATTTGGGTATGATTTGAGTTGGAAGAAGCTTGGAGTTTCGGTAAAGCACCTTGCTGTAGCGGTCTTGGAGATGTTTCAACGTTTCTCTCACCGTAGCCTAGGGAAAAATATACCAATCACCATGAGATCTGTTTATAATGATCCTCGTTAGGTCTGGGTCATCAACAAACAAATCGATAAGGAGTTTATCTGGGCTAACTCCTTGAAAAGGTTTCTATTTGTGATAAAGAAGTGATCATAAAAGAAAAATAAGAACTTGAGGCACTAGTAGAGTTGAAACTGGTGAAAGACAGTCTCTAGAATGAAAAAAACTTCAGTCAGGAATTACTTAGCTTTCATTGGACAAATCCTCATTAGTCAACTAAAAAAGCAGATGATAAATTATTACTAAAAAGTAGAGAAAGAAAACACAATGCCATTACTTGTACACATATTTTGGCGCCCCACGTTGGGCGCCTAAAATATCACCTCATTTCAGTTCGCATTCATTTGAACTGCATAACATGTCAAAGAAACTATACATAGACAGACAACTTTTCTTTGACAACTCCTTACATTTGTGTAAAAACAAGGCAAAATATAAAGAAGACTGAAGAAACCACTCACTTTCCTTCCATTAGCGACCTTCTGAATTCTATCTTCTTCAGCTTTGACTTTTGTTTCTTCCATACTCAATTTTTTGTAACCCTCAACATCTTGCGTTTGTACCAACAGCTCGTCTCGAGTAAGTCTGTCCGGTGGAGTTCTATATTCGTAATCGTCAGGTTGGAAAGTTAAAGCAAACACATTTCCATCGTGACCACAGCTGAAGAAGTATTTCTCGTCGTTGCTGAAACACATTTTGGATACGTAACCGTTTTGATTGTCGTGCATGGCAAGGATCCAATAATCCGATAGATCTCTGAAATCTTCTTGGTTGACTTTGTTGACTCTAATTGAACCATCTTGCATCGCGAAGATCAGGTAGTCCTTTTTGTCGCTGAAATAGTAATAATTGTTAATTAGTTCTGTTGAAAGGAATTTTTATTGGTTACAAGGGGCGTGTTTACCTGTATACGTAGTTGCTGATTTCTATGTCGTCAGCATCATCGACCATTTTGAATCTGTACGGTATATCGTCCTTTTGATCAATTTGATATTCGTAAATATATCCAGCGTCGTAGCTAAAAATATTAGTATTTCATTGATGCTGTTACTAGAAATGATTTGTTATATTAAGCTAAAAGTAAATAAAAATGGATATAAGGTGTTTCTAAAACTAATAGTGACAATTTGTATCTACAGGGTGTAAATAGTGAGTGTATATATTTTAGGTGGAGATAGTATACACCAAAATGAGAATCAAATCACGAAGTTACATCAAATATCACGCAAATCACTTTCACTCAGATATTAATTTTCTCACATGAACCGATTGAGCAAAAAACAATCGTGGCTGTAGTTAAAGTAAACATGTAATAAGTAAGGCATGTTATATGCTATGTTGCCACATCTGTTTGGACAAAGGTCCGGCAAATTATATAAGAATATTAATTTTCTTTGTTAATCTAGTTATTAAATGTGTATAAGCTTTTGGGTATTACATATTCCGCTTTACAAGCATTTTGAAGCCGGAAATAGTCTGTAATAAAGGCTACGTAACTTCTAACTTTTTAGTTTTTTTATTTTGCTAAACTACAGTTTATTTCTGAGAATGTTATAATGCTTTTGATTTGTTTTGTCCTGAAGTATATTAATCTGATAATGAGACTATAAGCACAGATGAGCATCTTGCTTAGTAAGATTTTAGCGAAGACTTTGACATAAGTAACACCGAAACAAAAAAAAATTATCAAGATAGAAATTATTTTCTGAATGATAGGTGTGGCATGTTTACTTTATAAGTAAATAACCGCACCATACTGTATCTTTGAAAGATTTCAAATATTTCAGGGATTAGGTTAGATCCCATTCTCAAGGGCAATTTTAGGAAAAGATAATAAAAAGTAAGAATTTTTTTTGGTGAAAATACCTTAAAACTTGAAAACAAAAAATATTTACACAAAACAGGCGTTTCAAGGTATTAATCTGATCAAATTCAGACATTGATACCTTTGGATTTTTAAATATACAGTTTTTGTTATCAACCTTAGAAAACATTTAAAGGTAAAATATTTATAAGTGGCGTCCCCAGGTACGACTTTGTTATAAGTTAGCGCATTCGCCAAAAATGCGCTCAATGAATTCTATTGTTTCAGTGATCCCATTAACGTCATAAGCGAAAACCTAAGAAAAACCTTATGAACTATCCCGATATTGGGTTGTTCAAAAGGAGGTTACCATTAATAATTTCTTCCTTAATTGTCGGTAACCAGATACGATTAAATTCTACAGAAGTAGAAGCGATACAATCGTCTTCATTCAAAGGAATTAAGGTAGACTCTTTTATTTTTGGTTTTGTGTTATGTTGTTCTTTGTGAAGTATAGTTGAATTGTCAAACTGTATTTTATGGCCTAGGTCCCAAGCATGACGATTGTATCGCTTATAAATTCTAAAGACAACTCTTTCAAATTCTTCTAATTTGAAAGCTGTTTAACTATAATACATGATCTTTAGAATTTTTTGTGCTACCTGTATATCTAAAAACAACAAATTTTCTAATGTCAATTTAAATGTCATAAATCAAATATTCATTTTGCAATTTACATCAATAAATATAAAGCCACTGACAACGAAGTCAGAATAGACTTTGAAACGTTTGGTTTTCCTTCAATATACATCGTTTTATTTAGATTGTGGTGTTATTGCCCAAAAAAACATAAAAGTAATAAAATGTACTGTAATAATTTAAAATATGAGTATGTCATATATGTATAATCTAAGATATTTTTTGGCAAACCATATTACTGCGTCTAGTCAGAACCCAGCATCTCATTATAATTTAATCTCTTAATGATGAAATCTATTAAAATACTGCCATAATTATCAAACAAAAATTACCCGCCCATGGAAAGCCATATGGTTTGATCGTCAGTGTATTTCAACCACAAGATTTTGTTAGGAACTTCTGGTATAAACAGTGGTTCCAGTTCTTCTTCAGACTCAGAATCAGCTAAAAAATGTGACTAAAATTAATATATTTTTACCTCTGCTAATATACAGACCCAAAAATATTTCTTCATCTATTTCAAGCCCAGGATTTTCTTTCAGTATTCTTTCCATTTCTTTCCTTTTCACCGCTCTCTTTTTAGCCTTCCTTGCTTCGATTTCTCTCAGTTTTATATCTCTACGTATCTGCGCCTTATACGTTATAAAATTTTTATACTTCGGCTCAAGGTTCAGCAAAAACGAAACTTGTGTATAATCTTGAGGCTCTGATGGAACTTCCACTTGCATCATCTGACCATGTATGCAACCGACTAAAACTTCGTTGTCCTAAAAATAATTGCAGTAATTTCCGGTATTCCACAAGTATCTGTTATGGAACCCTTAAGAATAAACACGATTACAAATACCTTCAGAGGGAACCAAGTGATGCATGTCACAATATCCGGAGTTGGTATAAAGCCAACTGGTATGAGCAGTTCTTGTACGTTGCCAATATTGAGGCTGAATACGAATATCGTTAGATCTTCACTTGAACTGACCAATATAGTATATTTTGGATTAACAGATATTTGCGTAATAGGTTTGTTGTGGGGTTTTGTTACCTACAAATTAAAAGCCTTAAAGACATTGTTTGACGTTTCGCACCTGACTCAATAATCATCTTCAGTAGAAAAGAACAGCTATCATGTTTTGACGTAATTGCTGCATATTTCGTTTGATTTAATTAACGCTATTACCTGTACAGTCAGAAGCGATATATAAGAGTTCAAATTCACATCAACAGAGCAGACTCTGAGTTGGCCATCGTCAAACCCAGCTACGATAATGTCTCCGACTGGTATGATCTGAAACAAATGAATGAATCCCTTGCATTTTATGATCATGAAGGTTAATACTTCTATGGGAAACCACACCAGGCATGCACCTTTTGCTGGGAATTCAAAATTGAAAATTAACTTCTTCTCGATGTAATCATACAAGTAAATTCTTCCGTCTTTTCCAAGACTAGCCAGGATGTGATCGTAAGGGCATGCAGCTATGTCGACTACTTCTCCGGCATGGCACTTATATATTTGTTTTGGAGGTAGAGGATCATCAGTCAGGTCTATCAGCCAGATGCCACCGTTGCCATCCTAAAATTACTTGCACCAATAAACATAAACATACTTGGGCAATGTTTCGGGTGTTGATCAATGTATATCTTCAACAGTGGGATGATCTTACCTGGGCAAAATAAGAAGTCTCATCCGACTGGGGTCCATATTGTTTCGTTATAGAGTACAGCATGGTTCCAGGTATGTGAAAATCACTTGAAGGATCTAACAGGATCACCCTGTCATCGTCGGGTGGATCTGCTTGATCGATTTTTTCGTACCACCAAACTCTTATGTGTCCATCCAAAGAAACTGTCCAAAGTTCACCTTCGTCGTAGAAGAATTGCATTATTGGACCATCGTGGCAGGTTCTTCTTAGGCTTCTGAAGACTTCGAGGGTTATTAGACCTTCGTCCCAGATGAGGATGTTACCCCAGTCACATCCAGAAACAACCTAATTACAGAAATTTTATTACTAGACATAATGGTACTATATATACATATATATATATATATATATATATATATATATATATATATATATATATATATTTTTGTTTTTAAGTTTTCGCGGGCACTAAATGTTTTAGGTGGATTCCGGGAATTCATCCGCGTAGTTGATAACTGATCCCTGTCGGGATCGATAGTAAAATGACGACGTTTCGGCAGAGTCACATCTGCCCTCTTCAGGTCGGTTCGCATAATTCTCGTAGCCTTCTGCTTTCGCTTCTAGTTATTCTAGTATTCGAGTAACTAGAAACGAAAGCAGAAGGCTACGAGAATTATGCGAACTGACCTGAAGAGGGCAGATGTGACTCTGCCGAAATGTCGTCATTTTACCATCGATCCCGGCAGGGATCAGTTATCAACTATGCGAATGAATTCCCGGAATCCACCTAAAACATATATAGTGTTTCATAGATTTCAAGATAATAGAAAGGTACGAGTCTCTCACTGACCGTGGGCACGCCACTGATAAACAGAATTTCAAGGACGTTTAAGTTATTAAATGTCATAGAATGATTGGCGTATAAATGTGGTTAATTTGAGAGTTGAATGTTTCAGTTGGTTAAAAAAAATGTTTTTTATAAACGGTTATTTCTAAAAAATATTTAACTTAAAATTCAAGATAAAACAATTCTTGGCAGCCAATATCAAAAACTTGTTGCTTGAATGAAATTGAATGACTTACGTTTTAGTATAACATTTATTACCTACATAAGCAGAAATAAAATGTTAATAAAAATCGGAATATACGAAATGCTTGCAATATCTTTCTACATAATACTGAACAGTAAAAAATTAATTAAAAAAAAACACTGTATGCATTTTATTATTTGGTCCAGGGGCTAAGTCAGCAATGTTATGGGGACCTTTAATGGCTGAGGTAGGTTTTTCAGGTCCAGGGGGGGATCTGCCCCCTGCCCCCCTCGGTACGCCCATGGAAATATTTACCCGACTTAAGTGTGATATAATATTTACGGAATAACTCATCTTTTGTTTAATGGATCAGGGGCACCCAAAAATAAATATTTATCATACGTAAAGAAGTAAATAAATAAAAAAAATTTCTTGGTAATGTAACAAAAATAAATAAATTTCTTTTACTTCATAGCTTTTTTTGGCTGGAGCCACTGGGCTTATATAGATGCACCTATAGATATTTTCCAGAAACCATTGCTACAAAAAAAAACAGATCTATTCCCCATTTTGCAAAAAATCGCTTAATTTGATAAAATCTTCAAATCCTTTCGCAGTAATTGTTCGGAAAAAATCCAGGGGGCGTGTTATTCCTGTGCTTCATTCAGTGAGTAATAGTTACTCACTGGCTTCATTTCTTGGACTGATCAGTCCTAGCGCCGTTCAATTTTCCGCCAAAAGTCACCAATTCGGAATTTTACATCAGCATAATTTTTTATATTCACAGTAACTTACTGTATTATATTTTTGATCTTAAAAATTGTAGCTGATTTAGCATAAGAATTAATTCCAGTTTGTGCATTCTAAATTATCTTAAATAAACATGACTAACAAGGCTATTTGCTGACCTTTGGCGGAATAAGACTACAACTGTTCGATATAGATCGGCCTTCTTCGACTCACATATTGTTTGCATTTTTTTTCAATTACGCTAGTTGTGGTTTAAAAGTGTTTTGTAAGGTGATTTTAATATTTTTAAGGTGCTTAAATAAATTATTTTGTAAAAATCAAGGATTCTGATCCAGTTTTATGTGAAATCAGTGATAAGTGTGATACACCGGTAAGTAACAATGATTTATTATTTACTAGAAAGGAATTTACATATTTCCTGAAATTTCGGTGATAAATTGTTTATACACAAATTAAAACCAACACCCAATATTAATTAATTAATACAAAAAAGCTCAATGGATCTTAAACGGACTATTGCTATTTAATAAAAAAATAAAACTCCCTGGAATTACAGAAGGTATTTTGATTCAAAACATATTCATGAATCTGTACAAAACCGCATTCATCATAAAAGTTTTAAATTATTAGGTAAACAAAAAACAAAAAACAAATTCACTAGTTGTTTGCATTAATTCGACCGATCAAGAAAGTATTAAAAACATACTAATTGAGTCGTGGAACATAATGAATCCTTATTGACATTATTTCTACCTATATAGCTACCCAGCAACAAGCATTTAGAGGTTACAGTGAGTCTCACGATTCCCTAAACTGCCAGGTAATTTTCGTCAGCTTGTGAAATTCTATCAAGTACAACAATAATTTAAGGATGGGGGCATTTATACATACAGTAGTTTATACGTAGTGGCTATTTATACATATGGGGGGCTTCATGATTATCTTACGCTATCTGTATCAAAATACCCTTGGGCACCAAGTTTATCTTCTAAACACTTTGAAAGTTCCTCTAAAATAGAAGCACGACTCCCTAACAACAACTTTTTTGTGAACTTGATTTGTGAAAAAAAAAAAAAATTCTTTTTTATGTGCTATTCAATGAGGTATTTATCAAAAATGGCAGTCATAAGAAATAACCAAGTTGGCTATGATTGTAAAAAATCTAGAAGGCCTAGTAGTGAAAAAAATGTTTATACTTTATTTATAAATTATAAACAATAATTTCGCAAAGTTTGAAACAAATCGGACGACGCAATAATACGAGGGCTGCCATTTATATTTCGGGATTGGACAACCCTAGTGTAGCAATCTGACAACTGACAGCTCTATCGTAAAGTTTGACATTTTTGAGGTTACACGTACTCAGAACGTTTTGACATACGAGCGCTATGTGTTGTTTACAGTAACTTAAAGGATTCATCTCGGCCAAAAAATGGAATTAAATCGTGAACATTTTCGTGCGATTATTTTTTACAACTTTCGCGTGGATTACGTCAGCAAGAGTGCATGGATGAACTTAATTTAATTTTTGGCCATGAAACTCCATCAAGGACCACGGTTTATCGATGGTATGGTGAATTCAATCGAGGTCGCAGTTCACTCTAAGACGAATTTCGTGAAGGTCGTCCAAAAACTGTTGTTGTTCCGGAAACCATTGATGCCGTGCGCGAACTGATATTGCAAGATCGTCATGTGACCTATAGTGAGATTGAGTCAACCTTACACATTAATGGGACCAGCATACATTCAATATTGTATAAACATTTGAATGTCAAAAAAATTTGTTCGCGTTGGATCCCAGACAATTTGTCAATAGATCAAAAAAGGCTCGTGTCGATTGGTCGGAAGAAAAGCTCAAAAAATACGATCGCGGTGCTTCAAAACACGTTTATGACATAGTGACAGGTGATGAATCGTGGATTTTCGCGTATGAGGCCGAAAATAAACAGCAGTCGACTGTATGGGTGTTTCAAGATGAGTCAACAAACAAAAGTTGTTCGCGCACGAAGCACTTCCAAGCAAATGATCTCCTGTTTTTTCGGAAAAACTGGACATGTCGCAACCGTACCTCTAGAACAATGCAGAACAGTCAATTCTGAGTGGTACACAACCATTTGTTTGCCAGTTGTCTTCCAAGAAATGAGGAAAACCAGCCGCCGAAGACGGATCACTCTTCACCACGACAATGCGAGCTCTCACACATCGGCTCAAACAATTGCATTTTTGACCACTCAAAACATCTATTTGATGAGTCATCCGCCGTATAGTCCTGACTTCTTTTTATTTCCGTACGTAAGACACAAACTGAGGTCAACGTTTTTCGACACCTGAAGAAGCGGTTGCTGCGTTCAGAATGCATGTTTTGGAGATATCTCAGTTAACGTGGAAAAAGTGCTTCGTCAATTGGTTCAAACGCATGCAAAAGTTTATAGATCTTCATGGGGAATATTTTGAAAAACAATAAAGCGATTTTCGATGATTAATATTTGTTTTTGTTCTCTAATCCCGAAATATAAAAGGCAGCCCTCGCAACTTGTACACAAAATTACCCTCTCTTTCATCTCACCCCTTGTGTGTTTTTCGCGAGAAAAGTAGCCTATAACTAGGTTCGAAGATCCATCTATCTGTCTGCCAAAGTTTATCTTAATGGATTCAGCAGTTTACGCGTAAAAGTGTAACATACAAACTCACTTTCGCATTTACAATATTAGTTAGGACTTTCCCAATGATAATCTTGGGAATACCTTACCTTTTCATCGGGCATAGGAAGAACACCGTATATATCAGAATACTCTGTCTTGCCAAATCTACCTAATTCACCTTTCAATTTGAGTCCCGTGAACGTTGTTGCCATATTCCAAAATTTTATATGTGCCAGACCTGTGAGAAAATATTTTAGATTTAAATAATTTGGTCAAGTGCGAGTTGGACTCGCATACTTAGGGTTCCGTACCACCTTCAAGATTCGAATATTCCAGTTTCAGACAAGCAGGGAATGAGTGCATTTTCTTATATTTACCCTTATATCTTTTAAAGGAAGCGTTTTAAATTAATAAAAAATATACACTTTGATTTTTCACACATAGACTTTTTATTTTATCTGCTTTAGGATTCGCTTGATTTTTATCACAATACATATGTATTTAATTTTCTAATTTGGCCCCCAAAAAGTAACATTAGAGTTTTATTTTACTAATAAACTTTCAGAAATACCATTTATAATCTACTGTCTGAGTTTTGAGGCTCTGTAGATTGGAAGAAAAACGGCAAAATAGGTCAAAGTTTAAATTATAAATTATTAAATCTGAGATTCAGATTATTTAAAAATATAAATAAAATATATTTTTCAAATTTTAAATAGTGTAGTTTCTAAAATGGGAATTAAGTCGATGTTTAATATTTTTAATTTCTTTTAAACATAATGAGCCTTTTATCTAATATATTACATGATGCGTTTGAAAATTAAATTTTTATTTTCTATTTAATTGTATAATTTGTCCCTAAAATTACTATGGGGGTTTTCTAGTAATTTATTTTCCGTTTAATTCTATTATTTGGAGGCCAAATAATAGAATAAGGTATTTTTTTTCATATTTTTTCTATAAACAAAAAAAAATGAGGTCTTAGAGTTTGGGAAATAACGGGGAGAATGGGTAATTTTTTTAAAATATTTTTTTAAATATATTTTAAAATATTCAGTTAAAAAAAATATATTTGTACCTATTCGTCATAATGAGCCCTGGGATTTGATATATTATATGACCCGTTAGAAACAATTATAATTTTTATTTTCCATTTAATTCTATAATTTGCCCCCCAAAATGAATATTAGGGTTTTTTTCTTATTTTTCCAGTAAAGTTCAGGTGAGGGGCTATACTTCCAGTTTTTCAAAATTTTTCAGCTTATGGTTTCGGAGATAAGGGGGAATGGGTAAAATTTTTTATATTCTTGTTAATATCTGTTAATTAATTTATTTTATAAATATGGAAAAAATATATTTGTTTTCTTCATCATGAGCCCTTTTATTTGATATATAACATGCTGGGTTAGAAACAATTTTAATTTTATATTTTCCATTTAATTCTATAATTTGCCCCCCAAAAAAAATTAGGGGTTTTTTCTTATTTTTCCAGTAAAGTTCAGGTGAGGGGCTATACCTCCATTGTTTTTTCAAAATTTTCCAGCTTATGGTTTCGGAGATAGGGGGGGATCAGTAAATTTTTTTATATTTTTGTTAATATCTTTTAATTAATTTATTTTAAAAATATGAAAAAAATATATTTGTTTTCGTCATAAGAAGCCCTTGCATTTGATATATAACATGATGGGTTAGAAACAATTTTAATTTTATATTTTCCGTTTAATTCTGTAATTGGCCCCCCAAAATAAATATTAGGGGTTTCTCCTTAATTTTCCAGTAAAGTTCAGGTGAGGGGCTATACCTTTATTTTTTTCAAAATTTTCTAGCTTATGGTTTTGGAGATAAGGGGGGGAACGTTTAATTTTTTTTATATTTTTGTTAATATCTATTAATTAATTTATTTTAAAAATACGAAAAAAATATATTTGTTTTCGTCATAATGAGCCCTTTCATTTGATATATAACATGATGGGTTAGAAACAATTTTAATTTTAATTTTCCATTTAATTCTATAATTTGCCCCCTAAAATAAATATTAGGGGTTTCTCCTTAATTTTCCAGTAAAGTTCAGGTGAGGGGCTATACACACATTTTTTTTCAAAATTTTCCAGCTTATGGTTTCGGAGATAAGGGGGGGGGAATGGGTAAATTTTTTTATATTTTTGTTAATATCTTTTAATTTATTTATTTTAAAAATATGAAAAAAAAATATATTTGTTTTTGTCGTAATGAGCCCTTTCATTTGATATATAACATGAAGGGTTAGAAATAATTTTAATTTTATATTTTCCATTTAATTCTGTAATTGCCAAAAGTAGAGGTTTCTCCTTATTTTTCCAGTAAACTTCAGGTCAGAACCTATAAATCTATTTTTTTTCAATACTTTACATTTTATAGTTTCGGAGATAAGGGGGGGGGAATGGGTAAATTTTGGTATATTTTCGTTAATATCTTTTTAAATATATTTTTTTTAAATATGAAAAAATATATTTGTGTTCCTCAGAATGAGACCTTTCATTTGATATATTACATGATGCGTTTGAAATTTTTTTATTTTTAAATTTTTATTTAATTCTATAATTTGCCCCCCAAAATTAACATTAATAGTTTCTCCTTAATTTTCCTGTAAAGTTTGGGCAACGCTCTATATTTCCTATTTTTTTCTATATTTTAGCCTCAGTAGTTTCGGAGATCAGGGGGGGGGAACCGTCGATATTTTTTTAGTTTTTCCCCCCAAAAGTACCCCTAAAATCAATTTTTTCTTTTACGATATGTACTCCTGATCGGGTCACCAAACTACACATTGATACCAAATTTCAACTTCTTCCGTCCAGTAGTTTAGGAGAAAATGGCTGTGATGTGACAGAGGCAGAAATCCTGAGTGATATTATAAGGGTATCCGTATATTGTATATACGGAACCCTAAAAACGATGACTTTATTTCCGCATTTAAATAAATCAATTCAAAATATGAGAATCTGGTAGGATAGATATTAACAACATCAAATCAAAAATAAGATATAAGGGAATATTTTGTGAAGAACTAGTTCATAACCATACCTTGCGAAGGCTCTAAGAACGTTTATGTTAGTAGTCAAAACTGTCAAACTGTCGAACTGCCAGTATTGGCAAATCGCAATGGAATTTTGTTTTTGTTGTAATCATGTCATTCATACCTTGCAGATTGCATATGCTTCTTGCAGCCTTGATCTGGTCATAAGATTGCACTTTATTTGTTCAGTTCAGTCAAAATGTGTTCGAGTAAAACAAAAAGTATATAATTGATTAAATATTGTTCAATATCTAAAGCACTGGGCACTGGACAGACTCACTTTGTCATCCAGGTTCTGGTTCAGAGTTACCAGGATGTTAATAATGATGTCTATCTAGGGTGTACACCACACAGGATGATTGAGGCACAAAAATCAAGTGGATATGATGAAAAGGGTCTACAATTCATTGACAGCGGAATCATCAGTATCTTAAAGATAAGACATATATTCGAATTTTGGCCCTTAATACACCGATAAACTAAAACATCTCAAGGAATTCATTGCAAACCAAAACTTAGGATAAACGAGAGTTGAGAAGAGGACATAATTTTCTGGCTGAAGAATATGAGGCAATGTTTGGCATAGCAAGAATACAACTGTTCAGAGCTGCTGTCTATAGCTTAAAAAATATTAATATTATAGCCAACATCTACCAAATAAAAACGTCATTATACAGGGTGAGTTTTATTTGATGATCAGTATGGGGATCTCGGAAACTAGCGGAGATAGAGCAATGGTTAAATTGGGAAAGATTTGCAGTTTTACTGGCCCAATTTTATGACACTTTCGAATTTTTGTAAAAAGTCATGGCTTACTAGATATTTTGAAAAAACGAAATTCTGTCGATTTAGTCAAATCCCTCTAGCTCCTTTGTTTTTGATTTTATAAAAAAAGTGTAAGTATCAAAATTGCCCTGCAATCTCGAATATGATTCTTATGTCCTCGTTTGCGTGACAGCTCTCGTTTTCGAGATATGACACAAACTTATCTTTTTTTGAATGGAAACCATAGTTGGCTATGACCTCAAAAAATCGGACATTTTTAGAGCTTTTCAACGATATAATACTCGATATAGCTATTCAAAAAAATAACGGAGTTATGGATGCTTTTCTCTCTTATTTTCACTTTTAACGTAGGTAGCCATGAAAATGATTGTTTTCACTTTGACGTTTCCTCATTTGAGAGTAATTCCATTAGTAGTGCTCAACTGACAGTCGATATTGACAAGTTTTCGTGATAAAATGGAATATTCTAACGAAGAAAATTTGAATATGGTGGAATGTTATACCATTTGCCATAAAAATTGAGTTCATGCAGCTGAGGAATACTTTCATAGATATTTTAATCGTCGTCAACCTGCTCTATGTACATTTAAGAGGCTTTACGATAGTTTACGCAGATATGGATCTTTTACTAAACAACCAATGGAACGTAATCAAATTAACGAAGCAGCACAATTAAATGTTTTGGCAATAGTAAATCAATATCCATCTATATCAACTCGTGAGATTGCGGCAGAAGCTGGCACATCTCAACGAACTGTAGTTAAGATACTAAAAGCGCACAAGTTCCACTCGTACAAACTTTCAGTTTCTCAAACTTTGCATGCTGGTGACGAACATCGACGTATTTTGTTTTGTACATGGTTTAGAGACATGTGCCTTAACAATCCACAGTTTCCATTAAAGGTGTTATGGTCAGATGAAACTAGATTTACTAACTGCGGTATGTTCAATAGGCACAATGAGCATATCTGGGCTAAAGAAAACTCTTTCCATGTAGAACAAGGACAACCCCAGATAAAATTTGGTTTTAATGTTCGGTTTGGTATCATATGGTCTACTATTCTGGGGCCTTTTATCCATGACGAATCACTTACTGGGGAGCGCTACTTGCATTTTTTGCAATACACTTTTCAAGACCTGTTGCATAATTTGAATTTGAGAACTCGTTTAGAAATTGAGTGGTTCCAACATGATGGAGCACCGGCTCATAACTAGTTATTAGTAAGACAACACTTAGATAATATCTATCCAAACTCTTGGATAGGAAGAAATGGCCCAGGCGAATGGCCACCCCGGTCTTCCGATTTGGCAGTTATAGACTTCTATTTATGGGGTGCGCTAAAAAACAAAGTATACAAAAGAAAGTATGAGACAGTTGGTGACCTAAAGGAGAAGGTATTACCAGCAATTGAAGAAATTCATAGGCGGTCTGTGAGGAAAGCGATAATGTCAATCTTAAAAAGATGCAGTTTTTGTCTAAGTAACAACGGTGGACTTTTCGAACATAAATTGTAACTATTTTAAGTTTTTAGTAAGTACCTACTTATTTGGTTTTTTCGTTATATCTGATATCCCTAATAAAAAAATCGTTCAATGTTTTTTGGAATAGTTATTAATAAATCAATCAATTTCATGGCTAACTCGTTAAAAGTGAAAATAAGAGAGCTGTCACGCAAACGAGGACATGACAATCATATTCGGCATACAATTCCCTTCAATTTTGATATTTAGGTACACTTTTTCTATAAGCCATTACTTTTTACAAAAATCCGAAAGTGTCATTAAATTGCGCCAGTAAAAATGCAAATCTTTCCCAATTTAACCATTGCTCTATCTCCGCTAGTTTCCCAGATCCCCATACTGATCATAAAAAAAACTCACCCTGTATAAAGAAAATAGTTTTTGAAACGAACTTTCGTAATGCGACTTAAGCTAAAAGTTGGTTGATAGAAATCGTCACGTAACGAAAAAGCGTTATGCCAATTCCTTGATACTTTCTCTATGTGAATGCCAAGATTCGGGCAGAAGAATACCGTGTGCTGCGGGTTGAATAAATTCATATTTTTCTCCAATAGTAACAAAACTAATTACTTCCATTAAATACTTTTAAAATTGAAAAATTACAGAAAAGCTGAGGAAGAGAGAGGTTTATAGTGAAGACTAACAAGACGCTCTAGCATTTACAGCGACGTCCTCTATGCTTGATAATTATCCCAAAAAACCCAGACACTGTTACCTTAAAAAAATTACGGACAAGAAGGAATTAAAACAGAGTACTGTTGTAGTTAAAAATTGTGTGAAACTTACCACAAGTAGTTATTTGACCAGGAACGTAAGGCGAAAATTTCACCCTAAAAACATCGTTCACGTAAGATTTGGTTCTTAACAGTATTTTATGTTCATGCCAATTCCAAACTGTTATTAAATAATCTGGTTCACCACTTTGAGAAACTAGTAATTCACCATCAAGGCTGAAACATGCAGAAATTTTACTTGTAAATTTTCTTTATTTACCTCATTAATATCTACCAGGATTCAGTTTTTTTTTTCAATATGTACTTTCCGAAAAAAGTGCAGAATCTTATGTTTTTTGAGACGTTTCTATTGCCATTTAAACACACATTCATTACTCGAACTTTCCAGTGGTGGTACGGGAGTCATGTAGTTCACGACTCCCCTTGGTAATGACCCCTATGCCCCCCCAAATTGTATGTCAAATTGACATATCCCTTAAAATTACGAAAATACATAAAAAAATCTATCAATAAGTACCTATTACATTATTATAAACTTGGATTTAAAGTAGAACCAAGAAGAGCACATCATAATGGAATTGTAATTTAGTTAAACGGTAAAATTTTGTTGGTTTAGGTTCAGATATAGGGAACGTAATACAAAGTTACCATCATTTTTAGTTCTAAATCAGATCCCGACAAAATAATTGGGAGTTTCCATTTGAACATTTTGAGTTTTAAGCATATTGCGAATATAATTTTCACATTTTTTTAAGAACACCCTGCAGAAAAAGGGGCTGATTTTTTCACTGCTGTTTGCTGGCTTGGGTCTTCTAATAAGCATGCAAAAAAAAACAGATTGTTGTTTAGCGAAAATAGTCGATTACCCGTAGGACTACATCTGTCATTTATGACATAAAAATGCAAATATCTTGAGAATGGTTAAAATTGGTGATAACATGTGATTAATAAAATTTATCTAGAATTTACCGTAGCATCCAAATATCCAATATCATTCAGGGTCTTGTATTTGACATAAGAAAGTTGTGGCCTAGTTCCGGTATAACCGAAAGCGCCACAGTTCTGAAAATATTTTAGTCACATAGAACCTATCGGCTTACTTACATTGCCAAATTTTCAAAATTTTAATATCGATGTTTTTTGAGTTATAGTTAATCGCCCAACTTCGTGGGACACCCTGTATATATATGTTTATTTATGTGTGTTCAGCGATTACTCGAATCCGGCTTAAGGAATTTAGATTGTTTAACCTGAATTCTGTTAAAGGGGATTTCGAAATGGTCCCATTTTTTTTCGAGGCTAGTTTATTCCGTTTTTTAGGAAAACCTATTAAAAATAGATTGGAATCAAATCAAAATAACTGTCAATCAACATATATGAGTTGAACTTTGAAACTTTGCTGTTCAATTTGGCACCTACTTTAGAAAAAATATTTAATTGTTGAAGAATATTTTTTTGCTTTTAAGTTAAAGTATTCTTGTTTTTATTTGGAGTTGTTTTTTAAAATTGTATTTGTTATATAGGTATATATACTGTTTATTATACGTTAAAAGCTTGGGTAAACCGAAAAGATTTGAAGATATACAACGTTGTAGTTGGCGACATCTTTTACTGAATGCTAAAGCTTCAGAAAAACGGCGAAGATTACTGTCCTGATTCTATGAATTTACGATATCTGGCGAAAGAGGGTAGGCCCAGTATTAACTTGGAACTGAATAAACAGATGAAAACCGAATGTAGAATACTTATTTTCGAAAGTTTTACTAACTATGGAGAATTATAGTATGGATTTTGATAAAAATACAACTTATTACTTATGAAATTCAACTTTCTTTGAATAACCGATCAAACTCAGACCTTAGAGGCTATTCTTTTTAGTCAATTGTCTTCCATTCAGTTTGATATGACATAACAGGTAGCCCTAGATCTCAAGCGTAGCCAACCCGCAATACTTCTTCCTCTTGGGTTCGACTCCTAGATTAGGTTGATCACTATTTTAGATTTAAGCTTTTCTTTCATGGCATATGTCATTAACCCGCGCTGTTACGCTTCTTAGGTACCTAAATCTATTTGCCTTTTCGTAACAACAAAACGTTGTCCACGAAATATATTTTTACTAGCTACTTAATATACTTATATATGAATTATTACCTGTAATCCATATTGGCATACATTTTTTCGGCACCACCTTTCAATAAACAAACTATAGCTAACGACGGCCACTCATAGACAATAATCAGAGGTTTCCTTCCCCCTTCAGCGACAGCAAAATGCGGATACTCGGGATTTGGATTTTGCTAAAAACCAAGCAATTAAAATCAGTTAAATAAATATAGCAATGCTCTTCCTACGTCTATAGAAAACAATAACACTGCTAAAAGTTAACTTAAATAGGACAATGGATGAAATTTAATCATTAGTGTACGAAATTCCATTGTTTTTATTTATTTTTCCCATGGAACTAAAGTTTAGATAAGACAACGATTCTACTACCGTATTGTTACAAAGTTTCATTTTAAACGCCGCCTCTTCAAAAAGCCCCAAACTGCGATCTACAAAATGTTCTACAATACGCCATTGGAGTTGAAAGATCTTGTATACCATCCAATACAAAAATTGACCTGCCGAAAAAGGGAGTAGTGGGAACGAAGGAGTCGAAGATATTCCAGCAAAAAGATAGGAACGGAAAAAGGCAACGGGACTAGATAAAGGAGTTGGTGAAAATCGAGTTCGTTTATAAGTTGAAGTAATCTACTTGAAGTATTTAGTTCTGTGATTTTGTGAATTACTGATTTGCATTTTTCACGAACGCTATGGGAGTGAATAAATAGTTTGCTGAGAAATTTAATAAAAGCTGATCCGTTTTCCAAATATGAGATCATCACATGTTTTGTTCTCACATCAGCATCAGCATAGTTTAGATGCGGACATCAGTTTAGATACGCATATCCGCCTCACATAGGTCAAGAATCATACAGAAATTTTCGCTCATTCGCTCAGCAAACTATATATATTTCAAATAAAAGTGCATAATTCGTTTTCTTCTTCCGTCGCTATCTTTAACGATGTAGATTAGTCTCTATTTCGGTATTAATCATTACGATGTTGTACCTACTTTTAGATA
This sequence comes from Octodonta nipae, assembly GCA_034190945.1. Classification (NCBI taxonomy): domain Eukaryota; kingdom Metazoa; phylum Arthropoda; class Insecta; order Coleoptera; family Chrysomelidae; genus Octodonta; species Octodonta nipae. The sequence continues at coordinate 3,210,645 of CM067219.1, forward strand.
TAGTCGTTTCAGGTTACAAGTGCTAGGTAGGTCACTCCTTCAACAAACTATATACAATGATGGGCAAATGTGTGGAACCAAGCAAATATCTCTGGAATTATTAGAAATATCAAAATGAAATTTGGCAGGTGGATACTGCAGTAGATTGCCTATTTGTTTCCATTTTTTTTTTAATTTTTCCTGTTTTACCGGAAGTAATGTCGATTTTAAAATTTGCAATGAAACACCCTCTATAGTATTTTAGTTTCTAGTGAAACATTTTATTGCGAATACAAAAATATCGGGTTTGATATTGTTTACTTCAATACCTACCGAGATATTAACAGAAAAGTAACTAAGGAAAGGAAAAATCTAATATCCATTAAAGAAATACATAATCATAATTATTAACTAAATCAAAGTGATTTTCAAAACATTGAAACTTAACTAAACTTAATGTATTAGATGTTCAAACTGAGCACCTTTTACTTGTTGACAATAAGCAAGTCGGTTTTTAAATTCTCTAGTAACATTAGCTATTACTTCTGGTGTAATTCTCTGGATGTCTTGAATTATTCTTGCAGCTAATTCTTACAAATTATTTGGTCAATCAACATAAACCTTAGACTTTAAGTAACCCTACAGAAAATAGTCTAGTGGATTAAGGTCGGGACATCGTGCAGGCCATTCATAAGTACCCCTTCTTCCAATCCATCTGTGATGAAATGTCCTATCTAAATGATCTCGAACCATGCGAGCGTAATGGGGTGGTGCTCCATCCTGCTGAAACCAGATATTATTTGGTAATTGTCCATTTACCTCCAATGCCGGAATAACTTGTGTCACCAAGAGCTGTAAATACCTATCTCCGTTTAAAGTTTTTTGTAGGAAGAAGGGTCCCACGATTCTGTTGTTATAAATGCCGGCCCAAACGTTTAATTTTTGGGGATGTTGTGTATGAGCCTCTTGTATCCAATTAGGATTACTTTGCGACCAGTAGCGGCTGTTATGTCGATTAACCGTACCATTTAAACAAAATTGCAAACGTCTGTCGAAATTGTCTTCGGAGAGTTCTTGAACGAGGCGAATTTTGTATGGATGATATTTTTCTCGCCTTAATATCCTTCCTACTGAACGACGGCTAATTCCATGCATATTGGCGAGGTCGGTAGTGGATAAGTGAGGATTTTCTTCCAAAGATATAGCAACATTGTGAGCTACACCTTCATTACTTGCATTTTTTAACCGTCAACTTTTTGGTAAATGGCTAACTGTTCCACTTGTGTCGTACCTTCGCAAAATTTTCGTCACTACTGAACGGGATATTTGTGTATTCGGATGAACAATGTTAAAAGATCACAAACTTCTTGATGCGTCCTTTTTCTCTCCCCATACCCAATCATCATTAATATTTCTATTATTTCTCTTTCACTTTCACATTTTACGATCAAATTAAAACAATACAATCTTTTTACGTTCAAATAAAAAAAACTAATAACTTATTTTGAGAACTACTGTCACTTCTGCAATGAAGTTGATGGACTACTAAACTTGATTCAGATTTAATTTGCGCCTGATTTAAACAAACGCACGTGTATTCGACTATGGAACAAGCAGTGCTTTTGGCTGTGATGGTATAATGCCTCCGAGCGGTTTGTTTATATCGGGCGTAAATGAAATCTGAACCGAGTTTAGCACCATCGAATTTTTCCTTTCCTTAGTAACTTTTCTGTTAATATCTCGAAGGTATTGAAGTAAACAATATCAACCCTGATATTTTTGTATTCGCAATAAAATGTTTCATCAGAAACTAAAATACTATACAGGGTGTTTCATTGCAAATTTTAAAATCGACATTACTTCCGGTAAACAGGAAGTTCAAAATTGTAAAAAAAAATGGAAGCAAATAGGCAATCTACTGCAGTTTCCACCTTCCAAATTTCATTTTGATATCTCTAATAATTCCAGAGATATTTACTTGGTTCCACACATTTGCCCATCACTATATTTCAAATAAAAGTTCATAAGTCGTTTTCTTCTTCCGTCGCTATCTTTAACAATGTATGTACCAGATACCTACTTTTAGATATACTCGTTTCAGGTTACGAGTGCTAGGTAGATGGTAGAGTTCAGCATCTTTTCGTCTGATAAGTGGTTAGTCAAAAATATTTCTTAAAACATGGAAGACCTTGAATGTTGAAGTCAGAAGATGAATTAATAGCTAACCCTTAATAAGTTTTTAATGTCATTTCCCCCTATTAGGTACTTCATATTACAGCTCTGTAAGAATATTTCTTATAATTAATCGTATTTTTGCTTACCCTAATGTTTCCAATCCCGCCACCTAGTGCGCTTCTTCTGAACTGAATATTTCTTGAATCAACTTCCAAAAAATTTATAAAATTACCAGATGCAAATACCACGTTGTTGCTATCCAATACGACTAAGTTAAAAAGTTTTCTGCAATTGTAGCCATAGGAAAAGCTGTACATGGATAAGGAAATTAGTATTACCAAATATTCCTAATATAATTTTAACTAGCTTAGTAACTACATTTGAATAATAAGGAGATGTTTGATAAATTACAACATCCAAGTCTATGAAAAACTAATCATTTCTGAATTTTGATATATTTAATGTTTTAAATGGCCTTACAAAAAGTCTATGGGTGTTAAGTCTGTAATCTTGGTGGCCATTCTATTAAAATTGATAGTCTAATGTTTTGGAATGATGAACTTTGATTGCCAACCTCGTATGCTTTTATTATTAAACTATCGACCAAATAAGAACAACTACAGAATAACATTTTGTTAGTAGCTATTAATCAAGTGGCATAGTAATCTGATGATTAACTTTTCACATTTTAATGCATATAGTAAATTAAATGCATTGAAATATTTTGGATCAATCCAGTTTGTAACTTTTTCGAGCCACAAGATTTTTTTGATAAATGGAGTATTTATTTTAAATTTTCAATAAAAATAGCACATTGCTGATGCTGATTTTTCCGGATTTGGACCGCCTGACTTTTTTTGGAATCAACTCATATATCTGAACCAACACATAAACGAAGTTTTCCGACATTTCACCCACACTTTTTTCATTGTTGGGAAATACAAATGTTGTTTACCTTGCGGCGACTACATTCGTTTGGTCTTTGTCTCACAATAAATTTTGAAACTTCACTTTTATTAAACTTTTCACACTGAAGCATACATTGTAAATTACTACACTTTGAATATAGCCAACGATGTTTTTAAGAAATAATAATTGGCCATCCGAGATTTCAGGTAAAAGAAGGGTAGTAGGTACTTAATGGGATTATTTTTGACCTCTTTCAAATTCACTTAGCTGGCGATACATTCTAGGCGTTTTTACATTACTAAACATCTATTTTAGATCCTAACAAACATTTTTTTTGTAAATTAAAAAAATGCAAAAACGACTACAACATTAATTGATAAAAAAAAGTTTACATAAAAAACATTCACCAAACTTCACTAAATTATAATCTTTTGTATATGTTTTACCAATATAATGTTACATTTAAACATTTTCTTTTGGTTGTTTTTGGAATTATAATTGAATGTCAAATTCTGTTATGTATTTTTAATTAACCCTGTATTTAACAATTTCTAAGTTGGAAGTTTTTTGACAAATCAATCATCTTACTAGTTTATAAGAATAATAGCCCAGTGTGCAAAAGAAGACTAAAAGAAGAAAAAAATACTTTACATTCACTAAAAAAGCAAAAGGATACTTAAATTCCAAAACATTTTCTGGCATAGTGCATTTCTCGCTTCGTATGGGACCAGAAATGAAAGTTGAAGAATCATAAATGACAGACTCTTCGTCTGAATCATCCAAGTGGGATTCCTTCTGGGCACTGGCAACCTCATCATCGTCAGGAAGAGACTCAAGGTCCTCGTCTGTTTTTGACATATTTTTCACAATCTAATTGTCACTGTAACTATCGAAGAATGAAGTTGCTACCACACATACGATAAAATGTTGAATCGATAAAGGGTTGTCAGGGCAATGCCAAGAATTAGGCAGAACAATGAAGAATCATTTTGCTATATATTTTATGTACTTAAATTATTTAATACTATATATAATGCTAAAATGATGGTCACAAATTGCTTCAAAACAATCAGCCTCCGAAGTGTCAATCAAAATGACTTAATCCAATCTACATCGGTTGAAATTAATCAGTGATTATCTCAGATTAATTCCATGAGATAAAAATGAATAAAAACACTTGACAAGCACTTTCAGAGAGTGAAAAAATGTATTTTAAAATGGTTGTAATTTTAACACTACCAGTGATATTCTTAGTGTCCTCCCAAATATTGGAAGGAGAAGCAAATGATCAACTGATTGCAGTAGCAGTGGTAAATAACTTGTTGCTACAAATTTATTTCAAACATTTTTTACTTTTTCATGTCGTAGTTGAATCTCATAACTTTTTCTAGTTATTTAGACATGGTGACAGATCTGTAATAGGCTCCTATCCTAATGATCCATATCACGATGAATCCTACTGGCCGATGGGTTATGGAGAACTGTTAAATGTAAGTATTCTAGTAAAACCTGAACATATTATTCTAAGTTATTTTATGTATGCAAAAAATATGACATTTATTGAAGCAAACAATTAGCAAAACTATTATCTATAACTGCTTAATAAATATTACACTGCACAATAGGATATCTAATGATACTATGCGATTTTTTACTACTTACTTTTTCAAATGTATTAGCTTTGTTAAGCTGGAAAAAACATTTTCTTATAAGATTTTCTTGCAAACGTCCGAGAGCTCTTCTGAATGCTCTAAAAATAGTCAGCCATCAGATTAGCGTTGATAGAGATCCTCCATCGTAGAAAGTTGCAACCGTTTGCCCTGTTATTCAGTTAGATTTGGTGCTTGTGGTCCATCTATACGTTTGATGATAACTCTTTACATGTTGAATGTACTGAGAATAGTCAGAACTTTCCTTATAACCCAAATAAAAATATTATAAATATTATCTGTGATAGAAAAAAGATATAGTCTCCATTTTTGTTAAGATCTTTAACAAATTGTTTTATAAGCTCTAATTTTGTATGCAACAAATTCAAAATTATGCGATGATTTGATACTAAAGGTTGGTTTATCACATTTCGTTGTCCAGGAACTAACATTAGCCGAGTAAACCAATTCTTTTTAACCTAGTGTTGATTTTTAGCTGTACTATTCCACAAACAAGGATACTTTGTTGTCCTAAAATAAAATTGACCATTTTAAAATCAACACATATAAGCTACATATTTAATTTTGTGCCAAACAGAGCAATACATGTAAATTCTTCTTTTATTTTTGTAGGAAGTGCAATAGGAAAGTATCCTAGTTTATTCCCACTTGACGTGTCCATGAATACACACCACTCACTAAGAAACTTAATTTGGTGATCCCTTAATAGACAAAACGAAATTTTAGTTTCTTTTATTACCAAATTTCTTTTTTTTTTAGTCTAGCCAACATTTCTGAAGCAGACTTACATTAGTCCCAGTTCTCTGATTATGTCGTTTAAATCATCTTGGTTTGAGGTCTACTGTCAATCTTCGTTTGAAAGTCTATTGGCTACTACTACTGTGAAGTATCAGCTTGACACACACACCCCTTGCGCGAGCCGGGGAAGCGAGGCTACCCTTCGATTTATTCCAGGTCCTCACGCTACTCAGTTACCATCCTGTACAGCGCCGTTCTCTCTTGCGGTTTCTATGGCTTGGTTTGTTGTTGGCTTTGGCCTTCTAGTCTTTAAAACCATCGTCTTCTGGGTGTACGATTCTCTTTCTGATTGCTTGTGATAAAGCACTTCCCTTGGCGGGATTATCGTCTGTTGTTTGTTTTTGTGTGTGTGTGTGTGATCCTCTTGGATAAGGACCCAGGTTTGCATTGTGTCTATGATTCCTGAAAGAGAATCGTGAAAAAAAAATTCTGGAAGAGAAAATCTGAAAGGGAAAGTCATATTAGTAAATGGCTGACCCTTATCGTCTTGGTCTTGCTCTTGATGGTCGTCTTCAAAGTGTAGTTGGTTCTTCGGCCTTTTGTATTTGTCGTTGAATCTCGGGTCGTAGTCTAGCAGTTGTCTCAGGTGATGATTCGGGTGGTTCTCCAGTCTATCGAAGGTCCTTCTGGCTCTTTCCTTCGCTGATACAAGTACCGGAGTGTACTTGAGGTCTCGGAAGATGGTCTTGTTGCTCACAAACCATGGCGCATCCACGGCTTGCCTTAAGCTCAGGTTTTCCTGTCCCTGTATTTTTCTTCTGTTGTGTTTGCAAGTGTATCCCCATGCTATACAAGCATACGTTAGCATCGGTAGGACGATACTCAGCTTGTGTAGTAGGTTTAGTTTACTATACCTATTCGTCAGTGGAACGAGTTTGGGTCTTACCGCCCTGACTTTTTGTCGTGTTGCATCTGTGTGCTTCGTGAAGTTTAGGCCTTTGTCGATGGTCACCCCTAGATATTTGACGTTGTTTTTCCATGGGTTGTGGTTTCTGTAGACCTCTAGATGTTGCGTTGGTTCTATTCGCTTCCTGCCTCTGATGAGGATGGCTTTGCTCTTCTCTCCGTTGATCGCTGTCTTCCATTTTACGCACCATTCTGCTATATCATCCAGTGCTTCTTGTACTATTCTTACTATATCGAAGGACTTCGATCGACTCCCGATTGCGTTGTCATCTGCGTATTGCGCAAGCATTGTTCCTTCCTGCCTGGGGATGTCTGCAGTGTAGATGGCATATAGTTGAGGTCCTAGGACGCTGCCTTGCGGGACACCTTCTTCAGTGGGCCATCAGCTTGATGTTCAGGTGTTGTCTTAGGGCACAGGACACGCTCATTTGCTGATCGCATGCAAGGATATTCCCATTTTGACAGTCGTTATGGTGTTTCACGGCTTCACTCCAGATCATAGTGGTGTCGTACCTGACACTACTTGTTTTTTCATATTTCTTCACACACAAAGAAACTGAACGAACGTTTTGCATACTATGTGAGGAATCGAATCTCGGCCTCAACGATTCAATTGTCTTTCATTTCCAGCGATGCCCAAAGTAATTTTTGTAAGCTTTTTTACGAATGATCTCACATTTAAAGGGTTAGTCTTCAAACATATACTCTCTACAAAACTCTCCTTGGTGATGCCTTATCAAATACAGTAAGATAACTCAATAATTTTTAAATTGGCCGCAAATAAACATGGCAAGACAAGAATTTTTAGTGAATGCTATAACACCTAAACAAGAAAACAAATCAGATTATATTTAGAATCAGAACTGTCAAATTGGTAAAAATCATGTGACATGTCATTCATCAAATAGTCAATTTTGTGTTACAATTTTTTATTGAGTATGTTTTAAACTCAAGGACAATCCAGGAGTGCAACATAAACATGTTATCTAATATTTTCGACTATAGTTTAGTCATATGAAGACTGTTGGTACAAGTGGTCTGTATGATCGGTTGAGAACTTATCAGCTTATAGTTTCAGAAGTCTTATGTTTCTTATGGATGCTATTCCATTTTTCTGGTATGCTATATTTTGCAGAGATGTTATTTGAATAATTCAGATGAATTTCCATAAATTGTTAATCAATGGATTTTTCGTGCTGTTTGCCTATAGAAACTTTTTCAGCTACGCGGTCGTAGATGTTACCTCGTACCATGTTTGAGTGGAAAAAAATCCCCGAGCAGTGGGGAAATTGTACTTATTCCTATCTGTTGGTGTCTGGTGTGTCCTGATTGGCTGAGGGGCGGGGCTTGAAAGTCTCATCGATGACTGTTGTACATGGTAGAGCGAGATATCATAGTCTATTGAGTTTAATCCTTATCCTGTTTATAACTTTTCGCTGCTGGTGAGAGTGATGGTGAGATGTGGTTGACAGAACGTGAAAAGTTTAATTAACAATAAAATTCACTAACACCAACAAATATTTCTAGGCCGGTAAAGTCAGACACTACGAACTGGGCAAATGGTTGAGAAACAGATACGACACCCTGCTCTCAAAGAATTATGTGAAAAAACAAATAATCGTCAGATCATCTGATTACGATCGTTGCCTAATGTCTGCTGCTTCCAATCTAGCTGGTCTTTATCCTCCATCTGGTGACGGAATATGGCGAAATGACTTACCTTGGCAGCCAGTACCTATCCATACAAGACCGGCAGACATTGATCCTTATTTAGCAATGGACAAACCATGTATGAGACATAAAACATTAGTCGAAGAATTGAAACAAACCAATGAGAGGTTCAAAAACGTGTCAGTAGAGTTTCAAGATCAATTTGAGATTGTGGCACAGCAAACAGGTTGGAAAAACGTATCCCTTAGTAACTTCCAAGGGCTGTATACAACGTTTTACGTTTACGCTATGCACAACAAAACTTTCATACCTTCCTGGGCTAGTAAGCTTGACAAAGCGAAGTTCACTTACCTAGCTGGATTGTCATTTGCATCAGAAACCTTCACCGATGAGTTAAAGAGTCTCAAAGCGGGTCCCTTTTACCACAAACTTCTTCAATTTTTCAACAAAGCTCTTAAGGCTTCCGACAAGACTAATTTTCTGATGATGTCAGCTCATGACGGAACGCTGGTTGCCGCTCTGAACACGATGGGCGTGTACGACTATGTGCCACCAGAGTTTGCGTCTATGATCATTTGGGAACTCCTCAAGGATGTTAACCAGGCTTACTATGTTAAGGTGTTTTATAAGAAGCCTAGTCGAGAAACAATAGATGAGTTGGAAATACCAGGTTGTAAACGACAGTGTAAATACGATGGTTTTGTAAATTATTTAAGTAAATACGCGACAGATGAAGAAAGTTGGGAAAAATTGTGTAATATTTCTGTTTAATTTTTTAAAACGGGTTTTGTAAACGTAATTTGAATGTAAATAAAAATTGTTGCTTGCTGTTTTATTTTTTGTTCTCTAAATCGAGGTGTTTTGCCTCAAATAATCCAAATCAGGGGGTGCATTAAACAAAAGTCGGACCATGTTTATAACATGTTTTTAGGATGACTAAATAAAAATTTTAAAAATTTCTGATATATTGAACTCAAATTTGGTACAGCATTGTTTTCAAGGGCGATAAACAAGCATTTGTTATCATTTTTTATGGTACTACTTTGTTACGAAGGAATTAGACAAACCCATGTTTATTTTTTTAACACCCCCTATAATTTGCGGTATCTACGATAAATAATGAAACTGCCATAATTTCAATACAAAAAACGCATACTTCTTCGCCTCTAACTGCAGTTATCGTATTGTCCATCAGTTATGCTACTGAATGAATCACACCCTGTATATAGTTTACGCTGCTAGTGAATGTCTCAGGTTTTTTTTTGGGAATTCTCCACGTAGTTGATCACCGATCACTTCCGAGATCGATGGTAAAATAACGACGTTTCGGTACAGTTATATCTGCCCTCATCAGGTAGGTTCACATCCGTAGGCTCACGCTTTCGGTTACTCGAATATTGGCATTGACGGCAGCCCAAGCGCTGTTATGCAGGGTAAAGTATGGAACATATCAAATAAAATCTATCCAGATAAAAGAAGAAAAAAAGCGTCATTAATGTGGTTGTATGATGTCATACACAGCTTTTTTCAAAAGGAAACTCTAAAATTTGGATATGGATATTAAAGATCTAGTAATTCTACACACAGGACATTTAAATTTCAAAACGGTCTCATAACAAATTTACTAGAAAAAAGCTCTTTTATTCACCTAAATCAAAAAAATTAACTGAAAGAGATAAATCTAACAAAATAATAAGGGAGAATCGAAGCAAGTGTCCAAATTGGCCACCATTCACTAGCTGACAATAAGCAATTTGGTTTTCAAATTATTTTTTAACGTTTGTTACCACTTCGGGTTCCGTATATACAATATACGGATACCCTTATAATATCACTCCGGATTTCTGCCTCTGTCACATCACAGCAATTATTTCCTAAACTACTAGACGGAAGAGGTTGAAATTTGGTATCAATGTATAGGTTGGTGACCCGATCGGGAGCACATATCGTTAAAGAAGAAATTTTGATTTTAGGGGTACTTCTGGGGGGAAAAACTAAAAAACTTGCCCGAACTTTACAGGAAAAATAAGGAGAACCCATTAATATTAATTTTGTGGGGCAAATTATAGAATTAAATGAAAATTTAAAAATTATTTTTTTTTCAAACGCATGTAATAATCAAATGAAAAGTCCCTTTCTGGGGAACACAAATATATTTTTTTCATATTAAAAAAAAATAGTTAAAAAGATATACAAAAATTTACCCTTTTGACCTACGAGCGCTATGTGTTGTTTACAGTAACTTAAAGGATTCATCTCGGCCAAAAAATGGAATTAAATCGTGAACATTTTCGTGCAATTATTTTTTACAATTTTCGACGTGGATTAAGTCAGCAAGAGTGCACGGATGAACTGAATTTAATTTTTGGCGATGAAACTCCATCAAGGACCACTGTTTATAGATGGTATGGTGAATTCAATCGAGGTCGTAGTTCACTCCAAGACGAATTTCGTGAAGGTCGTCCAAAAACAGTTGTTGTTCCGGAAATCATTGATGCTGTGCGCGAACTAATATTGCAAGATCGTCATGTGACTTATCGTGAGATTGAGTCAACTTTACACATTAGTGGGACCAGCATACATTCAATATTGCATAAACATTTGAATGTCAAAAAAAATTGTTCGCGTTGGATCCCACAGAATTTGTCAATCGTTCAAAAAAGGCTCATGTCGATTGGTCGAAAGAAAAGCTCAAAAAATACGATCGCGGTGTTTCAAAACACGTTTATGACATAGTGACAGGTGGTGAATCGTGGATTTACGCGTATGAGCCCGAAAGTACACAGCAGTCGACTGAATTGGTGTTTCAAGATCAGTCGAATCCAACAAAAGTTGTTCGCGCACGAAGCACTTCCAAGCAAATGATCGCGTTTTTTCGGAAAAACTGGACATGTCGTAACCGTACCACTAGAATAACGCAGAACAGTCAATTCTGAGTGGTACACAACCATTTGTTTGCCAGTTGTCTTCCAAGAAATGAGGAATACCAACCGCCGAAGACGGATCACTCTTCACCACGACAATGCGAGCTCTCACACATCGGCTCAAACAACTGCATTTTTGACCACTCAAAACATCGATTTGATGAGTCATCCGCCGTATAGCCCTGACTTGTCACCAAATGACTTCTTTTTATTCCCGTGCGTAAAAAACAAACTGAGAGGTCAACGTTTTTCGACACCTGAAGAAGCGGTTGCTGCGTTCAGAATGCATGTTTTGGAGATACCTCACAGAGTGGAAAAAGTGCTTCGACAATTGGTTCAAACGCATGCAAAAGTGTATAGATTTTCATGGGGAATATTTTGAAAAACAATAAAACGATTTTTGATGATTAATATTTGTTTTTGTTCTCTAATCCCGAAATATAAAAGGCAGCCCTCGTATATCAAATGAAAGGTCTCATTATGACGAAAGCAAATATATTTTTTTTTTCATATTTTTAAAATAGATTAAAATATATTAATAAAAATATAAAAAAATTACCAATCCCCCCCGCTTATCTACGAAACTATAAACTATAAAATTTTGAAAAAAGTACAGGTATAGCGCCTCACCTGAACTGTATAGGAAAATAAGGAGAAACCCCTAATATTCATTTTGTAGGGCAAATTATATAATTCAATTCAGTTTTCAAACGCATCATGTAATATATCAGATAAAAGGCTCATTATGTGAATTGCAAATATATCATATTTTTAAATCATTTATTTAAAAGATATTAACAAAAATATTAAACATTGACTTAATTCCCACTTTAGAAACTACACTATTTAAATTTTGAAAAAGATATATTTATTTGTATTTTTAAATAATTAGAATAACAGATTTAATAATTTATAATTTAAAACTTGACCTATCTTTATCTTCCAATCTACAGTGCCTCAAAATTTAGACTATATTATAAAAGGCCTGAAAGCTTATTACTAAAATAAAACTCGAATGTTAATTTTTGGGTGCTTCAGTACTATTTGATCGGTTGACGCAAACTTTTGATTTCAGCCATCCGCACAAAAAGAAATCGAGAGGAGTTAGTTCGGAAAATCTAGCAAAAAGAACTAATTAAGAACTAATCAACATGCGTTCTGCCTCTATTTTGAAGTAGCGTTTCTGTACAGCCTCTATGTAATGTAATCTGTGAGGTTTCTTACTTAAAGCATAACCCATTATTACCTGTTCATGTACGCTTTCTAGGGGAATAAATTACAATATAAAATTATTCAAAACTTCCAAGGCTCTCTCCCTTCCTATCTCTCTCGGCAATTTCTCTCAATTCCACCACAACATCATAAATATTGGACGTAGCGTCTCGCCCGCGTCCCACCTTCCTCACCTATATCACCGCATCCTGATGTTGAAAGAAAAATAAATGCATCGCGGTATATTTTCTTTAAAATATGAACGCATTTTTCGAAAACATGTTCACAAAACAAACTCTCTCTCTCTCTCAACTCTTTCGCCATTTATATTTGCAGGTCGACGGTGGGTCGTGGGCCGTTTGGGGAGCGTGGAGGGCCTCTGAGCTTTCATGAACTTCTGATAAGTTTCCATGAAAAATTGATGCAGCTTCCGGTTTCTTTGGCAAATATTAAATGCAATTCAAGTTTGGAGCGACGTAAAACTATGAATTTTTTATCGCGTAAATTATTCAACTTGTTTGTGAAACATGAGATATTGCTTTGTGAGGTACAGATTTAAAAGGCATTAATGCTGTTTATTGCTACTGCTAGTTTAGTGTCATTGCGATAGGGAATCTCTAGTGACAATGCGACAGTTTTAATTCACATTGATGGGTGCATTTCACTATATTTGCATAACATTCCTCTTATAAATACTTACCAATAGAATAATTATAAAATTTAATATTTCCACGCTTTTTATTGTGAATCGAATTATTCTGTTAATAACTTAAATCCTGACTTGACCATACAGTGTATGGCATCACACTCCCTCTAAGGCACGCTATGAGTGCCTTTAGGGGAAAATTCACTAAACCCCAGATATCCTAGATATCAAAAGGGTTTAGATCTGTGGGAGCCCTTACCAGGTTATCAGGCCCGTGGTTGGCGTCGTGGTAGCAGTTTCCCATGAATTTCCTGACCGTCCTGGCTGTCCCTAACAAGACGGCTTTTTGCATTTGTTTGTAAAGATGTTCCTCCAGACCGAGGTATTTTAAATTGTTTAATAGATGTTTTGGAACTAGTCCTGTCGTTGACATAACAATTGGTACAGTTCGTGTGTTGTTCATGTTCCACTGAGTCTTTATTTGAAATTCCAAATCTCTATATTTGGTTATTTTCTCAGCCTGCTTGATATTTATATTATTGTTGTTAGGAATTGCTATGTCCATTAAAGTTGTTTTCCGATAGACTTTATCTACCAAAACTATATCTGGTCTATTGTGAGCAACAGACCGATCGGTCAGTATCGTGCGGTCCCAGTACAGGTTGTAGTTGTTATTTTCTAAAACAGATTCTGGTTTATATTTATAGTATGGTAATCTTACCGACTGTGATAATTCATGTTACAGTGCTAGTTCCTGGTGAAGTATTTTTGCCACAGCATCGTGTCGTTCTTTGTATTCAGTTGCAGCGAACGCTTGACAACCTCCTGTGATATGCTGGATAGATTCAGATGTTTGGCAACCGTGCATCTATCGTTGTTAATAGAAGGGTCTTTAACGATGTACTTTAGGTAGTTCTTAGTTGGAATTACTTGATCTTGGATTGCCAATATAAAGCCTTTCGTTTCAGTAGTTCGACGCTGCACTGTCGGCATAATCTTGGTTGACGTCATTTATATGTCTTCCATGAAGGGGCTTCTCTTTCCATTTCAGCAGTTTTTGATCTGTGGTCTGGTGGTGTAATTGTGTCTGTCGCAGTGGTGTTAAGTCATCAACCTGACACCAGACTCTATGTAGATCAGAAAATTCTGCGATTTTCTGGAAATGACTACGCAAAATAGAAATTTGTTGATCGAATAGTTTACTTAGATCTGTTAATCCTCTTCCTCCTTCATACCGTGGCAAAGTTGTACGTTCGACAGAGCTCTTTGGATGGTGATTTTAAACTTTTGTTAGTAAAACTCGAACTTTCCGTTGTATTTGTTCAATGTCAGTCTTGCACCAATTAACTATACCGAAAGAGTATCTGAGCACTGAACACTCATAGGTTTTAATAGCCTGAAACGGATTTTTACTGTTTAGTTTGATTTTCAACAGTCGTCTTGCCCTTCTATAAAACTCTGCTGTTAGGTCCTTTTTCACAGTAATCTGATCAATACGTTGGGCCTACTTTATTCCAAAGTATTTATAAGTATGACCTTCTCCCATAGATTCAATTGAGGTGCCATCTCCCATTTCGAAATGCCCCTGCTGTATTTTGCCTTTAACTATATTAATAATTCGGCATTTGTCTAAGCCAAATTTCATATGGATGTCACTAGAGAACCCTTCTACTATTTTAAGCATATCATGCAGCTGTTGTTTTGTAGCTGCCATCAACTTTAAGTCGTCCATGTATAACAAATGGTTTATCTTTAATGCTTGTACGTTGTTGTGTTTGAGAGAGGGTTCATGGCAAGGCAGAACCACAGCGGGCTAAGAGAGTCTTCCTGGAATATACCCCTTCTGATTGGAATGGGATCAGTTTGTATCGAACAGTTGGCTTCATTTAGTGAGATTTTGGTTTGCCAGTTGGGCATGGCATATTCTAAAAAGTTAATAATACAATTATTCACTTTATAGAGTTTCAGTACCTTAATGAGCCAATCAGGTGGAACTGAATCAAAGGCCTTTTTGTAGTCCACATATGTCATGTAGAGATTTCGTCGTTTGGCGTGGGCTTGATTGCAGACAACAGAATCAATTATCAGTTGTTCTTTGCTACCCATCGAATTTTTCGCGCATCCCTTTTGTTGTTGAGTAATTATGTTGTTCAGCTCACAATGCTTGAAAATGCGATGATTAATGCACGATGTTATGAGTTGTATAAAGTTGGAAGGCAAGTGATTGGTCGGTACTTTGCTGGGTCCTGTGTACATAGGTTGTCCTTTGGTAACAGGTATGTAGCACCATGCGTAAGGAAACTAGACATCTTGTGTGGGTGAGTAATTACGCCATTTAAAAGGGCTGTTAGTGTTTCGTGGGTTGCGTACAGTTTCTTTATCCAGTAATTTTGTACACCATCTGGCCCTTGTGCTTTCCAGTTATGGAGGTGCTTCATTATATTGGATGTGCCTTCCGTTGTAAATGGTTGGTGTTGCATGGCCTCACATTTCTGAGATGCAGCCTCCTCCTCATTAATCCAGCTTGCTCTGGAATTATAGGAGATTGTTGTGAAAAGCTGTGTTTTCCAGAATTCCTCGATGTCTGTTTTACTGGGGTAATTTGGGACTTCATTATTATTGTTGTTGTTGAGTTTTCTATAAACCCCTTTTTCTGATTGTCGAAAGAGTATGTTGTCTAGTTTCCGTTGGTTACTGGTTTTGTACCTTCTCAATCGACTTGTGTAGACGGAGAGCTTTTGTCGTAGACTGTCTAGACACTGCTAAGATGTAATGTTTTCTCCATCCCACTGGGAGTGTATTCGGTTATTGTCCATGATAGTCTTGACAAGCTTTCTATTCTGTTGGTACTCGGTCAGTCTTCCAACGTCTTTCCGAAGAGAATTGATTTTCCCTTCAAGTCTTCTTTGCCAAGGTGATATTCGAGGTGTTTGTCTAAATTGGGGAGGGTCTTGTTTTGGTCTTACTGCGACCCCAATTGTTCTGCAGATGAAAGTTGCAGCACAGTAGATGAATGTGTGTAGCGACTCTAACGTATTAGCACCTAAAACATAGTTTGGCAAGATAAATTTGTTCATAGCCTGCAAGACGATACCCAGTTTCTTAGATGATCTTAGTTTGGGAAGAGCTGGTCTAGTCAGTGGATATGTTCCACTATACTCTCTAAGAGCTCCTTCCATTTCTGCTTGGATCTTCTCAAGCAGGTCAGCGTTGGTTGGCTGTTCTTGTTGGAGTTCTTGAGTATCGCCCGCCCTTTTTGCCAAAGGTGTTTCAGGCTTTGGATCGATTGTATTTCGACCAAATAGTTCGCGCTCCACTTCGCTCTTTATTCTATCCAGTTGTTCAGGCGAAATAAAGCCATTTCTCAAGATGATACGATATCGATCTGCGACTCTCTGTTCAGTAACTTGAAGCCCTGTGTACTCTCGACAGAACTCTTGATGGAATATTTCGCGATATCCAGTCTTGTCCTGGCCAAGGTTCGTAATTCTGTAAAACGTGCGCATTATAAATGCATTCATGGCGCCAGTCCATTTGATGCGCTGTCTTTTCAGTCCCGCGCAAAATATTATATTTTTATTTTGAGGTAGTTAATCATGATTGATTTTTCGACCTTGTACTGCTGTTATATAAACTGTTCATAATTAAAAATTATTTCCTGCTTTTTAGTTCGGTTTGCTACTAAAGCGTATTTTTTTAGTTTTTTTT
The DNA here is from genome assembly GCA_034190945.1 of Octodonta nipae. NCBI lineage: Eukaryota > Metazoa > Arthropoda > Insecta > Coleoptera > Chrysomelidae > Octodonta > Octodonta nipae. Next base: position 3,227,243 of record CM067219.1, read on the forward strand.
AACTACAATTATTTTCTAAGTTTTTAGCCATTTAACGATGTCTATAGGATTTATAATTAAAAAGTTTGCTTCATGTTTGCTAACCTTTCGATTTAATTGCGGCAAGTTCTACTACCTGCCAACTAGATGGCAGTAGTTCATAGACGAATTTGTATTTAGGTAAGAACAATGACAAAAAGACAACAAACGGGAAAATTCAAGTTAAAGAATTGTATTGTCATGGACCCTTCACATGTGTGCCAATTTTCAACTTAATTGGTCTTCTTTAAGTTGGTGAAAATTACGTTGAAAGTTTCCGTTACGTAGATAAGTACACATGAACCTAATAAAAGCGTATTAATACTGGGTGAGTGGTCGGTTCTCGTTGGTCGGTCGTACGAACGCATTCACCCTGGTAGCGTGACGACGGCCGTTTGAGGTGTCGGACTGGGGGTCCCTTCCTGGAGGGAAAGACAAGTTTAGGATCCGAGGCAAATCCTACAATACTCTACACCTGCAACCTAAAACCGTGTTTAACACGGTCGGTAAAGCACGTCCGCTAGCAGACCGGGACCATCGTCTGCACATTAGAGAAATGGGCTTCGGGTTGAGTCGGCCAAGAGGCGAGATGTACGCTATACCATGCGCCTGCCGCAGACTGCGAAAGTTTTAATGCCGTGGGTTTAGAAAATGCTGTAACAGTGGCTAACACTGTGGCGTGTACACTCGAGCTTAGAGGATAAAGTCGTCGGACGACTGAGCCAAACACAGCGGTGACAGGTACTGAGGTCGTCGTTTGAGGTGTCGGACCAGCTGCTTAAACTAAGTTAAAGCTGGCGCTAGTATCCGAGTCGCTTGCGGCACGAGTCCTTGGGGAACTGGGGGGCTTAGCGGCTTCCAGACCCCCGCTGCGGTCGTAACTATGACTCTCTCAAGTAGGGATGTTACGGAGGTGGTTTTATCGGAACCGAAGTCGGGGTCGGAGTTTTTAAATTTAATATGTCGGAGTCGGAACCGGAGTCGGAATCGGAGACGGACGTGATGACAGAGGAGATATGTGTTGAAGACAGATCTAATAAAATAAAACAATACAAATATTATTTAACCTCGTTAATTTCAGTTCAAAAAATAGTATACTTTACTTGAAGATAATAATAATCAAATTTATTTAAATCTGAAACAATTCTTATATCAAACGAAGTGACGGTAAAAGAAGCAAATTTTATTTTATGAATAAAAGCTGGGTCATAGAGTTGTTCGCTTGCTACGGAGCCTTTAGCACATGCCAAATATTGGTGGGCAATCGAGTTCAGGGGTTAAAAATTTTGTATTCAATTTCCACAATAATAAGCGATCGTCACTGACAGGAATACGTTTTCCTCTATTTTACTTAGTCAGTAAAGGCTTCAATATGAGAAAGTTGTCTAAAATAAATACTCGTTAAAACTACACCATTTCTGATTCTTCCACAAAGTATCTTTCTGTGCTGTATTTTTCTGTTCAGCTTCTAATTCTTTTAATTCTTCATGTTCAATGGCATGTACACTATGTATAGCCTTCAAATGACGTTTTAATGAAGTAGTCGTATCTCCAATTCGTGAATGTATGTTGTTGCACAGTAAAGTAGTTCCAAAAAACACTCGTGTTTTATTTCAACTCAAATGCAAAATGACCAGTGAAAGTGTAATAGAACTAATAGAAAAACAGTAAGCATGGGGAAATAGGAAGGGAGTACCCCGCCTGACAAGCATTAACTTGTAGTACGCGCTGACTGACCACAGATCATACAATGGCTGATCATTGTAGTGCTCTTCAATCTTCGACTCTAACCTCCGGTTGAAAAGTGTCGGAACCGAAGTCGAAATCGAAGGTGTAATATTAATCGGAAGTTCCGACTTTTCGGAACCGAAGTCGAATCTCCGTAACATCCCTACTCTCAAGGTACCCTAAAATTTATATTCTTTATCAGACCTAGTACACAATTTGGAAAAGTGACATGAATATCTATTATACCATAGCTGATTCTGCTTTTTTCGGATTTGGACCGCGTCATTTTGCGTATTAGTTTATTTATATACCTAAATCGGGATATGAACGAAGTTTTCCGACGTTTCGCCCACACTTATAAGGGGCTTTATCAAGGATGAGACAAAAAACAAAACAAATGTTACTTACCTTGCGGCTACTCCATTCATTTCATCTTTTTCTCACGAACACTTCAAAACTTCACTTTTTATTCAACTTGTCACAATGATCTACAAATTCTAAATGAGTAATAGGTACGAAGAAATAATAATAAGCCCCCCGAAATTTTCAGGTAAAAGAAGGGTAGGAGGCACTTAATGGGATTATTTTATCATTGTGATGAAATGTCGTATACGTTCCTGAAATTTTATTGGTGGATAATGTAAGTGATTTATTTTGTGGAAATGTTGATGCAAGATTGCCAGATGGACGAAAGTTCAAAACCTTTGTCTCGGTTGAAATTCTTGGGATTTTTGGCGATTTCAATGGCTTCACGGAATTTTCTGGTGAAATAATACGGAGATTTGGCCACGACAGAGGAGCTGTCGAAGAGGATTTGGTGCCCCGTTTCGTGATGATGTTCAGCTACAGCAGAGTTTGAAAGCAGGTAGGGATGGCAACGGTGCATCGATGTTTGTAAAACATCGATACATCGAAAGAAAAAACATCGATGGTTACATCGCTTTCTACAGTTGGCGATGCATCAATATATCGAAAGAATACCAAACCATCGATGGTACTGACACAATAAAACAGAATAATTTTCTCTTCTATAGCAAATATTATTACCATCAAAAAATCGCCTAAGTAACTTTAGGTAGAATAAAAAAGTGGAAATATATGGCATTAAAAGCACAGGAGCACAAGAAGAAAATATTTATTAGGGCGCCATCTACTATTTACTCTTCTAATACAGAGTAATCTGCTCGAAGCCCCTAGATGGCGGTGTTTTACCATATTACCATTGATTTAGCCGAAAACTAGAGTTGATAACACACAACACTACCAATGCAGTGGTGCAGACTCCTTAAACTTAGAGATACGATTATACCTTTCGGCACCATTGGTATTGTTTGTACATCGGTACCTTCAGAAAGATTATTTTATTTGGCGGGAGATACAGTTTCTCAAGAGAGAAACCGTATTTCAGGAAAATTGTTGCCAAAATTATTATTTCTAAACACTCTGCCCGATGAATTTTGGTAGATAAAAATAAAAACAGTTTTTCTTTATTAAATGTTTTTGTGTTTTGATGCAGATTTGTTTTATTATTTAATGAATTATTTGTTTCTTTTAAATATATTTGATGAGTTACTTAAAATGAGTTTAACAACATCGATCGTAATCAGTCGATACATCGTTACATCGATGTTTTAAAATTCGATGTATCGAAGCAACGATGTATCGAACATTTCAATCGATGTTGCCATCCCTAAAACCAGGCCCGTTTTCAGCAACGTTTGTGCTCACCCAGACGAGTGTTTATAGATCGACCTGTTTCACCGATGTATACTGCCCCACACGAGCATGGAATGGAATAAACACCTTTAGATGAAAGAGGATTTTGTTTATCCTTTGGAAAGGGTAACATTTGTGAGATTTTGGATAGTGGTTTGTAGACTGTTTTCACCTCGTGCTTATGGAGAAGCTTCCCAATCCTATCCGTGACCTTGCTGACATATGGCAAATATGCTACTGATTTATTAGGTAACAATTCTTTCTTAGGAAGGGGATGTTGGTGACAAGAAATGGAATTGCGAATCACTCGTTTGTTGTAGCCGTTGTTTAGTAGACTACCCTCAACCCAAGCTAATTCCCTTCTCAAACTTTCGGATCCCTGCCCTTCCTAGACGTGTTGGTTTCACGGTTGCCAAATGGTCACCTGGGCCACTCTGTATACAGAAAACCAACACATACCGACAGATATCTGCACGCCCGGTGCCATCATCACACACCTCAGAAACGGTCAGTCGTGAACTTCCTGGTGCATCGAGCTATATCCATTTCCAAACCTAAAAGTTTGTTTATCTCCCGGTTTAGGCATATAAAAGGCACTGACAAGCTTTATCTATGTCTGCTCTCATTTAAAAGCAAAGTAAATTCTCAGCGCTTATAAGCGCCGACTGTCAGTAAGCTCGAAACCAGCTTTCTTTGTGTGTGTATCCCATAGGCGGATCCAGACACGAGTTTCCATGGCGGGGGGAGGGGAAGGGGATTTTCATGCTTCAGGGGGACGATCCTGTACTAAATTCACCTATATATAATTTTGAACTCAGATTTTTTGGACTATCACATTAAATATACTCGTTCTAAGGTTTAAACCCATTGGAATTACCTTCTTCTAGGCTCTTGGAGTTAAAATTACCTCGTTTTAATATCGAATTTACTAACTTTAAGGCTCTCGGAAGGGGCGATCGGGTTACCCTAAATGTTTCGCGTGAAACATTTCCTTAGGACTTCAGTAAAAATTGGAGAATCACCCTGTAGGAAAAATCGATCACAACTGTGAATCTAAACGATGCGTACGTTTTTAGTTTCGACGTGTGGAAGTTCAGACAATCGATGATCGGTTTGGCAAACTTTTTGCGTCTAATTTCCCTACGTAATGAAGCATGAGCGAGCCGATAGTGAAGTCTGTTTTTGGATCAACTTTACATTAGATTGAGCACGACCATTAGTAACTGTCATATAAAGCATCTCTCCCCAACATAATATATATGCGTCGGGTACGATTTATGGGCCCGATGCTGCACGACATGATGAATTACCTCAGAAATTTCATCTGCTATAATAAGAGACCCTATCAGGACTTCAAGACTGTTTACACGAGTTTGTTTGATCTGCGAGTTTCGCCATCATCGGGCCGGAAACTGGAAAGCGCGCCGTTGAATGGAGGGAAATTTTCGTGGCGTTGTTGTTTTTTATGTGGTGCCTGGTGAAATTACTCCTTTCATGCTGTTGTTTTGAAAGAGTTTTTATTGTAAGAGCTTGTGTACGGCGAAGCTCGAGGTCGGGCTCTATTCACTTGTTTTGGCAGCTTCGTAAACAGCATTGAAACATTTGAAAGGACGTGTTTTTTTTTCGCTTGTTTTCGGGTAGCGTTAAAGTAATTGATGTTGTCTCCTTGAAAGGATTTCCAAAAAAAATCTGACGGTCCATTTCGTGACGTCATAAAAAGAGTTTTTTTGCTAATGGTTAAATGCCCAGAGTTCATATTTTAATGTTGGTGGGTCATACTATCTCAAATCTACTAATGATGGGAGAAAATCTCCTTTTTAACTGACTTCCAAAAAGGAGGAGGTTATCAATTCGTCGCGCATTTTTTTTTTCGCTTTTTTTTTGTATGTATGTACCTGATTTCTAATCCTGTGGTGCACCGTTTTGAATGAATATGGTCTTGTTTAATAGAGTATATATCCGGATTGGTGAAACTTCAAATTTTGGAAAAGAATCCTATTGGTAAAGTGATAAAAGTTGTGAATGAACACATGCGTGCATGGAAATCGACCAATATTCCTAATATTTTAGTCGATTTTTCGATAACTCCTTATGGATCTGTATAGTTTTCTAACGTTTAATCTATTAAGGAAGATCCTTAGGCGATCTCATATGCTTTTATGCGACGTGCAACTTGCAGTTTTGCAGAAAATCGTCGAAAATTCCAAAATTCTTATCAAAAATTTCATCGAAATGACATAACGGACATTTCCTCATAAATATTTTAATTCCAACGTAATATTGTGGTAATTTTGGACACTGGAAGTTTTAATTGCGAATTTGAAAATTTTCTATGTACATCTCAAGCATATAGGTAGTAAAGCATAGTATTTTCGGCTCCTTAAATCAATGAGTACCAAGCTCGTTTTGTTTGTATACCAGGCAAATACCCATTTAAATGCAATTTTTTCCATTTTGCGAAGACGGTGCTTTTGGTTGTCACATTCTCCCGGCTTAATAGAAAATTCAGTGACAACACATGTCAAACTTTAGGGTGTTGTTTTGTGTGTTTATACACATGGAGTTTAGCTATAAGTTTGTCAAAGTTGGCACGACATTATTTTGGACCAGTTCTAGATATTTATCTCCATTCAAGTTGCCTTCAATGGAAAAGAGACTTACGATATGATTTCCAACAATTTCCGCTCAAACATTAACATTTTCAGGATATTGCGTATGTTTCTCTGTCGTCAAGTGAGGATTCTCATTAGACCAATAGCGGCAATTTTGACAATTAACATGACTGTGACGTGTAAATGTGCTCTCATTAGAAAACAAATCATCTTCTAATTGGATCACATTGTTATCTATCCTTACCATCATTTACGTTCTCCTATCGAAATCGAGTTTCATGATTTCCTGAGTCGGTATCTATATATAAATAGGCAAAGACAAAACGATTAGGTACCATTTTCTCCTCTGTTTCTCAACCGATTTTCTTCATTTTTGTTTTGTTTAGTAGCTACTGACGACCTTCAGTGCAGAATGCTAATCTTAATTTATAATATTGGTTCATTCATTAAATAAAATATAATAAAAATTCATTATTTACGTTCATAATGTCAATGCCAAACAACTGAATGTGCCGCCGCCGCCAGACTCAAAATATTGAGTAATTATATATAGTGAGACCAATCTTTATATGTATATATATATATATATATATATATATATATATATATAAATCTTCTGTACATGTGTTAGTCATTGAACTCCTCCTAAACGGCTGGACCGATTTTGATGAAATTTTTTATGTGTATTCCAGGGGGTTTGAGGATGGTTTAGATTCACAATACGGTCAACTAGATATTGTTTTTTAGTTAAATTATTTATTTAAAAATTGTTGTTGATGTTAGCACAACTTACATAGGATCCGGCAGACTACGCTGTAGTCGCTGTGTCAAATATTCAAGAGTGTGCTTTAGTTTCAGTTACGTCTGATAGATGGCGTTCAGATTATATTGTTACAGGCTAATTTTTAAAAGTTTACATGGTACAGGACAACGTCTGTCGGGTCCGCTAATGCTGTTATATACTTGTTGTTATTGTTTAGTGGTAAAGTAATCGTTGTATATTATAATTATACAGGGCGATTCCAGATATGTTAGAAATCATTTTTTTCGTGGGTGGCACATAAACAGTTGCATATATAGGGTGTTTAAAATATAGAGTAGAGTGCAATTATATTAGCGGTTGAATTTACAGGGATCTTGGAATAGAAGGTGCAGTAGAATTACAGTTATACAGGGTGGTGCAAAAATATTATATATTAGCGCATATACAGGGTGGCGGAAATAGAAATGCAACATTTCGTAACCCATAAGCATGAATTGTTGTCGTATTAAATTAAGAATTTGAACACAAATAAAGTCCTATGAATTATATCTGAAAAAACTTGAATTTCGTTACTTATTTGTAGAAGCAAGACGTAAGACCGACATCTAGGATTTTCGAGGAAACTATCACACAGAGGTTCCGAATCTGGATTCGTTCCGTGTAATTGCTGTTCTCTCTAAAGTCCTAGGATAAAATGTCACGATAAAATTTTGAGGTTACTTAACCCGCCACAATTGATCGAATTTCGACCACTGGGCGACAGCTAGTCATTTTAATTTCCTTTAATACTCGAAAAGTTGATGTGTGACAAACGTTGAACAGTTGGGCTGCTTTTCGACCAGAGTTATGTGGATTTTCTTAAAACTATAGCATAATATCCAACTTCGTATTATCACTTAGAGCATTGGCAGCTACTTATTTCTGTTTTACATGACCAAGCTCGCGTAACTGTTTTTCTGTTTTGGTAATTATTCCTTGGGAACGAGAACAGAACCTTCCATTTATGTCCGTGTGTCATCTCCATAACCAATCATTTGTAAAATGGTTATTTTGTACATTTCTGTTAAATGAACCATTTTTCTGATATTGTTATGTAAAGTTAACAAAATTCAGATGACAATATCACTGACACTGATCACCACTATTGTGCAGGCAAACAACAAGATGCTAAGGCTATGAGTTTTGACGAAAACAAAACTGTTTTTTTTTCAAATCAGTAAAAAGAAACGCAGGAATGGTTTTTCGTTAGTATGTCAATATCAAAAGCCATAAGGGAATTAAGTATTGCTTGTATGTAAAGAAATTGTGAAATAAAATAATTTTCTTTTTTTTTAATGTAATAAATCTGAAAACACTTAATATTTCCGAAACAGTTGAAGTGTAGGACATTGTACATGGATTAAGTCCAGAATTTTTTTCTGGAGAATACAGGGGCTTGTATTTAAAATGTATTTTTTCCAATACGTCCTCCTTTATTTGTTCTCGAATTTATTCCATTTAGCTGGTCCACACTGTATATGTCCGTATTGACTGTAGAATTCTTATGGACCTCAGGCTTAAGAAGTCCCTGAGGTTAGCCCGTATGAATTTTTTTCTTTTTGGACGGTTTGAAAGCGTTATCTACAGGGTGATTCATTTAAAAAAAAAACTTCGGTATTTATCAAGAAACGCTATGTTCAGTTGTTTATTTTTTTAATTCCTGTAAGTTTATTAGATTATAATCTTTTTCAATTACTTTTATTTTTTCTTAACAATCTTAAAAAGCAGAAAAAAATGTTACTACTTTGCCAACGTAATCGACCTCGTAATTTTAATTGTAACAAAATTAGAAAAGCCGAATTGTTTGCTTTTATATAAACGTTAAAAAAATTTGATTTTTAAACTCGAAATTCCAGTGTTTGGAAAATGGTTTATACACGATTCAACTCCGCTAAATATGTGTTTGATGCAAAGTTGAGTCCATTTACGGAAAGAGAATCTTCATTTGCAATTCTTTTACTTATTTTGATCACGGTTCCTATGGGTTCGTTATTGAAAAACAACAAAACTGAAAATTATAATGTATTTATTAATTTTTATACTGTACATTCCAATTTCTTGTGGTATAATACGCTTAATATATGTACACATGTGCTTCTATATGACCAAGTAGAAAAAAATTATATATCACTGTACATTGGATCTTTGTTGAGCAAAAATTAAACCATTGAAATTAATCATAATCATAATTTTACGACAATTTCTGGCATTTTGTTGTATCCTCGAATATATATTTTTGGGAAAATAAGAATATTGATAGTAGCTTTTCGAGATTTTTTAGTCCTTGTATTCTATATTTTTAGGTATTTTCAAATCTGTGAATTTAAATCTTCAGCTCTTTCGGCACGGTTGACTAATCTATCTATCTGCCAGATACAGTTTTGGCACATTTTTAAAGTAAATGCAAAATTGGTGCAGTCAGTAGGATATTCTAGTAACAGAACAACAAGATGTCTAACTAGTGGTGTAGTTTTCTAAGTTTTACAGAATAAAATTACTTGAGAATGGCAACCACTGTCTAGTGCATGAGTAAGGAAACAAGCAACCAGGCAAAGCAATGGTAGTGCTGAGTAGACCGACGGATACGTGGAAAAATATCTCAAGAATCATACCTTTACCGTTTCAATTTTGAATGACTAGTAAGTAGATGCAAGGCAAGTTTGGTTATGAAGTAGAAAGACAGAGAACAAGCAAGATAATAACCACTATGAAACACAATCATTTGCAATCACAACGCCATAAATCAAACTCTTTGAAAGTCATTGCATTTGGTGGATTATAGTGAATTGTTGCAGAGGATACTTCAGATATGATGATCTAATAACTAAGAAACACTAGAAAATCCCGGTTTAGTGTATTATTTGGTGAGGTCACTGAAAGCTGCAGATAAACCTCTCATTGTCAATAGCAAACGCTACTGCGATATGATGGAAAAATTTGTGACTTGTCAACTTCAACAACTCAGCGTACACACCATGTAGTTCGAGCAAGACGAAGCAGAATGTCACTCAGCTAGGGAAACAAGGAATCTTTTGCAAACCATGTTTCCGATGCGTTTAATGTCCCGGTTTGGCGATGTGACTGCTAAAGTCACCCGACTTCACATCTTCAGACTTCTTATTGATTGATACGAAAGCAACTTATTTTATTTTGCAATAAACAAAGAATTAGTATGCTATATATCAATCACCTTGAATATCATTCCCGAACCTCTTCCTGAGACTTCTCCCGCCATCTATAGGAGTGCTTCAACAAAAACGGTTACTGCTTAACTGACGTTATTTTCTATCTACTAAATTTTTAAAAAAATATATTTTTGGAACGTTTGCAGTTGTTTGAACACATAGTCACTTAATACCTTTTCATATCCTATTGACTGCGCCATTTCCTTTACTTTTTTTACGAATAATGAATATATCTCTCCAAATGATAATTAAGTTGAATAAAGTAGCTCCAACGTATACTGCAACTTCAATATTTATTTTTGTTTGTAATTTTTTGACAAATAATTTGTCCGTTTGTTTTCGTGTTAATAAAGTTTTATGTACAATGTACTATTAGGGACGCCAAGCAAAATATTTCCGTTCTGAAAGAGCTAAATGCTATTGTTTACGGGCAAGACTTATCACCATTTGCACCACCGTCGAAGGATAGAATCTCGAAAAACTATTTATGCATTAAAAAATGCTTACGTTATAAATCCGCAGAAAAAACTTTGAACAAAACAGCTATAATTGTCACCTTGTAAAAATCATTTGTACAACCTAATGTAAATTATAATTTTTATCGAGAAAATATCGCACAAACCTTTTCATAAATCGCAAATATTGCGAATATTTAAACAAATTTCGTCCTAAAAGAACATGGAATACAACGAAACTCAAAAATAAATCAAAAGATTTTGGATATTCTGTCGACAAATGGCTTTACAAAAATACTTAAAAATATGTTGTATAAATAAATGGAATTAACAAATAACTAATTAATCACGCATCCGTTCGTAATTACATAAAATGCACTCAATCACAAAGAAAAATATATTTACAAAACATTTCACGTTATTACACAAAAAAAAGTTTCGCATATAATCAGTCGTAGTGGAAGCCCGAAGGAAATGACGACACAATTAGGGGGGGGGGGGTAAGGAGCCATGGGTTTTTAGAAGCTTTAATAAATTTGTTTAATGTATTATATATTTTAACTAACAATTAAGGCACGTCTTTATAACGAATATTACAACTACATAATTCATTGGAGTCCATTAAGAGTTTGTTAATTTATAATCATATTCATATCATATTCACGATTCGTAAATTCAGTGACCAATGAAAGTGATGGGCTAAAGTGACGTCATGAGATCAATAGTAATGTCATACCGCTTAGGCTAATATTGAGCGTAATATTGGGTGTAGTAAATTCAGGCTATGCTTGCCAGTGGCGATCCTAGAAGGACAAACTTCTTATAATAAAAAAAAACCTACAAAAATTTATTCAAATATAAATTCCAAATAATATTGAAAAATTGAAATTTGGGAGTGTTCAATTCTATATAGCTTGGGAATTATCTAGGTTTTTCACAGGTGTACCTAAATTAATTAAAAGCTTTTAAAGCATTAAAAGTAAAATACCATAAAATAATGATCTCAGTCATGGCAACTACAATACAGGTACGGAGACGTTGCAAATAGAATTAGTGAATCTGCTAGAGACTATGGATTAACTAGTCAAAACAAAAAATGGTAGAGACTAGAAGCAAAACCGGTAAAAAACAAATAACAATATAAATCGCTGTCATCTAAAAACACCAAACAACAGTAGGCAGTATAGAAGATCTTGTTGGGAAGCGAGACAGAGGAATATAGGATGCGAAAAAGTGGGAAACATCAGAAGCTTAGAGATGCCTATCAAGGTCGGAGGAGATTTGGAACGGATCAAAGTTTGTAAAATAAATGCGGGTGGCAAAACTGCTTGGAACTTTCAAAGACAATGTTGGTAGAACTCCAAATCAAGGCTGACCAAAAGTGAAAAGTTAACTTGAAGATTACCGTTTAAGATATAAAACTTAGATAGCACCTTTTACCTGAAGATCTATCTCCCAGAACTGCCAGAAGAACAAACACAAACAGGCAAGTAATAGGAGAAAAGAACCTGACATAACATGGCATTGTTGCATTTTATACCAAACCCAGCGATGTGGTGTGGACATCCTTCTTCAGCACGAATCAAAGAACGCAGTTTAGTTTTGAGCAGTTAACAATAACTCACTCTTGTTCAAAGTGTACTGACAATGATTTAAATATTCACGCAAAAACGAATTAACTGAAGAATCGTCCATAGGACTATCAAAATTATTTCAGGACTTATAAAAGCTTAGTCGGATTAGAAAAGATTAGTAACAAGATCTTTAAAGACAAAGATGAAGAAGATATGTACGAATTAGATGGTTAGCTAAAGATAGACAAGCAGATTAAGTAAATAAATTGTGTCATTTTGGCACCCAACAGTCAATTGAGAAGTAAATAAGAGCATAAATATTAAATATTCAAGGAACTTTGTACAGGTGTTCTTCAGGGTAGGGTACTAGAACCAGTCATTTTCAATACATATCGGATAGATCAGTTTTGCAGTAAAATAACAGTTAAATTGCAAAAGCTAATTCGTAAAAGATTTTGATAAAGAGTAAGATCGACCACAAGTTCTGGCGTTAACTATTTTATAAGGATCTTAATATATGTTAGAACAGAAACTCTGAAGTTAACAGTCAAGGTTGCACCAATATTTGATTACCGAAACCCTAGAGCTATTATAGAGAATTAGTTTTAATTTCTCCCTAGAAAACAGAATGTCAGTGAAGTCTCAATAGTTATCCCTACAATTTTGGCAATAATTTGCACAACCAGTAACAAACAATAGAATTGTGAATTGTCTGATGTTTTTAGACATAAAGCTAACATGGAGATCCTGGTGCGTTGTGAGATGTAGATTTTGAAAAACTAACCGCAACAAAATCAATATCTTAAATGGTTGGGTAAAAATTACAATTGAAAGATTTTCATAACATTTTAAACAAGAAATGTTCGAATAAACATAAAAACGATGTGTATGACAATAGGTTTATCACAAGACATCAGATCACAAAGAAAAAAGACGTCTACTCAATAAAGGGATCACAGAAATCTAAGAAAGGATTTGAAAGACGTCTAAAAACTCTTTTAAACTTTATAGTTGACTTGTAACTACAAATAGTGGCATAAATTATTTTTGAAACATTCCAGAAGGTTGAAATTAATTAAAGTTCTACTCGATATGTGACAGAAACAAGTCTCAGGTTTCAGATAATGGTAGATAAATAAACAACGAGACCAGAAGAACAAAATCAGAAGCAGATCTTAAGAAATTAACTGGGGCATAATTGGACCTCTCGCTGCAGACTCCGGACTGATTAAAAATGTCATGGGGAGCATTTTTCAATAAGCCCTTGACATGACGCGTCATCTATCGGTTGAACAGATAGGGCCAAATGGTCATATTAGGCTTCTGCCAAGTCAAGGGAAATAGACTAGAAGAAACTACAAGTATGGGATGCTGTACCAAAATAACGGGTAGGTGCATAATTTCTGTCTACTCCCTTAAATAAAAAGTGCGTTAAAGGGAATACATTTCAGTCTGTAGAGATCATTGCAAAAACGGCACACTCTTCAAGATCAAATACCTTATTTTGTTCAATGGAAATATGAACGCAGCACTTCGTAGGTAAACAAGCAAAAGTTATAACAAATATATGCATTTGTCACATATAGTATGTAGATGATTTTATTACCACCCTTTACAGAGAAGAATTCAAGAGGGAGGCAATGGGCATGATCCTCTAGTAAACAGCTGGTGTAGCTTTAAACTTCAGATCGACTATTTGTAAATTAATAGCCTAGCAAATACCAATGTCTCCAGAAGCAGAGAGAGACACCTTACTAAATTCTTGTGCTCTAAGAGGTGCCTGTGAAATTGCGTGACACTTGTCAGTAAAGCTAATTTGATTTAGAATCAGTTGTTGAAACACGTCACATTTGCCCTTCATTGGTCAAAAGAGCTCCCTCATACTTTAATTTACGATAAAATTATCCAAGCTTAAACACCACCTTTCACAGTTCTTCACTACGAATAAAATTGGTCCGCGCTAAGTCACTACCAGTGCCACCCTCAGCACTGATATCAGCCATTCTCACACTTCCGTTCCGTCTTCACCTTCGTCCTCAAACAGAGGCCCCGCAGACATGCGCTTCTTCGGCTTCGGCGGCGGTCGCGGGGGGATCTTGGTCGGTTTGTCTGCTGTGGGAGGCAGAGACACTGTGGAGTTCCTCTTCTCTGGACTCCTCAGCGCCTCAGCGTTGGCTTTGGCCCACTGCGTCCTCGACGGCGTCAACTTGGTCGAGTTCATGTTCCTCGGAAGTGTTTGGCTGGTCGGAGGAATCTGTTGATTGGAAGGAACCTCTTGGTTCTCGGTAATAGTATCACAATTCGTTGGACTCATTGGCAATAACCTGTTCGTTCTGGGAGTGGTGGCATTTCCATCCCCGACTTTGTTTAAGCTGAGAGAACTCAGCCCGCCATCTACCGTCGTTCTCAGACCGAGATTGTCGTACAAAGGCTCAGCGGTAAGGTCGGAAACGTTCGGAGGCTCGGAACTCCAACTTTGCTGTCGTGGCCTACGTGGGATGGTAACGTAACCCTGTCTGGGTATCCTCGGTTGGGGTCCTACGAATGGAGAAATCGATCTGGAATACGGTAGGGTTCTGTAAAGGCTGAGTTGATCGTAGATGGGGCTGTTGAGGGGTGATTGTGGTCCATGGTGTGGTGGTAGCCGTGTAGTGTCTGCTACGGTTGACGCTGAGCTGCCAGCTGGTGATATCTGGGCTCCTCTTAGCGGGAACGGTAACAGATCCGGAGGGTAGTGGCTGTTGAGGCGGTAGTCCGGGGAATCTAGCATCACTTGAGACTTACGAAGAAGGGGTTGATCGAAATCTAGAGAGCGTAGTTCGTCGTCACATTCTGGAAATGAAAAAAACGGTGGTGCGTTAGTTTGAATCCATTTTTGAATTGGAAAATGTTAAGTAAATCATGCGTTTGCCATTCATACAACCCACAGCGGATTCAACCATTTCGGTTTTACAGTTTTTTGTTTGGTCACTATAATTCCATAATATTTATTTATTTATTTATTTACGGTTGTACCACTTTACAAGAAATTAACATTAATTTTAATAAAGAGTAAACAGTGATCAAAAAAATAACTCTAAAGTACTACCATGAAGATTGGCCAGTCTTAAAATCCTAGTAATAGGTTCATTACAACCATAATTTGTACTATGAATTGGAATGTTGAAAATCACAGTATTACGTGTTTTTTTAGTATTAACATTAAAATTTATCAAGCCTAGTAACTCTGGAATTTGTATATTTCCGTTCAAAATGTTATGAAGGAACCTCAAATCTGCTTCCATTCGTCTCTGATGTAATGATGATATGTTAAGTATTGAGAGGATCTCATCATATGTATACTGTTGTCTACAGATACCTATTTTATATGCGCATACTCTTAAAAATTTGTTTTGTACTCTCTCAATGTTGTCTATATCAGTATTATAAGAAGGAGACCAAATAAGTGAACCATATTCCAAAATAGAAATCTTTGATTTCGCTTTGTTCTTGCAGCAGTATATTGTTTATATTATAAGAGTAATTGTCTAGTCCTACAGAAAGTAACTTTAAAACTTTTTTTTTACATTTAAGGAAAGCATATTTGCATCACACCAACTGGCTAAGCATTTGAGATCATTTTGTACCAGAGTGGCATCATTTAAGTTGCTAATTATTCGAAATATTTTAAGATCGTCGGCAAACATAAGAATCTGGCTATTTATAATAATTGAAGATAAGTAATTTACAAACATGTTAAACAATAGAGGTCCAATATGAGACCCCTGAGGAACTCCTGATGTCACGATACGCACTAAGATAGACAATTTCTATATTTTACATACTGAGACCTACCAGAAAGCTACTTATCCACTCAAGTATTTTACCCCCAAATCCATAATCTTGTAGTTTGGTAATAAGCAGATCATGGTTAACTCTATCAAAGGCTTTGGAGAAGTCTGTATAGATGGCATCGACCTGATTCTTCTGTTCCATTGAATCGGCAATAAAATAACTATAAAGTACCAAATTAGTTCTTGTAGACCTACCTTTGCAAAAACCATGCTGCTGATAATCTACTAAATCTTTACCATCCCACATTAAAAATTTATTAACAAGGCAGGCAAATAATTTAGGTAAGGCTGATTGGTTACAGACAGCTCGATAATTTTCAATATTATTTTTATTGCCAGACTTGAATATAGGTACTAAATAAATAGTTTCCCAAAAATCTGGAAAAATCCCAGAGCTTAACGATCGATTAAATAAGTAATGAATAGGTTTCATATTATGGCAATTAACATTAATTTGGTCTTAAGAAAATTAAATACCCGACTAGAGTGTTTGGCGCAGTAAACCTGAGATTAAAACACAGTGGTTGTTTTTTAGGGAGATCATATTATTTGAGAAAACCTGGTTATTTAGTTGAATATGAAGTAAAACCCCTTATTTGAACCCTAAGGGGTGGTATGTGTTCTTTAGATTTCAATGAGACCACTGTCTTTTAATAATTTGTTCAGGAATTATTAAAATAGGTTCACAATTGACGAATCTGAAACCAGGTATAGGATCCATTATTAAATTTAAGCCCCTGGGGGCGTTTATATTTAAAATTTAAATGGGACCGATTGGTTAAAAAAAAGAAACACTAAAATCGTACAACAGCTGAATTGAAGTCGGAAATAAACACCAAGCTTTTCTCGGCATACTTCATGAAAATGGAAATGGTCTTGATTTATAAAAAATGTGAAAAAGACTGCATCACTGAAATTATTACAAAGTTCAAAAAAGGAGGATTTTTTATAATGTTCTGCGATTATTCAAAAACGGTTTAATTAATTTGGATAGTTTAAACTGGATTTGTCAAAAAATAGGTTTTTCTTTTAAGTGTACTTTCATTTTTGGTAGGTAATACAGAAAATGTATATGAATCAAATTTAATTAGAAATGAAAACTGCATCTAATTAAGTTATAGCACTGAAAATTATCAGATAATTAAAAAAAAAAACAAAAATCTACTACAAAATAAAACATTAAAAAATATATAACCGACTTCCACCAATAACTAAAAAGCTGAAAATAATTATAACAAAATATAACTCCAGCAAATAAATAACACATTCAGTCTTGTTAGGTACCTACCCAGGAAGTAAGAAATGTAAACATTTAAAGGTGCTCATTCTATACAAATTAATTGCCTACCAATTAAGTATAATTTTGAAGTTGCTGCCAAGCAATCTAATATCCTGCGTTGCGTACTTATATACTACTTCATCAAACTTTATTGTTGCTTGGCAGCGACTTCAAAAATATACTAGATAGGTAGGTATTTAATTTGTACAGAATAAGCACCTTTTAATGTTTACATATTTTACTTCCTGGGTAGGTACCTAACAACATTGAATGTGTTATTTATTTGCTAGAGTTGTATTTTGTTATAATTATTTTCAGCTTTTTAGTTATAGGAAGTCGGTTATATTTTTTTTAAATGTTTTATTTTCAACTTATAAGTTTTTATGAACTCAGGTAGTTTTCATTCTTTATTCTTTATTTTGTATATAGTTTTAATAGACAGGACCAGGTTACATCGAAAGTCTCAACATTACACAATGATACATTTTCATTTAAACTGACAGGTAGATATTTACGAACAAAATGCAACTTTTTTCAACTTTTTTTGACAACTCTGTATAACTATAGATAATTCCACTCCACCCTATGTACCAACCATCCTGTACATACGCCTGCCCACGGACAAGCATACATTTGCTAGCTGCCTGCTGTAAATTATAGAAATCAATATAGGAGTCAAATCCGTCCTAAATTTCAACCATCGTATATAACTCTCTGTGGGCTACCCCATAAATTATTTCATTTTTAAGATTTTATATTATCACCCTGTGTAACATTAATTCCTCTCCACACTTTATGCCACTTCTTATGGGCTATAAAATAAATAATATTTAATAACACTGTATAAATATAATTCAACTCCAGCATATATTTCAACCATTCTGTATATGATTTGTTTAGGTCCATATCATATAACAGTTTTTTAATCACCCTATATAATTTTAATTCCACATTTTTTCCAACATTTTTATGCCACCAAACGTCCTGTATATACGGCTGCCTATGGACCACAATCATTCTACTCCATCCTATATTTCAATCATCATATAAATGCAATTCCTTCTATCACTTTACTTTGTTATAACTAAACACCCTGTGTATAAACTCACTAAATAGAGTTTGACATGTGTTGTCACTATTAGGCCGGGAGAATGTGACAACCAAAAGCTTCGTCTTTGCAAAATAGAATTTTTTTTATTTAAATAGGTATTTGCCTAGTATACAAACAAAACGAGCTTGGTACTCATTGATTTAAGGAGTCGAAAATACTATGCTTTACTATCTATATGCTTGAAATGTACATAGAAAATTTTCGAATTCGTAATTAAAACTTCCAGTGCCTACAATTCCCGTACTATTATGTTGGAATTAAAATATTTATGAGGAAATGTCTGTTATGTCATTTCGTTGAAATTTTTGGTAAGAATTTTGTAATTTTCAGATATTTTCTGCAAAACTGCAAGTTGCACGTCGTAAAAAAGTATATTACATCACGTAGGGATCTTCCTTAATAGATTAAACGTTAAAAAACTATACACATCCATCAGGAGTTTTCGAAAAATCGACCAATATGTTAGGGATATTGGTTTCATTCTCAAATTTCATCACTTTACCAATATAATTCTTTTCCCAACTTTGACGTTTCACCAATCGGGAAATATACTCTATTAAACAAGACCATATTCATTCAAAACGGTTCACCACAGGAGAAGAAATCAGGTAACATATAAACAAAAAAAAATACGCGACGAATTGATAACCTCATCCTTTTTGGAAGTCTGTTAATATCTAAGTAATGATATTTTTCTGAAACTCTACATTACACTTATTCTTAAGTCGGTGCCAAATTAAACACATAACAATTAGGTTAATATATTTTTATGTTGTGACTTTTAATTGTTACAAAACAAATATTGTTTCCCCTTTAGTTAAGTTACTTTTTGGATTTTTTAGAAGTTGTTATTTCTTTTTTTATTTATTTTTGGTAATTTTTGTATTGAATAAATAGTACTCTAACTGTATACAAGCATTTCGTTATCGAATTTATTCCATTTAGCTGTTCCACACTATATAAATAGTAAGTTTAAATATCACTTTATGGGGTAGAGACACACAATTAAGTAGAGTATTCCTATCCCAAAAAAATGCCTCAGACTTATTTTCAGTCTTACTTCAAGGGAATCATGCAAAACACTTCTTATATTACACTCGCTGCCGAGTATCTATATTTACAGGTCTATTTTATATATAAAGAAAAATGAAGATAAATTTGAAACAAATATGTCTACCCACACATATAGCACAAGAACAGGTACCCTGTTAAAAACTGTAGCCCACAGGACTCGTAAATATGAAAACTCACCGTCATATATGGGTGTAAAACTATTTAATAGGCTCCCTCAATATTTCAAAGCAGAACCATATCGGGTGTTCAAAGCAAAACTAAAAAAACTGTTGCTGCAAAATGCATGCAAAATCTTATTTAGTACAATCTGTGATAATCCACTGGCGTTCAATAGTTTGTGTTGTCTTATGTTTTAATATGTATGTTTTATCATGTTTTTATGTGAGTTTGTGAACTAAGCTACTTTTAGTCCTTGACATGTACATCCATTTTTAAATGGCAACGTATAAATAAAGAATTTATTTATATATATAGGTATATGATTCGATTCCGACAAAGCAGGTAAAAAATATGCATTTTCTTCTAATTCATTGCCCCACCAAAATGTCTGGTAATTATTCGCAAATGGTTCCTTCTTACACTTGACACCGCTTAAGCAATATCATACGTTTGTCGGCAAGTTTATTGCCATTACCTAGTTGGTAAACTAGAGTGTGCGAAACAGCGAACAGTGGGTTTTCCCTGAACTTCCATTTCGCAGTAGACGAGAGATGTGGAGGAAACTTTTGGCACATAATCATGTCAAGGCAGACACTATAAAGGACGTACGCCGTAAGTGTCTAGATGGTAAACGATGTCTTTGGTTTCGCCTGGAGTAAGCAGTTTCACTAGAACTGTTCCAAGAACAAAATACGAGAGATTTAAAGGAGAAGTTCACATTTATTTTTTGCTACCGCACCAGAAAAGTTTTCTAATTATTTAGATTATGATAATAACATGTTTGAATTGGCGAAATTATATGACACAATCTTAAACAGACATTTTGTGCTCCTTTGGTCTTGTACGTTTCTGTTGTTAAATTTGAGTCTAAGTCCCATCTAATCCAAAATCAGCAAATACGAGGGCTGCCTTTTATATTTCGGGATTAGAGAACAAAAACAGATATTAATCATCGAAAATCGCTTTATTGTTTTTCAAGATATTCCCCATGAAGATCTATACACTTTTGCATGCGTTTGAACCAATTGTCGAAGCACTTTTTCCACTCTGATTGAGGTATCTCCAAAACAGCATTCTGAACGCAGCAACCGCTTCTTCAGGTGTCGAAAAACGTTGACCTCTCAGTTTGTTTTTTACGTACGGGAATAAAAAGAAGTCATTTGGTGACAAGTCAGGACTATACGGCGGATGACTCATCAAATCGATGTTTTGAGTGGTCAAAAATGCAGTTGTTTGAGCTCGCATTGTCGTGGTGAACAGTGATCCTTCTTCGGCGTTTGGTTTTCCTCATTTCTTGGAAGACAACTGGCAAACAAATGGTTGTGTACCACTCAGAATTGACTGTTCTGCGTTGTTCTAGTGGTACGGTTGCGACATGTCCAGTTTTTCCGAAAAAAGAGTGAATCATTTGCTTGGAAGTGCTTTTGTTGGATTCGGCTCATCTTGAAGCACCCATACAGTCAAATGCTGTTTACTTTCGGGCTCATACGCGTAAATCCATGATTCATCGCCTGTCACTATGTCATAAACTCTTGCTGACTTAATCCACGTCGAAAGTTGTAAAAAATAATCGCACGAAAATGTTCACGATTTAATTCCTTTTGTTGGCCAAGATGAATGCTTTAAGATACTGTAAACAACACATAGCGCTCGTATGTCAAAACGTTCTGAGTACGTATAACCTCAAAAATGTCAAACTTTACTATAGAGCTGTCAGTTGTCAGATTGCAACACTAGGGTTGTCCAATCCCGAAATATAAAAGGCAGCCCTCGTAAAAACACTTTTTTCTCGAGTAATATATATATGTATTTTTTTCCAATTTGGTTATGATACATTGTCATACCACATTAAAAATGTAAAAATATACAGGGTGTTTCAAGACGAATGTGAAAAACTTTCAAGGGCTACTCCTTGTTAATAATAAAGAATAGTTTGTTGTATAAACATTTGGTCAATGAATAAGGGAAATATCGTTATGCAAAGATGGCGGAAAAATATTCATTTTATTTTTTATCTTAAAAACAGACCAGTAGAATAAGGAACATTTATAAGGGTTTCACCACAATGATAACATCAGATCTGTATATTTTATCACTTTTTTAAATTGAGTGGGAAGGTTTCAAATAGACCCCTATTAATCTTGCCAACTAAATTTAAACAAAAACTCACGCAAAGCCTTGGAAGAATAAATTTGGATAGCCCATTAATTTAGAAACTTTTTATCACTTGTGTTTTTTTCATAAAACTTGTCAGTTTGAAATTAAAGCATAAAATGTAAATCATTACGTGGCAGGAAGAAAGAAAAGTTCCCAATAATAACCTTGCCATGTTCTTTAAATGGCCTTTGCCCTCGCGTTCATAATTTGAATTACATTGGACTTTCAACGGCCTAAAACTTTTTTATTTCACTTTGAGATAATCCCCGGATGACCTTCAAATGACCTTGAATTCTATTTGTGTACATAAATGGACTTCACAGTCGTATTCAGAATAGCTTCAACTGCTTGTTCTAAATTTCTTTGTTGAACCTTCATGTTGGTCAAAAAGTCCTAAAAATGACCTTTAAACGAAGATCCTGACGTGACTGACCCCAGATTCGTATTTAACTACCCAAAAAAAAACGTATAAACTGAGTAGCTGGAAGTGTTGTTCCAAATTTTCTTGTTATATCTTCATGTTGACCAAAAAGGCATAAAAATGGCCATGAAGTGACCTTTAGAAGAAGATCCTTACGTGACAGGGCAACTCTGACCCTAGTTTCGTATTTAGCGACCCCAAAAACGTATATACTGAGTAGCTGGAACTGTTGTTCCAAATTTTCTTGTTGTATCTTCATGTTGGCCAAAAAAGACCTAAAAATGACCATGAAGTGACCTTTAGAAGAAGATCCTGAGGTGATAGGGCAAAACTCATCATAGATTCAGCGACCCAAAAAACGTATACACTGAGTAGCTGAAACTGTTGTTTTAAATTTTCTTGTTATATCTTCATGTTGGCCAAAAAAGGCCTAAAAATGACCATGATGTGACCTTTCGAAGAAGATAGGGCAAAACTGAGCCCAGATTCGGATTTACCGATTCTGAGAACCAGTATACTGAGTAGCTGGAATTTGCTCCAAATTTTCTTGTTATACATTCATGTTGGCCAAGAAAAGTCTAAAAATGACCATGAAGTGACCTTTAAGAGAAGATCTTGTCGTGATAGGCCAAAAATGATTTACATTCAGGGACCCTACAAACATATGTATTGAGTAGCTGGAACTCCTTCCAAATTTTCTTGTTGTACCTTCATGCTGACCAAAAAAGTTATGTTATGTTTCTAGGACGACTAGGAACCGTGAATCTTGAACAATTAAATACTGGATGTGCAGTATACAAAAATGGTGGACCAACAGCTACAACTCTTGCTGAAGACCTGGTAATAGTATTACCAGCCAAAACAAACAAAACATAAGCATTGCCAATCATTTCCAGATAGTTCACCGAATGGGGTGGCCACCATGTTCACCAGATATGAGGTGTATTGAGCATGTTCGGGCTTAAACGTTCAGGCAATTAACCAGACTCTAGAAGCTTCTCCAAACTTTACTACAATAATTGTGAAATGATTTGAAAGAAATTTGAGCAGCAATAGCGCAAAAGTTTATTACTTATAAAATGTTTTTAGAGGTATAGAACTTTAAGTCGGCAACACATTGTCACAGCGTAAGAAGATTTGGGGGATGTCATGTAAGGAACTAAATTATTTGCAAATATACTGTAATTGTTAAATTAAAATAATTTTTATTGAAACATTTACAGAGTTTTTCAATTTTAATTAATTATTAGTTTTTTTCCAGGTCAAGGTAAAGAAATGAATAAACTATTAGCTAAAGGTATTCGGCTTCTATTAATTTCAACCATTAATGCATAATATTTACATGTTCTTCTAATATT
This sequence comes from Octodonta nipae, assembly GCA_034190945.1. NCBI lineage: Eukaryota > Metazoa > Arthropoda > Insecta > Coleoptera > Chrysomelidae > Octodonta > Octodonta nipae. The sequence continues at coordinate 3,250,725 of CM067219.1, forward strand.
CTTTTTAATTGTTGAGCAGTGTACATAAAGCTCGACCTATAATTTTTTTAGGGGATTGGTAGAGCTTCAACGTAACTGAGTACACAAATACATTAGTGAATCATTAAAACAACATTACCAAAGCAAATTAATAATAATGAAAGAAATATTTTAACCCCCTGCGAAGTTTGCATTTAGACTAAATACACAAGAGCCCAAGTTTATGCTGAAATTTCATCAAAACGACCGAATTTGCAAACCGAGAAGGAAATTGAATAAGCAGGAGCGTATACAATTTTAATTTTGAAATTTGTGTTCTGTCTCCTCACAGCAACACATCCACTTTGCCCCCCAAAGGGACAGAGAGACATCCTAAAAACCTTGACAATTATTTTCGTCGACCCCCTCTCTGCGCTTTTACATGCGTTCATTTTTATATGTTCCAAGATTTACGACGCAATCATCATTTTTTATAATGGAAGAAAATGCCTTTTTATATCACTCGGGGTACACAATGTGACATGCTTTTGTCGGATACGCGTTTTCATAATTAATGACGCCACCAGGAAAAGGGTAAACGGGGGGAAGGGGGCGGGGACGGTTCAAATTAATTAGATTGATTAACTATCGCGTAAACGCTATTACTCAGTCGAAGTGCGTTAGTGAGGTAAAAAAAGGCATTTATAGCAAAACTTGTGACAAAGACCACATTCTCTGCAGAACAGCATTAGATTTCACGAAGGATAAGTAATGACAACATGTTTGTTGAACTATCAAACCAATAGTTTCAACTATTAAACGAATTCGTTTCAATAAAATCATTTTCTACCTTTGACAAGCTTTTATTTAGTTTCACCTGTCCCGGTGTTAGTAATCAAACATTTTAAGTAAATTTTTGAGCAGTTACTGACGCCTGATTTAGCTGACGTTTTGCGTAAACGTTTGGTTTGGAGAAAGTGCACTGTTGGCTAAGTGACATCATTCTAAATCCAATATGGTGAACTTCTGAAGATGGCGGACCAATTATCTGTTATGCATCTCCAAGATATGGCTATCAAATGAAATGGTTTGCCAAGATTCAAGTTTGAAGACGCGAGATGTAAAGACAGACATCTAGGATTTTCGGGGACACTCGAAGAGAGTATTCAATATCAAATGAAAGTGTTTCCTGAGAGAATTAATTATGTTAATATCTCTAGATGGAATTTGTGGACTACAAAAAGGCCTTTGATTCAGTTCCACATGGCTCATTAAGGTACTGAAACTCTATAAAGTAAATACTTGTATTATTAACTTTTTAGAATATGCCACGTCCACCTGGCAAACCAAAATCTCACTGAATGAAGCCAACTGTTCGATACAAACTGACCCCATTCCAATCAGAAGAGGTATATTCCTGGGAGACTCTCTTAGCCCGCTGTGGATCTGCCTTGCCATGAAACCTCTCTCAAACAAACTGAACTCGACTAATTTTGGGTTCAGTCTCAAACACAACAACGTACAAGCATTAAAGATAAATCATTATACCTGGACGACTTAAAGTTGATGGCAGCTACGAAACATCTGCTGCATGTTTTGCTTAAAATAGTAGAAGGGTTCTCTAGTGACATCCATATGAAATTTGGCCTAGACAAATGCCGAATTATTAAATAGTTAAAGGCAAAATACAGCAGAGGCACTTCGAAATGAGAGATGGCACCTCAATTGCATCTATGGGGGAAGGTCATACTTATAAATACCTTGGAATAAAGCAGGCTCAACGTATTGATCACTTGACTATGAAAAGGGACCTAACAGCAGAGGTTTATAGAAGGGTAAGACGACTGTTGAAAACCAAACTAAACAGTAAAAATCTGTTTCAGGCTATTAACACCTATGCTTGTTCAGTGCTCCGTTACTCTTTCGGTATAGTTAATTGGTGCAAGACTGACATTGAACAATCACAACGAAAAGTTCGAGTTTTACTAGCAAAAGCTCAAAATCACCATCCAAAGAGCTCTGTCGAACGTACAACTTTGCCACGGTATGAAGGAGGAAGAGGATTGACAGATCTAAGTAAACTATTAGATCAACAAATTTCTATTTTGCGTAGTCATTTCCAGAAACTCGCAGAATTTTCTGATCTACATAGAGTCAGGTGCCAGGTTGATGACACAACACCACTGCGACTGACACAACAACATGTCCAGTTACACCACCAGACCACAGATCAGAAACTGCTGAAATGGAAAGAGAAGCCCCTTCATGGAAGACATATAAATGACGTCAACCAAGATTATGTCGACAGTGCAGCGTCGAACTACTGGTTGATCTCTAGTCGTATGTTTCCTGAAACGGAATACTTTATATTGGCAATCCAAGATCAAGTAATTCCAACTAAGAACTACCTAAAGTACATCGTTAAAGACCCTTCTATTAACAACGACAGATGCAGGTACGGTTGCCAAACATCTGAATCTATCTAGCATATCACATGAGGTTGTCAAGCGTTCGCTGCAACTGAATACAAAGAACGACACGATGCTGTGGCAAAAATACTTCACCAGGAACTAGCACTGAAACTTGAATTATCAGTCATAGTATATTACCATACTATAAATACAAACCAGAATCTGTATTAGAAAATAACAACTACAAGCTTATCTGGGACCGCACGATACTGACCGATCGGACTGTCACATTTCAAACTCCCAAAGATCGTAAAAATATACAAGGTGTTTTATTAAGGATGTCCAATCTCTAAACTGTAGTTTTTTTAATCCTAAAATTTGGCCATATCTATTTAAAAACTGATAAAATTTATGTTTTTTGTTAGAAGGATTGCGAAAATGCTTTTAGGAGAATGACAAACTGCACTCATATCATTATACCTCTCTTTAAAATTTATTACCTCAAGATTTACCAACTCGTTTACAGTTTGCCCAATGTTTGGAAGATAAACAAAACGTAAACAGAAACTTTTTGAATACCGATAGGCAACATTTAGCAGATGAGGAATTTGTAATTGAAAAAACAGTCATTTTGGAAATCAGCATGCTACAATAAAAATACTTTTTCAGCTTGAGCACAATATTTGGTGGAGGGTAAAACCTGTTTTTTAATTGGCTCTTTTTACTGCCAAACAATTTAAATCGACATTTTTATTTTGCTTGTCCACTAAAAGTCCTGATTTCAATCCTCCAGATTTTTCCATTTGGTTGCAAATGAAAGAAATAGTTGATAAGAAAAAAAAATTCTCCTGTGGAATTCCGAGGAAATGCAGATCATACAGTGTACTGAAGGTAGATTGATTTGTCATTTAAACATTTAGAGAATATATTTGTTAGAAAATCAAAATGCACTGAACATTTTAACAGAAAACAATAATGTTATTGACTACGAAGTTAGATTAAGACGTTAAACGTTTGGATATTTATCGAATATACAGCCTTTTCCTCATGTGTACTCAAGAAACCATGAAAGAAAAATCTAATCTACAGTTTAGACATTGGAAATTTTTAAGGAATCACCCTGAATATGTTATAAATCTGAGACACTCTCTAACACGTGACGTATTTATCTTTAACGTGTAGCAGACGATATATTTATTAATGGTCGCATTAATATGTAGCTCAAATTTTGTAGGATATTTCTTATAAAATTATCTCTCAACGTTACTACAAAAGATTTGCAATATTCAACTTTAAGAAATTTCAGAATTGCGCATATAAAAACGCAGTGATAACAAGAATTTTTGTGATAGACTTGTCAGTCAACATTCTAGATCACATTAAAATAAGTATAAGTAGTGAGAACGGAGCTTTTCGCGGCCAGAGTCATAGCTGATTCTGATTTTTCCGGATTTGGACGGCGTCATTTTTTCGAATTAGTTTATTTATATACCTAAACCGGAATATAAACAAAGTTTTCCGACTGTTCGCCCACCCTTATAAGGGGCTTTTTCGAGGATGAGGCAAAAAACAAAACAAATGTTCTTCGTACTTATTACTCATTTAGAATTTGTGCATCATTGTGACAGGTTGAATAAAAAGTGAAGTTAGTATAAGTAGTGTTACAAAGTTTAAATTTGACGACGCCTCTTCAAGAAGGGATCCAATCTGTGCTTTGTAGAAACAGGATAATAAATGGGTCAGTTGGAAAGAGACGGGCAGTTTTTTGAATCAGTTGAAGTTGACATAGTCTTGAAATTTAGTACTGAATGACAGTAGTGTAAGTAAATTAAAGATTTGTGAATTAAATTTTATTTATAAAGTAGTATAAAGGAGTATAAAGGAGGATTTCATTTTGGAAGTTGTACGAGGACTGCCTTTTATATTTCGGGATTAGAGAACAAAAACAAATATTAATCATCGAAAATCGCTTTATTGTTTTTCAAAATATTCCCCATGAAGATCTATACACTTTTGCATGCGTTTGAACCAATTGTCGAAGCACTTTTTCCACTCTGATTGAGGTATCTCCAAAACATGCATTCTGAACGCAGCAACCGCTTCTTCAGGTGTCGAAAAACGTTGACCTCTCAGTTTGTTTTTTACGTACGGAAGTAAAAAGAAGTCATTTGGTGACAAGTCAGGACTACACGGCGGATTACTCATCAAATCGATGTTTTGAGTGGTCAAAAATGCAGTTGTTTGAGCCGATGTGTGAGTGCTCGCATTGTCGTGGTGAAGAGTGATCCGTCTTCGGCTGTTGGTTTTCTTGGAAGACAACTGGCAAACAAATGGTTTTGTATCACTCAGAATTGACTGTTCTGCGTTGTTCTAGTGGTACGGTTGCGACATGTCCAGTTTTTCCGAAAAAACAGGCGATCATTTGCTTGGAAGTGCTTCGTGTGCGAACAACTTTTGTTGGATTCGGCTCATCTTGAAATACCCATACAGTCGACCGCTGTTTACTTTCGGGTTCATATCCGTAAATACACGATTCATCACCTGTCACTATGTCATAAACGTGTTTTGAAACACCGCGATCGTATTTTTTGAGCTTTTCTTTCGACTAATCCACAAGAGCCTTTTTTTTTAACTATTGACAAATTGTGTGGGATCCAACGCGAACAAATTTTTTTGACATTCAAATGTTTATGCAATATTGAATGTATGCTGGTCCCACTAATGTGTAAGGTTGACTCAATCTCACGATAGGTCACATGACGATCTTGCAATATCAGTTCGCGCACAGCATCAATGGTTTCCGGAACAACAACTGTTTTTTTCGATAAATAGTGGTCCTTGATGGAGTTTCATCGCCAAAAATTAAATTAAGTTCATCCATGCACTCTTGCTGACTTAATCCACGTCGAAAGTTGTAAAAAATAATCGCACGAAAATATTCACGATTTAATTCCATTTTTTGGCCGAGATGAATCCTTTAAGTTACTGTAAACACATAGCGCTCGTATGTCAAAACGTTCTGAGTACGCATAACCTCAAAAATGTCGAACTTTACGATAGAGCTGTCAGGTGTCAGATTGCAACACTAGGGTTGTCCAATCCCGAAATACAAAAGACAGCCCTCGTAAATGGGTCAGCTGGAAAGAGATAGGCAGTTTTTTGAATCAGTTGAAGTTGATATAGTTTTGAAATTTAGTACCGAATGACAGTAAAATACATTAAAGGTTTGTGAATTAAATTTTATTGTAACGTACGAGTATAAAGGAGAAATCTTTCAAAAACTAGAATTCCTTTATTGAAACTGTGTGTGTGGTTGGGACAGTAGAACTTTGGAAAATATGTACAATGATAAAGATGTTGGTTGGACAAACCCTAAATGTAGACGAATAAAGGAAAACAGCACACGGAAAAATCTGATTTTATCACTAAGTCAGTTTTTTTACTATACAAACTGTACGCAAACTTAAGAAATTACACAAAACTCGTTATTTATCTTTGGAATTTTTACATAATATTAGGAAAAATCTGAAAGATAGCAAAACATCATATCGATCGACTAAACAAACAACAAAATATTCGTTTGTATCATCATATTTGTTTGGATCTCCCACGTTTTTACCGCACAATATCACAGGATATTATCTGTTTTATTTTCGCAGCAAAACACTTTCAAAAACTCCCCGTCTGTCAATATTTGTACAGTCATCGATACAGTTAAATTTTGGAACATGGGCGATTAGATACGGATAGTGACAGATGGCGAGGTTTCGCGTCTGTTTGCTTAATATACGTAGACGGTTTTAAAGTATTCTGTTTGTACAGCACTCGATTGAGTATATAAATAACGGTCACTAGGTTATTGGTTATGTCATATGTAATTTGCTTTACTAGGGTTTTAAGCAGGATAGTAATTTTTGACTTGTGATGTTGGTGTTGGGTTTCTATACGATTTCTAAAACTAAGGCTAATGAAGAATTGTTTGTATTGATCATGTAACCATCCGCATTGATAGAACAGTTAGTCCGAAGAATAGCAAAATCTCATAAAAAATGGAGAATAGACCTGTTTTTTGTAGAAACGGTTTTTAGATAATATACAGGGTGTAAACAGTTTGTGCAAAGTGCAAAGATTTTGAGGATCAATACTTCGGCTCAAAAAGCTTTATAAGATTTTCAGGGATATCATACAGTTTGGCCAAAAAAAAGTTAGAAGTTAGGTAGCCTTTATTACAGTGAATAGCTATTTCCGGCTTCAAAATGCTTGGAAAGCTGAATACGTGAATACTCAATAGCGTAAACACTTTTAATAACTGAAAATTAATTATTCTGTTATAATTTGCCGTTCGTTTCTCCGAACAGATGTAGCAACGTGGCACATAAACACGCCTAGCCTAGTACATATTTACTTTAACTAAACCTGACCGCTGCCACGATTGTATTTTGCTGTATCGGTTTTGTGCGAAATAATATAGGTGAAAGTGATTTGCGTGATATTCAATGTAGATCCTCGAAGTTTTCTTGGACTTCCATCGTCTTGAAGTGGTTGATCTTACAACGTTTCAATAGGTGTGTATCTATTAAAAATATCTGGAGAGCTCTTCTTCGTCATCTGCTGCTATGCATCACCGGCAACCAACCTCCAGGTACGAGGACGCTGATTGGACCAGATAAGACCCAATGACCATGACCGGCCACGCATGACCGATTAAGGGTATAATATAAATAAGACAGATAATCTCAATTTCCTATCATTCACCTGATGACGATAGCAGATACACAGCTATTGAAACGTTATGAGATCAACCACTTCAAGGCGATGGAAGTCCAAGGACCGAGTTACATTGTATACCAACTTCAGACTAACACTCAATGTAGATATCGTGATTTTATTCTCATTTTAAAAAATAAAATGGAAAAACAAATAAAATCGGTTGTGGGTTGTCAGTTCGAGTGCGAGTGTATTAGTTTGTGACAAATAATGGTAGGTTAGAGAATTAGGGAATGACCTGACATGTTATTAATTTATGGGGAAAGCAGATGTAATGGCAAGAATGTTGAATTTTGAATATTTACTATGAAGAATTCGTTTCGTTCTCATGAGCTCTATCATGATGACATAGCTTGTAAGTACATGGGTATTTATTTGTCTAACAGAAATAATAATAATTTAATGTGTAATAAATATTTTTCGAAAAATTTAACAGATAAAAGAAATACATATAAGAAATGTTTTTTGTTTAATATACTTTGCATCGAATTATTTCTATATCATATGTAAACAACTTTGTATCCTCCCTTCTTCAACTTGATGCATAAAATAACTCGTCAAATATAAATATTCGTTTCAATACATAGTTGCTAAAGGCGTACATTTTTGAAGATAATATTTAGAACTATATCATTCAACGTATGACAGCCGTTTCGAACCAGGAGTTCTCGTCAGATACGCTTCCTTGAACGAAAAGTTCTAAAGTGAAATACTTGGATGTTATACACATCAGTAAGACAACAGTCAGTGTATTGAACCTAATAGATGTCGGTGACATCTACCGTCTATCTAGTAATTTAAGTATATGACGGCATACTATGCTATAACATATACCATACTCTTGACAGATGGTTCGGCACTCTAAACAATATTATTCAATACACAAAAAATCACAGGTATTCATGTTTTTCTAATGACTCATTTCTTTATTATTCGCGATAAAAGTGAATCTGATTTTATTGCGACGTTGCCGGATTGACAATAATTTACTTAACATGTATTTGGAATTTCCTCGCTTATTAAGGTCTGTAGACCATAGTATAATAAGAGTTTTTTGTTTTATTTGGTGTATACTATCTCCACCTAAAATATATGCATTCAAACTGTTTACACCCTGTATACTTACTGACGCAAGAAATCGCACACATTGGAGGAGATCTTTAAATTTGATATTGTTTTGGTAAAACATTGGTAAGACTTTGGAGGTTCTAAGACATGAAATACAGATAACTTGGGATAGTATTCTCAAGAAGAATAGACCCCCGTATTGAATCAATGCCAAGACTTGTTGGGGAGTGTATAATAGACAACCGCGGTGGACAAATACATTATTAACAAACTTTATTAATTTTAAACATCTCCTTCTGGGTGTTGTAATTTTTTTCTAAGTGATCATATATACAAATCGAGAATCGCCTTTTTTGAAGTTGGTTAAAACTGTCTTTAGAAAACAGCAAAATTTTATAATTAACGCGAAACAATCAAACTGCAATTTTCAGCAAAACATTAAACAATTCCTGAATCAACTTTCATCCCTAATATGCCAGCAAAAGTTACCTAAAACTCTCTCTATCGCGAAGAGTACGAGTATTTTTGCGGCTGCTCCCGTTTCATACCCTCTCTCTCTCTCTCCCGATCTTTAGAATGTAACTTTTGTATTACGGGAGCAACTTTTTTAATAATAATCATGAAAGTCAAAAGAGTGCCTTTCAACTCGAAACTGAACTCTTACTTCGTCGCACTGTAAATCATAAACTTTTTCAATATTCCCCGTCCGCATTATGAAATGCTGGGAGTTTCATTATTTTCGCATTTAATGAGGTGGAAATCATCGATTATTAGGTAGTAATGGAAAGATACCTATTGAAATGGTGAGAACGGAAAAAAAATCACGGGAATCGTGATATAGAAGGAATTCAAACGCCTAAATTAGTTCTTTGTGCGACAGCAAAGATGAACATTGGACGTTTTATATTGAAATAATTTATGTTTGTTGATAAATTACTGCCAAAATCATTCAATTGGATAGATATACAATTATATTCAGTTACAAGAAAATGTAATTCGAATGCGGTTTGGCGCCCAACGTGGGGCAATTGTGTAACTCCTTATAGTTACCTCTTATATGTCACCCATTGTTTATCAAATAAAAATAACTAATACTACTACTAAAATGATTTATTTTCTCTTCTAACAAACAATATAAATTTACTGAAAATAACTTTAATTGAGTATTTATGACTCCTCCTCTAGGGTGGGTTTTCGGGAAGAACTGCAGGAACCGGGAACTCCAGGAAAAATATCATTCACCGACTGCGTATGACCCGTGAACTCAAAGAGCGTATTTTCCAATTTTCCAAAAAATTATTATGTTCGTAGTTCTCGAACTGAACAAAACTTTTAACAAAAACAAACAAAACCGTTGTCAAGCTTACCGCTTTTGTATTACTCAATTTAGTTTGCTCTATGAATTTACCATGGGCGAGTTAAAGGGGAATTATTAGAGAAAAAATATATTTAAAAATAATTAAATTAATCTACAGAGTATGTTTGGTAAAGTAGAGAATGTATACATAATTTTTTTATTCTGTTGGCTATTTTTAAGCTTAAATGATTGTGTTCAAGCCAAATCTATACATCATTTATTTGCTTTTTCAGCATTTCGTTAAACTCGCCATGATTTACCTTCACCCTCCAGCACCTTGTCATCAGCGTAAGATAAAATTTTACCATTTTTTTAGTTTAGAAGGTCATTGATGAATGTAAGGAAAAATATAGGTCCCAAGATGGTACCCATCTATAATAATTCGACAGTTGCAAAAGATGATGCATAATTTATTTTGCAGCTCCAAATTTAAATGGAGTTGCCTCAATAGCGATATAAGTTGTGCATCCTCTGTTCCCACTCGAGCTCCTTTCACAACTTTGCAACTCCATTTCTCTAATAAATCGGAAGTCGGAGTTGCAAAACAAGTTGTGCAACAACTTTTGCGACTAATAAGAATAAATTTTGTTGTTTTAATATCTTACCTATATCCATACTCATAAATGTCCCCGATGAAGAGCAGCCGCCTTAAATTGTGAGCAGGTCAACGTAGGTTCTGTATTGAATTTTGAGTATATTTGTTTTAAAAATACCTGTTTGATGCAGTATGTCGGAAATTCTCTGCTTTTATCTCTCCCATATGAAATATAAAGACTTGTTCCAATAAGCAGATGACCTAGCCTTGCAGAATCCTTTTTGGTTGATAAAATCTTTAAATAAACTTCAAATTTATTCCCATTACATTCCGTCTGCTTGACAACAAATTAATCGAGCAATCTTCCAAAAACATTCCATTTCATCTGTTAAAGTATGCCTTTATTACCGCATCAAAACATAACTTTATATATGCCTAAGGGAAATCAAACATATTCAATTCTGTAATATAAATGTAACCCCCATATTTCTATTGCCGACATGAAACTGGAAAAATAATAGTGTCATGCCGTCGGACATGTTGAAAATAAATCTTTATTAAATTGGTAATAAAAACGCAGAACGAACATACGTCTGCCGTCATTTGATTTGAAATGTTGTAAAACAATATTTCGTTTCCAATGCATTTTACGTAAACATAAATCACGTTTATAATGAACTGGAAGGAAATTATTTTGTGAATTCTAAACCAATGTATTGATAGTTAATAGTACCTCGGTCACCGAGGTTCACTCGTAAATTCAAGGTTTTATCATAAACGTACATATATTCAAATAATCGGACATTTGCTATGTAAACTAATTTAAACTCCCTAACATAATACTTTTTTTCTTACATTTCTTATTTACATGGTGTTACTACAATTCTAATCCCCCTATATTTCAACTACCCTATATATGCAACTTCCAAACATTTTTTTCTAACATTTTTTTAATCACGCTACAATTCTTCTCGATTCCATATTCCAACAACCCCGTATATGCGACCGCTTTTGGCCATTCTACAAACACTTTTGTTTCCAAATTCTTTCATTTATATTCTACCATATTTGTAAACACTTTGTATAACTATAATTCCGCTCCACCCTACATATGCGACTTTTTATAGCATACCAAATATAACATATTTTAAATCACACTATATTTTCACACCACCATATGTTTTAACTACCCTGTATATGCATTTGTTTATGGCCACCTATTGTAATTTTTTTTAACCACCATATAATATAATTATAATTCCAGTACATACTTTATTGCAACCACCTTGTAAATGCAAATGCTAATAAGCTACCCTCTATGTATAACATTCTATTAACATTTTTTTAGCGACCTGCATAACAATACTTTACTGCCAACTACCTATGGGGTACCCTACACAACTATTTTTTCTCGCTTTTTTCTAGCCATACTATAATTCCATTTGAAGCTATATTTTAACCTTCCTGCATAGCAACTCTTATGGACCATCTAACATATTTTGAAAGATCCCGTATGATTATAATTTTACACCACCAATACATATTGTATGCATCAAATTAACAAGCGAAATCATGAGATCTTACTCATCCCAAAATTGCCTACCGTGCTATTTTTTTACCTGGATAACTTGAAATGTCTAGGTATAAAAATATAATGCTAGGAAAATATGACGAAGGCATAAAATAGTTACATGTTCGTAATATACAAACGCAATTTTTATTGAAAGAATGTTTAAAAAAATTTTCATTCTCAAATAGGTCACCAAATCACCCTGTATTAAAAGAATTATTACCACAGGAGTCATCTTAATGTAGGTTACCAAATCACCCTGTTTTGAACGCCTTGAAATTACAAAGTCGCCGCCTTGATTGTCATAAACTGTCAATAAATTTTTTAATAATTTAATTTCTCAGTAAAACGATTTTTCCCAAAGATGAGACCCTCACCAATCGATTTTTATCCATCGAAACTTCCAAATGATAAAATTTCATCCAAATCGTTAGAGACGTTTTCCAGAACTCAATTATATATATATATATATATATGTTTTAGGTGGTTTCCGGGAATTCATCCGCGTAGTTGATAACTGATCCCTACCGGGATCGATAGTAAAATGACGACGTTTCGGCAGAGTCACATTCGCCCTCTTCAGGTCGGTTCGCATAATTCTCGTAGCCTTCTGCTTTCGCTTCTAGTTACTTCGATTTGCGAAAATAACAAGCTCGACCAAGTTACACTAAAAGAAAAACCAGAAGAATTGGAGACAGGTTTCAAGCAAATTGAAGAAGATATTTATTGTATCATTGGAATTGGCTCCAAAGAAATAAGAAAAGAACAGTGTGCCTAAAAGATGCCGAGTTTGCTCTCAAACAAAAACAGAAGCAAAGTTCAGAAAATGTAGTTTAAAAATTTGCTGATTATTAAAGTAATCTTTACTGATTTCCGCTTTTATGGTCTGTTTGAAGTGTAGTTTTTGTATTAGTTTGGTACATATTTAGCATTTAATCTTTGGTTTTTATTATGCTAAACTATTTACACTGTGGTGTTGCTGTGTTTTACCTTGTTTTATGGTGACGTATATAAACGTCATCAAGCTCTGAGACAATGTATTTTGCTCCATAGACTAAGTAAAGTGTTGAAAAGTACTACTAATAGCGGAATTGATAATCTCTTTCCTTTTGAATCGGTTTAAAATAATGTATGCTAACTTAATAATAGCTGACGTGAGATTTCTACTGGACCCCTCCCCCTTAAACAAGATTGGCTGAGATTTTGCCGGACCCCTACCCCCGATTGGGAGCTTAAAGTAATTAATGGACAAATTTCGCTGCTTTGGGTACAGATGATGTCTAGAATTATTGACGACTACGAAAATGATGCTAATTTTAAACTAAACTTCAACTAAGCGTTTGAAGATCATCAAGGACATTGCCTATCGTAGTCGCCGATATCCGAGAGCTAAATTAAAAGTGGTCGGGACGATCAGCAATAAAAGGGGGCATTGTTATAACATTCAAATTTACGCTACTACTGTTATAACATTCTATTTTCGCTGTCAAAACTGGACCCTTACAGAAATTAATCATCTAAAATAAAAACTAATTTTGCGAATACAGAAACTGTAAAATCCATTCAAATAAATAATGCAGACAAAATCGGGTATTCCTGAAAATACGATTGATGATAAAAAAGATTTCGAATCCATTCCATATTTAAAAATTATAGACCTTAGCGTACTAGAAGCCAACGGAGAAATATCGAGAATAAATATGAGGGTATAGAGGCAGGTGACGGATGGAAATAGTAGCGAAGTTCTGTTCGATATGACTCGTTGTTGTTGATGTAAATAGTCGAACGTATTGTGATTTATTTTGGTGCGAATAAACATGTTTATAATCATTTCGAATCCATTCCATATTTGGAAATTACAGATGTTAGCGTACCGAAAGCCGACTGGGAAATATCGAGAATAACTATGAGGTTATGGAGGCAGGAGAATGGAACTGGTAGATAGCATCTTAGCGATGATCTGTTCGATATGACTCGTTGTTGTTGATGTAAATAGTCGAACGTATTGTGATTTATTTTGGTGCGAATAAACATGCTTATGTTGAGTTTAAAAATTTGTTAGTGATCCAGGGAGCATTAATAATTTATTATGATAACAGAATTTCCTCAACTACCTCCACGCTTCGGCAAGTTGCCTAGGCGCGGGGTAAATCACCTCCTCTGGGACCTGCGACAGAGGTAGGCTCTGATGCGCGGCGCGGTGGATTTTCTTTAGACTAGTTGACGGTAGTACAAACTATGTACCTTGGAAATTTCGTTTTATGATATCTTGATGGTTTAGTGTTAACTATACACATTATTCACTTATTCGAAACTTGAAACCCTGAGGCACAACTGATCTGATTAAAGAAATAACTTGCCTGGACTCGATTTGAGGTAATGTTCCAATCTTGGCAATGATATTTTTTACCACGACTATTACATATATTTGTCACTCTTATCAAAGCTTAAAAAGAACGATGACCCTAACGAATTTACACTAGTGTCAAAAATTTAAATAACAAAATTTTACAGGCCCGGAAGTGTTAACTTAAACCGCTATTTTGCAGGCCCGGAAGTGTTAACTCAAACCGCCATTAAATTAACCAGAATTTCCTGGACTATACAACGATCTCGGGATGTTCTTATCCACATAACTTCCCGCCGTTCCGGCATGTTTGCTGTTTAATTTCACAGGCAGAAATAACAAAATGAATTCTTCTCAATAACATCCTCGGATGAATAAATCACGAGGTTTGCATTTTGGATAGCTTCGGGGCCTGTGTATCTCTATCTTCCTCTTTTTCTTGTCTTCGGATTTCATTGTGTCTCTTTCCGCAATCGTCTGACGAACGGCTCGGCAAAACTGAGGTAAGCAATTTTCGTTGGGAGCGAGTGAACGTACGCGAAATGGAAAAACAAAATCTCTTTGGTTTATTAAAAAAGTATCACAAGGAAATTGGGCACTCAGTCTGGCATAATGGAAAGATGGAGAGGAAAGCGGTGTACTTTTTAAATTTTAAAGCGTGAATGTAAATTTATTTGGGTAGTTGTAGACCGGAGGATATCAACAGAATTGGAACAAATAAATGATAGTGTGACATTAAAAAAAACTGACACCAAAAAAAAATGTATTATTTATCCTCTATTTATTACTGATTTTCACAGATTTGAGTGTTAAGGCGCGAATTATGGTAAATAACATTATACGAGGTGTGGCTATTAAATAACGGGACTGACACTGCTGTGGAACAAGTGCGCATGCGCCAATCAACATTGACTAATAGCTGTTTAGTTTGAGGCTTACCCTTCAAAATGCAGTTAGTCTCGTTTCTGTAAACAACATCGTTGAGACATAACCTTCATTTACGTTAGTGTTGTTATTTTATTTTGCCGGAAAATGGTTAGCGTAATAATAGCGCAACGAATTGTTATTAAATTCCACTTTAAACTTGGAAAAACCGCTACCGAAACCTATAATATACTAAAAGAAGTATATGGTAGTGAATGTTTATCGCGTACTCGTGTTTTTGAATGGTTTAAGCGTTTTCAAGATGGTCGACAACACGTTAAAGATGATTCGCGGCCAGGTCGGCTTCAACATCAAGAACGGATGGCAATGTGGAAAAAGGTACTAATTTGATTCGGTCTGACCGTCGTTTAAGTATTCGAGCAGTTGCTAAATCTGTAGGCATTGATAAAGAATGTGTACGGAAAATTTTACGTGACAATTTGAACATGCGAAAAGTGTGTGCAAAAATGGTACCAATAATTCTCACGATCGAACAACAAGCAGCTCGCAAAAATGTTTGTACCGACACTTTGAATGCCATTGAAAATGACCCAAATTTATTGGAAAGGATAATAACATGTGATTAATCGTGTTTTTTTACTTATGATCCGGAAACGAAGCGCCAATCCATGCATTGGAAGACCCCAAATTCACCGAGAGTAAAAAAAGCAAGGATGAGCAAGTCAAAATTTAAAGCAATAATGATTGTTTTTTTCGATATTCATGGGACTGTGTACCTTCACTGGGTTCCTGAGGGTCAAACAATTAATCAACATTACTGCCTTGAGGTACTTGATAAACTGCGTGAAAGAGTAAGAAAAAAACGACCCAAAATGTGGAAGGACAAATCGTGGGTTTTGCACCAAGGCAATGCGCCAGCTCATTCCGCGTCTTTGTTAAGCGGTTCCTAGCCAAGTTCATCATCCCAGTGTTAGAACATCACTGAAACAATAGAGTTCTTTGATCGCATTTTTGGCGAATGCGCTATCTTATAACAAAGTCGTACCTAGGAACGCCACTTATAAATTCTAAAGACAACTCTTTCAAATTCTTCTAATTTGAAAGCTGTTTAACTATAATACATGATTTTTAGAATTTTTTGTGCTATCTGTATACCTAAAAACCACGAATTTCTAATGTCAATTTAAATATCATAATAATTTTCGTTTTGCAATTTACATCAATAAATATAAAGCCATTGACAACGCAGTCAGAATAGACGTTGAAACGTTTGGTTTTCCTTCAATATACGTCGTTTTATTTCGATATTGCCCAAAAAAACAAAAGTAATCAAGAATATGCCACAAACAACGTTTAGAAGACAATTGCATCTAGAAGTTATAGAAAATCTTTATTATTTTTCGATAAATGTTACAGATACGACAAAATGACAACAGCCCAAAGCTTGTAATTTGAGTCTACCAGTGGCATAGGTACATCTGTAAAGTTCAGGAGCACAAAAAAATAAGTCCCTGTAGTGGGGGTTAAGGTGCCCAAGCTCCCCCCTCCCCCAATTCTACTGAGATTCAGGCTTTTTAGTGTTTATTTTGCTAAAATCTCCCTTCAGGTGTGTCAGCACCCCCACGCTCCAAAAGAGTCAAGTCCCCCGCAAACTACAATCCTGGATCCGTTACTGCACAGTGTTGTAAGCCCCACAGTCCTACATTTGAAACTTCTGTTATATATCTCATAAACTGCAAAAATTGTAATTGTTCAGGCAATTGCCTATGTATGTTTTAGAATTGTAATGTTTTTATTTTCACACCAGGGTTCTTGGATTTATTTATAAACACAGTCCAACTCATTCTAATTTATTTCCACTACTTTAACACAATTTATATTCACAGAACTATTTACAATATATATTTATGGCAGTCGAATACTGAATGAATGAATCTTCAGCTTTCCATATTTATATATTTCGTCTCAGAATTCTCGATAATGTCAAAGAGCCGCCGAGACCAGACTAGATTTTTCGAGAATTACATCATAGCAAGCCGCCGACCTCGATGCGCCAGCCAAACATTCTGGATTCCCTGAAATATGGGATTAATGCCGATTCCACGAATTATCGGCGGAATTCCCGTCACAGAATCTTTAAAAGTCGTCAAAACATCCTATACATAGGGGATAATTATAAATCAGAAACCTAGCTATCACATTTTTGCAAAAACTTCCAAATAAATCTGCTTAATTTGATACACGAACAAATAATTTATTTGTAGTACTCAGTATGCGATTTCACGTCTCCTAAAGACGCTATGCTATGATAATATTATAATAATTTACATATTATAAATACTTTAATAAATAATCTTTATAATTTAAATACAAAAAATAAAATCTTCCAATTTACTGTTCTACGAAAAAACTGTATCATATCAATTTAAAAAATTCTGGGAAAACTTCAAGTACTAGATTCATTAATTTTTCAAAACTAATTTACCAGCAACACAAATTTCGCAGAATTTCCAACAGATAATAGAGTCCCCATCATCCAATATGCTCAAAATAAATATTTTTCAAATTGGTTTTACAATAACCATGTTTCATTCGATCTACCATCGCGAATAATGGTTATTATAAATATAAATGGTTTTTACGAATAACGAGTAAATATAACAATATAATCAATTCGCTCCAAAGTGGATACGATAAATATTTGCCACTAAATAAATTCGTTATTTTAACAATATTTCAGAATCGAATTTGGTTCTATGCAGGAATGATTAAAGGATTACGCAACTGTTTTTTTTTTCTATAAATATCGAAATATGTGAGGAATTCGATATTTGATACTCTGCATCGTATTTGATGTGAAATAAACGCATATAATGACAATGGAATAAAATTTTTCCAAGTAAACAAATTATTAATTTATGGGCACTTTTCATAAAGTAATTATGTATCTTCATTAAATAGAAATGTTAACTGAAATAAAACGACAGTGACGAAAATATCGTAACGAATAGTAACACGGGTGTAACGACCCTTCGTTGATGGCTATAGTAGCAGTTCTACCCCTTTCTTCGCAAACATGGAACACGCTTAACTTTGATCAGTCCATGTTAAAAAAAGAACGCAAAAGTTTAATTCAAACAGGCAAACAGTTTTCTTTTTCACACTGAAATTCATTAACTATAGGAAGGTATTACGCTGGGATGGTTATTTAAACTCAGTCAGAAGTTTGAAAAAAATATGTATTCAGTTCTGATGAGCTTGGATCATCACCAGATAATTTTCACCCACATGAACACACAAAACTCGAGGTTGCGAGGTTCTAGAAACATAAACTTGTTTATGACAATGAAAGTATTGGTAGATGACAGTAATGACGGTATTATCGAGGGTATACAACACGAAGAAG
The DNA here is from genome assembly GCA_034190945.1 of Octodonta nipae. Taxonomy (NCBI): domain Eukaryota; kingdom Metazoa; phylum Arthropoda; class Insecta; order Coleoptera; family Chrysomelidae; genus Octodonta; species Octodonta nipae. Next base: position 3,269,029 of record CM067219.1, read on the forward strand.
TTGTCTACTTATGCTGGTCGGGGAATACCAGTATTTGATAACCAAAAGCTGATACGCAATCCTTTTGGTATGTCTATGTACTTCTTGGGAAATAACACTACCGTTTAAAGAAAATTGCTGTATATTCCAAACGTTTCGGGGTCTAGGTCAGACCCAGTTGTCAATGGTTAAGAAACTATGGATAAAAAAGGCACAATTCTAAGATGTAAATTAGAATATTTGACAATGTGTATTATTTGATTTCTGACGTAACTATACAGGGTAGCACAGAAATTTCTAAAGAACATATAATCATAAAGTTTCTTTCAAATTGGAAGAATTTGAAAGGGAGATCTTCAGAATTTTATGTGGCGCTCCTAGGTGCGACTTTGTTATAAGATAGTGCATTCGTTAAAAATGCGACCAAAGAACTTTGTTGATTCAGTTATCCCATTAAAATCATAACGGAAAACCTAGGAAAAACCTTATGAACTATCCCGATATTGGGTTATTCGAAAGGACATGACCATTAGCAATTTCTTCCTTAATCATCGGCAACCAGGAACGACTGAATTCTATGGAGGTAGTAGCGATACAATCGTTTTCATTTAACAAAATTAAAGCAGACTCTTTTAGTTTTCTTTTGGTGTTGTGTTCTTCTTTGTGTAATATAACTGAATTTTGAAACTGTATTTTATGACCAAGGTCCCAATCATGTTCACAAATTTTGGATTTTTCAAATTGTCGTTTTTTATGTATTTTTGTGTTCGTTAATTCGAATATTCAGAGGTCTAGAGGTTTCTCCAATATAGAATTTATTACATTCACAAAGGATTTTATAAATGTAATTTTTTGTATTTTGAGTTGTGTTATTTGGTTTGGTTTTTCATACAATTGATTTTACTGTATTTCTTGTTTTAAATGATGTTTTGATATTATATCTGTTTCACACTCTTTTTAGTCTTTCTGATAGACCCTGTATGTATGGTATAGTTATTGTATTAATGTGATTATCTTGGGAGTCAGTGTTGCTTAGTGAAGTTTGATGTTGGTTGTTAGGGATTGTTTGGTATTTGATTTTGTTTAACTCGTTATTAATAAATTTATTTGGGTAATGATTGGCAGAAAGTACATTTTTTATAAACGTTTTTTCTTCATTGAATTTATTGATGTTAGAACAGTTGGTTGTTGCTCTGTCATATAGAGATTTAATGATACCTCTTTTTGGTATGTTGAAGAGATCGCAGAAGAATCAGTTGGCTTTGAACAGCTCTGATGGAAGTATGAGAAGTCTGAGATCTTATGCTAATTCTAGAAAACAGGTTTAAGCGAAGAAGAGTTTTTCGTTTTGCTTATAGTAAACAACACAAAATCAATTGGAATTAAGTGATAATACTCCTTAACTATGAACAACAGCGGTAGCCTCAAAATTGCCCAATTTGCAAAAAGGAAGAAAGCTTTAACCTATCAGTCTGACTTTCAAATACAACAAAATATGGCAATATCAGACTAGTTTTGCGTTAACTCAAGTTTATGATTAAATATTATGTTCAAACTGTTTATTGTAACTGGCCAAAAATGTCCGAATGATCTCTGGTTAAAGGAAAGTTGGGATCCACTAAACTAGACTGACGATTTGTCTCAACCAATCATAATCCAACAAAAATCATATAGTTCACAGCGTGTACGTTCTTAACAAAAAAGATAATTTCCATATATTGTGTGTTCTGTTCACTTAGCCCTCAAAATGGCCACCATAGAGCCATGCACAATCCAACTGACCTGCAGATGCCTCGCTATGGAAGTACAATCTGGGTATTATATGACAATGATACGCGTCTTTTTTCAGTCTTAATTACAACACTGTTAACATTATAACCGTAGCAAGACTTTGATTTTTCACAAGTTTATCTGGAGGGTTGTTATGATAAAACAGTTTTTTTGAAAATGACATACCATGACCGCCTTTTTGGCTAGGAGCAGGGATAATATTTTGTGAGCTAAACAGATAAACAATATCTGGAAACGATGCGAAGTGGGAGGAAAATTCTCGATGTTCTTTTTGATTAGGTATAAAAGGACTGATTTCGAATGTAATAGAATTTGAATATTTTCTTTCGATTCTTGATCTGATCGTAAGTTCCTATAATAGTAAATTAATTGTTTTTCGAAAATATATCAATTTGAAGTGATAAATTCCTTGCATGCATATATCTTTAGCTTTCAATATATATTTCGGTTTCATTGTTTTGCATAGCGAAATTTTTTGGATGCATTCAAAAATCACCAACCAACCAAAAAGTTAGTAAAAATAAATATATAATAATTGTCGTTGCAGTGTTAAAAACAAACACAAAATTCACCTTTCCGTGGTTATTGGGGTGTCTCAGTTATTTGATCCAAATGTGTTCACCCCCCGAAAACCAAGAGCCCCCTATAAAAATGTTGTGTGATTTCAAAAAACTAAATAAAGCAAAAATGATAACGAAATTATCTCATTAGAAGCGAATGGGCTAGTATATAATAATAACAACCTGGAAATGTTTTTTGACAATAAACTATACTAAATAATTCAGTTATTGTCAATGCCTAATTTCATTTCCAACTTTATGTTGGCATACAAAATAGTTATTTTTTAAATTCTAGGCGATTCTGACGTAGGAACAAAATTCTAACATAGAAAAATGGCCAATTTTCGGAGTTTTCTCGGAATAAGAAATATTAAATGTTCTCGTTGGCATATAAATAGTTTTCTATCATTTTAAAGGTATTCTAGAATGTCTCCAAAAAATTGTCGGCGATTCTGTCGTAGCAACAAAATTCTAACATAGAAAAATGGCCAATTTTCGGAGTTTTCTCGGAATAAGAAATATTAAATGTTCTCGTTGGCATATAAATAGTTTCTATCATTTTAAAGGTATTCTAGAATGTCTCCAAAAAATTGTCGGCGATTCTGTCGTAGCAACAAAATTCTAACATAGAAAAATGGCCAATTTTCGGAGTTTTCTCGGAATAAGAAATATTAAATGTTCTCGTTGGCATATAAATAGTTTCTTTCATTTTAAAGGTATTCTAGAATGTCTCCAAAAAATTGTTGGCGATTCTGTCGTAGCAACAAAATTCTAGCATAGAAAAATGGCAAATTTTCGGAGTTTTCTCGGAATAAGAAATATTAAATGTTCTCGCTGGCATATAAATAGTTCAGTTTTCTTCATTTTAAAGATATTCCAGAATGTCTCCAAGAAATTCTAGACGATTCTGTCGTAGCATCAAAATTCTAACATAGAAAAATGGCCAATTTTCGGAGTTTTCTCGGAATAGCAGAAATATTAAATGTTCTCGCTGGCATACAAAATAGTTAATTTTTTTTAAAGTTCTAGGCGATTCTGTGGTAGCAATCAAAATTCTAACATAGAAAAATAGGCTAATCTTTCGGAGTTTTCTCGGAATAACTAATATTAAATATCCTCGATGGCATATATATTTATTTGCTTTTAAAGATATTCTAGAATGTCTCCAAAAAATTCTAGGCGATTCTGTCGTAGCACTCAAAGTCTAGCATTGAAAAATAGCCATTTTTGGCGTTTTCTCGGAATAACAATTATTAAATGTTCTCGCTGGCATATAAGTAGTTTCTTTCATTTTAAAGATATTCTAGAATGCCTCCAAAAAATTCTAGGCGATTCTGTCGTAGCAATCAAACTCAGCATAGAAAAATAACGATTTTTCGAGTTTTCTCGGAATAACAGATATTAAATGTTCTCGCTGGCATATACGTCGTTTCTTTCATTTTAAAGATATTCTAGAATGTCTCCAAAAAATTCTAGGCGATTCTGTAGTAGCAATCAAACTCTAGTATAGAAAAATAGCCATTTTTGGAGTTTTCTCGGAATAACAAATATTGAATGTTCTCGCTGGCGTATAAGTAGTTTCTTTCATTTTAAAGATATTCTAGAATGTCTCCAAAAAAATCTAGGCGATTCTGTCGTAGCAATCAAACTCTAGCATAGAAAATTGCCAATTTTGGCGTTTTCTCGGAATAATATTAAATGTTCTCGCTGGCATATAAGTAGTTTCTTTCATTTTAAAGATATTCTAGAATGTCTCCAAAAAATTCTAGGCGATTCTGTCATAGCAATCAAACTCAGCATAGAAAAATAACCATTTTTCGAGTTTTCTCGGAATAACAATTATTAAATGTTCTCGCTGGCATATAAGTAGTTTCTTTCATTTTAAAGATATTCTAGAATGTCTCCAAAAAATTCTAGGCGATTCTGTCGTAGCAATCAAACTCTAGCATAGGAAAATAGCCATTTTTGGCGTTTTCTCGGAATAACAAATATTAAATGTTCTCGCTGGCATATAAGTAGTTTCTTTCCTTTTAAAGATATTCTTGAATGTCTCCAAAAATTTCTAAGCGATTCTGTCGTAGCAATAAAATTCTAATGTAGAAAAATGGCCAATTTTCGGAATTTTCTCGGAATAGCAAATATTAAATGTTCTCGCTGGCATACAAAATACTTATTTTTTAAATTCTAGGCGATTCTGTGGTAGCAATAAAATTCTAACATAGAAAAATAGCTATCTTTCGGAGTTTTCTAGGAATAAATAATATTAAATATCCTCGATGGCATATATATTTATTTGCTTTTAAAGATATTCTAGAATGTCTCCAAAAAATTCTAGGCGATTCTGTGGTAGCACTCAAACTCTAGCTTAGAAAAATAGCCATTTTTAGCGTTTTCTCGGAATAACAAATATTAAATGTTCTCGCTGGCATATAAGTAGTTTCTTTCATTTTAAAGATATTCTAGAATGTCTGCAAAAAATTCTAGGCGATTCTGTCGTAGCAATCAAACTCTAGCATAGAAAAATAGCCATTTTTGGCGTTTTTTCGGAATAACAAATATTAAATGTTCTCGCTGGCATATAAGTAGTTTCTTTCATTTTAAAGATATTCTAGAATGTCTGCAAAAATTCTAGGCGATTCTTCTGTCGTAGCAATCAAACTCTAGCATAAAAAAATAGCCATTTTTGGAGTTTTCTCGGAAAAACCAATATTAAATGTTCTCGCTGGCATATAAGTAGTTTCTTTCATTTTAAAGATATTCTAGAATGTCTCCAAAAAATTCTAGGCGATTCTGTCGTAGTAATCAAACTCTAGCATAGAAAAATAGCCATTTTTAGAGTTTTTTTCGGAATAACAAATATTAAATGTTCTCGCTGGCATATAAGTAGTTTCTTTCCTTTTAAAGGTATTCTTGAATGTCTCCAAAAATTTCTAAGCGATTCTGTCGTAGCAATAAAATTCTAATGTAGAAAAATGGCCAATTTTCGGAATTTTCTCGGAATAGCAAATATTAAATGTTCTCGCTGGCATACAAAATACTTATTTTTTAAATTCTAGGCGATTCTGTGGTAGCAATAAAATTCTAACATAGAAAAATAGCTATCTTTCGGAGTTTTCTCGGAATAAATAATATTAAATATCCTCGATGGCATATATATATTTATTTGCTTTTAAAGATATTCTAGAATGTCTCCAAAAAATTCTAGGCGATTCTGTGGTAGCACTCAAACTCTAGCTTAGAAAAATAGCCATTTTTGGCGTTTTCTCGGAATAACAAATATTAAATGTTCTCGCTGGCATATAAGTAGTTTCTTTCATTTTAAAGATATTCTAGAATGTCTGCAAAAAATTCTAGGCGATTCTGTTGTAGCAAACTCTAGCATAGAAAAATAGCCATTTTTGGCGTTTTCTCGGAATAACAAATATTAAATGTTCTCGCTGGCATATAAGTAGTTTCTTTCATTTTAAAGATATTCTAGAATGTCTGCAAAAAATTCTAGGCGATTCTGTCGTAGGAAACTCTAGCACAGAAAAATAGCCATTTTTGGAGTTTTTTCGGAATAACAAATATTAAATGTTCTCGCTGGCATATAAGTAGTTTCTTTCATTTTAAAGATATTCTAGAATGGCTGCAAAAAATTCTAGGCGATTCTGTCGTAGCAATCAAACTCTAGCATAGAAAAATAGCCATTTTGGCGTTTTTTCGGAATAACAAATATTAAATGTTCTCGCTGGCATATAAGTAGTTTCTTTCATTTTAAAGATATTCTAGAATGTCTGCAAAAAATTCTAGGCGATTCTGTCGTAGCAATCAAACTCTAGCATAGAAAAATAGCCATTTTTGGCATTTTTTCGGAATAACAAATATTAAATGTTCTCGCTGGCATATAAGTAGTTTCTTTCATTTTAAAGATATTCTAGAATGTCTCCAAAAAATTCTAGGCGATTCTGTCGTAGTAATCAAACTCTAGCATAGAAAAATAGCCATTTTTGGAGTTTTTTCGGAATAACAAATATTAAATGTTCTCGCTGGCATATACGTCGTTTCTTTCATTTTAAAGATATTCTAGAATGTCTCCAAAAAATTCTAGGCGATTCTGTAGTAGCAATCAAACTCTAGTATAGAAAAATAGCCATTTTTGGAGTTTTCTCGGAATAACAAATATTGAATGTTCTCGCTGGCGTATAAGTAGTTTCTTTCATTTTAAAGATATTCTAGAATGTCTCCAAAAAAATCTAGGCGATTCTGTCGTAGCAATCAAACTCTAGCATAGAAAAATAGCCAATTTTGGCGTTTTCTCGGAATAATATTAAATGTTCTCGCTGGCATATAAGTAGTTTCTTTCATTTTAAAGATATTCTAGAATGTCTCCAAAAATTCTAGGCGATTCTGTCATAGCAATCAAACTCAGCATAGAAAAATAACCATTTTTCGAGTTTTCTCGGAATAACAATTATTAAATGTTCTCGCTGGCATATAAGTAGTTTCTTTCATTTTAAAGATATTCTAGAATGTCTCCAAAAAATTCTAGGCGATTCTGTCGTAGCAATCAAACTCTAGCATAGGAAAATAGCCATTTTTGGCGTTTTCTCGGAATAACAAATATTAAATGTTCTCGCTGGCATATAAGTAGTTTCTTTCCTTTTAAAGATATTCTTGAATGTCTCCAAAAATTTCTAAGCGATTCTGTCGTAGCAATAAAATTCTAATGTAGAAAAATGGCCAATTTTCGGAATTTTCTCGGAATAGCAAATATTAAATGTTCTCGCTGGCATACAAAATACTTATTTTTTAAATTCTAGGCGATTCTGTGGTAGCAATAAAATTCTAACATAGAAAAATAGCTATCTTTCGGAGTTTTCTAGGATAAATAATATTAAATATCCTCGATGGCATATATATTTATTTGCTTTTAAAGATATTCTAGAATGTCTCCAAAAAATTCTAGGCGATTCTGTGGTAGCACTCAAACTCTAGCTTAGAAAAATAGCCATTTTTGGCGTTTTCTCGGAATAACAAATATTAAATGTTCTCGCTGGCATATAAGTAGTTTCTTTCATTTTAAAGATATTCTAGAATGTCTGCAAAAAATTCTAGGCGATTCTGTCGTAGCAATCAAACTCTAGCATAGAAAAATAGCCATTTTTGGCGTTTTTTCGGAATAACAAATATTAAATGTTCTCGCTGGCATATAAGTAGTTTCTTTCATTTTAAAGATATTCTAGAATGTCTGCAAAAATTCTAGGCGATTCTGTCGTAGCAATCAAACTCTAGCATAAAAAAATAGCCATTTTTGGAGTTTTCTCGGAAAAACCAATATTAAATGTTCTCGCTGGCATATAAGTAGTTTCTTTCATTTTAAAGATATTCTAGAATGTCTCCAAAAAATTCTAGGCGATTCTGTCGTAGTAATCAAACTCTAGCATAGAAAAATAGCCATTTTTGGAGTTTTTTCGGAATAACAAATATTAAATGTTCTCGCTGGCATATAAGTAGTTTCTTTCATTTTAAAGATATTCTAGAATGGCTGCAAAAAATTCTAGGCGATTCTGTCGTAGCAATCAAACTCTAGCATAGAAAAATAGCCATTTTTGGCGTTTTTTCGGAATAACAAATATTAAATGTTCTCGCTGGCATATAAGTAGTTTCTTTCATTTTAAAGATATTCTAGAATGTCTGCAAAAAATTCTAGGCGATTCTGTCGTAGCAATCAAACTCTAGCATAGAAAAATAGCCATTTTTGGCATTTTTTCGGAATAACAAATATTAAATGTTCTCGCTGGCATATAAGTAGTTTCTTTCATTTTAAAGATATTCTAGAATGTCTCCAAAAAATTCTAGGCGATTCTGTCGTAGTAATCAAACTCTAGCATAGAAAAATAGCCATTTTTGGAGTTTTTTCGGAATAACAAATATTAAATGTTCTCGCTGGCATATAAGTAGTTTCTTTCATTTTAAAGATATTCTAGAATGTCTCCACAAAATTCTAGGCGATTCTATCGTAGCAATCAAACTCTAGCATAGAAAAAAATAGCCATTTTTGGCGTTTTCTCGGAATAACAAATATTAAATGTTCTCGGGAGTAGTTGGTGGGGACAGAGGTGGCATAGCGGGGAATATGTTCTCGCTGGCATATAAGTAGTTTCTTTCATTTTAAAGATATTCTTGAATGTCTCCAAGAAATTCTAGAAGACTCTGTCTTAGCAATAAAATTCTAACAGAAAAATAGCCATTTTTCGGAATTTTTGTCGGAATAGCTAATTTTAAATGTTCTCGCTGGCATATATATAGTTATTTACTCTTATAAAGATATTCTAGGTAGTCTCCAAAAAATTCTAGGCGATTCTGTCGTAGCAGTAAAATTCTAACATACCTATTTTCCGGAGTTTTCTCGGAAAAAAATAAAAAATCTCGCTGTCGTTTAGATAGTTAATTATTTCCCTTTAAAGATATTCTAGAATGTCTCCAAAAAAATCTAGGCGATTCTGTACTAGCAATAAAATCCTAACAGCATAATACCCATTTTTCTGAATTTTCTCGGAATAACAAATATTAAATCCTCTCGCTGCCATATAAATAATTAATTATTTAATTTTAAAGATATTCTAGCAAATAATTGCTGCGTGTGATAGTTTATTGCTACGACAGAAACGGCTAGAATTTTTTGGAGAGACACTCTAGACTATCTTTAAAACATTATTTCGTTTTAAATGGAGCAAGAATTTACAGTAATTTATATTCCAAAAAAATCCTAAAAATGTGTATTATTCTTTTAGTTTATTGCTACGACATAATCGAGTTATTCTAGAAAATCTTTAAAATGTTATTTCATTTTAAAGGGAACGAGAATATACAGTAATTTATAAAACTCCGAAAACTGGCTATTATTCGGTGTTAGAAATTTATTGCCTCGACAGAATCGCTTAGAATGTGTTGGAGACATTCTAGAATATCTTTAAGACATTATTTCGTTTTAAAGACAGCGAGAATATAGAATAAGTTATATTCCGAGAAAACTACGAAAAATCGCTATTATTCTGGGTTACTTTATTGCTACGACAGAATCGGCTAGAATTTTTTGGGGGCATTCTAGACTATCTTTAACATAATATTTCGTTTTATAGGGAGCGAGAATATTCAGTAATTTATATTCCGAGACAACTCCGAAAGATGGCTATTATTCTGTGTTAGTTTATTGCTACGACAGAATCGGCTAGAATTTTTTGGAGACATTATAGAATATCTTTAAAATATTATTTCGTTTAAAAGGCAGCGAGAATATACAGTAATTTATATTCCGAGAAAACTCCGGAAAATGGCTATTATTCGGTGTTAGTTTATTGTTACGACAGAATCGGCTAGAATTTTTTGGAGACATTCTAGAATATCTTTAAAATATTATTTCGTTTAAAATGCAGCGAGAATATACAGTAATTTATATTCCGAGAAAACTCCGGAAAATTCCTATTATTCTGTGTTAGTTTATTGTTACGACAGAATCGGCTAGAATTTTTGGAGACATTCTAGAATATCTTTAAAATATTATTTCGTTTTAAAGGGAGCGAGAGTATACAGCAATTTATATTCCAAGACAACTTAGAAAAATGGCTATTATTCTGTGTTAGTTTATTGTTACGACAGAATCGGCTTGAATTGTTTGCAGACATTCTAGAATATCTTTAAACTATTATTTCATTTAAAAGGCAGCGAGAATATACAGTAATTTTTTGTTCGAGAAAACTGTGAAACATGGCTATTATTCTGGGTTACTTTATTGCTACGACAGAATCGGCTAGAATTTTTTGGGGGCATTCTAGACTATCTTTAACATAATATTTCGTTTTATAGGGAGCGAGAATATTCAGTAATTTATATTCCGAGACAACTCCGAAAGATGGCTATTATTCTGTGTTAGTTTATTGCTACGACAGAATCGGCTAGAATTTTTTGGAGACATTATAGAATATCTTTAAAATATTATTTCGTTTAAAAGGCAGCGAGAATATACAGTAATTTATATTCCGAGAAAACTCCGGAAAATGGCTATTATTCTGTGTTAGTTTATTGTTACGACAGAATCGGCTAGAATTTTTTGGAGACATTCTAGAATATCTTTAAAATATTATTTCGTTTAAAATGCAGCGAGAATATACAGTAATTTATATTCCGAGAAAACTCCGGAAAATTCCTATTATTCTGTGTTAGTTTATTGTTACGACAGAATCGGCTAGAATTTTTGGAGACATTCTAGAATATCTTTAAAATATTATTTCGTTTTAAAGGGAGCGAGAGTATACAGCAATTTATATTCCGAGACAACTTAGAAAAATGGCTATTATTCTGTGTTAGTTTATTGTTACGACAGAATCGGCTTGAATTGTTTGCAGACATTCTAGAATATCTTTAAACTATTATTTCATTTAAAAGGCAGCGAGAATATACAGTAATTTTTTGTTCGAGAAAACTGTGAAACATGGCTATTATTCTGGGTTACTTTATTGCTACGACAGAATCGGCTAGAATGTTTTGGAAACATTATAGAATATCATTAAAATATTATTTCCTTTTAAAGGCAGCGAGAATATACTGTAAGTTATATTCTGAGAAACCTCCAAAAAATGGCTATTATTCTGTGTTAGTTTATTGCTACGACAGAATCGTCTAGAATTTTTTGGAGACATTATAGAATATCTTTAAAATATTATTTCGTTTAAAATGCAGCGAGAATATACAGTAATTTATATTCTGAGAAAACTCCGAAAAATGGCTATTATTCTGTGTTAGTTTATTGCTACGACAGAATCGGCTAGAATTTTTTGGAGACATTCTAGAATATCTTTAAAATATTATTTCGTTTTAAAGAGAGCGAGAATATACAGTAAGTTATATTCTGAGAAAACTCCGAAAAATGGCTATTATTCTGTGTTAGTTTATTGCTACGACAGAATCGGTTATACTTTTTTGGAGACATTTTAGAATACCTTTAAAATATTATTTCGTTTTAAAGGCAGCGAGAATATACAGTAACTTATATTCTGAGAAATCTCCGAAAAATGGCTATTATTCTGTGTTAGTTTATTGCTACAACAGAATCGGCTAGAATTTTTTGGAGACATTGTAGAATATCTTTAAAATATTATTTCGTTTTAAAGAGAGCGAGAATATACAGTAAGTTATATTCTGAGAAAACTCCGAAAAATGGCTATTATTCTGTGTTAGTTTATTGCTACGACAGAATCGGCTAGAATTTTTTGGAGACATTCTAGAACATCTTTAAAATATTATTTCGTTTAAAAGGCAGCGAGAATATACAGTAATTTATATTCCGAGAAAACTCCGGAAAATGGCTATTATTCTGCGTTAGTTTATTGTTACGACAGAATCGGCTAGAATTTTTTGGAGTCATTCTAGAATATCTTTAAAATATTATTTCGTTTAAAAGGCAGCGAGAATATACAGTAATTTATATTCCGAGAAAACTCCGGAAAATGGCTATTATTCTGTATTAGTTTATTGTGACGACAGAATCGGCTGGAATTTTTTGGAGACGTTCTAGAATATCTTTAAAATATTATTTCGTTTAAAAGGCAGCGAGAATATACAGTAATTTATATTCCGAGAAAACTCCGGAAAATGGCTATTATTCTGTTAGTTTATTGTTACGACAGAATCGGCTAGAATTTTTTGGATACATTCTAGAATATCTTTAAAATATTATTTCGTTTAAAAGGCAGCGAGAATATACAGTAACTTATATTCTGAGAAAACTCCGAAAAATGGCTATAATTCTGTGTTAATTTATTGCTACGACAGAATCGGCTAGAATTTTTTGGAGACATTCTAGAATAACTTTAAAATATTATTTTGTTTAAAAGGCAGCGAGAATATACAGTAACTTATATTCTGAGAAAACTCCGAAAAATGGCTATAATTCTGTGTTAAATTATTGCTACGACAGAATCGGCTAGAATTTTTTGGAGACATTCTAGAATATCTTAAAAATATTATTTCGTTTAAAAGGCAGCGAGAATATACAGTAATTTATATTCAGAGAAAACTCCGGAAAATGGCTATTATTCTGCGTTAGTTTATTGTTAGGACAGAATCGGCTAGAATTTTTTGGAGAAATTCTAGAATATCTTTAAAATATTATTTCGTTTAAAAGGCAGCGAGAATATACAGTAATTTATATTCCGAGAAAACTCCAGAAAATGGCTATTATGCTGTGTTAGTTTATTGCTACGACAGAATGGGCTAGAATTTTTTGGAGACATTCTAGAATATCTTTAAAATATTATTTCGTTTAAAAGGCAGCGAGAATATACAGTAATTTATATTCCGAGAAAACTCCGGAAAATAGCTATTATGCTGTTTTAGTTTATTGTGACGACAGAATCGGCTAGAATTTTTTGGAGACATTCTAGAATATCTTTAAAATATTATTTCGTTTAAAAGGCAGCGAGAATATACAGTAACTTATATTCTGAGAAAACTCCGAAAAATGGCTATTATTCTGTGTTAGTTTATTGCTACGACGGAATCGGCTAGAATTTTTTTGAGACATCCTAGAACATCTATGAAATATTATTTCGTTTAAAAGGCAGCGAGAATATACAGTAATTTATATAAGGAGAGAACTCCGGAAAATGGCTATTATTCTGTGTTAGTTTATTGCTACGACAGAATCGGCTAGAATTTTTTGGAGACATTCTAGAATATCTTTAAAATATTATTTCGTTTAAAAGGGAGCGAGAATATACAGTAATTTTTTGTTCGAGAAAACTCTGAAAAATGGCTATTATTCTGTGTTAGTTTATTGTTACGACAGAATCGGCTAGAATGTTTTGGAAACATTATAGAATATCATTAAAATATTATTTCGTTTTAAAGGGAGCGAGAATATACAGTAATTTATATTCCGAGACAACTTCGAAAAATAGCTATTATGCTGTTTTAGTTTATTGTGACGACAGAATCGGCTAGAATTTTTTGGAGACATTCTAGAATATCTTTAAAATATTATTTCGTTTAAAAGGCAGCGAGAATATACAGTAACTTATATTCTGAGAAAACTCCGAAAAATGGCTATTATTCTGTGTTAGTTTATTGCTACGACGGAATCGGCTAGAATTTTTTTGAGACATCCTAGAACATCTATAAAATATTATTTCGTTTAAAAGGCAGCGAGAATATACAGTAATTTATATAAGGAGAGAACTCCGGAAAATGGCTATTATTCTGTGTTAGTTTATTGCTACGACAGAATCGGCTAGAATTTTTTGGAGACATTCTAGAATATCTTTAAAATATTATTTCGTTTAAAAGGGAGCGAGAATATACAGTAATTTTTTGTTCGAGAAAACTCTGAAAAATGGCTATTATTCTGTGTTAGTTTATTGTTACGACAGAATCGGCTAGAATGTTTTGGAAACATTATAGAATATCATTAAAATATTATTTCGTTTTAAAGGGAGCGAGAATATACAGTAATTTATATTCCGAGACAACTTCGAAAAATGGCTATTATTCTGTGTTAGTTTATTGCTAGGACAGAATCGCCTAGAATTTTTTGGAGACATTCTAGAATATCTTTAAAATATTATTTCGTTTTAAACGCAGCGAGAGTATACAGTAATTTATATTCCGAGAAAACTCCGGAAAATGGCTATTATTCTGTGTTAGTTTATTGTTACGACAGAATCGGCTAGAATTTTTTGGAGACATTCTAGAATATCTTTAAAACATTATTTCGTTTTAAAGGGAGCGAGAATATACAGTAATTTATATTCCGAGACAACTCCGAACAATGGCTATTATTCTATGTTAGTTTATTGCTACGACAGAGACGTATAGAATTTTTTGAAGACATTCTAATATATCAAACTAGTGACCAACCTCATCACAATATCAGGAGTGAATTAGGCATTTTTTAAACGATTAAAGAAATGAAATTAATATCAAGCTACACTAAACTGAAAACATTTTACTTAGTATATACTAGCCCACTATTGTTAACAAAATTCATAATGGCGATAGTACTTACCAAAAACAGACTCGTTGTCCAGCAAGTTCCTCTTAACATCACTAACTTCGGTACCCCCACTGACAATAGATGGCGTCATTGCAGTCCTCGGAGGCTTTGTCACAGGATTCACATCTGTTATCAGTCCTTTCTTGATCTCAGCCTGTCCATCTCTCATGTTGATGTATTCTTCCGAACTATCGCCGTGCTCTCTCCTTTTACCGTTCATCATATGCGAGCTTCTTCTACAGAATATGAATAGCACCACCAGAATGATAAGAAGGACAGCTATGAAACCTATTGCTAGTCCTATAATCCAATACGTCGTGCTGGATAAGGGTCCAGAGACTCCACCGCCTGTGAGAGGACCTGGAGGAACCCTCAACGTGATGTTCATCTCATCTTGTCCTCCAGGGTTTTTGGCGATGCATTTGTAGTCTCCACGGTCCTTGTAGTTCACGTCAACAATGGTCAGGTTGTTCCAGGTATACCCATCGTGTGTGCTTTTGAACGTTGTATACTTTTGCTTGTTCAGTCTAGGATTCTTTTCGATTATATGTCCGTTGTTGGTCCAATCTACGTCAGGAATGGGATCACCAGATACCTTACAACTCAAGGTAACGTTGGGGGAAGTGGCCTCAACTTCTGAGTAAGATTCTGGACTAACGATCTTTGGAGTACAGGCGAAGATGATGCTAGTCTCCTGCCACAGCCTTCCTTTCAACCTCGGAGGGCTGTCGCAAGCGGTGGGGGTAGTTATGAGGTTGTTTTTGATGGTGCTTTCCCGAAAACTTTGCAAGTTGCAGTCGCATATCCACGGATTGCCAGCTACGTTCAAGCTGCTTAGTTTCGGTAAGCTCTCTTTTAGATCGAAAGTTATTTGTTGAATTTTGTTATCGCTTAAGCTAATATGGCTCAAGGCTGGTAGGTTTTGAAAGGTTTTGGGAGAGATCGTGTCTATTTCGTTGGAATCCAGGGATATCCTTTGAAGATACGTCAAGTTATAAAACAAACCGTCTTCTAAAATTCGGATTTTATTGTAACTCAAAATAAGTATCCGCAGTTTGATATTATCACGAAAAATGTCTCGATGCAGTTGATGAATTAGATTTCTACTTAAATCTAGTTCTATCAGTAGAGCCATACTTTTAAAGGCCATCTGGTTCACGAGTTGTATACTACAGTTTTGTAATTTTAGTTTGTGTAGGTCTCGCATGTTGGCCATTGAAAATTCGTTTTTTGGTAGAGTGTACAGTGGATTATTGGAAAAATCTATTTCTCGTATGAGGGGACTTAGGTCTTGGGGGATTTTGTTAAAATTTTGATCGGCGCAGTTGGCCGTTTTTTTGCCGCTGGCCCATATACAGCTACATTTGTTGCACATCTTTGTCCAGTCTTCTTCGTCGGCTTTGGAGGAGGCTATACACAGGAGTAGGAGGAGGTAAGTGCGTTTGTGTTCCATTGTACTTTCGCTAGTATCAGTCAAACGGCATCTGGAACAAAAATAAAAACGGCTATTAAACCAAAATTACTAGATAGTTATTTCTGGTTAACTCTACATTGTATTGAGATATATATATACAGTGATGGGCAAATGTGTGGAACCAAGTAAATATCTCTGGAATTATTAGAGATATCAAAATGAAATTTGGAAGGTGGATACTGCAGTAGATTGCCTATTTGTTTCCAATTTTTTTTACAATTCCTGTTTTACCGGAAGTAATGTCGATTTTAAAATTTGCAATGAAACACCCTGTATAGTATTTTAGTTTCTGATGAAACATTTTATTGCGAATACAAAAGTATCGGGTTTGATAATGTTTACTTCAATACCTACCGAGATATTAACAGAAAAGTAACTAAGGAAAGGAAAAATTCGATGGTAGCTAAACTCGGTTCAGATTTCATTTACGCCCGATATAAACAAACCGCTCGGTAAGGATTTGTATTTCTATTGGTCAATCGGTGGCATAATACCGTCACAGCCAACAGCACTGCATGTTCCATAGTCGAATACACGTGCGTTTGTTTAAATCTGGCGCAAATTAAATCTGAATCAAGTTTAGTAGTCCATGAAATTCATTGCAGAAGTGACAGTAATTGTCAAAATAAGTTATTAGTTTTTTTATTTGAACGTAAAAAGATTGTATTGTTTTAATTTGATCGTAAAATGGCCGAATTCAGTGAAAGAGAAAGAATAGAAATATTAATGATGATTGGGTATGGGGAGAGGAAAAGGACGCATCAAGAAGTTTGTGACCTTGTTATCATTGTTCATCCGAATACACAAATATCCCGTTCAGTAGTGACGAAAACTTTGCGAAGGTGGAACAGTTAGCAATTTACCAAAACGTGGACGGTTCAAAAGTGCAAGTAATGAATGTGTAGCTCAAAATGTTGCTATATCTTTGGAAGAAAATCCTCACTTATCCACTACCGACCTCGCCAATATGCATGGATCAGCCGTCGTTCAGTAGGAAGGATATTAAGGCGAGAAAAATATCATCCATACAAAATTCGCCTCGTGCAAGAACTCTCCGATGACGATTTCGACAGACGTTTGCAATTTTGTGAAACGATGATGGATATTTGTAACCGTGATAATAATTTTATAAGAAATGTGGTGTTTTTAGACGAGGCTACATTTTGTTTAAATGTTAATCGACATAACTGCCGCTACTGGTCGCAAAGTAATCCTAATTGGGTACAAGAGGCTCATACACAACATCCCCAAAAATTGAGCGTTTGGGCCGGCATTTATAACAACAGAATCGTGGGACCCTTCTTCCTACAAGAAATTTTAAACGGAGATAGTTATTTACAGCTCTTGGAGACACAAGTTATTCCGGCATTGGAGGTAAATGGACAATTACCAAATAATATCTGGTTTCAGCAGGATGGAGGACCACTCCATTACGCTCTCATTGTTCGAGATCATTTAGATAGGACATGAATGGCCTGCACGAAGTCCCGACCTTAATCCACTAGACTATTTTCTGTGGGGTTACTTAAAGTCTAAGGTTTATGTTGATAGACCAAATAATTTGCAAGAATTAGCTGCAAGAATAACTTAAGACATCCAGAGAATTACACCAGAAGTAATAGCTAATGTTACTAGAGAATTTAAAAACCGACTTGCTTATTGTCAAGAAGTAAACGGTGCTCAGTTTGAACATCTAATACATTAAGTTTAGTTAAGTTTCAATGTTTTGAAAATCACTTAGATTTAGTTAATAATTATGATTATGTATTTCTTTAATGGATATTAGATTTTTCCTTTCCTTAATTACTTTTCTGTTAATATTGAAGTAAACAATATCAAACCCGATATTTTTGTATTCGCAATAAAATGTTTCATCAGAAACTAAAATACTATACAGGGTGTTTCAATGCAAATTTTAAAATCGACATTACTTACTTATGCAAAAAAATTGGAAACAAATAGGCAATCTACTGCAGTATCCACCTGCCAAATTTCATTTTGATATCTCTAATAATTCCAGAGATATTTACTTGGTTCCACACATTTGCCCATCACTGTATACATTCTTAATATACTTCTCCAGATTGATCCAGTTGTCATTGTAGCAATGGGGTTGTGTAACCATAAATTGAATACAATACAAAAAAAAACTTTATATACATACATATTACGGATAATAGGAGTTATACAGCATACAAATAATTCTAATTTCAAGTAAAATTATGATTATGTGTTATTCGGTTCGTAGGTTCATCTAGACAGGTTTTGAAAAAATCAAATGCCTGCAAATATAAACAATTTCCTTAAAAAGGGGTGTAGTTGTTTTTGGAAATATCAGAAATCAACAAGAAAAGGAGCAGGAAACTTGCTACAACAAGCCCTATCTAAGGGAATTCTACCACCAATATTTATAATTTTAAGATAAAAGTGATAGCGTTTCACACAATTCAACAAAAATTATTTTTAATCTATTAAATTTAAATATTTCGAAACAAACAACTTTAGCTATTATTTAGAAAATTGATCTTCATAATCCACCACCTCTCAAACATGTTATTGAAATATAAGCGAGCCTTTAGTATTCTCAATAGAAGAAATTCCAATTGACAAATCTTTATGACGTGTATAACGAAAGTAATGAACTGAACCGAAAATCTATATATATATGTTATATCACACTTCCAAAATTTCACTTTTTAAAAAAGACTTTATTTATACTTGCACAATTAATAAAACTTTTAATATAAACTTGAATATAATGAAAATAATAATAAAACTTTATAACAATAAAAAAGGAAAAAAATGAGTGTTAAACTAACTAGACAAATCTGTAAGTAACAATGAATAAAGACATAAGGCAATTGAACAATTTATAACATTAGAATGCTGACTAAGCTGTCGCAGCGTTTGCTGTTCTCACGGATGTACGGCGTCGAAGGTAACCTGAGACGACACGTGGATGCTGACTCAGCTTGGGAACTGTTGCTAGATGGTTTCACATAAGTCGATGGAATAACTTATATAACAACTCCCATCCATATAAAAAAGTTGATGCTACAGCATCGACTTTTAAGGGAGGTTCTGCAATTCCATATCCTCGACAGGACTAAGGAGGCTATGGAGTTTTACCCTGGGCTTGATGGTTGATGGACTTGGTGGTGGTGCTGGATCGGCAGGAGGGCTGATCGTTGGAGGCTTCTGGAATTTCTTCCTGATGATGTTCATGGAAAGGAGGGCAACCACAATTGCGGTTGTTGCCATTGTGATGATCGTAAACCAGGAGGTGTGTTTCTCCAAGAATGGTTGGTCTAGGAGCTTTTCCAATTCCCTGGAGTATTGTCTAAGCTTATGGTTAGCGATATTCAGGTCTCTGGCATCCAATTCTTGTAGTCTCATGGGTTTCAACTTTGGAAGCTGACTGATGGTTGGCAGGTTGTTGCAACAGTTGTAGGGGATGTTGACTGGGTGACTCTTAAGTGTGATGTTGTCAACGTTGTTGGTGGTCCTTCTGGCATGGACCCTGGTGTTTCCGATGAAGGCATTGCAACTGGGTTGGATGGTCAGTAGAGAATTTGTCGATATGGATTGGGTAACGACATCTTCTCCCTTGCACTTGATGTTGATGGGCAACTGTCCGGAAATCGAGATTAACCAAAGGTTCAAGTCAATCTCTTGAATATTATACTCTTCGGCATATAATATTAAAGGCTTGCAAGTTGGAGGAAGGGCTGCTGGCTGTCTAAGAAGCTGTGCTTCGCAGAGGGCTTCTTTGTCTATGGTGTGTGGAATAACTTTGGAACAGATCTTATGTTCTTTAGATAATGGCTTACAGTCACTCAAGTCTTCGAAAGATGCGTACAATAGCGAATCGTCATCTCTCGAGATATATTTTAATTTTGTTGGAAGAATATGGTGAAACCCTGTTCGATAATCCAAAACTGGGATAGGATACAAGCGGTATAGTGTATAAGTTTCAGGATTGACTAAGGGGATTTTTAGTACAAAAACAATTTTAGTATTGATTTGGAAAGCTTCCAATTCTATTAGATCGATGTATCGAGCAACATTTGAACTATAGGTTGGAAGCGGTAAGTTATTTTCATGAAGTGACTGTGATATTTTCTGAAGGGAGTCGACCAAATCTACTGGGTTTATAATTGAGCTATGTAAAATTTTTAGACGGGCGAAAGAGACTGCAGTTAATACATCGTTGAGAATATCTTCAATGTATACGTAACTTTCCATTAAGCTTTCACACAAATCCAAGACATTGGCTTGAAGTTCATAAAAAGCAAGATCGTCTGTAATGAACACAATTGACTTCCTAATTGCTTCGATATTTTCCGAAAATATTCTCTCTTCGGACTGAAATTTTTGTATTGTGGTGTTAAGGTTCTTAATGACTGAAGTTGTTACTGATAATTGTCGTTTCATTAAGTTTTCAATTTGATGTTGGTCTTTAGTAATTTTGTTTATAGAGTCACTAAAGTATTCTCCGTCTGTTGCATCTAAGTTACCGGAAATAGATTTCCAAATCGATCCCAGTCCATTAATTAGTCCGCGTTTCTTTCTGTTGGTACTGTAAGTCTCAGTGTCAGCGAAAATTTCTGTATATTTGATGTTAACAGATTTTGATATTTGTTTCAGGAGGCTTACGTGAGTCTGTACTTTTGATTTGAAGATTTTAATGTTAGTTTTGTTGTCGTTAATAGATTCTAAAAGTCTGTTCAGTATATTGTCGTTGTTAGAAATAGCGTCTCGAAAGGGGTTTAGATCTTTGTAAACAAGGAGTGTCCATTTCTCATTAGAAATTTTAAGGGTGCCTTCTTCATGGAAGAAAACTCCTATAGTATTGTTAACAGGCGTAATGGAGTACTGTTGAAGGTTCACGACTGAAAACAGTCCACAGAATCTGAAAAAAGGGATTTATTCAAAATAGGGTTTTAGTCTGTCAAAGTTAACTTTAGTTATTTGGTTTGTTTGTAAATTTATGACGGTGGCAGAGTTTTTTCGTATTGCGGTAATTTCGAAGGGGCCGTTGAATTTGTTTTCGGCTTTATTTTTTATTTGGGACTCTTTTACGTAGACTTTGTCGCCTACTTTGTAATCGGGTTGTTTAGTAGAAACGTGTTGGTCAAATCGCACTTTAGATTTTTCTTTCTGTCTTTCGGTTTTAGCACGGGCGAGTCTGTAGTAATAGTTCATTCTGTTATTTAGGTCTCTTACGTATTTCGAAATCAGTTTTTCCTGGTTGTAAAGGGTTTCTGGAGGCCTACTTGAAGTGTGCCCAAATATGAGTTCATAGGGCGTGAAACCGGTGGTTTTATTTTTCGTGTTATTATAACAGATGATGGCATAAGGGAGGACATTAAATGGATGTTCGTCTGGATGTTCCGCTGTATTTGCCCTTATCATTTCTGCTAAGGTCGCGTGAAATCTTTCAATAGAACCGTTCGACTCGGGATGTTGAACGCTGGAGAATGTCAGTTTTATGTCGTATAGTTGGCATAGATCCCGCATTAAAGTGTTGTCAAATTCACGTCCATAGTCACAATGGATGCGAAGTGGAGTTCCGTAATGTTGAAAGAAAATCAGAAGGGTGTTTACGACAGTTGAAGCTGTTTTGTCGTTAATGGGGTAGGCTTGCGTAAATTTCGTGAGTTCGTCCCTAATAGTGAGTGCATGATTTCTAGATGGATATTCAAAGATGTCAATGTTAATACGTTCGAAAGGGGTCTTGGGTGTTTCCGTAATAACAAAAGGTGCACTTAAGTTTTTCCTACAGAACTTTACCTTTTGGCAAGTTTCACAGGATTTGATAAATTGTTCTACAGTTTTAATTAAGCCGGTCCAATTGTATTTTTCCCTAATACGTCTGATAGTTTCGTTAATGCCACGATGGAGGTTGTTTTTACCAGAGTGGTATTGTTGTATTATTATAGGAATTTCGTCTTCGGTAGGAGTTGTAACAATGTTTTGGCAGATTTTCAGTTTGATTTCTTTGTCGGAGAGAATGAAAGATAAAATTTCGCGAATGGGAAGTTCTATGTTATTTTCTATGCAGTATGTTTCGGAGTCGTTGAATTGGTCTTGGTTGGTATAAATAATTTTGAAAAGATGTGAGACGACAGTTTCAGGGTCATAGGGCAAAGGTACAACTAAGTATTTTCTATGCCTGACAGATTTACTGGCCATGATGTTAAGAGTGTCATTACTGAAATTAGGTTCTTCTTCGAAAAAGTCATCAATAATTTTGTTGTGTAAGTCGTTAGTTTTGTTTTGCCAAAAGAATGTAACTATGCGTTTGTGGGACTTGTCTAAAAGTTGAGAATTGGATATTTCAATTTTAGAGTAATCGATTATTGACTCAGTTTTGTAGAGTTGAACAAATCGATTAAACTCAGCGATAATCCTTTCGTCATGTTCGTCGTCATTGTCAGAGTTTTCAGGTTGTTCGGAGTCAGTTTCGTTGTTAGCGAAAATTTTGATTTTGGAAAGGAAATCAGCACATTGCTTGAAATGGTTGATTTTGATGCGAGAAAGAGCATCTGCGTTTTGGTTTACCATGCCGGGCTTGTACTCGATCTTATAATTGTATTCCTCTAGCTTAAGGCGCCATCTGGCTAGACGACTGCCAGGATCTTTGATGGAAAAGAGCCAAGTAAGCGGACGGTGGTCACACAGGAGTGTAAACCTTCTCCCAAAAAGATAAGGTCTGTAGTGCTTAACAGCCCAAACTATGGCCAACAATTCTCGTTCGATGGTGGAATATCGTGTCTCTGCAGCACAGAGGGTGCGAGAAGCGTATGCAACAGGGAGATCTATTCCCACGGGGCCTTGAGAAAGAACCGCTCCAATAGCAAAAGCACTAGCATCAGTAGTGAGCAGGAAGGGTTCTTCAAAGTTTGGATATATCAGGATTGGGTCAGATACAAGGGCTTGCTTCAGTTCATTGAAGGAAGACTTGCAATCTGCGTCAAAGATGAACTTGACGTCTTTTTGGAGTAGTTTTGTCAGAGGTTTAGAGATCTTCGCAAAGTTTGGTATGAAGCGTCTGTAATACCCAGCGAGACCAAGAAAAGATTTAATGTCTTTCGGAGTTTGGGGTTGCGGAAAGTTCTGAATACATTCAACCTTTGAAGGGTTTGGTTTTACACCTTCTTGTGTGATAAGATGGCCAAGATAAGCCACTTCTTTACGAAGAAATTCGCACTTATCAGGTTGAATTTTTAGGTTAGACTTCCGAAGTCGTTTAAAAACTTCTGTTAACCGGGAAATATGTTCATGGATGGTCGGAGAGTAGACGATGATATCATCCATGCATCCATGTAGACGAGACAACGTTCATTCTGTATACCCAGAAGAATATTGTCCATGACCCTCTGAAAAGTAGAAGGTGCATTTTTTAAACCAAATGGCATACGAACGAATTCGTAATTACCATTTTCGACAGAAAAGCCAGTCTTAGGAATATCTTCCTCTTGGATTTCCAACTGGTGGAATCCGGAAGCGAGATCCAGTGTCGAAAAGTATTGACACTTTCCAAGTTGGTCGAGAAGATCGGATATATTTGGCAGAGGATATTTATCGTCTACAGTCAATTCATTTAATTTCCTGTAATCGATAACAACTCGCCACTTTTGTTTACCAGAAGCATCGAGCTTCTTGGGGACGACCCATACAGGGGAAGACCAAGGAGATGAGGAGTGCCTAATGATACCTTGTTCGAGCATTTTTCCAATTTGGGTTTTCACTTCCTCTTTATGAACTTGAGGATATCTATATGATTTAGTGAAAACGGGCTTTGCGTTATTCGTATCAATCGAATGTTTAACCTCGTTAGTGAAAGTCAAGACGTCACCTTCAAGATAGAAAATGTCTTGAAATTCCAAACAGAGATCAGTGATTTGTTCGCGTTCTTCGTCATTTAGATGTTCAGTTCTAATTTGTTGTCTAATAGTCGAGTTTCTGTCTATGTATTGGGATTCATGATAATCGTCTGTATTGAAATTTAGAAGAGGGTGAGTTTTGTCAAGTGGTTCCAGTTTTAAGTCAGAAAAGGTTATTGTTTTGGGCATCGCGTTAGCGTTGATGATGGAAGTTAGAAATTCGCCATTTGCGTTAATGTGTACGAGTGCGTTTGGAAGTCGTACTCTGTCAATTTCTTGAGTTGGTAAGATGGCGTCGATGTTAGAAAGATCGCATTTAAGTTTAAAGATCTTTTCTGTTCGTGCCTCAATAGTTATTTTGTTTTGTGTGGGTGTTTGTGAGTTAATATTTGGCTTAACATTGGGTGTGTCGGGTACATCAGTCAAGGGTTGATCGTTATCGGGAACTTTGTGTAAAGGAATGGTTTTAAAATTTGTTATTAGCTGTTTAGATTTTAAGTCAACTATGCATTCATAGTGTTCGAGAATCTAATCCTAGTATGCCGTCAAACTCAATGTCCAAATCGTATATGAAAACTTTATGTGGGTTACGTGGAGCGAATGGGATTAAAGTAGATTGTGAGATGGGAATTTTTTCGTGGGTAATACCTTGAATAGTTACCCTTTCAGGAGATCTTTGGGTGAAATTCTTTACGGTATTTTCTTTGAAGATAGAGATACCAGCTCCGGTATCAATAAGAAGTTTAAATTTAGAAGAAGCGTCAAGAATGTAATATAGATTTTTAGAGTTCACAGTAAGAAGTGGGCTTAAAGAAATAGTTGCTCCGGGAAGTTCAAGTCGGGGTTCAAATCGTCGAGATTCAAGCTTTGAATCTGCGTTTCGACTTCGCACAAAGTTGTTGTCGAATCGGGAGGTTGGTCTAGGCTCGGAAGCGCTAGAAAATCCTGGTATTGATGACTATTAAAGGGCTCGATAGGAGTATCTTCGAACGTTTGTTCAACGATAGGATAATTTTGAAGATCATCCTCATAATCGTATGTGTTATCATCCGTATAATAATTGTAGTCTGAATAATTAGTGTAATCAACATTTTGGTGTTGATTGAAATGGTGTGTTCTTTCAGGACGGTTATTAGGATTGTTTTGTATTACCGATGGGCGATAATAGTTAGGGTTCATTTGAGACCTAAAAGGGGGTCTCTGAAAGTTTTGTGGACGAAACTGTTGTCCTTGCTGAGCAGGGGGTGTATTTGAGGGGAAATTTGGCCGTGTTTGTTGGTTAGGCCCAACAGGATTTGGTCTATAGTTTGGATTAAACGTTTGAGAACTATTTTGTGTTTTCAAACGGCAATTTGCGGCTATGTGGCCTAATCGACCACAATGAAGACACTTGGGAGGTTGTGTCGGCTTTCGTGTTTGAAAGTTAGGTTTGAGAGGAACAGATTTGTTCGTTTTCTGATCCTCGAAATAGGAAAGTTGAAGCTCTCTCCTAATCCGGGAGTGTGCCTCTAGAAGGTCTTTTGGGTTACTGGCACGAATTACCTGACCTAAACGGGGTTCTAATCCCGTAAGAAGGGTATTCATCACCATTGTATCTACTAGAGTGGTCTGGGCGTCTTTTTGTTCTGGACTAAGCCCAGCGGTTTTGTGGATACAGGAGTGCATTTTCGCACTCAAAACTTGGAGTCGATTACAAAATGTCAGTGGGGACTCATTTGAAAGTTGTTTCAGACGTTGTAGGTCATGAATCAGGGAAGAGAGATCACGAGAATCTCCAAAGTGTAGGGTCAAGAGTTGTTTAATTTCAAGGTATTGTTACGAAATTTACCCAAAGCCGACCCTGTGTCATTTCAGCACGACAACAAACGCTTCAATAAAAAAATAGGATTCTCGAAAAGACTCGACAGCGGAAGGAGCGATGATTATTTTCTACTGGAGAATTCCACGGGGATTATAAAAGAAGCACACCACGATCGCCAGGAGTGATACCGCGTCGACTAGCTTATATGGGCTTGTTATTGTATTTGAATGTAAATAAAGTTCTAGAAAAGTGACAGTGCATATTAGTTGTTATAATTTTCAATTGAACCCACGAAGTATATTGCAATTTGGTGTTAGAAGTGAAGGATTAAGTGCAGTTAACATCCTAAATTGATTTATGGAAACTCGTAGTATGGAAAAGATAGACGAAAAAATTGCACAGATTCTAGAAAAACGTGATAAGAAAGAGAAACAACATCAAGAAGAAATTCAACAAAGGTCTTTTGATGATAAACTTAAAGTTGAATTAGAAAATCTTGTCACTACGATGAAAAGCGAACAACAAAATCTTGTTTCTACAATGAAAAGCGAACAACAAAATTTAATGGAAGGATTATTCTCGAAATTTGTAGAAAAACAAGATCAAACTGAATTAAAACGACAAAATGAATTTAAAATAACTGAAGAAAAAAGACAAATGCAATTTGAACAACTAATGCAAATAGTAGGAAAAGTTAATGAAACAGTTAATGAAAGAATGCAAATAGTTGAGTCAGATATAAAAGAAATAAACGACGACATAAAGATCCTAAAAAATAATGTGGAGACTCTTGAAATCAAAGTAGATGACATCGATTCCGCCCAGAACCAGGTGAAATTTGAAATAAGTGCTATCCAAAACCAGGTAAAAGCTGAAATCAGTTCAATTAAAGACGTAGTACACAGTGAAGTACAAGATAAAGTGGAAACAGCAATTAAAAAATTGCAACAAGATTTGCAGAGAGGAAAATACCAGCACACCGTGAGTACCAAAGGTTTCTTTAGTAAACCACCCACATTCGACGGCAGTTCATCTTGGCCCATGTATAAACGACAATTTGAGGCCGTGGCTACAGCTAATGGATGGGATAATCAAGAAAAGTCTACTTCTCTGGTAATTTCGCTAAGAGGTCCGGCCCTAGAACTCCTCCAAAGCATTCCAGTCGATGAACAAGGCAATTTCGAAAAGATCATCGCCATCCTAGACAAACGCTACGACAATCAATCCTTGAGCCAGGTATACCAAGTCCAACTGAGTGGAAAAACCCAAAAATCCGGTGAAAGCCTCCAAGAATTCGAAGCAGTAATTAAACGGTTAGTTCACTTGTCCTACCTAGACCTGCCAGAGGAAACGAAAGACCAGTTGGCCACACAGAGTTTCATAAACGGCATCAGAGATGTGGAAGTACAAAGAAATTTAAGACTGAGTGGCGTCAAGAAAAGTAGTGAAGCTCTACTTCGGGCTTTGGAAGTAGAGGCCGTCATGAACATGTCCAAACCGAGGGTCCGAGCAGTTTCCTTCAACCAGGAAGAGTCAGAGTCACAATTTCAAGCGCTGCTGGCTGGTCTGAACAAATTATTAGACCGGTCACAAAGAACTGGCACCAGAGGGGCATGTTACCGCTGCGGACGGACAGGGCACTTCCAACGTGACTGCCGAGTAAGGCTACCGGAACGATCACCGACCAGGGGTAACCAACAAAACAGCCACATGTCCAGGGACCGTCAGTCAGTCAGCATAGAGGGGCGAATGCTGACTGTCCCTTCACCAGCCCCCAAAACGTTATCCATCCGGGGATTTTGCCGAGATAGCGGCAGTCTAGTCATCAGAGGCACCATCAATGGGCGAGCAGTTACCATCACCATCGACACCGGCGCTGCAGTATCCATTGCCAAGTCCAGGGTTTTGAGAGCATCAGAAATTCGGCCAGTTACCAATAACATCCAGCTCAGAACAGTCACCGGCGAGTCCATGTCAATACAGGGTGAGGCAGATGTCGTGCTACAGATAGGGGACAACATGATCCGGCATAGGGTCCTGGTAGCGAATATTGAGGACGATTTTATACTGGGAATGGACCTAATTAGCCAGCATGGATTTATGTTCGACCCGAGATATGATGTTCTTCGGTTCCTGAATGAGGAATTTGTATTGACACGGCCCGTCAACACATCATTCACGCCCATAAAAATTGTGGCAAAGTCTTCAGCTAGAATTCCCGGTCGAACAGAACAGATTATTCATGGGCAGCTAGACAGCAATCCTGGGAGCTGCGTTGGAATGGTGGAGCCCGTACACTCAGCTCATGACTACTTAGTTGGACGGGCTATAGTTAAAACCGGACGAGATATACCAATCAGAGTCCTGAATTTGTCCAACAACGACATCAGAATTACCAATGGTCAGGAGATAGCTTGTTTCGAGCCAGTAGAGACCATCATCAATTGCGAAGAAGAGTACCAGACGTCGGCGAAGGAGACAGGGCCCGATAAAGAGTTCCTACAACAGTTTGCTGACCATTTGACACACTTGACACCAGAGAACCAGAAGAAACCAAGCAATTTATCACAAAACACTGGCAAATTTTTAACAGTAAAAATGGAACCACCGGTCGCACCAACATCATCCAGCATCGAATAGATACCGGGAAGGCTCAACCCATCAGAATACCACCTAGACGACTACCATTTGGGCAACAGCAGGCAGTCGACGAAAACATCGAGTCCATGTTACAAAATGGAGTTATTGAGCCATCCGTCAGTCCATGGTCTGCTCCCGTCGTGTTAGTTAAAAAGAAGGATGGAACCACCCGATTTGCGTGGATTACAGAAAGCTGAATGATGTCACGAAGAAAGACAGCTATCCACTACCCCGAATCGATGACACTTTGACCACACTAGCAGGCTCCCGTTGGTTCTCCACACTAGACCTAAAAAGTGGATATTGGCAGGTTGGTCTACACGCAAATGACAGAGAGAAGACAGCGTTCTCCACCAGTAAAGGGCTGTTTCAGTTCACGGTCATGCCCTTTGGGTTATGTAATGCACCCGCTACATTTGAGAGGCTAATGGAGTATGTACTGAGCGGGTTAACATGGAGGACGTGCTTAGTATACCTCGACGACATTCTAGTCATGGGCCAGACATTCGACGACCATCTGAAGAACCTGGGCGAAGTATTCTCCAGAATTAATAACGCCAACCTCAGACTCAATCCGAAGAAGTGTTCCTTGTTCCAAAAAGAAGTAGAGTTTTTGGGCCACGTCGTTTCCGAGTCAGCAATCCGCACTAACGAGGACAAGATAGAAGCGATCCGTGATTGGCCAGTCCCGAGGGATAAGCATGAACTCCGAAGCTTCTTGGGCCTCTGTTCATACTACCGGCGTTTTGTTGAGGGATTTGCCACCATTGCCGCTCCTCTACATCGGCAGACCACAGAGAAGGAGACGTTCCGTTGGAATCAGGATTGCGAAACATCATTCAGACGACTGAAGGCAGCACTATGTTCCAGCCCAATCCTAGCCTTTCCTACACAGTCCGGCAAGTTCATCTTAGACACCGACGCCAGCAACACGGTTTGGGGGCCGTCCTATCCCAGGTGCAAGATGGTGAAGAGAGGGTGATCGAGTACTACAGCCGTGGATTCTCGAAGCCAGAAAGAAATTATTGCGTCACCAGAAAAGAACTTCTTGCAATAATAAGGGCTGTAGACCATTTCCACAAATACCTGTATGGTCGCCATTTCTTAATCCGAACAGATCATGCCGCACTCAAATGGCTGCTGGACATGAAGACACCGGAAGGACAACTGGCCAGATGGATGGAGAAATTACAGCAATACGACTTCAAGGTGGAACACCGTGCCGGCCGGTTGCACAATAATGCCGATGCCCTATCCAGAAGACCCTGTAGAGCGGAATGCAAGCATTGTCTGAAGACGGAACAGCGAGAGGGTATCTCCATCAGGCAGATCCGAGTGCAGGCCAATGAAGACTGGACAACGGAACAGTGCATCCAGGACCAAATGGCTGATCCAGACATCGAACCAATCTTGTCACTAAAAATGAGAGGGGCACCCAGGCCACGATGGGACGAGGTAGCTAGATACTCCGGCGTGCTGAAATCGTTATGGGCTCAGTGGGACTCTCTAAGAGTAGACAATGGAATGCTCAAGCGAGTTTGGGAAAGCGCTGATGGACGAGAAACCAAGTTCCAACTGGTAGTTCCGAAGAAAAAGGTACCAGCCATCCTGACCGAAGTACATGATGGAATTACCGGAGGCCACCCTAGACCCTAGACAAAGTTCGCCAGCGGTACTACTGGGTGAATTACTTCGAAGACGTCAGAGCCTGGTGTCGCAAATGTGCCACATGTGCCGCCAGTAAGGGCCCGAAAACCCGAACCAAGGGCAGAATGCAGCAGTAAAATGTGGGCGTCCCATTGAGAGAATTGCCATCGATGTCGCCGGTCCGTTTCCCGAGTCTGAGAGGGGGAACAAATACATTCTGGTCGCAATGGATTACTTCAGCAAATGGCCTGAGGCATATGCGATACCCAACCAAGAGGCAACCACGGTAGCGACGGTGCTAGTAGAACAACTATTTAGCAGGTTTGGTGTCCCGATGGAATTACATTCAGACCAGGGGCGTAACTTCGAATCGAATGTATTCCAGAAGGTCTGCACGATGTTGGGGATCAGGAAAACGAGAACAACACCATTACACCCACAGTCAGACGGAATGGTGGAAAGATTCAACAGGACCTTGGAACAACACCTATCCAAGGTCGTCAGCAATAACCAGCGTGATTGGGATGAGCATATTCCCCTATTCCTGTTGTCATATCGCTCTGCTGTACATAATAGTACAGGCCTGACCCCAGCCAGGGTCTTATTCGGAAAGGAGCTGCGACTACCATGCGACTTGGCATTTGGCTCCCCCGAAGAACCTCCCCAAGACATCGACGATTATGCCGACCAGCTCCGACATAACATGCTGGCAATACACGAATTAGCCCGAACGCAGATGTTGGCCACCAGCGACCGGATGAAGACGCGATACGACCTCAAGGCCAATTCAGTCGGGTTCCAGGAGAGGGACAAAGTCTGGCTGTACAACCCCCAACGGAGCAAGGGTAAATCCCCAAAGCTTACACCCGCCTGGGATGGTCCATACGAAGTGGTGAAGAGGCTTAATGACGTCGTCTACCGGATCCGTCGAAACCCCAAGGCTAAATTGAAGGTGGTTCATTTAGATCGACTCGCTCCCTACCATGGAAGGGATGTTTCTGATCGGGACGATCAGAATTAAAGGGGGGGCAGTGTTACGAAATTTACCCAAAGCCGACCCTGTGTCATTTCAGCACGACAACAAACGCTTCAATAAAAAAATAGGATTCTCGAAAAGACTCGACAGCGGAAGGAGCGATGATTATTTTCTACTGGAGAATTCCACGGGGATTATAAAAGAAGCACACCACGATCGCCAGGAGTGATACCGCGTCGACTAGCTTATATGGGCTTGTTATTGTATTTGAATGTAAATAAAGTTCTAGAAAAGTGACAGTGCATATTAGTTGTTATAATTTTCAATTGAACCCACGAAGTATATTGCAGTATGATCCAGGGTTCCTTGAATTTATCAACTGCGCCGCTTTCCCTTTGAGTTTATTTTTGATATGGATCACCAACAAATATTTTTGATCCGCCGTGGACATATTATATGCGCAATTACACGCATCTATAAAGGTTCCCAAGGAAATTTGGTCGCCTTCAAATTCGGGTATAACGGAAAATATTTCCGTTAACCGATATCTTTCTATTTCAGGGGTACCTGAATTTGGTGAAGCTTGTGCCATGTTTATCGATATAAATGAATTGGAATATAAGGTTTATAGAATAAAATGTTAAAAGGTGTAGAAAATTAATGAACTGTAGAATACGTTAGTGGGAATTAACGATTGTTTGAACAATAGAACAGTATGGATTAAAAAATATAAAGCAATTAAACACGATAGATGAAAATATCAATTCAAATAAATCAATTATTCAGATAATAAATCAATAAAATAAGTAAATCAAATATATAAAATGTCAATAAAAGAAATAAAATAAATATATCAAATAAATCAAGTAATGAAATAGATCAATATTTCATTCAAATCAAATATATAAAAATCAAATAATAAAAATCAATGAAATCAAATGTATTAAATCAAATTATTAAAAATCAATTCTCAATAAAATAAATCAAATAATAATTACTTAAAACGAATGACGATTCACCATTACTTACATCAACAGGAACATTGAAAGCGCCGTGTTCTACGTTTGATTGCAGTGAGGACTTCTTCCAGGTTCGTTGTTCCGTTGAGGGATAGGAATCCGCCGCTACCAGTTAGAGTACTCGTGTTCTAGTAACGTTAGACGGATCCTACTGACTGCGCCAATTTGTTATATCACACTTCCAAAATTTCACTTTTTAAAAAAGACTTTATTTATACTTGCACAATTAATAAAACTTTTAATATAAACTTGAATATAATGAAAATAATAATAAAACTTTATAACAATAAAAAAGGAAAAAAATGAGTGTTAAACTAACTAGACAAATCTGTAAGTAACAATGAATAAAGACATAAGGCAATTGAACAATTTATAACATTAGAATGCTGACTAAGCTGTCGCAGCGTTTGCTGTTCTCACGGATGTACGGCGTCGAAGGTAACCTGAGACGACACGTGGATGCTGACTCAGCTTGGGAACTGTTGCTAGATGGTTTCACATAAGTCGATGGAATAACTTATATAACATATATATATAAATAGGGAAAGACAAAACGATTAGGTACAATGTTTTCCACTGTCTCTCAACCGATTTTGTTCAGCTACTGACGACCTTGAGTGCAGAATGTTAATATTAATTTATAATATTGGTTTATTCATTAAATAAAATATAATAAAAATTCATTAATTACGTCAACGCCAAACAACTGAATGTGCCGCCGCCGCTGGACTCAAAACATTGAGTAATTATATATAGAGGGACCAATGCTGTTATATACTTAGAGCATGTACTTCTGGAAGTGGCATGCAAGCTTTGTTAGTGTTTAGTGGTAAAGTAATCGTTGTATATTATAATTATACAGGGCGATTCCAGATATGTTAGAAATCTTTTTTTTGGGTAAAACATAAGCAGTTGCATATATAGGGTGTTTAAAATATATTGTAGAGTGCAATTATAACTAATAAAATAATTAGGGAAGCCCATTAGCGGTGGAATTTACAGGGTTCTTGGAATAGAAGGTTCAGTAGAATTATAGTTATACAGGGTTGTGCAAAAAATATTATACAGAGATGCATATACATGGTGGAGGACATGGAAATGCAACATTTCGTAACCCATAAACAGTTGTATATATAGGGAAGATGAAATATAGGGTGAGAGGAATTATAGATATACAAGATGATGATAAAAAATGTTAGAAAAGGAAATGATTTATAGAGTAGCCCACGAAGAGTTCCATATATATGATGATTGAAATATAGGTCGGAGTAGAATTATAGTTACAGAAGATAGTTAAAAATTTCATAATCAAAAGAGTAAATACGGTGGCTCATAGGCAGTGCCATATACAGAATGGTTTACCGGGTGATTCAAAAATGTTAAAAAATATTATGCGTGGTCCATGTGCAGTTGAATATACAGGGTGGTGGAAATATATAATGAGATGGAATTATTATAATGAGGAGTTTAATAAATGTTAGAGAATTGAGTGCAATTATAGCTATACAGAAAGGTTAGAAAAAATAAATATGTAGGGTAGCCCATTAGCGATTGAATTGTTGTCATATTAAATTAAGAATTACCAATTTGAACACAAATAAAGTCTTATGAATCTGAAAAAACTTTTCGTTACTTATTTGTAGAAGCGAGATGTAAGACCGACATCTAGGATTTTCGAGGAAACTATCACACAGAGGTTCCGAATCTGGATCCGTTCCGTGCAATTGCTGTTCTCCATAAAATCCTAGGATAGAATGTCTCGATAAAATTTTCAGGTTACTTAATCTGCCAGAGATGTTGACACAATTGGTCGAATTTCGGCCACTGGGCGACAATTTGTTGATTTTGTATAACTTACATGTTTTCGATGTGAAATTTTACAAGGAACACGATGGTCGAGGTTTCATATTCATTGTAGTTCTTGGGAATAATGCAAAAAACCTGTTTTGGGTGTGTTTTTGGGGCATTCCACCCCTTACTGCAAGCTTACGGTTAAAAGTAATTGCAGATTCGTTTCTGCGCCCGCGAAAACATTATATTCAGTGTTAATTACCTGCCACCTCATTTAGCAGATTCAGGCAAAATTTCAATGGACTAAAAATGGTCAGTCTCATGTCACAACAAAAAAAGATATAGGACGACTTCGGGATTCTCCTGATATCTAACTAAAAAAATCGTCGTCTGCTAAGGGCTTTCACGAACCCACCTGTATATATAGTTCTCCAGGATACGTGCATTAACGGTTGACGCGAAAGTACAAACACATTCCTAATACGTTCAGGATTACATGGACCGAAAACTGGAACAACGGCAGGCGAATCGCATCAATTTAGGTGACTGAATTGGTGCTAAGTGTCCCGTGTGTTGCTTAAGAGTGTACACATAACGATAACTCCTTTCGCAGGGAATCGACATCGGTTGAGGTATTCGAAATGTGGTTTTAGGCTAATTGCGGTGGGATTTGTCTTGGCATTAATTGGTATTAGTCAAGGCGTAAGGGTTTTATCGTCTTCTATGTGAATAAATCTTGAAAACGGGAGGTAAAATCGACACACTGTGATTTAGAGGCCTAACGTTGTCGACTTGGAATGTAATTATCGAGACTTATCTGTAATATACAGGGTGTCCAAAGGGAAACGAGCCAGCTGGCATATTTCCCAAAATACTCATTATATTGAAAATCGCAAAAATACACAAAAAGATTTATAGAGGGGGACATATTTGGCCATACTAACCGTTAATTAAATTGTACCCACATCACCACCCTACCAAAAGTGACAACCTCGTTTTAAAGCCAGTTTAAAAAGGAATTCAACGGTGTGTCGTTTTTGATATTCACTTCAACATTTAAGAAATTTGCGAATTAATTCGTGGTAATACTTATAAATATCTTGGAATAAAGCATCCTCAGCGTATTGATCACCCCACTATGAAAGGACCTACGAGGGCTGCCTTTTATATTTCGGGATTGGATAACCCTAGTGTTGCAATCTGACAACTGACAGCTCTATCGTAAAGATTGACATTTTTGAGGTTATACGTACTCAGAACGTTTTGACGTACTAGCGCTATGTGTTATTTACAGTAACTTAAAGGATTCATCTCGGCCAAAAAATGGAATTAAATCGTGAACATTTTCGTGCGATTATTTTTTACAACTTTCGGCGTGGATTAAGTCAGCAAGAGTGCATGGATGAACTTAATTTAATTTTTGGCGATGAAACCCCATCAAGGACCATTGTTTATCTATGGTATGGTAAATTTAATCGAGGTCGTAGTTCACTCTAAGACGAATTTCGTGAAGATCGTCCAAAAACAGTTGTTGTTCCGGAAACCATTGATGCTGTGCGCGAACTGATATTGCAAGATCGTCATGTGACCTATCGTGAGATTGAGTTAACCTTACACATTAGTGGGACCAGCATACATTCAATAGTGCATAAACATTTGAGTGTCAAAAAAATTTGTTCTTGTTGGATCTCACACAATTTGTCAATCGTTCAAAAAAGGCTCGTGTCGATTGGTAGAAAGAAAAGCTCAAAAAATACGATAGCGGTGCTTCAAAACACGTTTATGACATAGTGACAGGTGATGAATCGTGGATTTACGTGTTTGAATCCGAAAGTAAACAGCAGTCGACTGTATGGGTGTTTCAAGATGAGCCGAATCCAACAAAAGTTGTTCGCGCACAAAGCACTTCCAAGCAAATGATCGCCTGTTTTTTCGGAAAAACTGGACATGTCGCAACCGTACCACTAGAACAACGCAGAACAGTCAATTTTGAGTGGTACACAAACATTTGTTTGCCAGTTGTCTTCCAAGACATGAGGAAAACCAACCGCCGAAGACGGATCACTCTTTACCACGACAATCGGCTCAAACAACTACATTTTTGACCACTCAAAACATCGATTTGATGAGTCATCCGCTGTATAGTGTGACTTGTCACCAAATGACTTCTTTTTATTCCCCTACGTAAAAACCAAACTGAGAAGTAAACATTTTTCGATACCTGAAGAAGCGGTTGCTGCGTTTAGAATGCATGTTTTGGAGACACCTCAATCAGAGTGGAAAAAGTGCTTCGACAATTGGTTCAAACGCATGCCAAAAGTGTATAGATCTTCATGGGGAATATTTTGAAAAACAATAAAGCGATTTTCGATGATTAATATTTGTTTTTGTTCTCTAATCCCGAAATATAAAAGGCAGCCCTCGTATCAACAGAGTTCTATAGAAGGGTAAGAACGACTGTTGAAAACCAAGCTTAACAGTAAAAATCAGTTTCAAGCTATTAACACCTACGCGTGTTCAGTGGTTAGTTACTTATTCGGAATAGTTAATTGGTGTAAGACTGACAATGAACAACTACAACGGAGAGCTCGAATTCTACTAACAAAAGCGAACGTTCAACTTTGCCACGGTATGAAGGAGGAAGAGGATTGGCCGATATAAGCAAAATAATAGATCAACAAATTTCTAATTTTCATAATCAATTCCAAAAACTCCCAGAATTTTATCATCTACACAAAATTATATGTCAAGTTGAAGCCCATTGTGACTGACAGAACAACTAGTCCAATTTCACCACCACTCAACTGCTCAAATGGAAAAAGAAGCCCCTTCATAGAAGACATATAAATGACGGCAACCAAGATTATGTCGACAGTTCAACGTCGAACTACTGGTTGATCTCTGGTTATATGTATCCTGAAACGGAAGGCTTTATATTGGCACTCCAAGATCAAGTAATTCCAACTAAGAACTACCTAAAGTACATCGTTAAAGACCCTTCTATTAACAACGACAAATGCAGGTAGATACGGTTGCCATAAACATCTGAATCTATCCAGCATATCACAGGAGGTTGCCAAGCGTTCGCTGCAACTGAATACAAAGAACGACACGATGCTGTGGCAAAAATACTTCACCAGGAACTAGCACTGAAACTTGAACTGTCACAGTCGGTGAGATTACCATACTATAAATACAAATCAGAATCAGTTTTAGAAAATAACATCTACAAGCTGTACTGAGACCGCACGATACTGACCGATCGGACTGTTGCTCACAATAGAATAAGCAGATATAGTTTTAGTAGAAAAAGTCTCTAGAAAAACAACCTTAATTGACATAGCAATCCCTTACAACAATAATATAAATAGTAAGCAGGCTGAAAAAATAGCCAAATACAAGGATTTGTTATTTCAAATAAAGACACAGTGGGACATGAATAACACACGAACTGTACCAATTGTAATATCAACAACAGGAGTAATCTACTAAATAATGTAAAATACCTCGGCCTGGGCGAACATCTTTACCAACTAATGCAAAAAGCCGTTGTGTTAAGAACAGCACCGGCGGTCAGAAAATTCATGGGAAATTGTCACGAGTCCAACCACGGGCCAGATAACCTGGCAAGGGCTCCCACGGAGCTAAACCCTTTTGATATCTAGGCTCTCTGGGGTTTAGTGAATTTCCCCCACCTTTCAATAATGTCTTTAACGTTCCTTAGATCAAATAGAAAGATTCTAAACAACTGTCAGGATCAAATTCGACGTCCTAGTGTCCTTTGTTGTAGAAGTTAGATTGATGTTTTTTATTGTTTCGGCTCTATTTGTTGCTAACTGATTTGAACACAATTTCGCACCACTTTTCAATAATGTCTATAACGTTCCTTAGATCAAATAAAAAGATTCTACATACACTGTATGGTCAAGTCGGGGGGATTCTGTTGCAATGGATGCATCTACCCACTGGCGAATCCAGGGAGGGCTTAAGGGGCTGAAGCCACTCCTCAAAATCATCTGAGTAGTATGCTTTTTTGGTGTTTATTGTGCTAAAATTAACCTCCTCAAACGAGATCAAGCCCTTCACCCAAATGACAATCCTGGATTCCCGCCCTTGCATCTACCGATCGGGAAAAATTTACGATTACAATTCAATGTTGTTTTTCTGATTTGAACACCTTTGTCATCTTTACAGTCAAGAGGTGAGTTTCCGAATTTGAAAGTTTTTGTTGGTGAGTCGCGGTCCACTCAACATCGGGACCCATCGGTGAGAATGTAATGAGGAACATAAATATAACAATTGGAATTAATTCTTACGAAATATAGATAGCCGGAACGTGTAATAAATGTGTTCATCATTGAAGAATTTAGGGTTAATATGAGACTGTTAATTACAATAATATTCTGACCAAGTAATAAGGACATGTGTTTAAAAAATCTCACCTGTAATGCGATTCCAGATATTCTAAATACCAACATTCTAACTATCAACAAATTGTCATCCAATTAGTACGTGACAAAATATTATGAAGTATGTTCGCGTCAATGTAAATTTTTCTTACGACTAGATGGATAAAAAAACATCATGTTAGGTTGGGCGCACCTTACAATATTGATGAAACTCTTGTCAATGAATGATAAATCAAACAATTGCCGATGCAAGTGATATGATAAATGATTATGAAATATAACCTGTAATATTTACATTAACAAATTAGTTGAAAAGTATGAGTGGGATAATATTTAAAATAATAGAAGAGGAGTATATTTGTTATATGATAAACATTAAATACATTATTCTACTTATCACAATATTTATCGAAGATTAAGAACAT
Organism: Octodonta nipae; assembly: GCA_034190945.1. Classification (NCBI taxonomy): domain Eukaryota; kingdom Metazoa; phylum Arthropoda; class Insecta; order Coleoptera; family Chrysomelidae; genus Octodonta; species Octodonta nipae. The sequence continues at coordinate 3,307,461 of CM067219.1, forward strand.
AATTCGCCAGATGGCGTGAGCTGTTTTGAATTCTTTGACAACAATCCTAGAAAAAACTTGGTATTCCTTTCTACCGATTTTCATGAAAAAAAACTTTTATTTTAAGTGAACTTACACTAATTTCATTTTATCGTAAGATTTGCCCATTTTTAACAGACTTCAAAAAAGAGTTTCCCAATTTGTAATTATATATTATTTTTTATGGGTGTTCAGCAATTACTTGAAACCGGCTCAACCAAATTTTGATAGTTTAAACTGCATTCTGTTAAGGAGATGGCCTTCATATTTTTTTCAACGACACAGCTTATACCATCTTTCAGAAAATCGGGAAAAACTAAATTACCGACTTTCTTATATCGTATAGTTTTGTGAGGTGTAATAAACTGAAAATAGATTAGATTTAAATGAAAATAAATGTTAGATAATCAACATCAAGAAGGAGGTCTGAAAGGTATATCATATACTCAACTGTTTTCAAGGTTTCTCATCAAATATGAATTTAGCTTAAAAGTGAAATATTTATATTTTTTATTCTCTTTGCTGTGTCATTACGCATTATTATCTTCTGGTTAAGTTGCGCTTCGCATGAATAGGAAATAATTAGAATTAAAAACTACATTAGATTATGCCATTACACTAAAAACTGTGTAATAAATATTCATGTAACTTTTTCAAGTATGTATTTTAGGGTAGGTTTTAGAAGTAAAGCAATTTTGATCAACTGCCGTATTTTTCGATATTTTATTTCATTTTATAATAAAGTGGTAAATAAGGGATATGTAATGCCGCAATATACAAATAAATCTATAAATTATCTTGAAAAAGACTAAATATCACTGATGTAAGTGCTATTTATATTTTTTAAACCACCACTAACAAACTGAGTACTGAGCATTCAATTTTAAATACAATTTAAATATAATAAGAACCATATTTTTGAACATGAAGTGTAAAATGAAATTCACTCCGAAAAGTGCTTTTAACAGACGAAGTTGGACAACAGTCAGTGCATTGAACCTAATAGATGTCGGTGACATCTACCGTCTAGTGAGTAATTTAAGTATATCAAGGCATACAGATACCATACTCTTGATAGATGGATCGAGTATTTTATATAAAAACACATAAGTAAATGTATATATATGTATATGTATATACATATATATATATATATATATATATATATATATATATATATATATATATATATATATATATATATATATATATATATATATATACAGATATATACCCACATATTTAGAACTATATCATTCAACGTATGACGGCCGTTTCGAACCAGGAGTTCTCGTCAGATACAATTCCTTTAGGACTTGTTATTCAAGGAATCGTATCTGACGAGAACTCCTGGTTCGAAACGGCCGTCATACGCTGAATGATATAGTTCTAAATATGTATATATATCTGTATATATATAGACGAAGTTGGCTTTGAAATCAGAAAAGGCGACTGTTTTGTATGGATAATCAACATAACCTACAAATATTACGATAAGATTTTTTAATTATTTTCTCAGTGATTTTAATTTTTCATAATTGATATAAACATAGAAATGATTTCTAAAAGATACTATTTTGGAACATTATTCAACTGGCACGTACATTTTTGGATCCAGTATTAGCAATCTCAATTATTACATTTAAAGTTTTAGTGAAATATCTTGAACCTGTGTTGGAAATAACTCAACAGCCGAAAATAACGCAGGAAATGGAAAAAAGGCAATCATTGTGTGTTTTCATTGATTTTCTAAAAATTAAGTAAATTTAGACACAAAATGAAAAATGCCAATATCATGTGATGTATCATGTAGCTAAGAGAATTTAAATTGATAATATACAGTGTAGCACAATAAATTCTAAAGATTATAAAGGGTGTTCCAATTTGTGACCCAGGTCTCAGCCTTACAAATTTTGGACTTTTCAAATTGTCGTTTTTTAACATTTACATGTGTAGAGATTTGTCCAATATAGAATTTATTCCATGAACAAGGAATTTTATAAATGCATTTTTTTATCCAAGTAAACTCTTTTTGCGTTCATTATACCGATTTGACAAAAATAGCTTACCCCATGTACGTAATTCATTTCATAAAATTTGCAAATGCCATTTCAACGATCGCTTACACCAAATCGATTCCGATGTAATTTTCTCTCACAATCCCATTCCAGGGGCCCCACTTGGATGCGAGGGAAAAAGAAGAGGTGCCAAGCTCGTTCAATATGATAGGTTGCTTCTCGAATCCTAACGACACAAGGAACAAAACCGCCACCATCGTACAGAATAAATTTCTTTCAAGAATTTCCTTTTCTTTCGTCGATTATATAAAATTCTTTGTCTATTGTCCAGGCCCATATCGAATAACTTCGTTTTTTTATTGGATTCTTTGTTCGCGTCAAAACAGAGGCGCAGGAAAAGTTGAGCACTGGTAAGGATTTTATAAAATGAAAGGATAACAGATAAGAAGTGCCAAGAAAACTATTTGAAAAGTGGATATCGAGAGAAAATTTGAAAGCGCCGTGTTGGAATTTTACTACAAGTTCCGATAGTCTTGTTCAACATCTTTAAAAAAGTCTTAAAGTTCATGAAAATATGGTCAAAGGTTTATTAAATTTAGACGAAGTTAAGAAAAAGTGTGGGAAAAATATCCGTGCTTATAAATGTTACAATGTGGAACAAGAAAACTTGCTGATTTGAATGTGCATAATTTATCTAAAAATTATAGTTAAAAAAATACGCTTTAATGCAAATCGACTTAAAAAGCTGAAAATAATTTTTAATAATATGAATTTATATTACAGCTGTAGAAAGTCGAATAATCAATCATGATTAATTACCTCAAGAAAGTAGACGTGGTCTATACGGATTTTACAAAGGCTGTCGATAAAAACTTCATTACCCTACATTAATCGAAAAATTATCAGTCTTTGGATTCAGTTACTCGCTAGTTAATCTATTTAAATCCTAGATAAGTAACCGCCATCAATTTGTTAGCTATAACGGCTTCAAATCAAACATACTTACTATCAGTTCAGGAGTACCCCAAGGTTCCAATCTCGGTCCGTTATTGTTTCTAATATTCATTAACGACATCAAGTAACTGTTATCTGAAACTCTTTTTTTTTGCAGACGATCTGAAATTATTTCTTAAAGTCGAGGGCATCAATGATAGCTTACGGCTACAACATGACCTGAATCAACTCACGTTATGGTGTACCAAGAACAAACTCTTTTTGAACATCTCAAAATGCAAAGTATGTTCTTATACTTTAAAGAGGAATCCTATACTATTCGATTATTCGTTGAATAATCAGACTATTGAGCGATGCACTATCATAAAGGACCTAGATTTATATTTCGATCATAAATTCTTATTCGCTGGAAATATTTCCATAACTTGCAAATCAGCACTGCGTTCGCTGGGTTTTATTTTGAGAAATTGCAACAGCTTTAATAAGATATCAGCGCTGAAATCTTTATATACATGTTTCGTGCGCTCAAAGTTAGATTATTGCAATCTTATCTGGCATCCTGTCTACAAGATTCATCATAAGCGTTTGGAGGCAGCGCAAAGAAAATTCCTGAAATTTCTCGCTTTTCGAGTCGACGGCTCACATCCTGTCAGAGGGAACCAGCACAATTTACTTCTTGACAGATTTGGGATAAGGTCTTTAGTTATGCATTGGAATTTACATAGCCTTTCATTTCTATACAAATTGGTTCACAATAGAATTGACGCTCCTGTTCTTCTGTCAATGATCCCGATACATTCGCCAAGGCTTGGTTGAAGAAATAACACCTATTTTTATCTGTTTGTAAATACAAATGTGCTTATAAAGTTAGCATTATGCAGCATCTGTAGAAATTATAACAGTATATCTAGAATCTGTGATATTAACTATGACAATTTTCAATCAATCGCTGAAGCCTATATACAACAAATGACAGGTCAACTATGGTTCAGTTACTAGCAAAAGTCTTTTGTTAATTGTTATTTTATTTCTTTTTTAAAACTGTCTTTAAAATTTATGATGTAATATTTGTAATATTCTGTGTTCTTTTATTCTTTTTATTTATTTTGAAATATTTAAGATTAAGATTATTAGTATGTTTCATTATTTTATAATATTTGTCCTGTAATTGGATTTATTTCTGTTGGGTAATAAACTAATTTAAACTAAAAATAAAAATATAATCAAATTTAAGTTATTAACAGAATAATTCGATGCAGAGTATAAAGAGTGGGGTGCATTTCACTACATTTGCAAAACTTTGCTTTTACCAATAGTTGCCAATAGAATAATTGTAAAATTTAATATTTCAAGTATCCCATGCTTTTTACTCTGAATATAATTATTGTATTAATAACTTAAATTTTATTATATTTTTATTTTGAGGTAATTAATCATGATTGATTGATCGACTTTCTACTGTTGTAATATACACTGTTCATAATTAAAAATTATTTTTTACTTTTTAGTTCGGTTTGCTATTGAAGCGTAATTTTAGTTTTTTTAACTATAATTATTTTTTATTTTTAGTCTCATAACGATGTATATAGTATTTATAATTAAAAAGTTTACTTCATGTTTGCTTAACCTTTCCATTTCATTGCCGCAAGTTCTACTACTGCCAACTAGATGGTCGAGGCAGCGTTAATAGACGAATTTGGCATTTAGGCAAAAAGACAACAAACGGGAAAATTCAACTTAAAGAATTGTATTGTCATCGGCCCTTGAAAGGTTTCAAGTTGATCAGACTTCTTTAGGTTGGTGAAAATTATGTTGAAAGTTTCCGTTACATAGATACATACATACACGTCAACCTAATAAAAGCGTATTAAAAATTGGACCGTTTAAAGTGGATTCGATTCCGTTAAGGGCAATCCCGTTGTGGTCCCATATTTGTTTTAACAAAACATAGATTATACAGTGTTTTAGAAAACCGGCAAATACTTTTTAGGTGACATTCTTTTCGTATTTTCCCTCTTTCAACTGGCTCTTAATAAAATCAGTGGTATTTTTAAAAACTCAACAAAACTTTATTTTAAGTTACTTTCAAGCGTACATTACTTGCTTCTCTTACATCTTACGACTTACTTCAAACATAAAACAGCTGTCATTCATAAAACATTAAAACCCTGAAAATCATAGACAAACACTTCATATGACATTCTTATGTACTAAGCATTGGTGGAGGCGCTGGATTTAACAAACAAAATGCCTGTAACGAAATTGGGGGTCTAATAAATTGAAAATAGATTGGAATTAAATCAAAATAAATGTCAGCTGAAAGTCGGTTTTTGTTTTTTTTTAATATATTTATTTATTTTTTCCTGATAACAATTATGACTAAGAACAAACCGCTTAATTTAAAGCTCAATTCTTATCATCAATTTTCACCATTGTTTCAAAAGTAAACACCGATCCAACCCAACAAACTTCACAAACCAAACGTTTCGGATTAATTTCCCAAGTTTGGCTTTCGCAACCAGCGCTCCCTTCAGAAACAGCAAGTGAAATTTCGGAGAAGGTAACAACTTCCAGTTTTGTCTGAGGATCGAGCGATATGCACAGGTTGTGGTTGATGGAATCATAACTTTTGCCAGACGAACGTGCCATTAGTTTAAGATACGTGTCGACCCAGACTCAAATCCATCGTTAGTCAATATGGGCTTGGAGTTGTTTTGCATAATTTACGGCTAAAGTGAAAGCTGAGTACGAAAATTTACGAGGTCTAGAAATTTATAAATATTCACTTAGAGCAGACAAGTAGAGGGCGATTATTGATTACCATCAGAACAATTTATGTACGAGAACAAGTATGACATGTCTGAGACAAACGCTTCAGTAATAAGGGGTGTCAGCACCTTTAAATGTAACAAATTTAGACCAAATATAGTGTTAATTTCACCTGTATATAACTTATGTTGTATATACAGGGATTCCGGGAAAATCTGGGAAGTTTCACTGTTTCATATCTTATGTTCTTGTAAATCTCAGCTCGTCCCTGGTAAACTAAAAATGCTAATTATGTTTTAAGGACATGATTTTAACAGGTCCTTACTGGTATCTATCTCATGAAATCTATATATAAATAAGCAAAGACAAAACGATTAGGTACTATTTCCTCCTCTGTCTCTCAACCGATTTTCTTCATTTTTGTTTTGTTAAGTAGCTACTGACGACCTTCAGTGCAGAATGCTAATATTTATTTATAATATTGGCTCATTCATTAAATAAAATATAATAAAAATTCATTTAATTACGTCCATACTGTCAACGCCAAACAACTGACAGTGCCGCCGCCGCCAGATAGTCAAAACTCAAAACATTTAGTAATTATATTTGGAGGAACCGATCGTTAGATGCTGTTATAGTCTTAGAGCATGTACTTCTGAAAGTGCTATACAAGCGTTGTTAGTGTTTAGTGGTAAAATAGTCATTGTAATATATCAGTATTGATTTTTCGGACGCGTTGCAGTAACTTTCATATTAAATATTCTGTTTTTAATGAGAATTTAATCATTTGATTAATATATTATTATCACAACGTTCCCGAAGGTGTTGTGTAAAAAATTGTCAGACAGCAGACAATAGAGAATGTTTAAATATTTAAATTCTCCTAGGGTTGTTGGTCCTCTCTGTTCTTTAATATTCCTGAACTTGATTGAAACCGCAAATGACGAAAACTTTTAGGTTGCAAAGAACAATCTTCCAATTATTATATCGAATATTTTGCCAGGAGCGGTTCCAGCCAAAAATTTAAGGGGTCATTCATTTGTCAAAAAAATTTCGAATACCGATATTTGATTACATTTTTTTTATTGCAATAGATTTGTCAATATGAGTGAACAATTTTGGTCATTACATCTACTTCTCCGGATTTCTCCACAACTCTGTTTCTTATAAAATTATACTTTTTACAATTTCATGAAATAGGGTCGAATTTCGACCACTGGGCGACCACTAGTTTAAATTATTACATCAAATATATTAAAAAAGTTAATCGAGAAAAATCAATCAATCATAGGAACTTTTGATTTTATCTTTTCATGTTCTATCTCAAGCAGATTTCCCAGATTTTCCTAACATTCTGTATAATGTACTATACCCTACCAAGGACATTTTCGCGTGCACCATTCGAGAACTTATGAAGGCTGCAACAGCGAAACCCTAGGAGTTTCTGATATAATTATTTTCTTTTTTATCATTTAACTCAATTTTAAATAATTGTTATTCTATTTTAATCAATATGTTCATAGCTTTCCAATGGTTTAACAAATTAGGTACGCGATTCAGCAACATTTATAGCACAGATTCCACTTAGGCAAATCATTCCCCAAGAATATCACCGGAGTCCATAAGAGCATGGCCGTAGCCAGTGGGTTTCAAGATTCAAGAGAATAAATTTTATTTTTATATATCCTGGATATATATGAATACAAATACAGATTGTGCAGTACCAATCAGTCCACCACCAATCAAAAAAAATATCCAAGTAGTTTTAAGTATTAAACGAATATTATTACCAAATTTTGATATAAACCTACTATTAACGCGTGTTCAGAATTCTATTACATTTATTAAGTTCTAGTGCTAATGCCAGGCAATACCAATAATTTACTCACTAGTTCGTTTTATTTCTCCCTAATGATCTTATCTATATTCCATCGCTTTATGGTGCCTCATAAAGAAAGCCATTACAAGAGAAAACTCGGAATATTAATATGGACAAATAATGTCTCTAGAAATCGCTATGTACTCTAGGGTATTATGGCCAATCAAACTGGGAAGTCAACTAAAAATATGACTCGCTTTTACCTATAACTATTTCATGTTTCGCGAATAACAACTCCGGTTTATGTCATGAAGTATATTTACGGAAAGAAAATAGTCATATTTGATGATGATTTTGAGTTGATGTACCTGATATAATACGGTGAATTTAAAGGGTTATGTGTGAGGGTAGTTTAAAACTTCTCCATCAAAGGTTACAACGTGTATGATTATTTAACTTTAACAGCAGGATTATAGTTCAACTGTGATGAGATTATTGAAATGATTAAGTCAAAATCCTGTTGAATACATTCCTTACAAAAAACTGTACCCAGACTTGATTTTAATTACGACAAAGGTTCATGCCCTAACAAGGCGTAAGTATATAACACTTTTCGTTTATACATATGTGACAGACCAAAGGCTTCAAAGCATTCACAACATATATACATCTATAAATTTGTTTGTTTTTTTCTTCGAAAAAACTATTGGATAGAATTTGATGTAACTTTTCTGAACTTTGTATTATGATTTAACATCATACGATGACGTGAACCGGAAATATAACAAAACTCGCAATTGTTTTCAATGGGTACAAATTTATTGAAAGAATTCATTTTTATATTAATACAGGGTGTTTTGTGCAGAATCTATACCTATATTGACATGAAACAAGGATTTTTTTATTTCTTTTTAATCGGCTTCCAAAAATGAGGAGGTTATCAATTCGTTGGCATGTTTTTTTTTAATGTATGCACAGTCATTATTCAAAAACGGCTTGGTCAATTTTTATGATTTAAACGGCATTGTATTAAGAAGTATTACAGAAATGTACCGCATAATTTTCTATAAACTGGGATTTATGGTTTTCCAGAAAATCGAGGTGTTTGTAACGGTCATTTTACGGGACTTCCAGTCGAGTGAAATGGCACACAATATTCCATTAGGGTATCGCAAAGAAAAACTGTTATGTGGGCCATCTTTTCTATACGGTATACTGTGGTAGGTCTGCGTGTACAAGCATCGAAATTCAAGCAGCAAGTAATGTGCGCAGTTGAAATCTGGGGCGAAGTAAAATTACAACCATACAGGTGGATTTAAAAAATCTTACTAATAAATGTGATATTGAATGGTACATTAGAAGTTGCACATATAGGATCGTTGAAATATCAGGTGGAATAGAAATAAAGGTATATAGGATGGTTCATAAAACTGTTGTTTTGTGCGGAACATAAGTAGTTGCGTATACGAATACAAAATGGTTGAAATAAGAGTGAAGTAAAATTGTAGTTATACAAAGTCGATTAAACAATATTTAAAAAATGTTAAATAATTAAGGATATTTGAGTTATAGTGCGCAGGGTTAAAAAATGTTAAAAGCAGTTGCATATACAGGGTGGTTGAAATAGAAGATGGAGTATAATTATAGGTATATAGGGCAGTCATCAAAATGTCACATAGTGTGGAACATAGTTGCTTTAAACAATAAAAAAATTTAAAGAATCAATAGGGTGGAGAGGATTAATACTTATCAGGTTGAAACTTTGAGTTTAGACTCTTATCAGATCTAGATTGTTTATTTTTATAGGGACTTCTGAAGAAAAATATAACGTTCAAATCTTTTTTACTCTATTTAGACCTAATCAAATATTTCCTACAGCGAAATTAGAAAATTGTTTTTTTTTTTCGAAAAAATTTGGCTCAACAAGTGTTCTATGTAAAATTTACAATCAAAAATCAACAAATTTTCTAATGTCAATTTACAGTTACTGAAATTGTTAAAATTCAAATTAAAAGCAGTTAACTTAAATTTCTGAGGTTTATATAAATAACAAGGTTCTAGGCAACTTCCGGTATGACCGAAATGTGAAATTATTTTGAGTTAAATAGAGATTTTTTAAAACCCCCCAAATCCAAATTTTCAAAAGCCTCACATAGCGCTTGTTTTGAAGAACCCTGTACATTATGTATAATTTCTGGTGTGGAAATGTTTCCAGGCGAAGTGTGGAATCCTTTTCAAACTGTAGGATAAGCGTTATTTTGTGTCCAGTAAATTTGATAGCGAGATGGTTAATTTTTTGTAATTATTTAAAATTGATTGTACCACAATTCATTCTCAAAAACCATTTGAAAATTACTTATTTTGGAGTTTTAAAATTTAAAAATAAAGAAGAGGACTGTATTGGTCATACTGAAAGTTTTCAGTGTGTTAAAATAATGTCCGAAGTAAATGAAAACTAAAATAGCCAAATAAACATAAGCAGATAAAATAAAAAATCTATGTGTGGAAAATTAAAGTGTATATTTTTTATAAATTTAAAATGCTTCCTTTAAAAGATATTAGGGCAAATATAAGAAAATGCACTCATTCCCTGCTTGTCTGGAACTGGAATATTAGAATCTTGAGGGAGGGACAGAACCCTTAGTTTGTGAGTCCAACTCGCACTTGACCAAATTATTTTATGAAACATTTACACCAGTCTATAGGCATTTTAAGTAGTAGTTTATAAATAATCTAAATAAGCAAAAACCTCAAAAATTTGGTTTTCTTTTGATTTCTGCGTATACTCGTATAAAGTCCCTCGTATATCGGTATAGCAATAAAGCTGGCAAAAGACATATATCCGTGCATATTGGTTTATTAGGTTAATAGTTATCTTTTCACAGTATTTTCCGTTCACGTATTGAGTAACATAAAATTGCATAAGCAGTTTGCTATTAAATTTTTTCACTTAAAAATTCCTATTGACTGGGCCAGGTGCGATATTTTTATGATATCTTGTTTTCTAAACTTTCATTTTCCAGCCTGCGATTAATCAGACAATTACTTAAGTTTTCCAAAAACTCGGGTTGAGATCCTAACACCAACTGTTTCAGTTCTGGAGCTGAGTATAATCAAGCTACACCAATTTTTTCACTTAAAAATCCCTATTGACTGGGCCAGGTGCGATATATTTATGATATCTTGTTTTCTAAACTTTCATTTTCCAGCCTGTGATTAATCAGACAATTACTTAAGTTTTCCAAAAACTCGGGTTGAGATCCTAACACCAACTGTTTCAGTTCTGGAGCTGAGTATAATCAAGCTACGCAAATTTTTTCACTTAAAAATCCCTATTGACTGGGCCAGGTGCGATATTTTTATGATATCTTGTTTTCTAAATTTTCTTTTTCCAGCCTGTGATTAATCAGACAATTACTTAAGTTTTCCAAAAACTCGCCAACTGTTTCTGTTCTGGAGCTGAGTATAGTCAAGCTACACAAATTACTCCAAACTCTATTCATCCTTTCACGAGTCAATGACGAATTTTTTTTCCAATTGAAAAGGAAGTTGTGAAAGAAATCTGAGAGTCCACAATCTACTTTCTCTGAACAGCCTGTCGGTATCAATAAATGTTCGAAGCCTCACTGACAAAAACGCTCTCTTAAGTCGATAACAGATTAAGAGCAGAAAAAACTTCTTAATGCCGACGAATCGATCCTAAGGTTAAAACCCTGGAGATATTTTAATAAAAAGTTTCTTCTATTCGTAAAGAGGAGGCGGTCTCAAAGGCCCAGGAAACTCGGAAGGATTTTTCTCCAGGATTATTAGAACGATACGGTCGAATTAAAAGGATTAAAATATATATGAATGGTTTCGGGGATTATAATAATGCGAAGAAAGAGAATAAGTTCCTCCTTATAAGTTTTAATTTAATGCTTTTGTGTGTTTGATGGAAATTTCACGGTTGATGAAAGACAAAGGGTCTTAAAGGAGAATTGCTGCAATTGGTTTTAAACAAGAGGCAATTCTGCTTGAACGTTATCTTTGCAAAAAATGATAATTTTAAGAAGATATAAGGGTGGAACTTCAAGAGGAACTTCTTCAAACACGTAAGATTTGTTGGAAAATAAATTGAATAAAGCAATAGGAAAATATAAGGAAGGATAAGTGAATATCTTTTCCATTTATCTGCATTTCAGATTTCCTTTGATCTGATTCTTTATATATTATGAGCTTTGAGAAGGAAATGTTTACTTATAAAAATATTAGAATATGAAACACGGATTAATGAAATAGTTTTGTCTGTTTATTCGTCTGTCATTCAGGACAGGTTTCACCCAAGAACTACTCTATGGATTTTGATAAAATTTTGTGTGGAGAAATTTGAGTACCTCTGTTAAGATACAGCATACTTTGTAGCAATAAAATACTTTGTTCCATTTGTAAAATAAAGGAAATATGAAAAATCTATTTTATCTAGTTAAATGCTGCTTGTGTACGAAAATACGAGACAAAATTAATAGTAGAACACAACAATTTAGTTTTTTACCTTTTGCACAAAATCCACCTATGAAACTGTGTTTGCTACTATGGGCAATGTTAAAGAGAAATGAAAAACCTACAAAATGAGCTATAGGGCCTCACCTGAACTGCTAATATTAATTAATTACAGAATTAAATGAAAAATATAAAATATAAAAAAAATTACTCATTCTCCCCATTTATCTCCGAAGACGTAACAGTTAAAAAAAGTAGGGATATAAGACCTCACTTGAACTTTACTGGAAAAATAAGGAGAAACCTCTAATATTAAATTTAGGAGCCAAATTACAGCAGTAAAGATTAATAGAAAGATTCTAAACAATTGTCATAATAAAATTCGACGTCCAACAGTATTTTTTGTTAGTAATTTGTATCACGTTTTTACTCTCTCGGCTTTATTTGTTGCTAAATGATTTGAACAAATTTCCGTTCCACCTTTCAATAATGTCTATATGGTTCCTTAGATCTAATCGAAATATTCAAATCAACTGCCATGATAAAATTCGACGTCCTAGTGTACTTTGTTTTCGTACTTAGATTGATAGTTTTTACTGTCTCGGCTTTATTTGTTGCTAAATGATTTAAACAACTGTCATGATAAAATTCGACGTCCTAGTGTACTTTGTTTTAGTACTTAAATTGATAGTTTTTACTCTCTCGGCTTTATTTGTTGCTAAATGATTTGAACAAATCTCCGCCCCACCTTTTAATAATGTCTATATGCTTCCTTAGATCTAACGGGAAGATTCTAAAAAACTGCCATGATAAAATTCGACGTCCTAGTGTACTTTATTGTAGTACTTAGATTGATGCTTTTTACAGTCTCGGCTTTATTTGTAGCAGGAGACATATATATATATATATATATATATATATATATATATATACAAATTAAAGGATTTTTTAAGCACTTTGAAAAAGTTCTTATAAACTTTTCCCGAAAATTCATTATTTTTCAGTTATTTCACGACAAACCTTTCAATTTTTGTTTTGACAAATAAAAACAAAATTTAAATAAGATATAACTCGTTTTGTATTAGTTATAGAGAACACAAATACAACATTTTTTTGTTTTTATAAGCTACATTTTGGTTTCAGTATTTTGTTTATTATTTTTGACAAACTTTCCTAAATTGTTAGAAGTTTTCAACGCAATGTTTAAATTCTTTTTAATTAAGATCAACTTAATTTTGTGACTGAACAATAGAATGATATGCTACCAATTTATGTTGGAAAGGGTGTGTTGAAGTACCGTGAATCGTACTGTCAGTACTTCAACACACCCTTTCGAACATAAATTGGCTGCATACCATTCCACGGTTCATAGGCTAATAAGTGTTCCATTATCAGAAACACAATTTTCCACAGAATTCAATTTAATAAAGCAAATAGCTTATAATAATGGGTATACCAAAGAAGCGATAGTATTAATTCTCTAGAACAAACAGTTACAAAAGGCATTAAATTTAGTTTAACCGTTCAAAAAAGAACGTGAGAAAATCTATAAGAACTTACAGTATATTGGTAAATCAAGTCACAAAATAAAGTCGATCTTATGTAAACAGGATTTAAACGTTGCATTAAAAACTTCTAACAATTTAGGAAAGTTTGTCAAAAATAATAAACAAAATACAGATAAAAATAGTATATAAACTAAATTGTGGTACAGGTTCCAAAATCTATATCGGTCGCACATATAGAAATTTAAAAAAACGCATCTCTGAGCATAGAAGGAGACAGATGAAAAATCTAACTATGCCGTACTTTTAGCTTATGACAATCATCAATTTAACGAAGATTTCGAAATTTTGTATACAGAAAACAAGAATTTAAAGTGGATTATTTAGAAACTTTTGAAATTAATAACCTTAAATATTCAGGCCTTTTGTAAAATAAGCAACTAGATAGAAATTCCTCCCCTCTCCTTAATCTCTTTAATGGTTCTGTATCAGATTAATATAAATAGAATAATTTAGGTGTACAATAATAGTTGTTTGGAATACATTGCACACCTGACGAAGCCATACTAAGGCGAATTAGCAGTGTAATACATTTTTTTATATGAAAATTTCTCAATTATTTAGTTTGTTATTTAGTGTAATATTTTCTAATCTAAGGAATAAGAATTTAATTTTTGCAACATACAAAGGAAACATGCTTGCTCTTGATTTCATTTATCATTTTGGTAAATAAAATATATGATTAAGAAATAAGATAAAGTAAATAAAATTCATTTTAACTAAGATTCTTGTGAATTACAGATTTATATTACCCATAAAACCCAAGTGGCATAAACATTTCTTATTTTTAGTACAGTATTATATCCAAGGATTAAGCCTTTTATTATATTTTGAAAGCACTGTCATAATCTAGACGACTTAACAATCTGGGAGAATTCTTTACGGGTGTTGAGTATTATTGGTAAAGAATTCTACCTGCCAAACGTAATCTTTAAATTGAGGCTTCACACTTTTTATTAGTTATAAAAGAATTTTTTAAAAATTGATATCTGGTGGTATAAAAAGTGGGACCCTGAACTTTATTTTAATGGGAAAAACATTTTTATAAATAGTTTAATACGAGGGCAGCTTGATAGTTCACTGAACTTATTAAATAAATTACATTTCTTAAGGTCTTGTTTTAAAACATCTTTTCAGCTCGATGCATTTAGTGTGATGATGTTAAATCTGGAGAATGTGCGGGATGGGGTAGCAATTCTTAGTCTAATTTATGAATTTTCGTTATGACCAGATGCTGTAGTTTCTGCCTTAAACCAATATCGAAACTGTTCAAAGGCTGAAACTACCCTAATGAATTAAAACCAATACATTTTTAAGAATTTTGTACTCATTTTAAGTTTAGGTAAGCTGCAAACAAAATTAAACTAACACACTCAGCTAAAATCTCGCTTAACTACTAAGGTACCATCCAAACGAGATTATAAATTGTTTTTTAGATACTTAAAGTCAATCTGATACTCAACAAAGGAAATATTTCGACATTAATTATAATTTGATCTGCTAAAATGTCGTATTAGGCTACTGCTGGAATTTTATAGCATGAATCGTGCATTGGGCATTCAGATTGAAAAACCCATGGAGTATTATTGAATTAGAGAGCCCTCTTGGTTATGAAGCAAAATTTTAGATGTGATTTTCTATTAAAACAGTTTATTAAAAAATATAAAAAAACTTTATTTGACAATCATAAAAAACTAAGAAAAACATGCAGAAAATGCAATATTTATGTTTTTCTATTTCATGCAAATAACTTGTTATTGAGCAGGCAACATTTTTAGATGAAAATTGTATGAGGTATGATCGTTCAATATTAGCCTGTCTTCAGTTTTGACAATATTTATATTGCTGAGAAATATTGTTAGTAAACAAACATTTTTTAAATGTATGGCGTTTAGTTGTGACATTATGGGTATGTTACGATATTGCTATAATAGTCCAGTCAATGAAGACAAAAAACGATAATACTGGGCAATTTGTCCAAGTAGCACCGATTTTCCTAAATATTTTGATTTAACTGCAAATAACAAAGAGCCAACTATCAAATTTACCCTAGAAATTGAAGAAAATAACAAACTATCTTTCCTAGATATATTAATAACAAAAACAGATACCTAAATTTCAATTCAAATCATCCGAATACAGTAAAGAAAGGTGTCATTATATGAAAGAGTGGGCAACAGATTTAATGTTAAAACAACATTCCAAACAAAAAATACACTGAAATCTCTAATATCGAAAATAAAACCAACCAATAAAACCCAGAACTCAAAAAACTGCATATACAAGATTCCTTGCGAATGCAATACATTTTATATTGGAGAAACATCGTGACCATTAAACGTACGAATAAATGAACACAAGAATTACATAAAGAAACGACAATTTGAAAAATCGAAAATTTGTGAACATGCTTGGGACCTCGGCCATAAAATACAATTTAACAATACTTCACAAAGAACAACTTAACACAAAACGAAAAATAAAAGAGTCTGCCTTAATTCTTTTGAATGAAGACTATTGTATCGCTTTTACTTCTGTATAATTTAATCGTATCTGGTTACTGACAATTAAGGAAGAAATTATTAATGGTAACCTCCTTTTGAACAACCCAGTATCGGGATTGTTCATAAGGTTTTTCCTAAGTTTTCCCTTATGACGTTAATGGGATCACTGAAACAATAGAATTCTTTGATCGCATTTTTGGCGAATGCGCTATCTTATAACATCTGATTTGAAAGCTTTTTAACTATAATACATGATCTTTAGAATTTTTTGTGCTACCTATATATCTAAAAACAACAAATTTTCTAATGTCAATTTAAATGTCATAAATCAAATTTTCATTTTGTAATTTACATCAATAAATATAAAGCCGTTGACAACGAAGTCAGAATAGACTTTGAAACGTTTGGTTTTCCTTCAATATACGTCGTTTTATCGGTGGTGCTATTGCCCTAAAAACATAACTGCAAAACTGCAAAATTACAAAAATACAATATTCTCTTGAGGCTACTTACTTTAAACCGGTCGAACTTTCTGGGCCTATTTGAAAAAAAAAGTCAAGTGAATTGTGAAGTCCACTTCACAATTAATTTCATCTGGGGTGGTATTTAGTGGGTAATGTGTAATTTTTTTGTCAAATCATTTAAACTTTAAAAAAATTGACGAATTTAACGTTACACTATACAAATTATTTTTTTCATGCGATATAGTCGTATAATAAGGTGCATACGAAACATCGCGTTGAAAAATGTAGGTAGACCTATCTATATTGGTTCACAGAAAAAAAGTTTGTTAAATTTCCTACAAAATACGGGGTTTTAAAAGTTTTTTAGATGAAAATTGGGAAATATATGAACGTTCAGAATTTGCCTTTTTTCATTTATGTTGATCTTTTGACTATATTCGTATTGCTGAGAAATATTGTAAGTAAACAAACATTTTTTTTAATGAATGAGGTTTAAATGGGAAGGTATGTGTACGTTACAATATTGCTATAACTTGTATTATTATAAATATTTACTACATATTCTTAAGCTACTGACAGTCGTTAATATAAGTTCTTGTTTTTGCATACGATTCATCTTTGTAAGTATAATTAAAAATTTATTAGTAGTCATATATACACAATTCAAGTTGTATATTGTAAACGTTTTTTTTTATTTACAGATTATGTTTAAAAATAAATGCGACAAAAGGAAAGACAAAAGTCACTATTCAGTCCACCAATTTATTCAAATCGCGGGGAAAACAGTTATATAATGATAATATAGATCATCATGAAGTTAAAAACTTTACATTTATTACATTAACATAATAAATATAAAGATAATGTAAAAAATCTCCAGTTTATAAATTCAAAATTATATATAATCTAATTTTACTATACAAATCTTATCGAATAAGAATGATGTATTCCAATTTTGTAAAAAATGTAGCTTTAATTAAATCAATAATAATAATTTATTGTGAAAGCCTGATATGTGTTTCGTAAAATTTTATGATTTTATGAAATCAATAATACCTTAAAAGTTATTTAAAATTGTAATATTTCGTTCTAATATTACAGGAGGTGGATTGTCAAATCACAATACTTTTATTGTAAAATTAATAAAACTACCCTTAAAAAAAGGTTTGGTAATATTCATAAATCAATATAGTGCAAAACTTTTGTATAATAATTGCTTTATAGGCTTTGAATTTCCTGTAGATGTATTGACTATTAGCTGCCAATGTATTGATTGTAAAATTCACACGAAAATTTGTAAAATCATTTTGAAAATATTAAGATAAAAGTAAGCAATTATGTATACACTCACCAGGTAAATATTTCCAGTATCACAGCCTTCACATTCACAACAAACATTGACTACCGATTAAGACAATGATGTTAAATCACCCACAAAAAACTGCACACAAAAACTTTTACACTTCACTGTGATTCGAGATGACTAAAATCTTCTAAACTTCAAAAATATTGACGAATTTAACGTTAAACTATACAAATTATTTCTTTCATCCGATATACTCGTATAACACAGTGCATCTTTAAACATCGCGTTGAAAATCCCGCTGCTTCGAAGGTGATTCACTTTCACGTTATGCATCTGTATCTGCACCTGGCCCCAGGTATACTATTGTCGATGTAGACGACAGCGAAGAGGTTCTGTCAGAGGCATGACATCCCCCGAATAAGTGGGGTTACATTAGTCACTACGCTGTTATTTTTGGTTACAGATTAGACCTCTCTGCAGAAGTGGCTACTCAAGCAGAATCGAACACGAACGTAAGAGAATGACGACGTGCTTCGTTCGAGATTTCAACAAAAACAGTAACGACGAAAAAAAATTATATAGGTGAGCAACGTTGCTGATTGTGTGAAAATATTTCGGTTTCTGTTTATCATTTATGACTCATTGAATTGAGAAGTGTTTGATAATCAAACCGCTTATGTTAAGATAATTGTCCTAACGTGATTCATTTTATTCCACACAAATATGTATAGGTATATTTATTTATATGTTCATGTGTTTGATTTGTGATCCATTTTAAATAGAAGCACGGAGATGTAAAAAAAATTAAATAAGACTATTGATTACTCATTGAAAAGGGAAATACTTCCGTTGAAACCCTTTTAATTCGAAAGGCAGAGGTGTTAAACAAATTACCATTAACGAAAATGTCTAATTTTATATTTTTAAGATAAGTTTCAATTATGTGTTTAGTGTTGAAAAAAATGGTAAAATTTTTGTCGAAACGGATGACACTGGTTGATTGGCATGGCCTTGAAATGATCTGAACAAAATTTGTTTAAATTCTTTTCTGTCCTAAATTCTTTAGGAATAACATCGCACAAACTTAAAAGTCTGTATATTTCAAAAGCCTAAATATTTCAAGGTCTAAATCAGGCCGGGTTTTCAATGGTATTACACAAAAAGAACAAGAAATTAACACAATTAAAAAATTAAAAGGATTCGCTATGACATATATCGTAATCACAATTGTTTCCAAAACACTTTCTATAGTAAAACAACTACTTGAACAGGACCCTTCATTAAACCCACCAACTCAGTTATCAATTGAAACAATAATGGAACTACTAACATATTGTACCAAAACTACATACTTTCAATTAAACGATGACTTTTACCAACAAGATATTGGCATGGCCATGGATTCTTATCTCTCACCAGCATTAAGTAACATATTCATGGAAAAATTTGAACAACAAGTAATTTTATCAAAAGAAAATATACCTTTAATTTGGTGGCGTTACGTTGACGACATTTTAGTAATTTGGGAACACAGTCTTGAAGAATTAGATAAATTATTAATTGACATAAATAACGAAGAACCAACTATCAAATTCACCCTAGAAATTGAACAAAATAACAAACTGTCGTTCCTAGAAATATTAATAACAAAAACAGAATCTTCATTCAGAAGTTTATAGAAAACCTACTCATACTAGCAGATACCTAAATTTAAATTCAAATCTTTCGAATACAGTAAAGAAAGCTGTTATTAAATCATTATATTATAGAGCAAAACCAAATGTTCTGTTAATAATAAATTCAACAAAGAAAAAACAATTATAAAAAATGTTCTCACTGAAAACAATTACCGCACAAAATTTATCAACAAAGAGTTAAACAGACCTGAACAAAGAACAAACCTTCCGAATCAACGCAGAACTGCTCTTATTAACACTGCTACTCAAGACAATCACATTACAGTTACAACTATACTATACATACAGGGTCTGCCAGAAAGATTGAAAAAAGTGGGCAACAGATTTAATGTTAAAACAACATTCCAAACAAGAAATACACTGAAATCACTAATATCGAAAACAAATCTAACCAACAAAACTCAGAACTCAAAAAACTGCATATACAAGATTCCTTGCGAATGCAATACATTTTATATTGGAGAAACATCGAGACCATTAAACATACGAATAAATGAACACAAGAATTACATAAAGAAACGACCATTTGAAAAATCGAAAATTTGTGAACATGCATGGGACCTAGGCCATAAAATACAATTTGACAATTCAACTATACTATACAAAGAACAACATAACACAAAACGAAAAATAAAAAAAGTCTGCCTTAATTATTTTGAATGAAGACGATTGTATCGCTTTTAATTCTGTAGAATACAATCGTATCTGGTTACAGACAATTAAGGGACTAAATGTATAGTCATGATAAAGGTAGAACTGCCTAGCCAAGAAGAATATATGCTATACATAGTTCTATAAATATAGTTTTATAAAGAAATGAATAAATAATGTGATCAAGTGCGACTTGGACTCGCATACTAAGGGTTCAGTACCACCTTCAAAATTCGCTTGATTTTTATAAGAATATACATACATATATATTTAGTTTTATAATTTGGCCCCCAAAAATTAACATTAGAGTTTTATTTTACTAATAAACGTTCAGGGAAACCTTTTATAATCTACTGTCTGAATTTTGAGGCTCTATAGATTGGAAGATAAAGGGCAAAATAGGTCAAGTTTTAAATTATAAATTATTAAATCTGTTATTCAAATTATTTAAAAATACAAATAAAATATATTTTTCAAAATTTAAATAGTATAGTTTCTAAAATGGGAATTAAGTCGATGTTTAATATTTTCGCTAATATCTTTTAAACAAATGATTTAAAAATATGATATATTTGTAATTCACATAATGAACCTTTTATTTGATATATTACATGATGCGTTTGAAAATTTAATTTTTATTTTCCGTTTAATTTGTCCCTAACATTTTTCTAATTATTTTTCTTATAAATTTCAAGTGAGCCCCATTACCCCTAAATATTTTCAAAATTTTAGGTAGTATGGTTTCGCAAATAAAGAGAGAAATGAGAATTTTTTATATCTTTATGTTAATATCTTGTAAACAATTATTTTTTTAATATGAAAAATATATATTTGTATTCCTCATAATGAACCCCTTCATTTGACATATTGTATGATGCGTTAAAAAAATATTTTTTGTTTTCCGTTTAATTCTATAATTTGGCCCCCAATATTAATATTAGGGATTTCTTCGTATTTTTCCTGTAACAAACAAATTTAGGTCTTATAGTTTGGGGAATAATGGGGGCAATGGATAATTTCTTTAATATATTTTTTTAAATATATTTTAAAATATGTAAAAAAACATATTTGTATTGGTCATAATGAGCCCTGTGATTTGATATATTACATGATCCGTTAATAACAAGTTTAATTTTTTATTTTCCATTTAATGCTATAATTTGCCCCACAAAATAAATATTAGTGTTTTTCCTTATTTCTCCAGTAAAGTTCAGGTGAGGCGCTATACCTCTATTTTTTATTCAAAATTTTACAGCTTATGGGTACGGAGATAAGGGGGGGATTGGGTAATTTTTTTATATTTTTGTTAATATCTTTTAATTAATTTATTTTAAAAATATGAAAATATTATATTTGTTTTCGTCATAATGAGCCCTTTCATTTGATATATAACATGATGGGTTAGAAACAATTTTAATTTTATATTTTTCATTTAATTCTGTAATTTGCCCCCCAAAATTAAAAGTAAAGGTTTCTCCTTATTTTTCCAGTAAACGTCAGGTCAGACCCTATACCTCTAATTTTTTTCAAAACTTTACGTTTTATAGTTTCGGAGATAAGGGGGGGATGGGTAAATTTTGGTATATTTTCGTTAATATCTTTTTAATTATTTTTTTTAATATGAAAAAAATATATTTGTATTCCTCAGAATGGGACCTTTTATTTGATATATTACATGATGGGTTTGAAAAAATTTTTATTTTTAAATTTTCATTTAATTCTATAATTTGCGCCCCAAAATTAATATTAATGGTTTCTCCTTATTTTTCCTGTAAAGTTCGCGTAACGATCGATATTTCTTATTTTTTTCAAAATTTTAGGTTCAGTAGTTTCGGAGATCAGGGGAAAAACGGTCGATTTTTTTAGTTTTTCCCCCTAAAAGTACCCCTAAATTCATCAAAATTTCTTCATTTACGATATGTACTCCTGATCCGGTCACCAAACTATACATTGATGTCAAATTTCAACCTCTTCCGTCCAGTAGTTTAGGAGAAAATTGCTGTGATGTGACAGAAGCGGAAATCCAGAGTGATATTATAAGGGTATCCGTATATTGTATATAGGGAACCCTCAAAATTTTTAAAAGAAAAGCTGTTGAATACAATTTACAAATTTTTTTACACAAAGCAATGAGTATTTCTCTGTAGACCTGATGAAAAAACGGCATTTTCTTTTCCAGATACTAAATTAAAAACATTATCCTGGGTTAAGCTTATCATTTCATATACTTAATTACCCATATTCATTAATCTTGATTACGAAAACTAGGAAATTGAGTTATATTCGTTTTTCACGTGAAGCCAACAAATCATTTCGCTCTTTCGAGGAATACGAAAGACCCCTTATTGCGAGTACATTACCCACACGTATATTTTCTGACAGTTCACTTGTTTAATTAACATTTTACTGTTATTGCTCGGCAAATATTTATTTTGTGTTAATTGCCAAGTCGAAACCTATTCTTGAATTAATTACTGCTAAAGTGTAACGTACTCCGGAAAGTGTCTACCCATTGTAATGTTGTTGTAATAGTTCAAACAAATTACATCTGCACATATATATACAGCATCGTGTGGGATGCCAAAATCGAATTGGAATTTTCGTTGATGAAGGGTAAATATTTGTTGAACCGATGGAGAAATTATGGTAGAAATGTGGCGGAAATGCCAAAACGGAATGAGTGTTTATTTATTCAAAAAAAATTACGTGTACAGGCAAATTCATCCAACAGCGAACAAGGAGAGCGAGATAGAGAGAAATAGAGTATATGTTGCATGTTTGCATGTATTAGCTCTAGAATTATCAGTTATCCAAGTAAATGTGGGTACGATCTAAGGAACCATAACTGATTTAATGAGCCTTTCGAGGTTGTACCTTGATTTGACTTGTACTGAGACCTGCATGGATTAATCATTGAGACAAGCATCAACTAGGGACTTAGGGAGCTATTGTTCTCGTTAATATTTATAACTAGGCGTGTGATGAGTTTGCATTCGAACGTAATACTTTCTTAAAATGACCCGCTTTGCACTAGAAGTATACAGTGATGGGCAAATGTGTAGAACCAAGTAAATATCTCTGGAATTATTAGAGATATCAGAATGAAATTTGGAAGGTGTATACTGCAGTAGATTGCCTATTTGTTTCCAATTTTTTTTACAATTTTGAACTTCCTGTTTTACCGGAAGTAATGTCGATTTTAAAATTTGCAATGAAACACCCTATATAGTATTTTAGTTTCTGATGAAACATTTTATTTTATTGCGAATACAAAAATATTGAGTTTGATATTGTTTTCTTCAATACCTACCGAGATATTAACACAAAAGTTACTAAGGAAAGGAAAAATTCGATGGAGCTAAACTCGGTTCATTTACGCCCGATATAAACAAACCGCTTAGTAAGGATTTGTATTTCTATTGGCCAATCGGTGGCATTATACCGTCACAACCAACAGCACTGCTTGTTCCATAGTCGAATACAGGTGCGTTTGTATAAATCAGGCGCAAATTAAATCTGAATCAAGTTTAGTAGTCCATGGAATTCATTGCAGAAGAGACAGTAGTTGTCAAAATAAGTTATTAGTTTTTTTTATTTGAACGTAAATAGATTGTATTGTTTTAATTTGATCGTAAAATGGCCGAATTAAGTGAAAGAGAAAGAATAGAAATATTAATGATGATTGGGTATGGGGAGAGGAAAAGGACACATCAAGAAGTTTGTGACCTTTTTAACATCCGAATAGACAAACATCCCGTTCAGTAGTGACGAAAACTTTGCAAAGGTACGACACAAGTGGAACAGTTAGCAATTTACCAAAAAGTGGACGGTTAAAAAGTGCAAGTAATGAAAGTGTAGCCCAAAATGTTGCTATATCTTTGGAAGAAAATCCTCACTTATCCACTACCGACCTCGCCGATGTGCATGGAATTAGCCGGCGTTAAGTAGGAAGGATATTAAGGCGAGAAAAATATCATCCATACAAAATTCGCCTCGTTCAAGAACTCTCCGAAGACGATTTCGACAGACGTTTGCAATTTTGTGAAACGATGATGGATATTTGTAACCGTGATAATAATTTTATAAGAAATGTGGTGTTTTCAGACGAGGCTACATTTTGTTTAAATGGTACGGTTAATCGACATAACTGCCGCTACTGGTCGCAAAGTAATCCTAATTGGGTACAAGAAGCTCATACACATCATCCCCAAAAATTGAACGTTTGGGCCGGTATTTATAACAACAGAATCGTGGGACCCTTCTTCCTACAAGAAACTTTAAACGGAGATAGGTATTTACAGCTCTTGGAGACACAAGTTATTCCGGCATTGGAGGTAAATGAATAATTACCAAATAATATCTGGTTTCAGCAGGATGGAGCACCACCCCATTACGCTCGCATTGTTAGAGATCATTTAGATAGGACATTTCATCACAAATGGATTGGAAGAAGGAGTACTTATGAATGACCTGCACAAAGTCCCGACCTTAATCCACTAGACTATTTTCTGTGGGGTTACTTAAAGTCTAAGGTTTATGTTGATAGACCAAATAATTTGCAAGAATTAGTTGCAAGAATAACTCAAGACATGTTACTAGAGAATTTATTAATTACTTTTCTGTTAATATCTCGGTAGGTATTGAAGTAAACAATATCAAACCCGATATTTTTGTATTCGCAATAAAATGTTTCATCAGAAACTAAAATACTATACAGAGTGTTTCATTACAATTTTTAAAATTGACATTACTTCCGGTAAAACAGGAAATTCAAAATTGTAAAAAAAATGGAAACAAATAGGCAATCTACTGCAGTATCCACCTTCCAAATTTTAATTTGATATCTCTAATAATTCCAGAGATATTTGCTTGGTTCCACACATTTGCCCATCACTGTATACAGTGAGGGCGCGTGGTTTGGAACAAATTCATTTAAAATTCATGAATTGTTTTTTTTTTGAAAAACGCTCGGCCATATCGGTTTTTTTTTGAATTGCGGTTTTTGTAATGATAAAATTATTTATACAGGGAAACATTTGTTTTTAATTTTATTCCTGAATTCTGCATTGAATTCTTAGTATTTTTCATGTACAATGTCCTATTCCGAATATTAATAGTTATTAAAAAAATTACATTTCCTTCTAAAGTTAAGAAAATAACGGTAAAAATAAGGTGTTTGTTTGGTTTGAACCTATTTATTTACGTCTGGTTTTTATGATTGTTGGCGGTATTTTAATCGCATGAATGGAAACTCTTTTTTTAATGCTGGAGTTTTTAACACTTGTTTATTTCTATAGAAACTGTACTATAATTTTACTTCAAATAAGTAGTTGCCAAGTGCAGTTGCAAAGTTCCAAAATATGGTGCGTTTAACTGAAAAGCAGCGAATAGAAATTTTAACTATGGTAGGATATGGCGACAGAACTCGAACACAAGCTGAAGTTTGCGAATTGTTTAGTATGAAGTACCCGGAGCGGCCTATTATACGATCGGTAGTTAGTAAAAAGAAAAAAAGTTTCTAGAATTTGGCCACGTAAGAGACAATTACAAAACCAAACATCTTCCTGAAGTTACACAATTAAATGGTTTTCTCGATTTACAAGAAAATCCTCACAAATCCACTAGACAAATAGCCGCAGAACAGTCAATAAGTACATTTTCTGTTCCAAAATTCTTCCATCGAAATAAATGGCACCCAACAACGTTCATTTAGTTCAGGAACTTACTGATGGATAGATGGAATGCCAACCCGTACTTTTCAAGTAAGATAGTTTTTTCCGACGGAGTAATATTTTGTTTAAATGGTTCAGTAGATAGGCAAAATTTTCGATATTGGGCATCAGAAAACCCACATTGGATTATGGAAAGTCATACACAGTTTTTCAAGAAAGTTAATGTATGGGCACGAATTGAGAGCACTTCAATTGTGGGTCCTTTTTTATTGAGGGTACACTTAACTCGGAAAAGTATTTAGACCTATTACAAAATGTCATAATACCCTGTTTAACCAGAACTTTACCCGAATAGTGAAAACCCCAATATACTGGCAGATACGGTAGGATTTCAACAGGATGGAGCGCCCCCGCACTATTCGCGAACAGTGCGAGATATCTTGACAATATTTTCCCAAATAGTTAGATCGGAAGGAAAGGTAATATCGAATGGCCAGCTAGGTCTCCAGATCTAAGCCCGTTAGATTTTTATCTTTGGGGCTACGTGAAATCGAAAGTCTACTTCAATAAGCCGGAAAATATCCCGGAATTAAAGAATAGAATTAGTGTTACGAGAATTTGAAAACCGTCTTAGGTATTGTCAGTCTGGCCCACCCTGTACAATAAAAATAATTGTCACTATTTTGTTAAGACTCAAGTATTAATCCTAATTTAATTCTTAATTTAAATATGTTTGTAAGGAAATATAAGTTTAGATATTGAGTAAGTGTTTGTAAACAGTTCATCTGAATAAGTACTTTAAGAATTAAATAATTTGGTCAAGTGCGAGTTGGACTCGCATACTTAGGGTTCCGTACCACCTTCAAGATTCGAATATTCCAGTTTCAGACAAGCAGGGAATGAGTGCATTTTCTTATACTTACCCTTATATCTTTTAAAGGATGCGTTTTAAATTTATAAAAAATTTACACTTTGATTTTCCAAAAATAGACTTTTTATTTTATCTGCTTTAGGATTCGCTTGATTTTTATCACAATACATATGTATTTAATTTTCTAATTTGGCCCCCAAAAAGTAACATTAGAGTTTTATTTTACTAATAAACTTTCAGAAATGCCTTTTATAATCTACTGTCTGAGTTTTGAGGCTCTGTAGATTGGAAGATAAAAGGCAAAATAGGTCCAAGTTTAAATTATAAATTATTAAATCTGTTATTCAAATTATTTAAAAATATAAATAAAATATATTTTTCAAATTTTAAATAGTTTAGTTTCTAAAGTGGGAATTAAGTCGATGTTTAATATTTTTAATATCTTTTAAACAAATGATTTAAAAATATGATATATTTGCAATTCACATAATGGGGGTTTTCTAGTAATTTATTTTCCGTTTAAATCTATTATTTGGAGGCCAAATAATAGAATTAGGTATTTTTTTTCATATTTTTCCAATAAACAAAAAAAAGAGGTCTTAGAGTTTGGGAAATAACGGGGAGAATGGGTAATTTTTTTAAAATATTTTTTTAATATATTTTCAAATATTCATTTTAAAAAAATTAAAAAAATATATTTGTACCTATTCGTCATAATGAGTCCTGGGATTTGATATATCATATGACCCGTTAGAAAAAATTATAATTTTTTATTTTCCATTTAATTCTATAATTTGCCCCCCAAAATGAATATTAGGGTTTTTTCTTATTTTTCCAGTAAAGTTCAGGTGAAGGGCTATACTTCCAGTTTTTCAAAATTTTTAGCTTATGGTTTCGGAGATAAGGGGGGAATGGGTAAATTTTTTTATATTTTTGTTAATATCTTTTAATTAATTTATTTTATAAATATGGAAAAAATATATTTGTTTTCTTCATAATGAGCCCTTTTATTTGATATATAACGTGCTGGGTTAGAAACAATTTTAATTTTATATTTTCCATTTAATTCTATAATTTGCCCCCCAAAAAAATTAGGGTTTTTTTCTTATTTTTCCAGTAAAGTTCAGGTGAGGGGTTATACCTCCATTGTTTTTTCAAAATTTTCCAGCTTATGGTTTCGGAGATAGGGGGGGGATGGGTAAATTTTTTTATATTTTTGTTAATATCTTTTAAATAATTTATTTTAAAAATATGAAAAAAATATATTTGTTTTCGTCATAATAAGCCCTTTAATTTGATATATAACATGATGGGTTAGAAACAATTTTAATTTTAATTTTCCATTTAATTCTATAATTTGTCCCCCAAAAAAAATTAGGGTTTTTTTCTTATTTTTCCTGTAAAGTTCAGGTGAGGGGTTATACCTCCATTGTTTTTTCAAAATTTTCCAGCTTATGGTTTCGGAGATAGGGGGGGATGGGTAAATTTTTTTATATTTTTGTTAATATCTTTTAATTAATTTATTTTAAAAATATGAAAAAAATATATTTGTTTTCGTCATAATGAGCCCTTTAATTTGATATATAACATGATGGGTTAGAAACAATTTTAATTTTAATTTTCCATTTAATTCTATAATTTGCCCCCCCCCCAAATAAATATTAGGGGTTTCTCCTTAATTTTCCAGTAAAGTTCAGGTGAGGGGCTATACCTCCATTTTTTTTCAAAAAAAAATTTTTTTCCAGCTTATGGTTTTGGAGATAAGGGGGGGAAAGGGTAAATTTTTTTTATATTTTTGTTAATATGTTTTAATTAATTTATTTTAAAAAATGAAAAAAATATATTTGTTTTCGTCATAATGAGCCCTTTTATTTTTTTAATTTTAATTTTCCATTTAATTCTATAATTTGCTCCTCCCCAAAATAAATATTAGGGGTTTCTCCTTATTTTTCCAGTAAACTTCAGGTCAGAACCTATAAATCTATTTTTGTTTCAAAACTTTACGTTTTATAGTTTCGGAGATAAGGGGGGGGGGAAATGGGTAAATTTTGGTATATTTTCGTAAATATCTTTTTAAATAATTTTTTTAAATATGAAAAAAATATATATTTGTGTTCCTTAGAATGAGACCTTTCATTTGATATATTACATGACGCGTTTGAATTTTTTTTACTTTTAAATTTTTATTTAATTTTATAATTTGCCCCCCAAGATTAACATTAATGGTTTCTCCTTAATTTTCCTGTAAAGTTCGGGCAACGCTCTATATTTCCTATTTTTTTCAAAATTTTAGGCTCAGTAGTTTCGGAGATTAGGGGGGGAACGGTCGATTTTTTTAGTTTTCCCCCCAGAAGTACCCCTAAAATCAAAATTTTTTCTTTTACGCTATGTACTCCTGATCGGGTCACCAAACTATACATTGATACCAAATTTCAACATCTTCCATCCAGTAGTTTAGGAGTGAATTGCTGTGATGTGACAGAGGCAGGAATCCGGAGTGATATTATAAGGGTATCCGTATATTGTATATACGGAACCCTAAAAACAATGTCTTTCATAATAAATAGGGGTTGGATGGTTGCTGAAATTGTATCTTACAGTTTCTTACTTGGGGGTGGATGGTGGACTGAAACTCGACAAAATATATTATATAAAACCGGTCTATAATTTTTTCTAACTTTAGGGGCAGCTGTAAGGAATAACTTGGGAGTTTCTAAAATGTAATCCATTTTTTAACCAAAAATAGCTAACTCATATCTATCATGTACACCCTTACATATTTACTTGCCACAAATAAATACTCCGATATTTTTCAAACTGTTCTACAGCTAACAACAAACCTTATTTCTTCATAAAACAAACAATCGATATCAAGTGACAATACACAATCAAACCCTCAACCTCAATGCACTGTTTATTATTTTAGTCATCTTCCGCATTTTTTAAAATTACTATTCGATATCTAGCGTGCTCTGCATTGAATAAAATTAATCACATAGCCGCCGTCGATATCTTATCTTCTTTTGTTTGTCCAATCGTTTGTAATCGAAGCCGAGCCATAAATATTAATTGTTTCTGTTGTTGATTCTACTTGTGCAACGCAATAGTATTTTTTATTTCTAATTGCGTTCGCGTGTTTTTGTGAAATGTCAGTGAAGCAACACTCTTTCCGAGAACACGGTAAATAAATAATGGAAAGCCGGCAAGTCAACACGGATCTTGATGTCGTGGTGAATGACGGAAAATTATATTAAAGCCATTATCGAGGTTTTTGTTCGTAATTAGTTTTGTGTTTCGAACTGTGAATACATAATGTCGAGCTGTTATTTGGTCATTAAACGTTTGTGCGCTATCGAAATATATAGGGTGGGTCAATAGTGCTTAGCAGGAAGATTGTAGCGATACCGATAAATATTTTAGAATTCTGCCACCAGGAGAGGATGAGAGATAGTGAATGATACAAACTACAATACTTCTACAGGGTGATTCATACTAAAGTTAGATTTTTAAAATGGAACACCCTGCACACGAGGGCTGCCTTTTATATTTCGGGATTGGACAACCCTAGTGTTGCAATCTGACAACTGACAGCTCTATCGTAAACTTTCGACATTTTTGAGGTTATACGTACTCAGAACGTTTTGACATACGAGCGCTATGTGTTGTTTACAGTAACTTAAAGGATTCATCTCGGCCAAAAAATGGAATTAAGTCGTGAACATTTTCGTGCGATTATTTTTTACAACTTTCGACGTGGATTAAGTCAGCAAGAGTGCATGGATGAACTTAATTTAATTTTTGGTGATGAAACTCCATCAAGGACCACTGTTTATCGATGGTAGGGTGAATTCAATCGAGGTCGTAGTTCACTCCAAGACGAATTTCGTGAAGGTCCTCCAAAAACAGTTGCTGTTCCGGAAACCATTGATGCTGTGCGTGAACTGATATTGCAAGACCGTCATGTGACCTATCGTGAGATTGAGTCAACCTTACACATTAGTGGTTCCAGCATACATTCAATATTGCATAAACATTTGAATGTAAAAAAAAATTGTTCGCGTTGGATCCCACACAATTTGCCAATCGTTCAAAAAAGGCTCGTGTCGATTGGTAGAAAGAAAAGCTCAAAAAATACGATCGCGGTGTTTCAAAACACGTTTATGACATAGTGACAGGTGCTGAATCGTGGATTTACGCGTATGAGCCTGAAAGTAAACAACAGTCGACTGTATGGATGTTTCAAGTTGAGCCGAATCCAACAAAAGTTGTTCGTGCACGAAGCACTTCCAAGCAAATGATCGCCTGTTTTTTTCGGAAAAACTGGACATGTCGCAACCGTACCACTAGAACAACGCAGAACAGTCAATTCTGAGTGGTACACAACCATTTGTGTGTCAATTGTCTTCCAAGAAATGAGGAAAACCAACCGCCGAAGACGGATCACTCTTCAGCACGAAAATGCGAATTCTCACACATCGGTTCAAACAACTGCATTTTTGACCACTCAAAACATCGATTTGATGAGTCATCCGCCGTAGAGTCCTGACTTGTCACCAAATGACTTCTTTTTATTCCCGTACGTAAAAAACAAACTGAGAGGTCAACGTTTTTCGACACCTGAAGAAGCGGTTGCTGCGTTCAGAATGCATGTTTTGGAGATACCTCAATCAGAGTGGAAAAAGTGCTTCGACAATTGGTTCAAACGCATGCAAAAGTGTATACGCAAAATTCATATTTGCTGACAAATATCATATACAGTTGAAAACTTGACAAGTATTGATTACCTAAATATGTTTCAGACCATGCAAATTCCGACTCCTAAAGACACACTGTATATAGAGACTAATTGAAAACCTCCATCTTGAAGTTGGTTAGCTGGCATTTATTTTGATTTAATTCCAGATATATTATCAATTTATTACACCAGAGCTTATATAATATAAGAATGACGGTTAAAAAGTTTGAGCCGATTTTTAAAAAAATGGTCTTTGAAATAAAATTAGGACCACTTCGGGATTCCCCTTAACGAAATCCAGTTTAAACGAGCTAAATTCTTTGAGCCGATTTCGACTAATCGCTGAACACAAAAAAAGTAAATATAGAGAACTGAGAACCTTCTTGTTTATGAAGTCCGTTAAAAAAAAGATTGTTATTCATAGTAACCTGTAGTTGCTTATTTTCAGATTTTGCTTTCTACTTCAAGTTCATGAAATTCTTAATGGAATAAACAACATGGCTTTTCTTTTTTTATTCTTGCTACAGATTGGCCTTTGTTAATGATGTTTACTGAATTTTACTTACGAGTATTGTCAGTAGTAAAAAAGACGGAGGGAAGCATAGCTGCCTGACCAAGTAGAAGGTTAGTGAACAAATTGAGACTGAAGACTGCTTTAGTCTCGTAAAAATTGTACAATTACACAATGTTGAAGAACAAAATTAATGTGATCAAATGGAAAAACAAATATTCTGATAAACGTACAATAAGTTGTTACCTTATTTAATTAGTAATCACTGTGGCCATTGGTACTCACCTGCAACAAATTAAAATTATTATTTACCAAATAATTATACAAAAATTTACAATATCAGATCCCATGAATATATCCAATATCATTAATATTAAATCTTGGAACAAAATTAGAATGCAAAGATTGTAATTTATATAAGATAAAACTCATTCGGGAGATGTTAGCGATCTCCTTAAGGTCTATAGAAGTTGCGAATAAATTACTGAAAGTTTGTTAATGCGATTAATTTTATCTTCAGCTCAAAGAACACGAACACATGCCTCTGAGAAAGTTACAAGAGCTTTGTGTGGGAAAATGAAAGACCTATTTCTCCACCAACACTGTGAGCGAGAAAAAAATGGATTGCTTTTGTTGAATAATCAGAATGAATTAAAATAGTTTTGAATTTAAAATAGGTCTTGCATTATTTACAGAATATGTTAGAGATTTGTGGATAAACTGAAGATATGTGCTGCTAAAAAAATTCTAAATTAAAAGAAGTGTTTGCAATTAAAAAAAGTTTTTGCAATTAATAAAGTACATCTTCAATAGAAAAAAGTTACGTGTAAAAGTTTGGGCTTTTTAATTGTCTATTTAGTATGCTATTTTGTCTGTTCATTGGGTTTTCTCTCCTCCAATTTTTTTCCTGTAACAGATAAGTATTTAAAAATTGTATATGTAGAACAAAGTGTAGTAAGGCAAGTCTATAGACATCTCTTTCTCTCAGAATAACTGTGAGGGAGAATCTCTGTACAGACAGCCAGTAATCCGGGCAATTTTACGAAAAATATTAAATTAAATTATTAAATATTTATCTGTTATAGGAAAAAATTTGGAGGAGAGAGAAAACCCAATGGACAGATAAAATAATTCAAGACCTCCTCAACAATCTTTTCGAAATTACTTATTTAGTATGCCTTGGATAATTAAAGAAAATGAAAGAAACCCTTAAAAATCATATTTTTTTATTTTGGCTGTCCAAGTTCTAAATTTGTATCAAAATGCTTGATACTCTAAGAAAACAAATGTAGTTAATAAGAAGCCAAAAAAGTTTTTTCGAAACCGAACATTTTTTGTGTGAGTTATGGCTATTTTTTGGAAAAGAGTCTTGTAAAATGGGCCCGTCTGGATCAAGGTATGGGGAATGGTCCTAGAGAGAGATGATTGTTTATTTTGTTGGTCAAGAGTTGAATGTACTACAACTCTATTTCAAAAAACGTAATAGTTGCCGAACCATCCAAAAGTTGATAATTGTTCACCATAAAATTCCTTGAACGATTCGAATCCATGATAAATAAAATTGAATTACGGTAAAATTTTATGTATCTTCCTGAAGAATTGTATTGACCTAAAAATAAACCGTTTTTCAAATTCTACGTGAACAAAATGACGAATAAGCCCTAGTGTGTCAATAAAATTTAAACTGTATCTCTAGATATTATTTTAAAAAAATTACATAAAACAAAACCTTGATTAGATATAAAACCAAAAAATTGGATCATTTTTAGGGTTCCGTATATACAATATACGGATACCCTTATAATATCACTCCGGATTTCTGCCTCTGTCACATCACAGCAATTTTCTCCTAAACTACTGGACGAAAGAGGTTGAAATTTGGTATCAATGTATAGTTTGGTGACCCAATCAGGAGTACATATCGTAAAAGAAAAAAAATTGATTTTAGGGGTACTTCTGAGAGGAAAAACTAAAAAAATCGACAGTTCCCCCCCTGATCTCCGAAACTACTAAGCCTAAAATTTTGAAAAAAATAGGAAATATAGAACGTTGCCCGAACTTTACAGGAAAAATAAGGAGAAACCATTAATATTAATTAATTTTGGGGGGCAAATTATACAATTAAATAAAAATTTAAAAATAAAAAAAATTCAAACGCATCATGTAATATATCAAATGACAGGTCTCATTCTGAGGAACACAAATATATTTTTTTCATATTAAAAAAAATATTTAAAAAGATATTAACGAAAATATACCAAAATTTACCCAAATTAAACGGAAAATAAATTATTAGAAAACCCCCATAGTAATTTTAGGGACAAATTATACAATTAAATGGAAAATAAAGATTCAATTTTCAAACGCATCATGTAATATATCAGATAAAAGGTTCATTATGTGAATTACAAATATAACATATTTTTAAAGCATTTGTATAAAAGATATTAACAAAAATATTAAACATCGACTTAATTTCCACTTTAGAAACTACACTATTTAAATTTAAAAAAATATATTTGATTTATATTTTTAAATAATTTGAATAACAGATTTAATAATTTATAATTTAAACTTTCACCCATTTTGCCCTTTTTCTTCCAATCTACAGAGCCTCAAAACTCAGGGAGTAGATTATAAAAGGCATCTCTGAAAGTTTATTAGTAAAATAAAACTCTAATGTTACTTTTAGGGGGCCAAATTAGAATTTTAAATACATATGTATTGTGATAAAAATCAAGCGAATCCTAAAGCAGATAAAATAAAAAGTCTATGTGTGGAAAATCAAAGTGTATATTTTTTATAAATTTAAAACGCTTCCTTTAAAAGATATAAGGGTAAATATAAGAAAATGCACTCATTCCCTGCTTGTCTGAAAATGGAATATTCGAATCTTGAATGTGGTACGGAACCCTAAGTATGCGAGTCCAACTCGCACTTAACCAAATTATTTAAACTGAAATTACAATTGAAGCAAACTTTCATCTGTAGATTACATTTCCACTCTGATTTTTAGTCCAACGTAGTTTATTACCAAAACTACGTAACTACTGAATAAAGATCTTTTAAAAATACCCATCATTCTAATAATAAATTTCGTTCTATATATTCTATACTTTACTCTTGTCAAAAATGTTGATAGATGGTTTAGCGTGGAAGAGCTTTTTTATCTTTCGATTAATCAAACTGTTGATTACGTCAAATATTTGATTACACTTTGAACTTGCTGGGGATGTAGGGGAATGTTGGGGGAAACCATATAGGATGTTGTTGAGTGGTATACGGGTTGAAATGTGATATTTATACAAACAATACTCAATTCGGTTTTTATAATTATATTTAATTTCCATTAATTGTGGTTAAATGGGGATGGTGGAAACAATTTATTAATCTGTTTGTTGGCTTAGCGTGTTTTTATAACTTTTCCAAAGTAATTTCATTAAAATTGATTTGATTATAATGAACTGCTTTTATGAGAGATGAATTCTAAATAAAATTACAAATTCTTATGTGTATCTAATTAATTTCTTTAGTATAATTAGTGCTGTAGAAGTAACGACTTTTTGAATACTCTTATGTATTCGTTACTCTTAGTCTTTAGTAAATATGGAGTACTAATGAGTGCATACATATTATAATAATTAAATAATTATCCGATATAATACGTTGCAATTTGCAATTAAAAGGGAAAATAATAATCTGTGAAATATGAACAGATTTTATTAAATAAAATTTTTTATTTAATTAAACTTTTGTTCAACCTTGTATAGATCATACGTTTATAGTGTTTCGAAAATTAGTGATTTCTATCACTAGAAAAGATAATGA
Source organism: Octodonta nipae (assembly GCA_034190945.1). Classification (NCBI taxonomy): domain Eukaryota; kingdom Metazoa; phylum Arthropoda; class Insecta; order Coleoptera; family Chrysomelidae; genus Octodonta; species Octodonta nipae. The sequence continues at coordinate 3,343,322 of CM067219.1, forward strand.
AACATAGATGTTTGATGCTTTCGGTGACTCCACCCGGTATAATGTCTGATTTTTTTTTGACCCGATATTGGGAGATTTAATAAGGACGCTTGTTGGTTCTGTGTTGGTGCAATTATACTGTTTCCACACAACAACAACACCAACACAACCAATATTTTTTATGTTTGTGTTATCGTTGCAGAAAAATGCGTCATTTTTTAATCCTTCCAGTTTATTCCCATGGATGAAATCTGGTGTAAAAGCCAGTAATTCTGAAGTGACTGTTGGAGGAGGCCTTTGATTATTCTATTTATGGGGATTTCCACTCATGCGAAAAAATTAAAGGCATATCTAATGCTTTCTGCTTGATACTTTTTTAGGTTATATAGCTTTGTCATTCTTGTCTCTATCATCCATAAAGTGGGTAACGTTGCTGTTTTTTATGTTGAAAATGAAAACTTATTAGAACGAAAATAATCTTTTTTGCTGGTATTGTATAGTAATTTGATGTTATATTTGTTTGTTTACTGTAACTAGCTGTTGCCCAGTGGTCGAAATTCGACCAAAATCATTGTTAAAAATTTGAAGATAATATACCTAGATGAATTTGCATATTTCCAACATTTTTTCTACTATTATACACTTTTTAATAATACTTTTTGTTCACAATTTTTGTAAATGTATTGAAATTGAAAATTTTTAAATAATACATCGAGAATTTTAACATTGAATTCGAAAGGTACATTAGCCTAAGGGTTAACAATGTTATATGTCAAACTGAAATCAAAATAATCAAATTCGCTAAAACGAAGATGGCAGTGAACATCAGAACTATAGCCATGATGTCAGATCTAACTATTTATCTTAAATCTCACTAATTGTATTCGTATTATGGACTTTGTAATCTTAGTTAAATTGTATGAAAGTTTATTCTTTAAAATAGAAACAATATAAATTAGAAGCATATGCATGTTAAAATAATAAAATATTATCGAAAACACATTGATCAGTTGTCACACAATACAAAAATCTAATTTTACTTGACAAACCATAGAAATGAACTTGCGAGTGCCAAATAAATGGTTATTATCATATAATTAACTTTCGGAACCGATCAAATTTTGTTAGTTTTTTTGCTTAACTTAGTTTGTTTTTCGAGTCAATCCATTTTACGATTTTCTCTCCAAGCAACTTGGCGGCACCGTTTGCATTGACAGTGTAGACGTAAATTATGAATTTTTTTATTTTATTTTATTTAATGAATGAAGTAATATTATAAAAAATGTCTTCAGATCATTCGGCTCTGAAGGTCGTCAATAGCTACTAAACAAAACAAAAATAAAGAAAATCGGTTGAGGGACATAGGAGAAAATGGTATCGAACCACTTTGTCTTTATATATACGAGGGGTATTAGTAAAATAAGGTTCCCATGATTTTTTAAAATAAACAGCTATATATTTTTACTTAGTGTTATACATCAATTTAAAGCTTAAAACTTACACTATTTTTCTACCTAATCGCTGTTTCTGCCTAAATACTTTTGCAGACGATGCTCCAACTTTTCTATCCCCATGTTGTAGAATTCTGGCGCACATCCTTTGAGGAATCGAATAACCTCTTCATTGACTTCATCATCGGTACTGAACCGTAAGCCATCCAAGTGTTCCTTTAATTTTGGGAATAAGTGATACTCACTTGGGGCTAGGTCCGAGCTGTAGGGGGGACGGGGCACAATAGTCCAGCCAAAATTCGTCAGCAGTTCTTGAGTTTCGTGAGACATGAGGTAGAGCGTTGCCATGGAGAAGCCTCACACCACTGGAGAATCTTCCCCTCCGGCGGTTCTGGATCGCACGTCTTAGTTTTTTTAACGTATCGCACTATCTGTCAGAGTTTACTGTTGTTCCATGAGGCAAAAAGTCGATCAAAAGTACGAATTTCGCATCTGGCGGTAACAGCGATAGGGAGTTCCATCTTCGAAGGCAGCTAGGCCGGCAGTGTTGGAAGTAGCGAGGCGCGAGTGGTATGGATATAGAGAGGGATAGCTGATGAGTAAAACAGTGTTGCCAGATTTCTCCCACCACATCGCATTCTGTCTCGGCGGCATAGGGAACCTTATTTTACTAATACCCCTCGTAGATTTATTGATAAGCTATAAAGGAAGAGATATATAACCTGGTCCCTGGTTCTTACACAGAGAACTGAGTTGTATGGGTATTTCAAGATAAAAGAGGGGTAACAAATGCATTTCACCTTCATAGTCATTTATTTTCATATCTGTAAGTGTGTATCGTCAAAAAACTTTCGCTTCAATAATTCATTACGAGGTTCTCTCACTCATAAAAAACCGTCTAACGTTGCCCAAAGTTCCAAGAACTGCGTATACAAGCCACCTTGTGTTTGTGGTCATACATAAACTAAATAATTTTACTAAATTGATGGAGGCCTGTAACAAACAAAAACGATTTGCTTGGAAGAATTTGTTGCGCTGCATCCCTTATTCAACGTCAAATACAAAACACAAATAGTGGTGAAAACCGGGGAATGCAGAACAACTCCAGCACGGAATAAGTGACCAACCGTGTGCCGTTAAATTGTCGACAGGACCTTTCCGCTCCGTATTTAGGATTCAGCACAAAGAAGTGGAGCGGAATAACTCGAGTTAATGTAAATATTTGGAGTTGACAAAGATCGGCAGGTATTTGAGCGGGCTGCCTCCGGCGTTACTTTCCGCACGGTTTGAAAGGACTCTCTCTACCCGACGTCGACGAGGACGACGTCCGTGCTATCGTGTTTCGTGTTGGAACAAGAACTGGGTCATTGTTGTTTATGGTGGACTCGAGAAAATTGTTTCCTGCAGGTTTTCGTTAGTTCGTTTGTGTGCCGTAGGCGCGAGATGCTCTTGAAATGTCACGATGATCAAATTTCAAATGAAATGCCCAGCATTTCTTTTGGGAAATTTGTTTACACAACGGATCTATAGAGAGTTTTCATCTCAGCTGTAACATTCTTATGTTGTGTCAAATGTTCGTGAAGAGTTGATAGGGGTGGAGAAATGGAAAAGATTGATCGATAAATACAGAACGAATAAGGGGTTATTACTTTTCTAAACGGTTTATAAAGGGTGTTCCAATTTGAGGTTAATTTTTAAATATTATATTAAAATAAATACACTGATGTAATTTTCACTTAAATTTATTTACTATTGACAATTGTTTCACCAGGGTACTGGCTTCTTCAGAATACAACGTAAGACTAACAGTTAAATGCCTTAAACTATTACAAAAAACTATGGTGATGCAATTACAGAGGTATTTAGAGGATTATTGAAGCAGGTAGGAGGGGATTATCACATTAAGAAAGTACACTATTATAATTGGATTTTTAAAAATCGATAAATTATGGCTGTAATGAGATTATATAATTCTATTGAAAAGATTAAGTAATGGGGATGAATTGGTTTCGGTTTGATCATTCAAGAGGTATGGTGAATTTTTGTTTTTGTTGATTTCTAATGACTCTAAAAGATATAATTTTTTACTTTTATGTTGTAAATTTAATTCTTTGAACGTATTCTGAGTTACATGATTTTCATTCAATAAATGGTCGGCAAAAGTTGACTTATTATAATTGTGGCACCCAAAAGCTTTGGTATGTTCGTCCCATCTTGTCTTGAATGATCTTCCCGTATGACCGAGGTAGAAACTAGGGCAACTACCACATGTCAACTTATAGACACCCGAGTTGTTATTTTTGTTCATTTTATCTTTATTGTTTCTTATATGTTTTCCTAAGTTATGTCCTGTAGAATTGTCTACAGGAAGGCTATCCATACAGGACTGTATCTACATTACAATTCTAACCACCCATCAACAACAAAAACTGGCATCATCAAAACTCTAATCCATAGAACCAAAAATATCTGTAGTACGCCAGGAGTCCTCAAAGAAGAACAAGGGAAATTTAGAAAAGACCTTTTGGCGAATGGATACCCGTAAACCATCATTAACAAGGCGTTTGAAAAACTGGACAAACCACCTAGGCAGGAAGAGCAACACTATTATTACCGTATACTAAAGGCTTGTCGGAGAAACTTAGACGAATTGCACACAGATATGGAATCAGAATGATTTTCAAAAGCAGCAACAGTCTAAGGAGCATGATTACAAGAACGAGGCCGGACGCTCCAGCAATACCAAATACCTTGTGAATGTGGCAATCTTTACATTGGAGAGACAAAGCGACCGCTGGACACCAGGATTAAGGAACACCGCACAGCTACTCAACGGGTGGAGCTGACGAAGTCTGGGCTAGCTAACCACGCGTGGACCGAATACCACAACATCAACTGGGACCAGGCCAGGGTAATTCACAAGGAGGAGCATTGGTATAAAAGAAAATTTATAGAGACAGCATATATAATTTCGAACGAGAATATAATTAGCGAGCCTAGCCTCCAAATTAAAAACATTTGGAAACCACTTCTTCGGCCACTGTCGCTCGCATCACCGAGCTACGCAACACCGACACCCAACCGCCAGATACGACGACGCTGATTGGACCGGATGAGACAAAATGACCATAAACGGCGACGCATGACCGATTAAAGGTATAAATACCACGGATAAACTGAATTTCCCATCATTCACCTGATGACGATAGCAGATACAAAGCTATTGAAACGTTGTGGGATCAACCTTTTCAAGACGATGAAAGTCCAAGGAAACTTCGAGGAAGGATTAAAACGTTTCTTCGAAATACGATATCTCAGGACCGGCTAAATGCTTTTCTGTGCTTGAAAGATGATTATTCAATCAATGCTAGACTTTAATCAAAAAGGTCATTGAACATTTCCCCTGTCGAAAAAAGTCTACGAATATTTTAATTTATAAAAAACTAGCGGACCCGACAGACGTTGTCCTGTTCCATGTAAACTATTAAAAATTAGCTGTAACAATATAATCTGAACGCCATCTATCAGACGTAACTGAAACTAAAGCACAATCTTGAATATTTGACACAGCGACTACAGTGCAGTCTGCCGGATCCTATGTAAGTTGTGCTAACATCAACAACAATTTTTAAATAAATAATTTAACTAAAAAAACAATATCTAGTTGACAGTATTGTGAATCTAAACCATCCTCAAACCCCCTGGAATACTCACAAAAAATTTCATCAAAATCGATCCAGCCGTTTAGGAGGAGTTCAATGACTAACACACGTACAGAAGATTTATATATATATATATATATATATATATATATATATATATATATATAAGATAAATGCAGTATTAGCAAAGATATGGTATGTTTTATTGTATCTTGAAAGCTTAATGTTTGACAAGTAAAGTCCATCACCAGTTTCATAACACAGTAGTCATCATTTTAAAAAATCTGGATTTACAAATACTCCAATTAATGATTCATCGTAGTATTTTTAGCAAATTGTAAAAAGTGAATCTACAATTTTCATTTTAACCACTAATGTTGTAGCAAATATCTTAATTAAGGACCGACTCATCCCTAAAAAAAAAACGTCCAACCCAATTTAGACGATGACTAAATATTTTAGCAGACCGAGCCACCAAGACGGATTCAATTTTTCCAGAGGAAAACCGTCCTAACGTTTCAGCCGTCCCTAGCGACTGGAAAACCCACTTTCCTATTTACCGTGACTTTCATTCATCTGTAATTATGTTTTATTAAGGTGAACCAACGTGAAATATACTCGACTGCGAAATAATTGAGGTTTTGTAAGAGGGTAAACAAATTTCTGTCGCCGAACCGGCTCCAATTACTACGGGAATTTCGATTTGATATAATGAAAGAGCTTTTATGTTTAATATTCGTTATGACTTCTGAAAACCGTAAAACGCGCGTCTTCGAGAGAACGGCAAATATTCCAGATGATTATTAAAACGGGACTATATTTCATCTTATGGAAGTTCACAAAGAAAATTTGTCATCTCTAGAAAGTTGTATTTAAAGGGAGGAAGTAGAATAATGTCGGTGGATTGCTTTTGCAGAAAGGCAAACATTGCAGCTCCTTTGACATCGATTAAGAGAAAGTTATATATATCTGGCATTATTTGGGAAAATGGGTGAATTTCCTGATAAATATCGATATTTAGAATTTCATTAAAATAATGGTTTAGGTGATAAAGTATAGTGTGGGGCTGAATTATTGAATAATTTCAACAAAACTCTAATAACATTTTATCGCGAAATGAATTTCGATATCTAGGAGTTTCAGGAAACTCCAAATCGGCGGTCATACTGGGTGCAACGCCATTTCCCTGTGTTTTATAAGATAGACATCATAGGAAAAATTATGACAATCATTTCGAGATTTTTCAGTTCATTAAACTCAAGTTTCTAGTTGACAACTTTCATCAGTTGCGCTACCCTCAACGGATTGAAATCTCGAATAATTAGTTATGCATCCAATTTTCTATACGGTTATTCTGACAAGCTATTCAACAAAGTTAAATGAAATACCCAGTAGGTACATGTCGATATTAACTCCAGAGTACAGCAGTAGTATATTCTCACTGACAAAGAAATCACAACCCACAGAAAGAGATGTTTAAATTTAATGTTGCAGTGAATATATATTGGCAATAATGAAGGAGATATAACTAGGAGTACCCAAGAAACATAACAAATGAAAAACAGTTGCAAATTAAATATTACTAGCTGTCGCCCAGTGGTCGAAATTCGACCAATTGTGTCAATATCTCTGACAGGTAAAGTAACCTGGAAATTTTATCGTGACATTCTATCTTCGGATTTTAGGGAGAACAGCAATTACACGGAACGGATCCGGATTCGGAACCTCTGTGTGATAGTTTCCTCGAAAATCCTAGATGTCGGTCTTACATCTCGTTTCTACAAATAAATAACGAAATTCAATTTTTTTTCAGATATAATTCATAGGACTTTATTTGTGTTCAAATTCCTAATTCTTAATTTAATATGACAACAATTCAACCGCTAATGGGCTACCCTACACATTTATTTTTTTTAACCTCCCTGTATAGCTATAATTGCACTCAATTCTCTAACATCCATTAAAATCCTCATTATAGTAATTCCATCTCATTATATACTTCCACCACCCTGTATATGCAACTGCTCATGGACCACGCATAATATTTTTTAACATTTTTGAAGCACCGGGTAAACCATTCTGTATATGCCACTGCCTATGACCCACCATATTTACTCTTTTTGTTTATGACATTTTTAACTATTTTCTGTATAATTCTACTCCGGCCTATATTTCAATTATCATATATATGGAACTCTTCGTGGGCTACTCTATAAATCATTTCCTTTTCTTACATTATTTATCATCATCCTGTATATCTATAATTCCTCTCACCCTATATTTCATCTTCCCTATATGCTTATGGGTTACGAAATGTTGCATTTCCATTTCCACCACCCTGTATATGCATATATGTATAATATTTGCTGCACCACCCTGTATAACTGTAATTCTACTGCACATTCTATTCCAAGAACCCTGTAAATTCAACCGCTAATGGGCTTCCCTATATAATTATCGTATTAGTTATACTTTCACTCTAATCTATATTTTAAACACCCTATATATGTAACTGCTTATGTGCCACCCACGAAAAAATGATTTCTAACATATCTGGAACCGCCCTGTATAATTATAATATACAACGATTACTTTACCACTAAACAATAACAACGCTTGCATGCCACCTCCGGAAGTACATGCTCTAAGTATATAACAGCATTGGTTGTTTGGCGTTGACATTATGGACGTAAATAATGAATTTTTATTATATTTTATTTAATGAATGAACCAATATTATAAATTAATATTAGCATTCTGCACTGAAGGTCGTCAGTAGCTACTACACAAAACAAAAATGAAGAAAATCGGTTGAGGGACAGTGGAGAAAATGGTACCTAATCGTTTTATCTTTGCCTATTTATACGAGGGCTGCCTTTTATATTTCGGGATTAGACAACCCTAGTGTTGCAATCTGACAACTGACAGCTCCATCGTAAAGTTTTACATTTTTGAGGTTATACGTACTCAGAACGTTTTGACATACGGGCGCTATGTGTTGTTTACAGTAACTTAAAGGATTCATCTCGGCCAAAAAATGGAATTAAATCGTGAACATTTTCGTGCGTTTATTTTTTTATTTTAACTTTCGACGTGGATTAAGTCAGCAAGGTGCATGGATGAACTTAATTTCATTTTTGGCGATGACACTCCATCAAGGACCACTGTTTATCGATGGTATGGAGTGAATTCAATCGAGGTCGTAGTTCACTCCAAGACGAATTTCGTGAAGGTCGTCCAAAAACAGTTGTTGTTCCGGAAACCATTGACGCTGTGCGCGAACTGATATTGCAAGATCGTCATGTGACCTATCGTGAGATTGAGTCAACCTTATACATTAGTGGGACTAGCATACATTCAATATTGCATAAACATTTGAATGTCAAAAAAATTTGTTCGCGTTGGATCCCACACAAGTTGTCAATCGTTCAAAAAAAGGCTCGTGTCGATTGGTCGAAAGAAAATCTCAAAAAATACGATCGGGGTGCTTCAAAACGCGTATGAGCCCGAAAGTAAACAGCAGTCGACTGTATGGGTGTTTCAAGATGAGTCGAATCCAACAAAAGTTGTTCGCGCACGAAGCACTTCCAAGCAAATGATCGCCTGTTTTTTCGGAATAACTGGACATGTCACAAGCGTACCACTAGAACAACGCAGAACAGTCAATTCTGAGTGGTACACAACCATTTGTTTGCCAGTTGTCTTCCAAGAAATGAGGAAAACCAACCTCCGAAGACGGATCACTCTTCACCACGACAATGCGAGCTTTCACACATCGGCTCAAACAACGGCATTTTTGACCACTTAAAACATCGATTTGATGAGTCATCCGCCGTATGGTCCTGACTTGTCACAAAATGACTTCGTTTTATTCCCATACGTAAAAAACAAACTGAGAGGTCAACGTTTTTCGACACCTGAAGAAGCGGTTGCTGCGTTTAGAATGCATGTTTCGGAGATACCTCAATCAGAGTGGAAAAAGTGCTTCGACAATTGGTTCAAACGCATGCAAAAGTGTATAGACCTTCATGGGGAATATTTTGAAAAACAATAAAGCGATTTTCGATGATTAATATTTGTTTTTGTTCTCTAATCCCGAAATATAAAAGGCAGCCCTCGTATATAGATGTCACAACCAAAATTAAAGTATTGATCATTTAGGTTAAACGTTAGAAAGGTCAACTATATTTCCCCACTTTAAAATATCCAGAGGACTAAGATAAGGACATTGAGGTGGTAAATTCATCGGTCATCGTCTATCAAACCACCATTTTTTGAAACCAGATATTAATCATCTAATGATTGAGATTTATTTACTATTGGTCAAATTTGAATTGGCAAATTTTCACGTATCTTACGTTGGCCAGTGATCGAATTTAAAAACAGTTTCAATGAAATCTCGCTATGATCTACTTAGGATCCAATAATTTCTAGATGAACTTGGAATTTTCTTACCATATGAACATTGTTCAATTCACAGCGAGGTTTAGAGGGACCTGACATGTTCATTTCTTAGAAAATCTCACTGCTGCCCTGTCAAGTTTGATCGATCAAGAGCGAGTCAGTAATTCTTCTGGCAACTATCTCTTGTCCAAATGATCATTTTCTGAGGTGTTTAGTAAATATGGTGAGTCAACTGTATTGAGATCTGCTGTTTCAAAATGCTTAAACAGAATAAACGGCATGCAGCACTAAATGGAAAGGGAAGGGGAATGATCGATGAATGGTGGATAAAGAAAATTGTGGAGTAGAGATCAAGACATGAGACCTATGGAAGTAGAGGACGACCTACTGTTCAGTGGACAGATGATACAAATAGAGTGGCTAAAAATTTGATCCATGTGATACAAAATAGAGAGACCTAGATTAATGGGAGTCTTTTGTTCTGCTGTGGACTAATAGGCCAAATGATGTTGATGATGACACATACACAAACATACAACCAGCACATAGCTGTGCCATATTTCGAGAGCTTCAAATAAGAAACTGAACTGAAGTTTCTGGTAAAGTAAGGTTTACATTTGGCTGAAAATTTATCAGCTGCTACTGTGTGTTCAGTTTATTTACAAATAGTTCTGTAAGTTAATGAAATATCGTATAAATAAATTGTTATTATTATTGAACTGGGGTTAAGTTAAAAAACAAACCGAACAGTAAAATTAAACGGAACTCCAAAAATAGCACTTTTTTAACCGACTTCCAAAAAGGAGGATATTATCAATTCGTCGCGTATTTTTTTTTGCTTTTTTTGTATGTATGTTACCTGATTTCTTCTCCTGTGGTGAATCGTTTTGAATGAATGTGGTCTTGTTTAATACAGTATATATCCGTATTGGTGAAACTTCAAATTTTGGAAAAGAATTCTATTGGTAAAGTGATAAAATTTGTGAATTAACACATGTGTGCATGGAAATCGACCAATATCCCTAATATTTTACTCGATTTTTCGATAACTCCTTATGGATGTGTATAGTTTTTTAACGTTTAATATATTAAGGAAGATCCTTAGATGATCTCGTATACTTTTCTGCGACGTGCAACTTGCAGTTTTGCAGAAAATCGCCGAAAATTCCAAAATAGTGCGGTATTTTTAGGCACTGGAAGTTTTAATTGCGAATTTGAAAATTTTCTATGTACATCTCAAGCATATAGTAAAGCATAGTATTTTCGGCTCCTTAAATCATTGAGTACCAACGTCGTTTTGTTGTATACCAGGCAAATACCTATTTAAATGCAAATTTTTCCATTTTGCGAAGACGGTGCTTTTGGTTGTCACATTCTTCCGGCCTAATAGAAAATTCAGTGACAACACATGTTAAACTTTAAACTGCTATTTAGTGCGTTTATACACAGGGTGTTTAGTTATAGCAAACAAAATCACAAAGTAAAGTGATAGGAGTTGCATTTATATGATGATTGAAATATAGGACGGACTAGAATGATAATAGTCCTTAGGCAGCCGTATATACAGGGTGGTATAAAAATGTGAAATTAAAATTATATAGGGTGATTAAGAAACTGTTATATGATGTGGACATAAGCAAATCATATACAGGATTGTTGAAATATATGCTGGAGTTGAATTATATTTATACAATGTGATTAAATAATTATTTCTTTTATAGCCCATAAGAAATTACATAAAGTGTGGAGAGGAATTAATGTTACACATGGCGATAATATAAAATGTTAAAACTGAAATAATATATGGCGTAACCCACAAGGAGTTATATACTATGGTTGAAATATAGGACGGATTTGACTCCGTAAATATGGGATGGATTCTACTCCGTTCTATAGTTTACAAAAGGCAGCTAACAAATTTATGCTTGTCCGTGGGAAGTCGTATGTACAGGATGGTTGTTACATAGGACGGAGTGGAATTATCTATAGTTGTACAGAGTTGTCAAAAAAAGTTGAACAAGGGTTACATGGCGTGGTCCATAAGGCATAAATATATTTTGGGCATATTAAGTCAACGCGTACTAGTACATTTTGTTGGTAAACATTTACCTGTTAATTTAAATGAAAATGTATCAATGTTTAATGTTAAGGCTTTCGATATGACCTGGTTCTACATACAAAATAAAAAATAAAGAATGAAAATTACCTGAGTTCAGAAAAACTAAAAAGTTGAAAATAAAACATTTTTTTTAAAAATATTACCGACTTCCACCTATAACTAAAAAGCTAAAAATAATTATAACAAAATACAACTCTAGCAAATAAATAACAGATTCAATATTGTTAGGTACCTACCCAGGAAGTAAAAAATGTAAACATTAAAAGGTGCTCATGCTGTACAAATTAATTACCTACCAATCAAATATATTTTTGAAGTCGGTGCCAAGCAACAATCAAGTTTGATGAATTAGTAGATAAGTAGGCAATGAAGGATTTTAGATTTGCTTGGCACCGACTTCAAAAATATACTAGATTGCTAGGTAATTAATTTGTACAGAATGAGCACCTTTTAATATTTACATTTTTTACTTCCTGGATAGGTACCTACCTTACACATTGAATGTGTTATTTATTTGCTAGAGTTGTATTTTGTTATAATTATTTTTAGCTTTTTAGTTATAGGTAGAAGTCGGTTATATTTAAAAAAATGTTTTATTACGAATCTGTCGAACATGTTCAATTTCAAAACTGACATATCGTTGTTGTTGTATTCGAAACAGCTGTAAACGGTATATTTTTTTCTGCAGATAATTTTCAAATAATTCATACAACCGATACATACGTCGGGGCCGTTTTGTAGACGAAACACCATAGATAATCCCAATTCAACAATATTTTTGTACATGATGCCGCGCAGTAAAATTTCATGACTTTCGGTATTTTTATGTTACTGAATGCCGTAAATACGGGTGGATTTACGATAGTCTGCCCATCATAAAAATTGCTGCTCAATTTTTTATGCGAATTGAATACTCGACGCTGGCGCGAGTTTATGTATTCATTTCTGCCAGCTGTTGAAAAATGAAATGCGGAATATGTTGACAAATATGCATTTAATGTACTTATGCTAAAATTGATGAATGATGCTTTTATCCGATATTTTAAATATGATGTGTCTGTTAAAATGATTTTAGTTGAACAGGATTTATAAAGCAATAGTAAAGTTCTGATTATTTTGATATTTCAACAGCTAAATTAGTCCAGTCAATGAATATTTTTAGCATTTTTGTTTTTAATCCTTGAAAACAGTGTTTTTTTTTTCGAGGCAAAACTAAAATAGTTTAAAATGTAACAAATTTCTATAGCAGAGAATTCTACATATAATCAAAATTCTTCAACTGGCTTAAAATAAAAACCATATGCAATTAATAATTATTGTCTGACATATTTATTGGATTTAAGATACAATTCTATTGATTATTTTAGCGCATTCTTATTTCTCCCTCTCTCTAATTTGTATTTTTTTGTATTATCCACATATTTTTTAACTATTCTATTTGTTTAATTATTTGGCCCATTGTCTATAAGTGTAACTCTAATTCACCTTATATTGTAACCACCCTGTATACATTTCTGTGGTCAACCAATACAAATTATTTATCTATTTATTTCTGAATCACCCTGTACAACTATAATTTAACTCTATGATGTTGCAATCGCCCTGTATAAGTATTAATCCTCTTCATCCTATTGACTGTTTCTATTTTTCTATTGTTTAAATCACCTTATATACCTATAATGTTACTTGGCTCAATATGCTAAGTATAAGCAACTACTTATGTTCAACACCATATAACATTTTTTTAACCACCCTGTTTTTACTTCCACTCCACCTTATGTTTCAAACATCCTGTATTGCAACTGATTCTAACATTTTTTGAACCCTCCGCCCTATTACTCGAATATATACACTGCATATGCTTATTTAAGCATTTTTTAAAGTTGTTTTATCCACTCTGTATAACTATAGTTTTACTTCACTCTTATTTCAATCACCTTGTATACGCAACTACATATGTGCCACTTAATACAACATTGTTTGAACCACCCTGTATAACTTTAATTCTATTTCACCTTATATCTCAACCATCCTATATATGGAACTGCTTAGGTAACATCCAATATCAGATTTGTTCGTAAGATTTTTTTGAACCCACCGGTGTACGGTAATTTTACTTCGCCCAATATTTCAACTGCGTACATTGCTTGTTGCTTGAATTTCGATGCACGCACACGCCTACCACTTTATACCTCATAGAAAACATCGCTCACCTAAAAAAGATTCCTCTTCGATACACTAATGGAATATTTTGTGCCATTTTTACTCCACTGCAATGAAAACCATTAGAAACTAGAACAGCTCTTTGTAGAATATAATTTAAAATATTCAAATTGGTTAAGCCGTTTTAGAGAAAACAGTGTAGATTTATTGCAATTCACTGAAATGTAGTCCTTAATTACTGTTTTTTCTGATTTTTTGGAAAATCGTAAATCTCACGCGATAAAAAAATATATGATACCTTTCTGTAATATTTCTTGAAACAATTTAAATCATCAATTTGCCAAAGTTGTTTTTGAAAAGATAAATCATAAAACATAAACATAAAAAAACGAATTGATTACCTCCTTTTTTTGAAGTCGGTCAAAAAACTACCTGCGGCCTCATTTGAGTACCTCCTTTACTGTACCAATTGGATTAAACGTTTTTATCAACTTACACCTAAGTAGATAAGCTGAATAGATACGAGCTGAAACTTCCATGCATTTTCATATGGAGGTCCCGAAACCACGAAACTGAACCAAATGTACCCTCACCACTTCCACTTCGCTGATGTGGCCTCATAGGTCACGCCTTGAAGCTCTCTCATTGGTCCAACGCTCCTACTTCGCAGATGTTACGTCATAAGCCACGCCTCAATTGAAGCGATCTGAAATTTTGTGCAGGTTTGAGGTTCCTTGTGATCCCTACTACAGAAATTTCACGATAAATCCGGAGGTTAACTAGAACCTACCAAATCAAGCACGATATTATACGAGGGCTGCCTTTTATATTTCGGGATTAGAGAACAAAAACAAATATTAATCATCGAAAATCTCTTTATTGTTTTTCAAAATATTCCCCATGAAGATCTATACACTTTTGCATGCGTTTGAACCAATTGTCGAAGCATTTTTTCCACTCTGTTTGAGGTATCTCCAAAACATGCATTCTGAACGCAGCAACCGCTTCTTCAGGTGTCGAAAAACGTTGACCTCTCAGTTTGATTTTGACGTACGGGAATAAAAAAAAGTCATTTGGTGACAAGTCAGGACTATACGGCGGATGACTCATCAATTCGATGTTTTGAGTGTTCAAAAATGGAGTTGTTTGAGCCGATGTGTGAGAGGTTGCATTGTCGTGGTGAAGAGTGATCCGTCTTCGGCGGTTGGTTTTCCTCATTTCTTGGAAGACAACTGGCAAACAAATGGTTATGTACCACTCACAATTGACTGTTCTGCGTTGTTCTAGGGGTACGGTTGCGACATGTCCAGTTTTTCCGAAAAAACAGGCGAACAACTTTTGTTGGATTCGGCTCATCTTGAAACACCCATATAGTCGACCGCTGTTTAATTTTAGGCTTATACGCGTAAATCCACGATTCATCACCTGTCACTATCTCATAAACGTGTTTTGAAGCACCGCGATCATATTTTTTGAGCTTTTCTTTCGACCAATCGACACGAGCCTTTTTTTGGACGATTGACAATTTGTGTGGGATCAAACGCGAACAAATTTTTTTGACATTCAAATGTTTATGCAATATTGAATGTATGCTGGTCCCACTAATGTGTAAGGTTGACTGAATCTCACGATAGGTCACATGACGATCTTGCAATATCAGTTCGCGCACAGCATTAATGGTTTCAGGAACAACAACTGTTTTTGGACGACCTGCACGAAATTCGTCTTGGAGTAAACTACGACCTCGATTGAATTCACCATATCATTCGATGAACAGTGGTCCTTTATGGAGTTTCATCGCCAAAAATTAAATTAAGTTCATCCATGCACTCTTGCTGACTTTTAATCCACGTCGAAAGTTGTAAAAAATAATCTCACGAAAACGATTTAATTCCTTTTGTTGGCCGAGATGAATGCTTTAAGATACTGTAAACAACACATAGCGCTCGTATGTCAAAACGTTCTGAGTACGTATAACCTCAAAAATGTCAAACTTTACGATAGAGCTGTCAGTTGTCAGATTGCAACACTAGGGTTGTCCAATCCCGAAATATAAAAGGCAGCCCTCGTATTTCCGAGATTTTACAATCCATTCAACGCAAGACGATATGTTGTTCAACTGATTGAAGTTTCGAGTAGTTATTTTACATCAAAATGATGGGTGAAAACGTTTGAATTTTTTTAATATACAGCGTTTTATCTCAATATGGTATTATTTACCAAAAATGAGCTCGGAAATGCTACAAATAAGCCTCAGAACGCTTCAGGCTTGTCATTGCTATTGATTTCATTGACAGCTAATGAATGAGCAAATGGATTTTTTACGCTTTTGTGAAACATTTGACGATAGGCCATAAGACATGTTGGAACATTGTTTCGTATAAATGGGAAGAAATGTATTTGTATTTGGCAGAAATGTTAGTTAACCATACAGAAACGATTAAAGCAGCTTCATTCTTAAACTCTAGAGAGGGAGAGAAAGAGCCTACGACTCTATACGACTCTATTGACAGAACAATTTCCTTAGCATCACGTAATGCAAAACAAGAACCGATCGCGTCTTCATCTAGCATCCCCAATATGGGTTATTGCGGAAGTTGATTTTGAATTGTCATTATTGTGTCTTTCTGTGTTGCCTCGAACGTTGACTCAATTCTCGATAAACTTGTTTACTTGTCTTTGATGTCAGTCAATTTTCCACATCGGGGAATTCGAAAAGGACTAGTTATTGACGAGAATTGTCTTTCCGGAAACCCGTAAGGAATATACGAGAGAGAGACCTCTTACGTACATATTCGATGCACATTTGCAAAATATGTTTGTGCCCTTTTGAATTGCAATGTTCGAACGTGAGCTTCACATATTTGGACACAAAATACGTGAAATGGGAACGGAAATAACTTTGGAAATTATTCGGGATGTTATTACAAAGGCTCTTTGATAAATTGAGCGGTTTTGCGCAAACATGTATGAACTATTATAGACGAACTGAGCAATTTGGAACTGTTTTAACTATAATCATAATGTCTTCTATTAATATGGTGTGCGAGGCAATTTAAAAAAGGTAAATTTTATAAATTATAAGTATTGAGCATCGTACAGAAACAGGAATATAAGTTTGTAATCGTCAAGTGCGAAGAGGAGTTCCGGTAAAGATGACGGGATACCCACATGTACATTTTTTGAAATTATAAATTAAGACTAATTGTTTGTCTTAAAATAGATTTAACATACTACAAAAAAGTGTATAATTTAAAATTAGTGAGGTTCTGAAATTAGTGATGTAGTTTACTCAGTGATGGATGAGTTTTAGACTATCAAAGAATGAAGCTTTTTTGATATCTCATAGTCCTTTAAGGCAGCTAAATGTTATAAGTTTCCCTATTGAATACAGAAACTTTTAAGTGATAAAGACGCTTATGCAGTGATTATACAGTTATGGGCAAATGTGTGGAACCAAGTAAATATCTCTGGAATTATTAGAGATATCAAAATGAAATTTGGAAGGTGGATACTGCAGTAGATTGCCTATTTGTTTCCAATTTTTTTTACAATTTTGAACTTCCTGTTTTACCGGATGTAATGTCGATTTTAAAATTTGCAATGAAACACCCTGTATAATATTTTAGTTATAGATGAAACATTTTATTGCGAATACAAAAATATCGTTTGATATTGTTTATTTCAATACCCACCGAGATATTAACAGAAAAGTAACTAAGGAAATGAAAAATTCGATGGTGGTAGCTAAACTCGGTTCAGATTTCATTTACGCCCGATATAAACAAACCGCTCGGTAAGGATTTGTATTTCTATTGGTCAATCGCTGGCATTATACCGTCACAGCCAACAGCACTGCTTGTACCATAGTTGAATACACGTGCGTTTGTTTAAATCAGGCACAAATTAAATCTGAATCAAGTTTAGTAGTCCATGAAATTCATTGCAGAAGTGACAGTATTGTTTTGTTTTAATTTGATCGTAAAATGGCCGAATTAAATGAAAAAGAAAGAATAGAAATATTAACGATGATTGGGTATGGGGAAAGGACGCATCAAGAAGTTTGTGACCTTTTTAACATTGTTCATCCGAATACACAAATATCCCGTTCAGTAGTGACGAATACTTTGCGAAGGTACGACACAAGTAGAACAGTTAGCAATTTACCAAAAAGTGGACGGTTAAAAAGTGCAAGTAATGAAGGTGCAGCTCAAAATGTTGCTATACATTTGGAAGAAAATCCTCACTTATCCACTACCGACCCGCCAATATGTATGGAATTAGCCGTCGTTCAGTTGGAAGGATATTAAGGCGAGAAAAAGATCACCCATACAAAATTCGCCTCGTGCAAGAACTCTCCGAAGACGATTTTGACAGACGTTTGCAATTTTGTGAAACGATGATGGATATTTGTAACCGTGATAATAATTTTATAAGAAATGTGGTGCTTTCAGACGAGGCTACATTTTGTTCAAATGGTACGGTTAATCGACATAACTGCCGCTACTGGTCGCAAACTAATCCTAATTGGGTACAAGAGGCTCATACACAACATCCCCAAAAACGGATATAGGTATTTACAGCTCTTGGAGACACAAGTTATTCCGGCATTAGAAGTAAATTAGCAAATAATATCTGGTTTCAGCAGGATGGAGCACCACCCCATTACGTTCGCATTGTTCGAGATCATTTAGATAGGACATTTCATCACAGATGGATTGGAAGAAGGGGTACTTACGAATGGCCTGCACAAAGTTCCGACCTTAATCCACTAGACTATTTCTGTGGGGTTACATAAAGTCTAAGCTTTATGTTGATAGACCAAATAATTTGCAAGAATTAGCTGCAAGAGGACCTCAATACATCCAGAGAATTACACCAGAAGTAATAGCCGTTACTAGAGAATTTAAAAACCGACTTGCTTATTGTAAAGAAGTAAACGGTGCTCAGTTTGAACATCTAATACATTAAGTTTAGTTAAATTTCAATGTTTTGAAAATCACTTAGATTTAGTTAATAATTATGGTTATGTATTTCTTTAATGGATATTAGATTTTTCCTTTCCTTAATTACTTTTCTGTTAATATCTCGGTAGGTATTGAAGTAAACAACATCAAACCCGATATTTTTGTATTCGCAATAAAATGTTTCGTCAGAAACTAAAATACTATACAGGGTGTTTCATTGCAAATTTTAAAATCAACATTACTTTAGATAAAACAGGAAGTTCAAAATTGTAAAAAAATGGAAACAAATAGGCAATCTACTGCAGTATCCACCTTCCAAATTTCATTTTGATATCTCTAATAATTCCAGAGATATTTACTTGGTTCCACACATTTGTCCATCACTATATAAACGTGTCTCAAATTCATTGCTCACATTGGAGAAAACATTTGGAGTAAGCGGCTACATTCTTCTTGGATTCAATGTGTCAGATCATCCAGTGACTCTGGAGAAGTAGCATGCCGCCAAAGAAACAAGTCCAAGGGGGTCATATCTGGTGACCTTGCTGGCCACTCGATGGCACCTCATCTTCCAATACATTTATCAGGAAATGGCTTACCAAGAAACTCTCTAACAAACTTTATATAACCATTCAAAAGATACGAGGGGCGTACTTTTGAGTGACACTGTATAATAATTTACTATCTCCCAGTCTATATCCGTACGGTGTTGATGTTATCTTAATTTCTTTGACAATTCCAATTGTTTACACAACAAATTCTCGCTCGTTATTCATCATCGAGCTCAAACCTTTCTGTTTGAAGATATAGTGCGTCTATGTCTACACGTTCAGGCGTACACCGTACGCGTGTATACTTTAACGTTAACGCACCGTTTGATCTGGGAACAATGCTGTTAGTTTATAAAATTAGTTCGTCTTTATCTTCGTCTTCTTCAGCCTCGAGTTCGTAAAGGCTCAGTCTGAGCCATGCGTGGGTGTGGGGGTGAGAAACAAACATACATTAGATATATTATGTTTGCGTCTATAGAATATCGTTTCAATGTACACCTACAAAGACATCTCTACTTTATTCCGAGAAACAGCGAGCGACGGCAGTTCGTGCCTGTGGGGAAATGCTTTGTCTACAAGCCGTGTATTGTTATAATGTATATATTCGTATTGAGATTTCAGATACACTTGTAGTTACTGTTGGTTCTTAAAAAGCTCACGGGGTATTGTTTGGAAGACGTTATTCTAATTTTATGTACATTGTGAGCCTCGGGCGTCGATAGAAGTAGCATTTTGCAGAGTTTACGTAACATCTTGTTAAAATCCGCATCATAATTTGGCAATATCGAAAATAATTTGTATAGGAAAAATGCATGAATAAGGAAAATAAACATTATTAAATCGTATCTTTCTGATAGGGTACAAAAGGTTCAAATAATGCGTGATAATCAATGTTTTATGTAAGACAATTTTAACTTGTCATTGGGAATACCCCAAGGGAGTGTGCTTGGTCCTGTTCTATTTGTAATATATGTAAATGACATGCCCAATGCTGAGAATCATCTAGTGAGCTATGCTGATGATACAAACATTTTAGTAACAGCCGAGGACGTAAACAGTACCGTTAGAAAAGGCTCTTATCTCATGAATGGCGTTCAGGAGTGGCTCTCATGTAATGGATTAGTTCTGAATCAAATTAAACCAACAGTGTCATCTTCAAATCTAAATGGTCAAGGGTCGATACCCCTGAAAACATCTTACTTAACAAAGTGAACCAAAGGGTGTCGCCTGATGTCAAATTTTTAGGGCTGATACTGGATGAAAACCTACATTGGGGCAGTAGACCTCAGTAATAAATTAAATAAAGTGCACTTCTCAATCAGAGTATTGAGGAAATATCTGGGTAGGGAGATATTAAAAATGGTTTATCATGCAAATTTTCAATCTTTACTGAGATTTGGTATAATTTTTTGGGGTCAATGTTCTAGTCTGAACCGAATTTTTGTAATTCAGAAAAGAACGATGAGAACAATATTGGGCATGGTATATGGTAGGTCATGCAGAGGTGTTTTTAGAGAAAAAAACATTTTAACTGTGGTAGGATTGTATATTTATGAAATTTTATTGTTTATGTTTAAAAATATTTCGCTTTTTAAAGATTTGAGGCTCAACTCACAAAGAACATTAAATCTGAGGTACCCGAGACACCGCCTTTGCATTTTCGAAAAGGGGTATTCTTATTAAGCTATTGTAATATTCAACAAGTTGCCGGCTACGATTCAGTGTCAGGGGACGCTTCGTAGCTTTAAGAAAGCTATTTTTCACTATATAAATGAGGTTGAGCCTTACACTCTATCCGAGTACTTGGAGTATTAATTTTTTGCTTATTACCTTGTAACCGTTTGTTTGTTGACGTCTTTTCTTTTTAATTGCTTGTGCATTCAATTATTTTGGAATAAAGAATATTATTATTATTACTAAAAAACTGGGCTTGTTAGATCCAACGCCTGGTTAGGTTTTGAAACCTTAGGAAGTTTTTGGAATTTCTGATCTTTAGATATTTTATGTAGTAGTATTATTGAAAGGTGGGGCGAAAATTTGTTCTAATCATTTAGCAGCCGAGAGAGCAATAAAACTCAACCAAAGTAATAAAACAAAACACTGCAGGACGTCGAATTTGATCATGACAGTTGTTTAGACATTATTGAAAGGTGGGGCGGAAATTAGTTCAAGCCATTTAGCAACAAATAAAGCCGAGACAGTAGAAAACATCAATATAAGTACTAAAACAAAGTACACTAGGACGTCGAATATTATTAGGACAGGTGTTTAAAATCTTTTCATTAGATCTAAGCAACTACATAGACAATATTGAAAGGTAGGGCGAAATTTTGTTCAAATCATTTAGCAACAAAGAAAGCCGAGAAAGTAAAAAATTCAAAGTACTAAAACAAAATACTGTAGGACGTCGAATTTGTTTCATGACAGTTGTTTTGAATCTTTCCATTAGATCTAAGGAACTATATAGACATTATTGAAAGATGGGGCAGAAATTTGTTCAAATGATTTAGCAACAAATAAAGCCGAGAGAATCTTTCTATTAGATATAAAGACCAGTTCAGACGTCCTAGCATGTGATGATGTTAATAAAAGTGTAAATGGCTTTTACTGAAACTTCTATAAATGTTTGGCCGCATCTATTCCTAAGTACGTATAACATAGATTAATCAAATGTCTAAGATAGAACATTATATATTTCCAAAACAAAAAACACAAAAACAAAGTAAATTATACCCGACACTATCAACATAGAATTGAGAATTTTTAGAAGTAGCATGAATTTTCAATGTCATAAAAAAACTCACCAATCATTCAGTTGTTTTTTTATTCGATGCTTAACATTTCTACATTCATATTCATAAACCTAAACAAAATCTAGAAAATAGCCACAGAAAATTGTTCAAATTAATATTGAAACAAAACTCTGTAAGCTACACCAGCCACGTTAAAATATTACATTCAAAGTAAATAAATATCTCATTACTTCTTGCAATTCCAAACCAGAACCTTCTTTAAGGATTTTGTATTTGTCAAGTGGAGAAAAACGATTCTGTTATAAAAAAATACAGATATTTTTAATATCTTAATCCTTACGAATCCTTGCGAAAATTTACTATTTATTAAAAATATAATAAGTTTACACAGTACACCTGTATTAGGGCGACCAAAAAAGAATATATTTTTTTCAAGTCTCATATGAAAATATTTTGTTTATCATGATTTAAGAGCCCTTTCCAAAGGACAGCTTAAAAAAAATTTAAAAGTTCGCTCAAATTTTTTTTTAATTTCCAAAATCATTAAAAACCGATTTTTTTAAATATACTTTTTCTCGTGACTTCATTCCTTTTTACATGAAAAATCATGAAAATCCTGAAAATTTCAAATCTAAATTCTAATATACAGAGGTCGCTCCAAAATTTTTTTGAGGTACTTCTGAATATGAATATTAACCAAGTAAATATTTTTTTCCTTTAATAGTTATTTTTGCTTTAATTCTTTTCTTTAGCATGTCAAATTAAAGGAAAAAAATATTGAGTTCGTTAATATTTACTAGCGATCGCCCAGTGGTCGAAATTCGACCAATTGTGTCAATTCCTAGCAAAATTCAAATTGTTTTTCATATGTAATTAATAGGACTTTATTTGTGAGCATATTTTTAATGCATAACTTAATGATATAAGGTATGGCAAAGAGGCAGTAAGTGGAAATTAGAGACAAAAATTTAGTTAACATGAAATTTCTTAAAATTAAATAATTCAGTTGTTAACCGGTAGGATAATATAACAAATAAATGTAAATGACAATTCTATTCGAATCGAAATAATAAAATAATCTGTTTCATTTTACTCCTAATACTTATTCAATTTCCATTTGTATGGTTAATTAATCGTAAATGCAAAGGTTCATCAAAAATGTTGGTACGTACATACTATACATATAATCAGATATTTGGTATAATTTTTCTCAAGATGAAGTGATTCAGTTTAATTTTAACTCTCTAACACTTAATACTCATTACAATTATTCCAATTTATAATATATTTCCACCAGCCTGTATATGTAACTATCTATGGACTACCCAATATATGTGTGTATGCAACTGTTTATGGGCCACCCAATAAAACATTTGGTTTCTAACATTTCTCGAATCACCCTGTATAATTATAACCTACTTATATCTCAGTCAGTTTATATAGGCATATGTAACTGCTCATGGCTATTTCATTGAGGGCCACAAATTAACATAAGAACATATAACTTTTTACCCTATCCAGCACTTTTTACTTTAAAAATCTTGAAAGGTTCAACTGTAAAAATGTAATGTTAGAAAAATATCAAGTAGTGATAAAATTCTTATAAGATCCTACACATCAATTTGTATTGAATGAATTTTTCTAGAGCAATTTTAATAGTTAATCTCCTTCTTTCTCGGTAATACGATTCATCCCGATTTGTACATGCCAAAACCCCGAAATGGAATTTCGACAAAATCGTAGTGCCGTTTGCGAAAATTACATATAAATAAGATGCATGTAAATAAACAAACATTATAGCTATTATATTATTAGATACATAAGATAAAAATATATTTGCAGCATATCACATCTCGTTAAAAGAACATTGAACAATTTCATTTTTAGATGAGATGTTATAATTAATTTATTAAATTACCTTAAATCAAATGAAACTGCAAATTGATTTGTCTTATTTTATTGCTAATGCTGTAATACTTATTCAAGTTTTATTTGCACATGGCATAAATATAAATAATTAAAAATATATTTGCATATCAGATCTCCAGAGTGTTTTCGTAGCTTTTGTATCAATTAGCTTAATAATCTCTAAATTGTGTACTTACATAAAACTTTTCATTTGGGTTCTTCTGTAAATGCGCAAACTTCGTATACGTAAGCACAACCGCTTTAGTCACTTCAGTAATTGCTGTCTTCGTTTTTGTAAAAAAATAATGTCATAAATGAATAGAAATGAAGGCTTTCACCGCAATCTTTGTAAGTAAACGTCAATTTACTAATATTTTGTATACCTCGCTATGATTGTCCACGATTGGATTTTTACTGTTGACGACTGTCAAAATTTGAATATTAGATTAAGCTACTTGTTCATAGTGGGCGCCACTCACTTGAATTTTAATAATAATTTATCTCTGAATTAGTTATTTTAAAAGATATAAATAAAGATTCTTTATATATTTTGTACTGAAGGTCGTCAATAGCTACTAAGCAAATCAAAAAAAAAAAGAAAATCGGACCAGAAACAGAGGAGAAAATGGTACCTAACTGTTTTGTCTTTGCCTATTTATATATAGATATTCAGAAGCAGCTCAAAAAGATATAAACTACTCTCCTTGGAAACTTAAAAAAATTTGGAGCTACCTCCGAATATTAAAATTTTGACTTGAAATTTTCAGGCTCTTCATGATCTTTCATGTAAAAAGGAATGAAGTCACGAGAAAAAATATATATAAAAAAAATCGATTTTTAATGATTTTGGAAATTTAAAAAAATTTTGAGCGACCTTTAAAATTTTTTTTGAGCTCTCCTTTGGAGAGGGCTCTTAAAACATGAAAAACTAACATATTTTCATATGAGACTTGAAAAAAAAGCTCTATATTTCTCTTACTAACTAACTAATGATTTTTCTGTTTATTAAAGTTTCATGTTTTATATAAACCCTCAACTCTCTGGAGTACATCATTAATTCATTCTTAATTAGCAAAGAACTCGAGAAAAAGATTTTTACACCCTCGCTTTCTACTTATATAACGCAGAGAACAACTCAAAAGCACTTGATTACGATGTGCAAGCCAGCCCCCACACCCACTTGATCCCATATCTCACCAAGGCAGTGATTTACGACAGTGAAATGCGATACTTTTCTGGGGAAAAACACATCGATATTTCATTCGGTTAATTGACGTAAATGCATCAAAAACGAATTTTATGGTTTTCGAGTTTAAAGGCAGTCGATTTAGTGGAAGAGCATACAAGGGCAGCTATCTTAGTAAATTTTGAACGTGCACAATTTCAGGGTTATTTTTAGTTAAATACCGTGTTTTTGTTCTACAGGGTTGAGCCAACAGATTTATAAATACTTTTAATTTTTATTGTTTTATTTTCCAAATATATTTAAACTTTTTATTTGTTTTATTATTTGCACCACTTTCTAAATGTAACTAATTCACTCTATATTGCGCCCACACTCTATATGCTTTTGTATACGAGTCACTCCTATATAACTTATTGGTCTATCATTTTCTGAATCGCCCCGTACAACTATAATTCAACTCAACACAATATTACAACGGTCCTGATATCTTTAAAATCACCCTGTGTAAGTACAAATCCTCTTCAAACTACTGACTCTTTCCATTTTTCTATTGTTTAAATTATTCCTGTATACCAATGATTTTACTTCGGCCCATATGTCTAGTATTCCATTTATGCAAAACTGCTCATGGTCTACCCTTCATAACAAATTTCACCTTTTTGAATCACATTTTATGACTATATATTTACTCTACCATTCATTTCAATCACCCGGTATATGCAACTGGTTCTAATTTTTTTATGTCTATTATTATACCCCGTCCTACGTCTTATAATTCAAATGCCCTAACTACTTACCCTCAATAACAATAATTTTACCCCACCCTTACTTCAAACACCTTGTCTAAGCAACTACTTATGTTTCAAACTATATAATTTTTTTTAAACCGCCCTGCATAACTGTAATTATATTCTACCTTATATTTCCACCCTTGTATACTCAACTGCTTCTGGCAATTTTTAAAGCCTTTTGTATAACTGTAATTATTCTCCGTTCTATTTCGCAAATATCCATTCTGAATAACTATAGTTTTGCTCCACTCTTATTTCAACCACCTTGTATACGCAACTACTTAGGTGCTACACAATACAATATTTTTAGAACCACCCTGTATAACTAATACAAATCCAACTTAAATTTCAACCATACTATGTATACAACTGCTTATGTACCCCTAATATTACACATACGTACGCACACACCTGCAACCGTATGCCACACAGAAGAGATCGCCGGGAGAATAACTTAACTTCGTCTCTAAAATAAACTGACTTCAAAAGCATCAAAATGAAAACCATTACAAACACCCTGTATGACATACTTCTATGGCATATCTTGACATTTACCATGATGTTTATAGTTTTTGTGCATATATTTTTCCGATTTTTAGAAAAATGGTATGTTTTACCTTATAGAAAAATGTACGGAATCAAGCTGGAACATATTTTTATATAATATAATTTATAATATTTAAATTGGGTGAGCAGTTTTAGAGAAAACAGTGAAGATTTATTGAAAATAGCTCGTCATACATAAAAAAAGTTAGCCGAATTGATAACCTCCTCCTTTTTGGAAGCAGGCTAAAAAGAATTCTATCCATCTGGAGACTTAAAAAGATATCATCTCAACAATAGGAACAAGCCACGAAAATTTTACAGTCACTTTTTGGGCAGAATAAGGTTTGTTTCACTTCTTAATTTCAAGAACGTGCTCATAAGGATTAATGAGTAAGTACGGTTTTATCTAATTTATATAAATAAATAAATAGGTAATAAAAGGTTCTCCCCCTCCCGGTATGATTAGCCTCGGATTGTAGAGGTACTAGCAGCTAGTCTCCGACACCCAACGGTTCGATCTCCGAGCCAGATCTTGAAGTTCGATCCCAGAGTTTCTAACAACTACAACAGACAATGCGCGACAGTCCATCAGTCTGTCCAAATTACCTGGCCTAAGCGTAGCAAGTAGCAACAATATAAATATCTCACCTTTCAGACTATTATCAAGATACACCCGGTATTCATGTTGAATGACTTATCCTGTATTCTAATATAACAATCAGACCTGTATTCATTGACTGATATTCTAACTAATAAAAAATTCTTAACAGACTGCAACAAGATTTTAGATAAAACTCCATTTATCTTTCATCAAATGAACTTAGAACCAAGTCATAAAACTTGCAAAATGTACTGCAACAACTTAAAACGTGATTTTCTACTTAACATTCCTAACTTTATGTATTCCATTCTGATAGATTTTTTGGTTTTCATTAATTGTCATTTCGAAAGATCAGTAGAAATCAGGGCTTTTAAAACACAAGAACAGGTCATGAAAACTTCTTTAAAATTAACTGAATTTTGAAAAAATATTTTAGACATGACTATTTACGAAAATGTTCAAAAATATTTAGGACTTACCTTTTCTGGGGCTATAAATAAGGTCGTGTCTTCCTTGATACTACTAGAATTATTTCTTTAGTTATCTATACAACTTAATGATCCTACCAATAAAATTTTTACCTGAAATGAACTACAAAAACAACATATTTTCAAATTAATGATGACTCCTACCAATTGTGGCATGAAGATGGGTTGCTGTCGGTCTACTGGTATAAGCAACATTTTTATGCAAAAATTTGAAATATAATTTTCCAAAAACAGTTTAAACCTTTGGTTTGGTAACGATTATCTCTTTAGTTTTCCAAAAATATCCCATTGACTAGAGTTGTTTTGATGTTTCTTTTACATTGGGCACTAGCCCGAAAAAGTAGCTTTCAAAGTTTCAATTTCAAATACATCTTTAAAATTTCATTCAATAAAATTTTGAAATGGGGACTAATTCTCAATCTCCAGTATAAATCAGTAGATTAGTAGTCAATCCTTGATGTGAGAGCTGCCGAATCCCACTGTGAACGACCAATTGAACATTCCAATAATAGTCCTGTGATCGACTGAAGAAAAGACCTACTACCGTCCCCCTTGTGGGTAGAATGATGTGCAAAAGTTGAAGTTGGATGTCTTTCACAAACTGACTTTCTTTAATAAAGTGAATAGCTGCGCGGTTGCTTGTCCAACCTTTGTAGATTTGTTGGCAACCACAAGCTGGTAGATATTTCAGGAACTCATTGATTCAGGTATTTTATGATTCAGGGTACTTGTTAGGTCGGTTCTGTATTCAAATAAGCACTTGGTTTATAGTATTAGTTTGGACAGCATAGAAAAGAAGACACAAAAAAACTAGTAAGGTGTTTTTCCATTAATGCTCACGTTAAAGGTAAAACAAGCCAAAAATAAATAAATATTATTTGAATGGGATAAACCAAACTAAAACCAATGTCGATTAGATGATGTAATTGCTTTGTAAATCGAATTAGCAGTAAATGCTTTGATAATGATCACATTTCGAATATTTTAAATTGAATTACTTCGAAAATAGTGAACTGCAAACGTTTATGTAGTAACTTTAATTGAAGTTTTATCGAGACCGAAAGCATTTCGATTTATAGTTTTTAAAGTTCTTTTGTAATAATTACGTCACCGATACTCTGCTTGATCTTTCCCAATAAATATTTAATCCATCGATTGTTATCTCTGGCATTTATACTGACACAGCGTTTATCACTTGTCTGTATTTTTCTTGTAACTCGGGTAAACTTAAAATAAGCTTTCATTTATAAATTGCTTTTTAAAAAGATGAAAGCAGGTGTCAACAATCCTTTAATGTAAATTTTCAAAAATATTTTATCAACAAAAGCAGTGTTACAATTTAGTGCTTAATAATTTATGTCAAATGTTTCATTCAATAATGAATAAATAAAAGAGTAACTATACGTCGTTTAAACAATGAACAACTTCATGTTTAAATAGAAATTTAACGCTTTTTAGTATTTAGTGTAAAACTTACATTCAAACCACCACTCGTAAAATAGCCACATTTTCCAAGTACGAAGAGGGTTGATTCAGATTCCAAAGGAAACATACTTAAAAAACCCTACCGTTGTTAGCGTTAAGGAATTCTTTAAAATAAATCTGTCAGTGTCACGAATACGACAAGGGTTGAGAGTTTATTTCAAGTCCAGACATTAGTTGAGGGAGGATTTTGATTTCAAAGAGTTTTTTTATGTAAAAAGAGCTTTAATGCATAGAAACACTAGGATAAATGTAGGATATAGGCTGTCGTTACATGGATGGAGAATGCAAGAGGTATTTACGGGTGTTGGATATAGGGTGATCCATTCTGGTCTGTTGTCTATTTTGTACCATAACCTTATAAGTTTATATCTCATTGATTTATTCCAAAGCTGTTATAAAATATCTGCAGATAAATAGGAAAATACAAATATAAATGAATGCTAATAAGGTAAAAATACCAGGGAATAGATCGGATTTATTTAATAAATTAAAAACATTAGTTTTTGGAAAAATGATTAAGAATATGACAATATGATTCTGCTTTTTCGAATTAATTGATTTATATAGCTAAACCGGGATATAAACAAAGTTTTCCGACGTTTTGCCCACACTTATAAGGGGCTTTTTCAACGATGAGATAAAAAACAAAACAAATGTTACTTACCTTGCGGCGACTCCATTCATTTATCTATTTTTTCACGAACACTTCAAAACTTCACTTTTTTATTCAACTTGTCATAATGATGTACAAATTCTAAATGAGTAATAGGTACGAAGAAATAATAATTGGCCTCCCAAAATTTTCAGGTAAAAGAAGGGTAGGACGCACTTAATGGGATTATTTTATGATTGTGATGTAATTTCGTATACGTTCCTGGAATTTTATTAGTGGATAATGTAAGTGATTTATTTTGTGGAAATGTTGGTGCAAGATTGCCAGATGGACGAAAGTTCAAAACGTTTGTCTCGGTTGAAATTATTGGGATTTCAACGGCTTCACGGAATTTTCTGGTGAAATAATACGGAGATTTGGCCACGACAGAGGAGCTGTCGAAGAGGATTTGGTGGCCCGTTTCGTGATGATGTTCAGCTACAGCAAAGTTTGAAAGCAGGCCCGTTTTCAAACAACGTTTGTGCTCACCCGGACGAGTGTTTATAGATCGACCTGTTTCACCGATTTATACTGCCCCGCAGGAGCATGGAATGGAATAAACACCTTTAGATGAAAGAGGATTTTGTTTATCCTTTGGAGAGGATAACATTTGTGAGATTTTGGATAGTGGTTTGTAGACTGTTTTCACCTCATGCTTATGGAGAAGCTTCCCAATCCCATCCGTGACCTTGCTGATATATGGCAAATATGCTACTGATTTATTAGGTGACAATTCTCTCTTAGGAAGGGGATGTTGGTGACGAGAAATGGAATTGCGAATCTCTCGTTTGCTGTAGCCGTTGTTTAGTAGGCTACCCTCAACCCAAGCTAATTCCCTTCTCAAACTTTTGTGTTCGGAAATGGATATACCTCGATACACCCGGGAGTTCACGACTGACCGTTTCTGAAATGAGTGATGATGGGACAGGACGTGCAGATATCTGCTGGTATGTGTCGGTTTTCTGTATACAGAGTGGCCCAGGCGACCATTTGGCAACCGTGAAACCAACACGTCTAGGAAGGGCAGAGATCCATTGGACTC
This sequence comes from Octodonta nipae, assembly GCA_034190945.1. Lineage (NCBI taxonomy): Eukaryota > Metazoa > Arthropoda > Insecta > Coleoptera > Chrysomelidae > Octodonta > Octodonta nipae. The sequence goes on from CM067219.1 coordinate 3,374,070, forward strand.
AATTTCCATAGTGAATTTGATGTTTGAATGTTGGGTATTAATGTGGTAAAAGAACAATTGGAGAGCCTCTTGTCCATGTGGCCAGATGATGAAAAGTGTCATCAACATATCTCAACCAAATTTTGGGTTTGTGGCTTGAAGACTCCAGAGCCACTGCTTCAAAGGCTTCCATAAAGATATTTGCCACTACCGGTGATAGCAGCGAACCCATGGCGGTACCAGAAGTTTGAATGTAATATTTATTTTGAAAAGAAAATACGTCGACGTAAGATATTTTTCGATCAACATGAGTAAATCTAAGGTTTGTCCGTCTTCCGACAGCAGTTCTCTGATAATCGATAGGGAATCTGAGACAGGAACTTTGGTGAACAGTGATGTCACATCAAAACTAACTAAAATGTCTTGGGGTTCAATTTGTATCTCTGACAGAAGAGTTACGAAATGGGATGAGTTTAAAACATGTGAGGGATATTTTCCAGTGAATGTCTTAAGAATGTCCGCTAAATATTTGGCAATGTTGTATGTTGGAGAGCCGATTAGGTTCACAATCGGTCGTAACGGAACTTGTTCTTTATGAATTTTCGGCAGGCCATATAGGCGTAGAGAGGTGCAACTCCGAGGAATTAGGTGTTTTTGTGATGCTTTGGGAGTGTTCGACTCTCTTATCAATGAAGTTATTTCACGTTCTATTTTGGGAGTGGGATTCCGATGAATAGGAGAATAGGATCCATCTTGAAGTAAATCATTTACCTCATTGGCATATTCTGGAAAATCTAGGACCACCGTTGCATTGCCTTTATCCGCTGGAAGAATGACAATGTCACGGTTTTCCCGGAGCTTACTAAGGGCGATTCGTTTAGTTCTGGAGATGTTTGATGGCGGAGGTTTTGCCTTTCGGGAGGCCAATTATTATTTCTTCGTACCTATTACTCATTTAGAATTTGTACATCATTGTGACAATTTGAATAAAAAGTGAAGTTTTGAAGTGTTCGTGAGAAAAAGATGAAATGAATGGAGTAGCCGCAAGGTAAGTAACATTTGTTTTTTTTGTCTCATCCTTGAAAAAGCCCCTTATAAGTGTGAGCGAAACGTTGGAAAACTTTGGTTATCACCCGGTTTAGGTATATAAATAAACTAATTCGAAAAAATGACGCTGTCCAAATTGGGAAAAAGCAGAATCAGCTATGTCAGAAATGTCAAAACTGTCAAGCATATCAAAACTGACAAAAAAATCAATAATGTTAAATATGTCCAAGATGTCAACAAATGTCGTAAAGTCATAAAAGAAAAATATGATAAAAATATCAAAAATGTTAACAACGCCAGGGACGTCAAAAATGTCACTAATGTCAAAACTGTCAAATGTAGTAAAAGTAAAAACTGTCAGAAATGTTGAAAACATCAAAAATGGCAATGATAAAACATGTCAAAAAAACTAAAATGGAAAATGGGAAAACCACAATATTAAATATAACATACACGTCAAATATGTTTAGTTCATCACATATAACTGTAGCCATTGAATTTCTTTATGGATGAAGTGTTTTACAAAAAAAAAAAAAAATAATAATAATAAAATAAAATAGAATGTAGGAAATGTGAAAACTATTAAGTTAAAAAATATGTTGAAGATAACCCGCGAAGCAGGGTCGAGTCAGCTAGTAGATAGATAATTAGTTTTGTGTGTATAAATTAAAAACACAAACAAATTTTTATTAATGCCTTAGGTAACACTGGAAATACAGATAACGAGTGAAATGATGATTATTCACAGGCTGAATAAATATTAAGATTATTAAAACATCAAAGTGAAAACTGTTCTTAATAATCCAAACTGTATACCTACTAAAATCTCCTCTATTAAGAAGTGAAACATTTGCATGTCGAGCACGCCACTGATAAGGCAATCAGCCGATCAATCACTAGCACGTGATGAAAAATAACATCTGTTCTGTGGTATTTGGGTCTGGAACGCCAATTATGTACACAATTTCTGGTTTTTCTATTTTTACCAAAATTACTGCGTTTTTATTGTGCCCGACATAAATCATTCGGCCATTAAAAGAAAAATACGACAGGGTGTGTTATATTCTGTTAATCAAGCAGCATATGTAGCCCTATATGTCGAGGCTATACATTTTCACGTTAAAATATCGACTGTTTCGGGTAGTATAACAACAATAAAAAAATATAGCGAGCCTGGAAAATGGCGATGATGTTTTGTAAACTCTATTATAAAGTCATAAACAGACTTACAGCATATTTTGTAAATTAAAAACAATTTACGTACCCATCTTATGATCATTTTATTTCTGGCCTTTATACATGTTATTCGTAACTAAAAAGCTCCTTTGGTACAAAAATAAAATAAATGTTTCATAATATGCTACATTTGGGGGGGGATATGTTTCTTTTTAACCGACTTTCAAAAAGGAGAAGGTTATGAATTCTTCGCGTATTTTTTGAAGTGAAAACTTCTTTAGCGGCGCTGAGCACTTTTTTTTGTATGGGTAAAAATTTCCAAACTCGCGTCAGGGTCACGTGATGCTGATCGAAAAAGCGTAAGATCGAGGGGAAGGGAGAGGAACTAGTATCTCCCACTCTTTCTACCGTGCCTGAGTGTGTTGCTCCGTTTAGGCGGCACTGGGCGCTTGCGCGAATGTCCGTGTGTGTTTATGTACAGCGTGCCACGCGTATCTAAGGATGGTGACAGCTGTCGGCTTGACTGTTGTGTATTCGTATATGTGAATTGTTTAAATTATGGAAATTGAACAAAGTGCATCTATTAATGAAAAAAGTGATGATGAAGTAGTCAAAGAAAATGAGTGAGTACTTACTACTGAAAAATATACTAGATGAAAAACTCTTACTTGGCTTTAGCCCGTAACTGCCGTCAAGAAAACCAGCTATAAGCTGAGCACTATAAAACGTAAAAAACGAATAGTAATAAATATAATTTTAATAATAAGATTAGGTTTCGATCGAGTCTGTATTTACACATAATATATGTAATATTTGTAATATGTTTATACTTTATAGCATTAACCTACATTTTCATGACACCACAATAAGCCCATTTGCGGTGTAGGTTTACCAAAAAATAATTTCGACTAAAAATAAATGAAATAAGATAATAATAAATAATCGGTGTAGGTTTTTAATAAATATTGTATTCTACCTCATAAATGATAGTACTTTTGTACTTATAATTAAACACAACGTTAATATTGAAGTTTTCACTTCTGCCGGCACTCCCGGAGTGCTTTTTTTTTCGATTTTTTTTTGTATTAATGTTACCTGATTTCTTCTCCTATGGTGCACCGTTTTTGAATGAATATGTTTAATAGAGTATGAAACTTCAAATTTTGGAAAAAAATTCTATTGGTAAAGTGATAAAATTTCTGAATGAACAAATGTGTGTATGGAAATCGACCAATATCCCTAACATATTGGTCGATTTTTCGAAAACTCCTTATGGATCTGTATAGTTTTTTAACCTTTAATCTATTAAAGAAGATCCCTAGGTGATCTCATATACTTTTCTGCGACGTGCAACTTGCAGTTTTGCAGAAAATCGCCGAAAACTCCAAAATTCTTATAAAAAATTTCATCGAAATGACATAACGGACATTTCCTCATAACTATTTTAATTCCAACGTAATAGTGCGGTAATTTTAGGCACTGGAAGTTTTAATTGCGAATTTCAAAATTTTCCATGTACATCTCAAGCATATAGGTAGTAAAGCATAGTATTTTCGGCTCCTTAAATCAATGAGTACCAAGCTCGTTTTGTTTGTATACCAGGCAAATACCTATTTAAATGCAAATTTTTCCATTTTGCGAAGACGGTGCTTTTGGTTGTCACATTCTCCCGGCCTAATAGAAAATTCAGTGACAACACATGTCAAACTTTAAACTGCTATTTGGTGCGTTTATAGACAGGGTGTTTAGTTATAGCAAACAAAATCACAAAGTAAAGTGATAGAAGGAGTTGCATTTATATGAATACTGAAATATTGGACGGACTAGAATGAGAGTGGTCCGTGGTCCGTAGGCAGCTGTATATACAGGATGGTTGGAATATAGGGTGGAGTGGACGTTTGGTGGTATAAAAATGTTGGAAAAAATGTGAAATTAAAATTATATAGGGTGATTAAAAAACTGTTATATTATGTGGACATAAGCTAATCATATACAGGATGGTTAAAATATATGCTGGAGTTGAATTATATTTATACAGTGTGATTAAAAAATTATTTCTTTTATAACCCATCAGAAGTTGCATAAAGTGTGGAGAGGAATTAATGTTACACAGGGCGATAATGTAAAATGTTAAAAATGAAATAATTTATGGGGTAGCCCAAAAGGAGTTACATACTATGGTTGAAATATAGGACGGATTTGGCTCCGTAAATATGGGATGGATTCTACTCCGTCCTATAGTTTACAGAAGGCAGCTAACAAATTTATGCTTGTCCGTGGGCAGTCCTATGTACAGGATGGTTGGTACATAGGTTGGAGTGGAATTATCTATAGTTATACAGGGTTGTCAACAAAAGTTGAAAAAAGGTTACATGCCGTAGTCCATAAGGCATAAATATATTTTGGGCTTATTAAGTCAACGCGTACTAGTATATTTTGTTCGTAAAGATTTACCTGTCAATTTAAATCAGTATTTTGAAGTAGGTGCCAAGCAACAATCAAGTTTGATGAATTAGTAGATAAGTACGCAATGAAGGATTTTAGATTTGCTTGGCACCGACTTCAAAATATACTAGATTGGTAGATAATTAATTTGTACAGAATGAGCACATTTTAATGTTTACATTTTTTACTTCCTGGGTAGGTACCTAACAACATTGAATGTGTGATTTATTTGCTAGAGTTGTATTTTGTTATAATTATTTTCAGTTTTTTAGTTATAGGTAGAAGTCGGTTATATATTTTAGAATGTTTTATTTAACATTTTGAGATAGGCTCAACAGATTGTAACCTTACATTTGAACTTGGCAAACTAATTTATGCCTACATATGCATACGGCAGCTGTTCATTTGGTAACCGTTGGGGTGGTTTAACTAAATATTGTAGAGCTTGACTTACAGAAGGCAGCTGTTCATTTGGTGAGCAGTGGGGGAGGGGAGTGATTTATTAGAGATGGTTACCCGTTCAAGTTGTTTTTATATACGGATGCTAGCAGATTATAGTTAGCGGTGTGTTGTAAGATTTAGCAGACCCAGAAAATTAATAATTTCATATGAAGATCTTAATGGTGATGACAAAGGTGTACAACGGTATTCAGCAATGAAATGAAATACATCAAATTAGAAGACCAAATGTAAATCGTAAAACACTTAGAATGAGGTCTGAAGGTGGATCTGGTAGCGTCCATTCACCTGGAAACGATGGCAGATCTAATAATAACGAAACAAGGTGAGATACATAGAAACTCCAAGCATTTAGAAAAAGTTTAGCTAGAAGAACAATACTTACAGGTAGGTCCAGCATTTGGTTTGGAACGAAAATGACGATCCATCTTTGGAAATCTGATGATTGAATCTTAGTACGTACAAGTAAAAATGAAAGCCTTTTTAAGATACCATGAAGACATTCTTGACATTTTAAGTTTTTAGACCTTTTTGGCATGTTAAATGATTATCAAAGTTTTTTAAACTTTTACAATTGTATTAAACAATATCAATCAAATGATTTTGATTAAATAAAGATTTTATTTCGAGTTTCGGATAAATTCAGGAATTTTATATCAATGAAATTTAAAAATAAACCCCAGGTTATAATAAACAAATAAACTAACCGTCACAAATAAAAATTGTATATAGTATAATTATGAAAATATTTTTTTTAAGTTTTTAATACTTACATATATCACAAAAGTGTCGGATTCATGCTATACATTTTGGAGGTTTCCTCATTGCTTTACATCTGTAATTAAAACAAATTATCAGTAAAGACATATATTTCATTTCAAATATTGATATTGTTGTAAGAACCTTCGACAGAGTCAAAACCCCAATCAAGTATGGGAAATTATGGAGAAAAGTAGATATAAAATGGACTTCATATTATATATTATAATGATTCCAGGGCAAAATAAAGCACCTACAATTCAAATTCTATAAAGCAAGGATAATAGTTGTCTTCCTGAAACTCCAACACATCGATATCCATTCGCGTTTAAACAGAAAATAGAGCTCCTACATAATAATGTTGATTAGTAAATTAGTCATGGTCGGGTGATAATTAGTACAAATAGTTTAGATAATTGGTCACTTTAATTATACCAATTCATTAACTAGCATCCTGACTCAGAAAATGTGAGATATAGTTTGATGCAGCTGCATTTGAGAGTAGCATATTTATGAATTAGTAGGTAAATAAATGTAAAACTGTATTGAATAATGATGATTACATCATGACTAATCAAAATCATTTTGAATGAACTGTATTTTATAAATGACCTTGAAATTTGAAACATTTAGCAAACATTTTTGTATTACTGTCTAATCAGTCAAAACTTACAGCTCAAACATGATCAATTTCTGACTAATTCCGGTCACTACTATTGAATTTTACATTTTATAAGACCAAGTATCAAACTAAGTTGACTAGTTATGTTCAAATCGTGACTAATCCAAATCAATTTGAATGAGCTCTATTTTCTGGATGACACAGATATGAATCTTTGTTTTACTGCTGCCCAAATTCTGACTAATTTGGATCACTCTTATTGATCTCATATCATATGAGTTGGGATCATATTTAAATGAAGTTGACCCTGACAGTATCAATTTTATTAAATAACCTACTTTACAGTTGTCAAGTATAAAACTGCATTGACTAAATATGATCCCATTGTGATTAATAAGTTATCAAATTGCACAAATAAATTAAGATCAGATCCAGATTAATCAAAATCAGATGGAAAGAGCTTTATTTTGAAGTTTTTATAGAGCCTATAAACATTTGTGTACTGTTGCCAATTAGTCAAAACTGTTGAACAAGCATGACCAATGGGGTTCACGTTTTGAATCTCATTATTGCTTTGACTAATTAAGATCACAGCGTGACTAATCAAATTCAGATTGAATGTGCTCTATTTTCTGGGCGACCTTGAAAATTGTATACATCCTGTAAAGATATTTGTACTGCTGCCTATTAGTCAAATTTTTGAACAAATATGACTCATGTGGGGACACATTTTGAATCTCATAGTTTCTAACTTACGGCGGTAGTTAGATGCGGTTGACTTTGAGTTTACTAATTTTATTAAACTTTGATTAAGGCTGGCCCCAAAATGAACCAAAATTTTCACGAATAGAGTGAATCCCGGCGCGAAACATCGCAAAACAGATTTGAGATCAAAATCGGCCTACGACAGTGAGTTTGAGTTTGAAACATTATGTCACATCATTACCACGAAAAAAATGCAGGGTTGCATATAGGAAAAAGAGACTTTCATAGCGATGACGTCTAACTTTTCAGCATTCAGTTTTGACCTCAGTTCTTCATGGTTTGTATCAAACAAAATTGACCGATTCGGACTTCCTCGATTATTTTCTCTTCTATTTTTTGAAAGTATTGAACACACTCACCGACCCAAACTGCAGCATAGACACTCAGCTCTGCACGTCACCGTGAGCATTATCTGTGTCACGTCACGCTGCTTTGGTAGATATTACAGCCGCATATATTTACGTGGTTTACAAATTCTCGCCGTGACTCACCTTGGATAACCTCACCAAATTGCGCCTCATTTCGCGGCTAGTGACTAATTATCAAATTGCATTGACTAATTATGATCACAGTGTGACTAATCAACATCAGCTTGAGTTTTATTTTCTGAATGATCTCCAAATTTTTATTTCTCTCACAAACATTTTTGTACAGTCTAATTAGTCAAATCTATTGGCCAAAAAGAGCTAATTTGTGACTAACTGGGATAACGTTTTAAGATTTCATATTTCTCATGTCATATTTTCTCATATGCTCAGATGTTGAAAATTTCCTTGATGTTATGACAAACTCGCAAGATTATAAATTCTAATTTCTTGAAAAAAGTTCATTCTAAGAGAGCAAATTTATAGGCACTTCAAAAGAATATTGTTCGCGACTTTTCGTCGACTTTCCAGCGATAACTAATTTAACTCCTGACAAAACAAAAATAAAATACCGAGACACGAGAGCACAGAAAAAAACGTCGCTTTAATCTCAGACTATTAAAGTAAGTGATTATAACTAGTCGAATTGAGAAAAGCAACGGAACTGAAGAGGTTTATTAAAAATGAAAAGTTGTTCGTGTCTAGGCAAGCTGCCAAATTAGTTCTGCAGAACGTACGTGCCCGGAGTTTTCGCTAATGCCGGGGAAAACTAGCGAAAACGTTGGACGGATTAGTTCTCGGGTGATATAAGTTCTAATTTAATACCTTCGAACGTTCAGAGAGTGAAATTATTCATTCTAATCGGCGAATTTCAGCGACTAATGCTCGTATTTCGCTACCGTCTCAGGTATTAATACTATTTGCGGATGTTGAAGTAGGAATCTAAGATTAAAGTTTTCCTTGACTTCTTTGGCGGATTTTTATTGTTGTGTCTGACACGATGTGTTTTCATTCAGTAGGTTTTCACAGAGTTTGATTTACTTTTAATTGAAAGTACACAGTGCCATATTTCAGAGGGCAGGCATGGCGAACCTTCAGAGATGCTAGTGGCAATTTTTACTATAATTTTTTTGTCCAACCTTCCGCGTGCCAGAAAATTATAATTAGAAAATAAGTAATCTCTTCGATGTCATTCTTTGGTACGCGTACAAAAGAATGACTCCTCGAACAGAGTATTCTGACAGGTGAAGTTAACCTGAAAATTTCATCGTGACATTCTAACCTAGTTTCCCCGAAAATCCTAGATGTCGGTCTTTACATCTCGCGTCTTCAAAGCTTTGTATCTGTTATCGTCATCTGGCGAATAATGGGAAATTCAGAATATCTCTGGTCCAAGCAGAGAAGCAGTATCATCCCAACCATCAATTAGATTCACCATGAAGAGGGAAGTGATGGAAAGTGCCAATGGACCAGGGTCTGATCCAGACAACAGTCTACAGGAAGCCTACACATCAAGGGTTATAACTCCACTACCATTCTAACCACCCATTAGCAATGAAAACTGGCATGATCAAAACATAGAGATTAAACATACAGCCCAAATATATGCAGCGTACCAAAGGCCCACAAAGAAGAATAAGTGGAACAGAAGAAAGACAGGAATGGGAAACCATAACAGCAGCTCTATTCTTACCATACACTAAAGGCTTGTCGCAAATACTTAGGTGTATTGGTCACAGATATGGAATGAAAATGATTTTCAAGGGCACCTTGAGGAGCATGATTACACAAAGCCGGGTACTCCTGCATTACGAATTAGCTTTATATAGGGTGTTTCTAAAATAGGGCCCCAACCTTCTGCTGCGTATAGAACTTATTAAAATATAAGGCCTTAAAAGCCCTCAAATAAAACTGTTGTTTTTTCTGTTGTTTTATTTCTATTTAGGCTGGTAAATGGGGTTTTCGTTGCGTAATTTTTTTTATTTCATTTTCTTACAATTTTCTCTACAGATAACGTAAAAAATATTATCTTCGTCCAAATCGATATTTTCAACGGTTTTCGAGTAAATTGAGTTTGAAAATTACTCTGTTCTTTAAATTATTAGGCCAAAAATTACAAAAATGGTAAATAAAAGACAGTTTTGTTTGAGCCCCTAAGGGTGCGTTTTAGGGACTTTTCGGCTCTATACTTCCACTTCAGACGCCACGGAGAGCAGATCAAGCGGAGAACGATCTCGGATACGAAGTAGTCCGGAAAGGTCCGAACTTGCAGCCACCCTTCGTGTTGGAAGAAGAGGAAAAACCTCATGAAAATGCCAAGTGAGATTTTGGCGAAACGTCAGGCTACCGTTCCTTTACAGGGACAAAACTTTCAATGGACGAACACCCGGACCATCAAGAGAGCTACACATAGTTCCGTCCGTGCCAACTTGTTTTCAAACATATATATAAATATATATACATATACATATATACATAAATTCATATAAGCATATACATACCCACATACATACACATATATAATACACAATCCATATTATAATTCATATAAGTTCTTACTTACATAAAAAAAACTATTCCGCGTACATATACATGATAAGTAGTACAACCTATAAACAGCATATTATGTGAATGTGGCTATCTCTATATTGGGGAGACAAAGCGATCATTGGACACCAGGGTTAAGGAGCTCCGCATAGCTACTCAAAGACCTGAGTCTGGGTTAGCTAATCCCACAAGGACCGAACACCATATCATCAGCTGAGACCAGGCCAAGGTAATTCACAAGGAAGAACCTAGTATAAAGAAAATTTAAAGAGACAACATAACATAATCTCGAACGAGCATATAATTAACCGCCAAATTAAATATGTTTGGAAACGTATTCTCAGCCCCTGCCCCTACGCATCACCGACAACCAAACGCCAAGTACGTCGGCCCTGATTGAGCCAGATAAAGGATTCAGGCACCCAATGAGCATGACCAATGACTGGTTCAAAGGATACATAACTTGAATCTGAATTTCTCCTCATTCACTTTAAATTAGGAGTGGGTTTAAAAATGTACCAATTATTAACAATTTTTTTCTGATTGTAGAAAAACGAATTACTTTGTTTTATATCACTAATTTATTTATTTATTTAATAAATAAACATAAAAAACAGTGACTAGTTTCTACAATACTATGTCATTTTCAAACGGAAACAAATTCTTGAATTTGTCACCCTTTGAATTGGCCTGCTAGATCTCCCGACCTAACTCCGCTTGATTTCTTTTTGTGGCGCTATCTGAAATCAAAACTTTACGTCAACCGACCAAAGAGTACTGAAGTGTTAACCAAAGTTAAAAAGAATTTGAAAATCACTTTGCTCACTGTCAGCCAGTAAATGGTGGCCAAATTGAACACTAGCTTTGATTTTTTCTTATTCTTTTGTTACATTTATACCTTTTGGTTGAATTTTTTGTTTTAAGTGAATAAAATAGAAAAAAAAAAAATAAAATAAAACGTCCTGTATGTAGAATTACAAAATCTAAATCTAACGTCATAGTCTTTATTGGATAGATTTTATTTAGTATGTTCCATATTTTAAGTGCACACTGTACAGGGTGGTGCAGAGGAAACGCATGTTTTTCGAACCGCTAGTACGCGGCGACGGGAGGGGGTATTGACCTTGAACGAATATTGGCAGACGGTCCATGCAATGCCGTTTCAGTCGCTATGGAGCGTTGGAGCGTACAACATCGTGTGTTCGTTGTCGAGCAGTTTTTTAGAAACAATGATTCTGTAGTCACAGTGCAACGTCGTTTCCGTCAATATTTTAGAGTTGGACGTTGAGGTGCAGTGCCTGATCGAAATACCGTACTCCGATGGGTTGCTGCGTTTAGAAGTACTGGTTCTGTGATGAAAAAGAAACCACCTGGTCTTCCCCGTTCAGTCCGTACTCCGGAAAATGTAGACCGAGTTAGAACGGCAGTTGTTACCAGCCCTAAACGATCGACTAGACGACATGCTGTAGCGCTGGGTATGTCACGTCGTTCGCTTCACCGCATCTTACATGATGACCTCAAGTTCCATCCGTATAAAATAATGATCGTCCAGCAGCTTAAAGAAGGGGATTTTGTACAGCGCAGAAAGTTTTGTCGCATAATGGATGAAATGTTTACGGAAGATCCCGATGCTACAGCCTTCATGAGTGATGAAGCACATTTTCATCTTGACGGTTACGTCAATGTTCAAAACTGTCGGTATTGGGCATCGGAGAACCCAAAAGAATTACAACAAAGACCTCTGCACAGTTTAAAGGTGCTGCATTTCAAAGTTGGGGATTGTTGGTCCATTATTTTTTTGAAGAAGGAAATGCAGTTACTGTTACATCAGCTCGCTACGTTGAAATGTTAAACAACTTCCTTCGGCCAGAACTTGAAAGGCGTCAAGTGAACATGAGAGACATTTGGTTTCAGCAGGATGGTGCCACAGCTCACACGGCAAGAGCATCCATGGAAGTGGTTCGACAAATGTTCTCAAGACATGTGATTACGAGATTTGGTGATGTTCACTGGCCCCCTCGCTCACCCGACCTGTCGATATGTGACTTCTTTTTGTGAGGATATTTGAAATCAAAAGTGTACCTCAACAAGCCTCGCACACTCGATGACCTTAAGAATTCCATTCGTCAGGAAATTGAAGCCGTGCCGAAAGAAATGTTGGAGAGAGCCGTACGTAATTTTCAGAAGAGGATCCAAATTTGTATCCAGCAAGAAGGACGTCATCTCAAAGACATTATTTTTCAAACCTAAATATGGTATGTAATTTCAAAAACTGCATTAAAAAACCTATCATTTAATACTTGTTTTTATTACTTTCAACCCATTGTGTCCCAGTAATTCAATATTGAAAAACATGCGTTTCCTCTGCACCACCCTGTATAAACTTTATAAATATTAAAGTTTTGGGTCACGACATATTCTCCCGAAAAAAAAAAAAAAAAAAAAATCGTGAAAATTTAAATACACAAAACTTCTTGTCATTGGATAATTTTATTCAAAAACTTTGTTTATTTTATTGCCGTAGGTTATGCTGAACAAACTTTAAAGCAACACCCTATGACATTTTAATCACTTTTTATATTCGTGTCCCAAGTTGAACAGATTAGAACAGAAAAAACTTTTATTACTTCTTCAAGTCAATATGAAAAAGTTTTATTACCACGAAGTAGTTGAATCTCGAGGAACTTTCTCCTAGTTTATATTCAACTGGGTTCCCGATGAAATGGGTAAATTGTGTTTCCGACCTCGGGATTTATACAAGAAAAAGCAAAGGGAAAACGAAAAAGAGAAAAGAAAAAAAATCCGGGCAAACAGTAGGAAAACTAGAAAAGTTCCGAGTAAGGAAAAAGTCATTAGAATAATACAAAAATGAATAGTTTGAAACTTATTTGAGGTGCTTTTGCCGTAAGAATTTCACAATCGATTTATTGACAAACATTAAAATACGTAATGTACCAAAATTTAGTTTTACAAAAAAAAAGTGAGAGGCAACAAAATTAAAACAGTAGAAAAACGTTACATTTACAAAATATTTTGTATCCCACTTCTGATCCTTTCTAAACTAAATTTAACAAATTAAAATATTGACTTATTTAAAATTAATGGATGTTTAGGGACTTTTTGGGAAATAACATCATAATTTGGGAAATTACTGTATATTTACAAAAGTTTCGGGGTCACAGTAGACCCCGTTGTCAATGGCAAAAAAACTATGAAAAAAGGCACAATTCCAAAATTTAAAATTAAAATATTTGACAATATTATTTGAGTTATGAGGTAACTAACAGAATTTAATTTGAATAGTGGTCGCCAGTGGTCGAAATTCGACCCTATTTCATGAAATTGTAAAAATTATATTTTTATAAGAAACAGAGTTGTGGAGAAATCGGAGAAGTAGATGTGATGACCAAAATTGTTCACTCATATTGACAAATCTATTGAAATAAAAAGAAAATAAAAATGTAATCAAATATCAGTATTCGAAATATTTATATCACATATCAGTACTCAAATATTTGGCTGGAACCGCTCCTGGCAAAATATTCGACATAATAATTAGAAGATTGTTCTTTGCAACCTACAACTTTTGGTCATTTGCGGTTTCAGTCAAGTTCAGAAATATTACAGAAAAGAGAGGACCAACATACCTAGGAGAACTTAAATATTCTCTATTGTCCGCCCTCTGACAATTTTATACACAACACCTTCGGGAAGGTTGTGATAATAATATGTTAATCAAATAACTAAATTCACATTAAAAACAAAATATTTAATATGAAAGTTAATGCAATCAATACTGATCTACTAGATTGACTATTTTACCACTAAACCTAAACAATAACAACGCTTCCATGCCACTTCCAGAAGTACATCCTCTAAGAATATATGCAACGATCACTCCCTTCATATATAATTACTCAATGTTTTGACTTTTGACCGTCTGGCGGCGGCGGCATCACAAGCACAGATCAAATAGGCGGCACTGTCAGTTGTTTGGCGTTGACAGTATGGACGTAAATAATGGATTTTTATTATATTTTATTTAATGAATGAACCAATATTATAAATTAATATTAGCATTCGTCAGTAGCTACTAAATAAAACAAAAATGAAGAAAATCGGTTGAGAGACAGAGGAGAAAATGGTACCTAATCGTTTTGTCTTTGCCTATTTATATATAGATTATATATAGGATAGCAAAGAAACTTCTACAGATCAAATAAAAATAAACTTCCTTTCAAACTGGAAGAATTAGAAAGGGGTGATCCTCAGAATTGTATGTGTTGCTCCTAGGTGCGACTTTTTTTATAAGATAGTGCGTCAGCCAAAAATGCCATGTAAGAATTTTGTTGATTCAGTGGGGTCATTAATACCATAAGGAAAATCCTACAAAAAAACCTTATGCCCCGATTGTGAGTTATTCAGAAGTAAATGACCATTAGCAATTTCTTCCTGAATCATCACCATTATCAATTGAATTTTACAGAGGTAGCGATACAATCGTTTTCATTTAACAAAATTAAACAAACTCTTTTCGTTTTCGATTCGTGTTGTGTTTAACACAATTAAAAATAGTACTCTTATAAGTTACAACAGTGAATACAAGTCTCAAAAAGAAACACACCTGCTTAAATTCAGATAAAAATATACCCAAATATCAAAAAAAACAACATTTTGATCTGACAAAAACTGTCATTAATCTTTCAGACAAACAATTCTAAAACCCCAATTCCACAAAAGAGTCTTAATTTTGCAATTTCCAAAAAACTCTTCCAAAATTTGATATTATCAGTTCTAAAGAACCAACTACAAACAACTAAACAAAATTAAACAATAGTGAATGACAACCCTATTAAGATATTAAATATAGATAAAGACAATGCCACAGTTCTTTTAAGTAAAATTGACTACGATTTTAAAATTCAAAACATAATAAATCAAGGACAATATATAAAAATATACAAAGATACAACAACTTCTATAGAAAACAAAATATATCGCATATATTACAATCACACACATGAATTTACAGAACAAGAATGTAAAAATCTTACTCCACACTAAGACCAATATGCTACAAACAACGTTTAGAATACAAAAATATAACATGTACAATACAAAAATATTTTGACACTATCAATTTTTTGGCATTGTATATTTATACAATAATATTCCTGTCATCAAAACACTTCCCATAGTAAAAGAACGATTAGAACAAGATTCTTTATTAAATCAACGTACACAATTGTCCATTGATACAATAATGAAACTACTAACATTTTACTTTTATGTTTTTTTGGACAATAACACCACAATAGAAATAAAACGACGTATATTGCAAATAAATCAAATTTTCAATTTGCAATCTACATCAATAAATATAAAGCCATTGACAACGAAGTCAGAATAGACTTTGAAACGTTTGGTATTCCTGCAATATACGTCGTTTTATTTCTATTGTGGTGTTATTGCCCAAAAAAACATAAAAGTAATCAAGAATATGCCACAAACAACGTTTAGAAGACTACTAACCTTTTGTACAAAGACAACATATTTTCAATTATTTTTGTGTTTCTTTGGGGAATAACACCACAATAGAAATAAAACTACGTATATTGCAGGAATACCAAACGTTTCAAAGTCTATTCTGACTTTGTTGTCAATGGCTTTATATTTATTGATGTAAATTGCAAAATGAAAATTTGATTTGACATTTAAAATTGACATTAGAAAATTTGTTGTTTTTAGATATACAGGTAGCACAAAAAATTCTAAAGATCATGAATTACAGTTAACCAGCTTTCAAATTAGAAGAATTTGAAAGAGTTGTCTCTAGAATTTATAAGTGGCGTTCCTAGGTACGACTTTGTTAAAAGATTGCGCATTCGCCAAAAATGCGATCAAAGAATTCTATTGTTTCAGTGATCCCATTAACGTCATAAGGGAAAACCTAGGAAAAACCTTATGAATTATCCCGATATTGGGTTGTTCAAAAGGAGGTTACCATTAATAATTTCTTCCTTAATTGTCGGTAACCAGATACGATTAAATTCTACAGAAGTAGAAGCGATACAATCGTCTTCATTCAAAAGAATTAAGGCAGACTCTTTTATTTTTCGTTTTGTGTTATGTTGTTCTTTGTGAAGTATAGTTGAATTGTCAAATTGTATTTTATGGCCTAGGTCCCAAGCATGTTCACAAATTTTTGATTTTTCAAATTGTCGTTTCGTTATGTAATTCTTGTGTTCATTTATTCGTACGTTTAATGGTCTCGATGTTTCTCCAATATAAAATTTATTGCATTCGCAAGGAATCTTATATATGCAGTATGACAACGAAGTCAGAATAGACTTTGAAACGTTTGGTATTCCTGCAATATACGTAGTTTTATTTCTATTGTGGTGTTATTCCCCAAAGAAACCCAAAAATAATCAAGAACATGCCACAAACAACGTTTAGAAGACAACATATTTTCAAGTTAATAATGACTTATACCAACAAGGTTTTGGCATGGCAATGGGTTCCTGCCTGTCTCCTGCTTTAAGCAACATTTTTATATAAAAATTTGAAGAACAAATAATTTTCTCAAAATTCATAAACCTTTGGTTTGGTGGATGACATATTCCTTATTTGGGAACAAAATCTTGGAGACTTACATGAATTACTTAGCAACATAAATAACAAAGAACTAACTATTCAGTTTACACTAGAACTTGAACAGAATAACAAATTATTTTTCTTAGACATTTTAATAACAAAAACACAAGGTCTCTCAACTTTTAGTCTAACTATCCAAATTCAGTAAAAAGAGGTATTACCAAATCTCTAGATGACAGACCAAAAACCCATTTACAATATATATATATATATATATATATATATATATATATATATATATATATGTTATATCCGTCATAAACCACACTTAGAATATTTACATCATAGCAACAATATAATAATCATTTCTCATAAATATCGTATTACATCTCATATTTCACGATATAGCAATTCCCACGGACCACGCTTCGCTTCCTCGCACGTGTAATCTGCTGATGCTTAGCTTGCAAAACCAAGATTATAAATTCACATGCGACGACAGCGAGCGTCATTAAGTGTTTTAAATTCTAAGTTATATTTTATTCAATTTTGTTATTTTCAAGTTTTAATTTTGTAATTCAAATAAAAAGTTTTTTTAAAAAGTTAATTGTGTTAGTAATAATATAAAAATTGGCGCAGTCAGTAGGATAGTTCCAACACGGCAAGAACACGAAGAATTCTCACTCGTCGTGGTGGTTTCTAAACATTTGTGGAACAACGACCTTCAGCTGGAGACACAACTGCGAGTAAATCAGCACCAGGAACAAGCCAGGCTAACCAGTGCGGTCCTCACAGAACAGTCCATGCCGAGATTTATACTGTAAGAATCACGTTGAATTTACACTTAATCACTATTTTTACTTTTATTTTTGATCGAACATTTCTATCATCAAAGACAATCTATTTTAGCATATTTATTTATTTTTGCACTGACTTATAGATTTTTGATTTTCCTTTTTACTAATTTACCATTCCCTTACACTATATATCGATAAAATATTTCGCAATATATTAACAAGGTTTTAAATATTTTTTACAACAAATTATTATTATCCCTTTTTATAACATTTTATATATTCTAATCTGATAGTAGAATTCTCATTCTGCTATTGCTATTATTTTTGTATTGTTGAATTTTTTAAATATTGTGCAATAACCGTATTCTAAATACAAAATGGCAACGACTAGACAAGGTGCCACAACCCCAACGGTAGAACCTTACAAAATTTCAGAGATATTTGCGATTATTCCTGAATACGACGGGAATCCCATTTTCCTTAACACTTTTATTAGCTCTTGCACAACAGCACACAACATGGCTGTTTCTAATCAAATAGCCTTATTAATCCTTCACATAAAAAACAAGTTGAGAGGCCGTGCCGCCGAACTTGTAAATTCCCGGAACCCATCAACTTGGGACGACATCAAAACGCTTCTTGAAACACACTTTGGTGACTCACGCGATTTGTCTGCATTAATTCAAGATCTTCAGAGAATGCGGCAACTTCCCAATGAGTCCCCATTAACTTTCGCAGCCCGCCTTCAAACACACGAAGCCAAAATGCACGCGGCTGTCAATAAACAAAACATAACTACAAAAGAAAAAGACGCACAAATTTCTCTTATTGACTCTATGGCTCTGAACAGCCTTTTAACTGGTCTTGAGCCGAAAATAGGGCAAATTAAACGTGCCAGCAACCCTGACGATATTATAACTGCTGTTTCTAGAATAAAACGGGAGATACAACTGTGTCATTTAGAAAACCAAAAGTTTCAAGTGACACGTAACCTACAACAACAAAAACGACCAAACGCTACAAGTTTCATAAAGCAATGCTCGTTTTGCAAACGAACAGGGCATTCGTTTAACGAATGCTTAACTAGACAAAGGCAACAACAGCCAAACTCGAATTTTAACAATAATAATTTCCAACAATTTCGACCTAACCAATTTTCTCAACCCACAAACCAAATGAGATCCAACTTTGACCAGAATAGACAACAATTCCAACAAAATCGACCCTCAACTAGCGAACAAAATCAAAGTCCTAACAGTTTTCGACCCAATCCAAACTTTTTCAGAAATCAGCAACAAAGGGCCCATCACTTTAACCAGTCAGATTTCTATAACACTCCCAATTACACAAATGGTCAGTCAAGCAATTTCTATGACTCTGATTACCCTCAACAAGATGAATACTCACATTTGGATACTGAACCACAAAGTAACGATTTATATTACTCTCAGGTTCACAATTATGAAAATTACGACACTTATGAACATGTTTATCCTGAATTCTGCTCTGATATACCCGATAATTCTCAGCGAAATTTTCAAACGGCTCTCACAGTAGACAAACCACCGGACACTCAAATTCTCAATCTTCAGTCCCAATTCAAGACAATGAGTTTCAACGACAGCTTCAATCCAAACCTCAACTTCCCGGAAAACGCTTTCCTATAAGCCCCGCACTTTCAGTTAACTCAAAGAACCTCTTTTACATCAATGACGCTTCTAACACTTACAAATTGTTAATCGACACAGGAGCAGGCTTATCAATCTTCAAGCCCAAAACTTGTGAAAAATTTCCCAACCGATCTCCTGAAAACGTTGTGATACAAGGTATCACTAACCAAAAAATTCTCATAAACGAATCTACTTTAGTCCCGTTCAGTCTAACAGATCCACACAAAGTCTACATATGCAATCTAGACATCGAATTCGATGGCCTATTAGGCTCCGATTTCCTGGAGCATTACAATTGTGTAATAGACTTTAATAAGAAAGTTCTCGTCACTAATTTCAAAACCATCCCGCTCATGAAAGTTACTGAAGAGACATTATCAACCGACAGACAACTACAGATAAACAACCAAACGATTTCAAATACCATCAGTATCGAACCGCGGACAGAACGCATTTTTAAACTTAAATGCGATTTACGAAATACGGAGGCCATTCTAACTTCCACCGTAATAGAAAACGTAAGATTACCAAACGCTTTAGTCCAGGTTAATGACAAAGGTGAATTTTTCACTTCTATTCTAAATGCAAATGCTAGCCCAAAAATTATAAATTTCAACAAAATCCAATTAGAACCCATTCAGAATCTTTCTATTAACCACTGCGAACAAATCTCTTTCGGAAACGACTCTAACATAGACAGACTAACAGAAATTCATAAACAACTTCGACTCGAACATCTCAACGAGGAGGAGGCAGAATTAATCCAACAACTTTGCATCGATTTCTCGGACATTTTCTATCTGGAAGGAGACAATCTTAGTTTCACTAACGAAATAAAACACTCTATAGATACAAATAACTCAAATAAAAAGTTTTTTTAAAAAGTTAATTGTGTTAGTAATAATATAAAATATATATATATATATTACCGTAAACCACTAAGCAATTTAAATTGGCGCAGTCCTGAAATCCTTTTTCAATCCCCCTGTGTCGTTATCAACCTTTTTACATTTCAATTGCCTGACTACTTGTCAGGAACAGCTGAAGGACCCGGCCTTTATCAACTTATTGCACGCGTAACCTACGCTGACAGATTGTTCGGGAGATAACGCCGTCGAAAATGCTCCGGTGTTTTCTAGCAAATTGACATTTTGAAAAATGAAAACACGACTTTACGCTACGGATCAAGCAAGCGGCGGTTTCTTCCAGTTCAGGTATTGTGTAGGTGGAAAACGGCGGAGCGTTGGTTCAGTTACTGTTCATATTCTTTGTAAAGTATGGAATGTTATTTTTATCAGTTTGGAGGTAGGTATAAAGTGAAAAATTGGTGTAAGTAATCTCTGCGACCGTAATGGAGATATACGACCAGAAGTTTGAAAATATGGGAAAAATAGTGATCAACTAGGTGGGCGTTTGAAATATGTACATGTCTGTATTTTCCAGAGTATTTGTATTTAAATTAGAAACTAAGGAAGCATTAGAGCTATAAAATGATTTTGACAAAGTGCCATGAAATAAAGTTTGGGAGTCACCATTTGAGCGGAGACAAATACCTGAGAAAATAATAATCAACTCAAGACTTTAATGAGATATTGAATATCACTCCTAACAGTGTAAGTGTAAATACAAAGGGGTATCATGAGATACCTCTTTTTGAAGTTATCTTTTTTGCCAATCTTTTGACATATCATTTTTTTAAGCCAGATATTTCCATTGTATGTACAGTGTTAGCGTTAGAATTACCTTGTACTTAAATTAGATGTTCAAAATATCTGCCATTGTTGGTAGGAGAATGGTAAAGTCTCAGCTCAAATTCCTGCCTACCTTTTTAAAGCGTCTCTGGTATAATTCGCTTACACTCCTTCACTATTCTACGTCCAAGTTCAGGATTACCGCCAGGTTGAGTTTTGTACTCCATAAAAAAAGTCAAGGGGTGTTAGGTCGGGTGATCTTGCTGGCCAATCAATGGCGTCCATCATTCTAATACATTTAGCTGGAAATGTACCATTAAGTCAATTCTGTTTAGGTAAAGCATAATGTGAAGGTGTTCCGTCTTGTTGAATAAATAGGTTTTCTTCGCTTAGCAACAAACTTTCATCTTGATCTATTTGGTTTTCTAAAGTTTCGCTTATAAGGGGATTTATTACATTTTCTGATGAGTCCAAATACAATTCCCCAGTTAAATTTTATTCCACGAATAAAGGACCAACAATTTTATTTGCGAGAATTCCGGCCCATACGTTGAGGATGTTGATTGTGCTCTTCCCGAAAAACTTATGGATTGGTATTGTCCCATTATCTACAATTATCAGAAATACAAATATTTTTTCGATATAACTAAAGGGCACCAAGGACAACCACAAAACACAAGAACTAACATTAAAAAAGCAATCGGACCTAACAAAGGATAGGCCACACAACTGAAAAAAAAAGATGTCAAGGGAAAGCAAAAAGCACACGAATGAACCAAACCAAATGCAAATAAACAGCAACTGTGAGAACCTAACCTAATCCCTAAGACAAACTAGAAAATCAAGATATAGAAACTTGTGGCCAAATATACAGTGATGGGCAAATGTGTGGAACCAAGTAAATATCTCTGGAATTATTAGAGATATCAAAATGAAATTTGGAAGGTGGATAATGCAGTAGATTGCCTATTTGTTTCCTAATTTTTTAATACAATTTTGAACTTCCTGTTTTACCGGAAGTAATGTCGATTTTAAAATTTGCATTGAAACACCCTGTATAGTATTTTAGTTTCTGATGAAACATTTTAATGCGAATACAAAAATATCGGGTTTGATATTGTTGACTTCCATACCTACCGAGATATTAACAGAAAAGTAACTAAGGAAAGGAAAAAATCGAAGGTAGCAAAATCGGTTCATATTTCATTTACGCCCGATATAAACAAATTGCTCGGTAAGGATTTGTATTTTTATTGGCCAATCGGTGGCATTATACCGTCACAGCCAACAGCACTGCTTGTTCCATAGTGAAATAAACGTGCGTTTGTTTAAATCAGGCGCAAATCTGAATCAAGTTTAATAGTTCATGAAATTCATTGCAGAAGTGACACTAGTTGTCAAAATAAGTTATTAGTTGTTTTTATTTGAACGTAAATAGTTTGTATTGTTTTAATTTGATCGTAAAATGGCAGGATTAAGTGAAAGAGAAAGAATAGAAATATTAATGATGATTGGGTATGGGGAGAGAAAAAGGACGCATCAAGAGGTTTGTGACCTTTTTAATATTGTTCATCGGAATACACAAATATCCCGTTCAATAGTGACGAAAACTTTGCGAAGGTACGTCACAAGTGGAACAGTTAGCAATTTACCAAAAAGTGGACCGTTAAACAGTGCAAGTAATGAAGGTGTAGCTCAAAATGTTGCTATATCTTTGGAAGAAAATCCTTACTTATCCACTACCGACCTCGCCAATATGCATGGAATTAGCCGTCGTTCAGTAGGAAGGATATTAAGGCGAGAAAAATATCATCCATACAAAATTCGCCTCGTTCAAGAACTCTCCGACGCTTTCGACAGACGTTTGCAATTTTGTGAAACGATGATGGATATTTGTAACTGTGGTAATAATTTTATAAGGAATGTGGTGTTTTCAGACGAGGCTACATTTTGTTTAAATGGTACGGTTAATCGACATAACTGCCGCTACTGGTCGCAAAGTACTCCTAATTGGGTACAAGAGGCTCATACACAACATCCCCAAAAATTGAACGTTTGGGCCGGCATCTATAACAACAGAATCGTGGGATCCCTCTTCCTACAAGAAACTTGAAACGGAGATAGGTATTTACAGCTCTTGGAGACACAAATTATTCCGGCATTGGAGGTAAATGGACAATTACCAAATACTATCTGGTTTCAGCAGGATGGATCACCACCCCATTACGCTCGCCTTATTCGAGATCATTTAGATATGACATTTCATCACAGATGGATTGGAAGAAGGGGTACTTACGAATGGCCGACCTTAATCCACTAGACTATTTTCTGTGGGGTTACTTAAAGTCTAAGGTTTATGTTGATGGACCAAATAATTTGCAAGAATTAGCTGCAAGAATAACTCAAGACATCCAGAGAATTACATCACAAATGTTACTAGAGAATTTAAAAACCGACTTGCTTAGTGTCAAGAAGTCAACGGTGCTTACTTTGAACATTTAATACTAACTTAACTAAACTTATTAGTTAAGTTTCAATGTTTGGAAAATCACTTAGATTTAGTTAATAATTATGATTATGTATTTCTTTAATGGATATTAGATTTTTCCTTTCCTTAATTACTTTTCTGTTAATATCTCGGTAGGTATTGAAGTAAACAATATCAAACCCGATATTTTTGTATTCGCAATAAAATGTTTCATCAGGAACTAAAATACTATACAGGGTGTTTCATTCCAAATTTTAAAATCCACTTTCCTAATTTCATTTTGATATCTCTAATAATTTCAGAGATATTTGCTCGGTTCCACACATTTGCCCATCACTGTATATCTAGCTATTTGGATTTTTTTATATAATAGCCGTTGTGATCAATAATTAAAACTATATTTTTAAAATACACAATATATCATGGTAGTTACTTATTAAATATTAATGTTTTGCGTATTTTGTCGGAGAACGCATTGAGCTAGACCTGATAAAATCATAATTGCCGGTTACCTTAGATTAGGGAACTATTTTAGAATTAAGCCGAAACAATACCTAATAAAACTTAATCTGTGAACCATGCCAATCTAGATGTAAAAACAACGAAGAAGAAAAAAACTGCTTAGAACGGCAAAAAAATATAAAGATCTCTATGGCAGAAACATAAATTATTTTCCTATTAACAGTACACGCGTTAGCTAAGTACTTTTTGAAAGTTATCGCAAAAATATCAGCGCTGGCCTGACCTCCAGTTTAGTAACGACGTCATGCGATGGCGTGCCGTTTATTTACGATACCCGAAGGGACTTCCAGCCAACAACGAAGGTCCATGCATTACTTGGGAGTGTAATAAAGTTACAAACTTAGTCGTAATCTGCTGTTAAACTTTTGAAAATTTGTGGTTTATGTGTCTCGGCGTTTAAGATTACAAAGCGATTGTACTGCATCTGAATATTTGCGCCGTTGCAATGTTGGTGATCTACGTAATGCTCGCAAATTATTCAATGGGTCTTTTTTATTTCCTATTGGTAATCATTTTTATATGATAATGAAACTCAAATGGCAAATTAAAGGTATCTGCACATAGTTATTTTTTAAGTGGTTCATTGACTGCACATGAAATCTGCAGTCCATTTACTTTGTTTGTAATGAATGAATACCTTAATGAAATGCATTTATTTATTAACAATTCAAACAAAATTGAACTAATTAATACAAGTCCATTACACCCAATGATGGCTCTCAAGGAAAATTCTCCTATTCGTCCTGTAATTTCATTTGTCAAAAGCCCAATTAGAAACCTAGTAATAAGATTGAATTCAGAATTCAAGTGATTAACCCATTATAAAGCTATTTCAATCAAAAATATACTCACAAAGAAATCCCAGGAGATGTCTAAATTAAATATTTTTTTTGGTAAAACATAGATGACATAGCAAGGCCGAAGAAGAGCTGTCCAAATATTTTTAATTTGGACGCTGTTCTCCTTAATTATATTTTCGTTCGAGATTATATATGCTGTCTCTATGAGTTTTCTTTTGTACCAGTGCTCTTCCTTGTGAATTGCTCTGGCCATTTGATATTATGGTACTGAATTGTTGCGGCTGATACTTGATGTAAATCCATAATGAGAAACACAAAAACGAAAAATTATATTTCGAGATTTACACTTTATTTTATAAACGACACGTGTTTCGGCATACAATGCCTTTATCAAGTTTCACAAAATACTACTATTACTATACCGCCTAGCGATACAGTTAAACTAATAGAGAAGTTGTTAGAAAATAGCCATACCAATCCAATCATAAAACAAGATATATTGAATGTTTTGAAAGTTTGCTTAGACCAAAATTATTTTGAATTTAATAATATTTTATATAAAGGTAATAATGGCTTAACTATGGGAAACCCATTAAGTCCCTTACTAGCAGAAATATTCATAAGTGATATAGAGGATAAAATGTTTCAACACTCACTATCAAAACAATTTACTTATTGGTATAGATACGTTGATGACATTTTGGTATGTTTTACAGGAACTAATAGACAATTGAGCACCTTTTTAGAATACATTAATAATATACACCCAAATATTGAATTTACGACTGAAATAGAAACAAATAATGAAATTAATTATTTAGACTTGACAATTACCAGAATAAATAACAAACATACATTTGCAATTTATCACAAGCCTACATATTCGGACATAGTGATTCATAGTAGTTTTTATCATCCTTACCAACAAAAAATGTCTGCATTTTATAGTATGATCCATAGATTAATCAATGTACCTTTGACGCCGTTAAATTTCGAAAAAGAATTAAACATCATTAAACAGATATCAGTAAACAACGGTTTTGATCACCATCTCATCGATATCTTAGTAAAAAAGAAAATGTTCCATAAGGCTCTAAATTTTATTTATCCTATTGATAAAAAACCTTATGATTTTTTCAAAACTTTAACTTACTTGGGCGAAACAAGTAATAAAGTTAAATCATTTTTAGAAAAACAAGACATAAATATCAGTTATAAAACTTCAAATAATTTATCCAGATATTTTAAGAATAATAAATCAAGAGTAGATAGTAATTGTAAATCCGGGGTATACAAACTTCTAATGGAAAAGCTGTGGAACCTTTGGTGTGTCGCAAATGTAAAAACACAGTTTTGCACCCTAACACCAAACCTTTATTTTGAACACTCAACGCCGTTTCAACAACTCTAAGTTGTCATCTTCAATCTTGAAGATGACATTACTCATCATCGAGTAAACGTTCCAAAATTGGCCATTTGCACTATTTTTTTGCTCACACAAAAGAAATCATAATCCAAAAGGAAGTACAGCTATATGACATAAATAGATTTTTTTTGACGTCATTAATGTGGTCTGTATGACTTCATACACAATTTTTTTAAATGCGAAGCACATTTTTCATTAGTGGTTTCGAAAGAGCCGAAAATTTCAGGTCCGAGTATGACTTTGACCATAACCTTGAACTTGACCTTCAAGGTCATTCCAAGATCAAAGTGTTTTTGAATAATGAACCAATTATAGCTAAAGTAGGTGTACGGGGGTTTTCGACATCGCTGATTTCGAATCTGAAATAAATTTTTCAAAATTCACAATCCAAGATGCCGGACCAATTTTGTGAAAAAAAGTCAACCAGTTGATGCACAACCAATTAACCGTAATCGATGTTTTTAATCCTGATCCGAAAGATGACTGATTCAAAGAGGATATTCCAAATTAAAAACAAATATGACCATAGAACTTGGCCATTACTTGTTTTGAAAATTTTCAAAACCTGCTTTCATATTCGTAATCATCGACGTCTAAAACCCCCGTTTACCAAATTGGGAGTAGGTTGGTTGATTTTTTTCAAATTGCCAATTTTCAAAATCTGATTACGAATCTCAAATCGGATTTTCGCAATCCAAGAGTGCGGACCAGTTTTTCAAGCAAAAACTGATTTCAGATTCGAAATCAGCGACTTCGAAAATCCCCCGTACACCTAATTTGGCTATAATATGTTGATTTTTCAAACAAACTTTGATCTTGGAATGACCTTGAACGTCAAGTTCAAGGTCATGGTCAAAGTCATATTCGGACCTGGAATTTTCTGCTCTTTCGAAACCACTAATGAAAAATGTGGCTCCGCATTTAAAAAAAATTGTATATGACGTCATGCAGATCACATTAATGACGTCATGAAAAATATATTTATGTCATTGAGCTGTACGTCCTTTTGGATTATGATTTCTTTGTGTAAGCAAAAAGATGGTGCAAATGGCGTTCTTTTTACTTTTATGACGAAGTTCACCCCTATTTTTGACAAGTTTACTCCTGTCCGCCAGCTTGATGGTAACGGTCTAGGCAGACGCCTATCGGGAATTTGCTTAAATGCATCACCATCTTGTATGCATGACCAAAAAAAATTACCACTCTCATCCCCTGTAACTATCCTCGGTATCACTTCCACTGGCGTCTGCCTAGAAACGTGATGTAGTTCAGGAATTGAACTTAATACGTTAATTCTGTCCATTTTCTCGATGACGAGCAAAAACAAATATATTAGAATAGTAAACTAAAGTTATAATTATTATATTTTAAATGAATACTATTGGTCTAGTGTTGAGTAGGACATACATGAGGCGCTTCATTTGTTCCGGACATGACGTCAAAATGTAAGAGTGCCTCGAAATTTAAAATTGTACTACTTCAATTTTTTTGTCGCGGTCGAGCGAGGCAGACAAACGACAAGCACGTCACGTGATCACGTCACTGTCGTCGCGTCTGATAGTTTGAGCGAGAGTATATTGTCTTTCATGCGAGGCGAGGAGGCGCCAGGAGGCGCGCATATTTCGTACTATAATAATTCAAATGGTTCAGTATGCCTCGCCTCATTTGAAGTGGGACATTGTACTGGCTCAGGACAAAAAAGAGGCTACTCTTACAAACTCTTTTTCAAGTCGTGTCCTACTCAACACTATATTGGTCACGGATAGAATTGGGAAGCTTCTCTATAAGCATGAGGTGAAAACAGTTTACAAACCACTATCCAAAATCTCACAAATGTTACCCTCTCCAGAGGATAAACAAAATCCTCTTTCATCTAAAGGTGTTTATTCCATTCCATGCTCGTGTGGGGCAGTATACATCGGTGAAACAGGTCGATCTATAAACACTCGTTTGGGTGAGCACAAACGTTGTTTGAAAACGGGCTTGCTTTTAAATTCTGCTGTAGCTGAACATCATCACGAAACGGGCCACCAAATCCTCTTCGACAGCTCCTCTGTCGTGGCCAAATCTCCGTATTATTTCACCAAAAAATTCCATGAGGCCGTTGAAATCGCCAAAAATCCCAAGAATTTCAACCGAGACAAAGGTTTTGAACGTTCGTCCATCTGGCAATCTTGGGTCAACATTTCCACAAAATAAATCACTTACATTATCCACTAATAAATTTCCAGGAACATACAGGGTGTAAACGGTTTGAGTGCAAAGATTTTGAGGATCAATACTTCAGGTCAAAACAAATCAAAAAGCTTTATAACATTTTCAGAAATAAACTATAGTTTTGCCAAAAAAAAAATGAAAAAGTTAGAAGTTCTGTAGCCTTTATTACAGTGAATAATAGATTACTTCCGGCTTCAAAATGATTTTAAAGCTAAATATGTAAATACTCAATAGCGTATACACCTTTAATAACTGTATTAACAAAGAAAATTATTATTTAAACTCTAAATATTCTGTTATAATTTGCCCTACGTTTCTCCGATCAGATGTGGCAACATAGCATATACTCAGTACTACAGCTGGCCGCTGCTATGAATGCTTTTTTGCTGCCCGGTTTTTTTATGAAAGTGATTTTTGCGTGACATTCGACATAGCGTAAGTTATTTGATTTTCATTTTAAAATATAAATTGGAAAAATAAATAAAATCTGTTGTGAATTGTGAGTTCGAGTGTATTATTATGTGACAAACAGTGACAATCATACAATTAGGTAAAGACCTGATATGCTATTAATTTGTGGGGAAAGCAAATGTAATAACAAGAATTTTGAATTTTGAATATTTACTATAAATAATCCGTTTGCTCGCCAGAGGTCTATCATAATGACATCCTGCAGGTCAAATTTTTTTATTTGTCTAAGGTAAGTAATATTAATTTCTTACTAACAATTATTTCCCGAAGAATTTAACACATAAAAGAACTACATATAAGAAATGTTTTGTTTAATATACTTTGTATCGCATTATTTTTGTATCATAATGTAAACAACTTTGTATCCTCCCTTCTTCAACTTGATGCATAAAATAAAACGCCAAATATAAATATTCATTTCAATACATAGATATTAAAAGGGTACATTTTTGAAAATAATATTTCATAAAATTTTATGTACCTAAATTAATCTATCGGCACTCGATACTATGAAATTATTTAATACAAAAAAATAACAGGTGTTCATTTTTTTGTGGTGACTCATTCCTTTATTATTCACGCTACAAGCAAATCTCATTTTTAGCGCGACGTTGCCACATTGACAATAATTTACTTAACATGTATTTCAAATTTTCTTGCTTATTAAGGCCTTTAGACCATAGTTTTATAAGAGTTTTTTGTTTTGTTTGGTGGGTACTATCTGCACCTAAAATATATGCAGTCAAACTATTTACACCCTGTATACGAAATTTCATAATATCATAAAATAATCCCATTAAGTGTCTCCTACCCTTCTTTTACCTGAAAATTTCGGGGGGCTAATTATTATTTCTTCGTACCTATTACTCATGTAGAATTTGTACATCATTATGACAAGTTGAATAAAAAGTGAAGTTTTGAAGTGTCCCTGAGAAAAAGATGAAATAAATGGAGTAGCCGCAAGGTACGTAACATTTGTTTTATTTTTTTGTGTCTCATCCTTGAAAAAGCCCCTTATAAGTGTGGACGAAACGTCGGAAAACTTTGTTTACATCCCGGTTTAGGTATATGAATAAACTAATTCGAAAAAACCAAATCCGGAAATAGCAGAATCAGCTATGACTCTGGCCGCGAAAACCTCCGTTCTCACGAATA